>OY728135.1:1990602520-1991852520 GCA_963277665.1 Viscum album | reverse complement strand
AGCTCAAATCAAAAAGAGTTACCCGTTTTAAAGGTAGTGTCTTCATTTGTGTTGTTTTGTTTTATTTTGCTTCTTCATCCCCCTAATCTCTTTTCATTAATTTCTTTTATAACAACACCAGTATCTTCAATATACTAGGATGTTGTTAAAAAATTATTCGAGCTACACTTACACACACCTACATCAAATGGATAAAGAACATATTATTTCTGTGGATGATGAATTTCTGCCTCACGAAATGATGATTGTTCAATATTCTTTTAACACCTTCAAAGGTGGCCATTAAGATGTTACTATATTTATATATGATATATAATATGTTAATGTTTTCATTAAGCTTCTGTATTTTTAATTTATTTCATACCTTTATTGTTTCCATTATGGGTATACGCGATATCTTCATTTTAGGAAGTGCGGACTACCGCTCCCTCAAAGTGATTTGATTCGTTAATGCCATATGTGGGATTTATAAAGGATAGATTTAATGGTATTATACATGATATTATACTGGAATTATAATATACCTTTATATAATTATTATTTATTACCATTAAAGTATGAGATAGAAATGAAAGTAGCATTCATGCGTACGCACGACTTACCGTCTCCATTAACGGTGCATTTCATTTCTTATCTCCAAATGTAATTTACTATTATAAGTACATATATATAACAGATATATATGATGTATGTTACATCTAAATGATGAATATATTTCTGGAATTAAAATATACATACCTTTAATTTAGTTTTAATTCAATTAATATGACATAGAAATGAAAGAAGCGTTCATGCGTACGTACGTCTTACCGTCTCCATGAACGGTGCATTTAATTTCCTACCCCTAAATGATTATGTAATATTATAAATACATGTATATTCTGGATATATATGATATATATGATATCCAAATCTTGAATATCATTCTGGATATAATGAACCTTTGACCACACGAACAACATGTAATTGTAAGAAGTCCACTTTTGACTTAAGAACCAAATAAAGACAAAACAAACATTATTAACATAAATGATTACATAATATTTATAACATGGTAATAGCTGATATAAAAGTAATAATGAACTTGAAAAAGGTTCTTAAGCAAGTAGAAATTAACTCAAGTATATTATTCAGGACGTTAAAGAACGATCGAGTCAAGTTGGACCCGATGTAAGGGACTTCATCTCAGTCTCCTTTCATTGAGGTATATATCATTTTATACACAAATTTATTTTATATGGTGTCTAAACCCCTTTGAATTTTACTTTTATACAAAAGGTATCTTTTTCTACGAATCGTTTTACTAAACGGAAAAAAGAATGTTTCTTTTAACGTACACGGTGACAACGACCTTTTCCGCCGCCACAAGTATTATTTGGTCTTTGGATTCATCAAAAAACCGTAATGTTTTTCAAAATGAAATAAATACCATATAATATTTTATGTATTTTGGTATTGAAAATTGTTTTTATAATGGATTTTTAATGTCAATATATTTAAGTGATATATTGTGATCAAAGTGTTCAAATGTTTTCTTTCCATTATATTTTTTTTATGTATTATGATTTTATAATGGTACTTGGACATTTGATGGGTGGTTACGTGATAAACCACATGATGGGTGGTTCCATGAATACCAGGATGGGTGGTTACGTTATAACCTCTAATGCATTGGGTATGGAAGTCGGTCGTATGGCTATTCCATTAAGTGATATGTGTGGAAGTCGACTGTATGGTTATTCCATTTAAGTATGTTTATGTCCCAAGTTACCTTTATATGTTATGTGATCTTTATATGGGTTTTATGGTAATATTTTGGTTACAAAAGGGTAAGTACTAATATTTTATTCAGTGAAGAGTTTTTAGTACTTCATAAAGGTGAAAAGTATTACATTGATAATGTATACATGGTTTACTAGTTGTTTTGAAAAAAAAAACATTTTTCATTAATTGTGTATCCCTTACTAAACTTTTTATTCTCACCCCATGTTTTTTTTGAAATGTTTTTCACATGACTTAATGTGGAATAGGGTCAAGGATGGGAATAAAGGTAATTTCATGCTATCTAAAACATGGAACTAGATATGTTTCTTTTTAAGAGTTTTTATTTAATGGAAACTTAGTGGAAGTTTCTACTTTTTTAATCTTTTGATATGTAATAGTTATGTCCTAATTCTATAAAACTCTAATCCTGAAAAGATCCTCAATGTGAATTATTCATTTAATTCAATATTTGGTAAGGTTTAAGACTGGGGCCTTATAGTTGGTATCAGAGGTGGGTTTAGACAACTTTAGTAGTTAGAATTATATTAAATGATTATCCAAAAATATTTTTTTATGGTCAAATTTAATTGGTATAACATTTACAGATTACCATGTTGCTTCACCTAAAATATTTATGTGTTAATATTGGTTTTTCATAGAGGAAATAGAACAGATTTTCTGGGAAGTCATAAAAAGGGATATGACCTTTCAAATCAGTATCCTGAGATGGTCAGAATCAGAACTAGACAGTTTGTTGTAGTGATGCCTCAGTTGAATCAGGTGAAAAATGTTGGTTGTTTTTATTGATGATATTTTGGTGTTTTCTAAAAGTAAAGATGATCGTGAAAGTCATTTAAGGGTTATCTTGCAAACCTTAAAAGAAAAAAAAACTATATGGAAAATTAACCATGTGTGAGTTTTTGTTATAACAAATTTCTTTCCTTTGTCACATTGTTTAAAAAAATGGCATAATTGTTGATCCTGCTAAAACAAAAGTTCATGAAGAATGTCCAAGACCCACAAATGTAACCGAGATCCGTAGTTTTCTTGGATTGGAAAGTTACTACCGAAGGATTGTTGAAATTTTTTCACGATTATCTAGTCCAATGACTAAGCTAACTCGGAAGGGTGTTAAGTTTATCTAGACAAAAGAATGTGATGATTGTTTTCAGGACTTGAAAGGAAGATTGGTGAATGCTCCAGTTTTGGAACTTCCTTCCAGGAATGGTGAGTTTGTTATCTACAGTGATGCTTCATTGAAAGGAGTTGGTTGTGTCCTTATGTAGAATGATTAGCTAATTGCTTATGCTTCACGTCAGTTGAAAACTCACGAGGTAAATTACCCTACACATGACTTGGAATTAGTTGCTGTTGTTTTTGCTTTAAACATTTTGAGGCATCATTTGTATGGAGTAAAGTGTGAAATATATACCGATCACAAAAGTTTAAAGTATATATTCACTCAGAAAGAATTGAACGTGAGACAGAGGAGACGGCTAGAATTATTCAAGGAATATGATTGTACAATTCATTACCATCCGGGAAAATCAAATAAAGTGGATGATTCTTTGAATCAAAAAATTAATGCTTCATTAACAATGTTGCATTTGGAACGTGATCCTTTGGTTAAGTATTTGATGAACTTTGGCATAGAAGTTGTTTATGATGGAAGTCCTTATTTTTTTTAGGTATTAGTGAAATATTCTCTGTCAAATTGAATTATGAAAGCAGAGAAGCAAGACAACGAGTTGTAGAAAAAGGTAGAGATGGTTCAGAAGGGTAAGTTTCCTGAATTTAACATTGATAATGATTGTGTTTTGAGGTTTGGTAAGAGATTATGTGGCCCAGTGACTCACAGCTGAAGAATGAGTTGTTATGTGAGGCTCATTGTTCCCCGTTTTCAGTTCATCCTGGAAGCACAATGATCTACAGAGATCTGCATGAGTATTACTGGTGGGATGGAATGAAAAGGGATATTGCTGATTTTACTGTGATGTGTTTGACTTGTCAGCAGGTTAAAGATGAGCCGCAGTTTTCGAAAGGGATGCTTCAACCATTACCAGTGCCAGAGTGGAAATGGGAAAATATATCCATGGACTTTGTTGTGGGATTACTGAGGACATCTCGAGGTTATAATGCAATCTGGGTTATTGTTGATCGATTGACTAAATCTTCTCATTTCCTTCCAATTTGAGATACATTCTCTCTAGATCAACTTTCTCGATTGTATCTTAAAGCGATAGTCAATTTTCATGGAGTTCCCCTCTCCATTGTATCTAATTGTGATCCCATGTTTACTTCTAACATTGGTAAAGGCCTTCAGAAGTCATTGGGTACTGAATTAAGTTTTAGTACAGCTTTTCATCCGCAATCAGATGGGCAGTCCGAATAAAAAATTCAATCCTTGGAGGATATGCTACGTGCTTTCTCTATGGATTATCAGGGAAGTTGGGACCAAGATCTTTCTTTGGTTGAATTATCATATAATAATAGTTTTTATTCCAGTATACCGATAGCTCCGTTTGAGGCATTATATGGGCAGCGGTGTCGAACACCAGCTTTTTGGGATGAAGTAAGTGAAAGGAAGATGATGGCACCAGAATTGGTAGAAGAGATGGATGAAAAATTTCAATTGATTAAGAAGCATATGAGAACAGCTCAGAGTAGACAGAAAACTTATCCGGATAACCGGAGGAGGGATCTATCTTTCGAGGTAAGTGATCATGTTTTACTAAATGTTTCTCCATGGAAAAGTGTGATATGATTTGGTAAGAAAGGAAAGCTGAGTCCAAAGTTCATTGGACAATTTGAAATTCTGGAGAAATTTGGATCAGTTTCAAATAGAGTGGTATTAACTCCGATTTTATCTCAGGTACACAATGTTTTTCATGTTTCGATGTTGAGAAAGTATATGCCAGATCCATCTCATGTTTTGAGCCCAGAGGTAGTTCAGGTGGAAGAGAATCTCTCTTTTGAAGAAGAACCAGTCTAGATTCTTGACCGAAGAGAGAATGTGTTGTGAAATAAGGTAATTCACTTGGTAATGGTTTTGTGGAAAAACCATGTGGTTGCAGAGGCAACGTGGGAATCTGAAAATACTATGAGGGATAAATACCCCCACCTATTTTGATTAGTGAATAAAATTACGAGGAAACAATTCCTAAAAGGGGGGAAGGATGTAACATCCCAGCGAAATAAAGAATAAAACATTTTCATATTTATTAATATTTATGGATTAAATATTAATTTTACTTTAAAGGGGTTGCTATGTTCGATAGCATACCCGATACGCAACAAATAGATTCTTTGAAATCTTAGGTTGCACACAAGAAATAAAAAAAATATTATTTTAAATGGTAGTTAACACGTAGCTGTTGTATTGGCGGGAATGAATAGAAAGAACTAAAATATGATTATATATTTTTTTAAAATGTTTTTACATTTATCCAATAAAGGATAAAGGCTTAAAATACGAAAAGAATTCTATTTTAGCCATAGATACTCTAATATTCACTAAAGGTCAACTTATCGCCTTTTCATGGAGAACCTTATTTAAATATAGTTTTGGTCACTCTTATACTTTATATTGGACCAAATAAAACTCTTCTTTTGAATCGGGATATCAAAATTTACTTTGTGTAGATTTTTGGTATTTTTCGGATAAAGTTCATTTTTAATGAATAGGGAATAATGTTGTATTTAATTCAAAACCTCTTTTTAATCTAATTTATTTATATGATTAGATTATCTTTTGAATTGGTTTTAAAGTGAAATTAGAATATATTTTTACCATTTAATCCAATATTGGTCTTTGGAATTAATTTCACTTTGAAATTGGACTTAAACTAGTGTAAATATTTTCGTATATATTATTTCATAAAAACACACTATTTGTTCTGACAACGGGAATTAATTATTAAATTAATTAATGTAACTTATATGTTTTGAATTTTTTAATATTGAAATCATTTTTTAATTCAGAATATAAAATATACCTTAGGGTGATGTTTTGGTATTTTTCTATAAAACATCAATTTTTTATGAATAGTGAAACCACTAAGTGGTACTTAAAAACTGATTTTTCGTTTAAATGAAAATTTTCCACCGTTGTGTTTTGAATTTCAAAAATCCGACATACATGGTTGGTATTAGGAAGTAAAATTTGGTTCAATGGGGTTAAAATATTTTTTTTGTGAATAGTAACTTTTATGTTTATTAATTGCGATTAGAGGTAATTAGTGTAATTTAAGGTAAAAATAATGTTTTAATAATATGAAATGAACATGGAACATTTACAACTCTTATTTGATGTTTCATGGACGACCCATACAATCCATGGGTCAACATGGGGACCCCATTGAGCCACTTTGGTAGAAAAATGACATTAATAACTTTTTATTTAATGTTAAAATAAAAATGTCACAAACATGAGATGTTTTGCTAAAATAATTTTTAATGGGGTTATAAAAGTCATAATTTTTACTATAAATATTCATTTTGTAGCTAAAAATATTTCCTATATCATGATAGTTTTTTTACAATTTTTAGAAACTAAATAAATTAAATTATTTATGACACCATGATGATGCAACGATTACCTCATTATTTAACGATTTTAATAAAATGAGACGATAATGAAAAATATAAGAACTACAATTGTCAAAAACCTATTGAATTGGTGGATTTCGAACCCATATCACCTTATCCTATAAATGTATAATTGTGGGGCCATTTTTATCTGAAAATATTTTTATAATAAAGTAACCTTTTATAACATTTCAAGAGTGCCCCTCCTCTCCTCTTAAAAAAGGCCCCCACCTCTACCTCCTTACCCACACCTCTCAATCCTTTGGTTCGGCCATGATCTACCCATTATGTCTCTACACATCCCTCTCTTACTCATAGAAGCCTCACTTTGGGAAGAAGTCTTCCCAAGGAATCCTTGGATCTCAAATGAAACGGAGTTACCCGTTTTAAAGCTAGTGTCTTCACTTGTGTTCTTTCGTTTTATTTTGCTTCTCCAACCCCCTAAACTATTTTTACTCATTTATTTTGTAACATCACCAGTATAATCAATATACTAGGATGTTTTTATAATAATTATTCGAGCTACACATACATACACCTACATCTAATGGTTAATGAACATATTATTTCTGTGGATGGTGAATTTATGTCTCACGAAACAATGACAGTTCAATATTCTTTTAACACCATCAAATGTGTCCAATAAGATGTTACTATATTTATATATGATATATTATATCATTATGTTTTCCATAATCTTATGTATTTTTAATTTATGGCATACCTTTATGGTTTCCATAATGGGTATACACGATATCTTCATTTTAGGAAGTGCGGACTACTGCCCCCTCAAAGTGATTTGATTCGTTAATGCCATATGTGGGTTGTATAATGGATAGATTTAATGATATTATATATGATATTATACTGGAATTATAATATACCTTTGTATAATTATAATTTCTTACCATTAATGTATGAGATAGAAATGAAAGTAGCGTTTATGCGTATGTACGACTTACCGTCTCTATTAACGGTGCATTTCATTTCTTATCTCCAAATGTAAGGTACTATTATAAGTACATATATATAACAGATATATATGATGTATGTTAAATCTATATGATGAATTTAATTCTGTAACTAAAATATACATAACTTTAATTTAGTTTTAATTACATTAATATAACATAGAAATGAAAGTAGTGTTCATCCGTACGTACGGCTTGCCGTCTCCATGAACGGTGAATTTCATTTCTTACCCCTAAATGATTATGTAATATAATAAATACATGAATATGATGGATATATATTATATATATGATATCCAAATCATGAATATCATTCTGGATATAATGAACCATTGACCACACGAACAACATGTAATTGTAAGAAGTCCACTTTCGACTTAAGAACCAAATATCAACAAAACAAACATTATTAACTTAAATTATTACATAATGTTTATAACATGGTAATAACTGATATAAAATTATTATTGAACTTGAAAAAGGTTCTTAAGCAATTATAAATTAACTCAATTTTATTATTTAGGACGTTAAAGAACGATCGAGTCAAGTCGAACCCGATGTAAGGGACTTCATCTCAATCTCCTTTCATTGAGGCATATTTCATTTTATACACAAATTTATTTTATACGGTGTATAAACCCCTTTGACATTTACTTTTATACAAAAGGAATCTTTTTCTATGAATCGTTTTACTAAACGAAAAAAAGGAATTTTTCTTTTAAAGTACGTGGTGACAATGACCTTTTCCGCCGCCATGATTATTATTTGGTCTTTGGCTTCCTCAACAAGCCGTAATGTTTTTTCAAATGAAACAAATACCATATACTATTTTATGTATTTTGGTATTGAAAATGGTTTTTATAATGGATTTGTTATGTCAATGTATTTAAGTGATATATTGTGATCAAAGTGTGCAAATGTTTTCTTTCCATTATATTTGTTTTATGTCTTATAATTTTATAATGGTACATGGAAATTTGACGGGTGGTTATGTGATAAACCATATGATGGGTGGTGCTGTGAATACCAGGATGGGTGGTTACGTTATAACCTCTAATGCACTGGGTTTGGAAGTCAGTCGTATGGCTATTCCATTAAGTGATATGTGTGGAAGTAGACCGTATGGTTATTCCATTTAAGTATGTTTATGTCCCAAGTTACCTTTATATGTTATGTGATCTTTATATGGGTTTTATGGTAATATTTTGGTTACAAAAGGGTAAGTAATGATCTTTTATTCAGTGATGTTTTTTTACTACTTCATAAAGGTGAAAAGTATTACTTTGATAACGTATCCATGTCTTACTTGTTATTTTGAAAAACTATCATTTTTCATTAATCGGGTATCCCTTACTGAACTTTTTATGCTCACCCCAAGTTTTTTTTGAAATGTTTTTCACATGACTTAATGTGGAATAGGGTCAAGGATGGGGATCCAGGTAATGTCATTCTATCTAAAACATGGAACCAGACATGTTTCTTTTTAAGAGTTTTTATTTAATGGAAACTTAGTAGAAGTTTCAACTTTGTTAATATTTTGATATGTAATAGTTGTGTCCAAATTCTATAAAACTCTAAACCTGAAAAGATCCTCAATGTGAATTATTCATTTAATTCAATATTAAGTAAGGTTTCAGACTGGGGCCTTATAATAATAATATACTAATAATTGATATATATAATATTACATATCTCTCTCTTAATTTTTTAAAAACAAAAACAAAAAATCAGATCTCTATACATCTTCGAAATAATTGAATGAATAAAGAGTGACGATCTAAGAGATTTTCCCAGAAATTATTTATTCAAGTGTAGTATTGATGGGTCACATTTTGGTTCCTTATCATTATGGTTCCAACATAATCTATTTTGATCTTATGAAAATCTATAAACTTCTTTTTCATGTATAAAATTTATTTCTATTAACTTTAAATATTCACATCGATAAATGAATAAACTCTGATTTGAGAAAGATACAATTTATATCATTCCTTTAATATTCCATGGTGTATAATTTTAAATTCTATATATATTTGTTATTATTATGGTCCTCATCAAAGATAATCATGAATAATTCTTTTAACTCAATTATTTGTCCACCATATATTCATTCCAAAAGTCATAATGTATCGATAATCCATAATCATTAATCAACTCCAACCATATTCCCTAGAGCCTATTGGAATATTTATATTCGAATATATAATTTAATTTTTCTTCATAAGTATATATATCAAACCTTTATATGTAAAGATAATCCCTCTATATATTTAATGGAAATATTATGGATTCTAACTCTAAATCATGAGTTGGGTACTTTTTCTCATGAAAAAAAATAATTGGTAGAGGAATACTTTATCCCCATATCATTATGTATAATAAAAACTTCTATCACATTATTCAATGCATAATTAAATATAGTAAACTGTTTCCCTCTAGAATTGGGGATAACCTCGTTGATTGAAGGTTCAAATATTCCAATCGGTTTCTAACGGGTTTGTTCTTAGAACCGGAAACATCTAATGATTCCAGATCCATTTGGACCAACATTCCAAAGGTAGGTGCTCAATAGTTATCGACTGATGAGACATAGGAATTTGCATTGGTCGAGAGTATGGGAGGTCGGACTCATCACATCTTTTGAGGCTAATTAATGTCTACTTCGGGACACTCTTTATATAATTATATGATGTTCATGAATCCTTATTACATTACCATGTATTAAATGATCATTCCTTTAGTCTTGACAATAAATTACTGATATGTAGGAAATTTAGAGAATCTTTTATATGTATTCTAGGTTCTTCATCAATAGAGATTCATCTTTATTTGTTAGAGATTCTTAGTCAATGTTATCCTTCAATAAATAGAAGTCTCTTTGTCATTATGATGACCATACTGGTTTTGAATCCACTCAGTGGGGCACTTGATGTTTACTTTCATTCAGGAGGACATGGATTATTACAGAGTTGGGATCATACCCACTGATGGTCTACCTACGTATCCTTTTTTTGGAAAAGAAATCAGAACCCACGTAGTTCGAGTAAGGGAGTATTATTTTTATGCATGATTGATGGCTCAAAGAAGATTTCATGATTAATTTTACACTCTAAGCTCACGTGAGTCATGATCGGTGTGAGAGACAAGAGGTATTGGTGAAACCAGACAATTATGCCATGTAATGATGTGGGGCTTATGTATGTGTGACTGCCCAACTATTTGAAGAATAAGATTTACTTCAGAGAAGAAATCCAGGAACAGGGTCCATAAAGGTATATGTGCTTCATGGAGATTTGGATACTCTAATCTTGGGGCTTAATCTTAAGGAAAATGAACAAGTTAGGAGGGGTCATATTACTGGGTTTTACTCCGGAGATGGAAGCCCAGATCAAAAAGAATTTTGACTGGTTAAGAGAAAATAAGACTGGGGATTATTCCTATGGAGGTGGCCTAGGATCAAGGGATTTGAAAATTAAGGGACATGGGGCTTACTATTAAAGAGGATGCCCATATTTGAGACTGAGGCTTCTTCCTGAAAAAGACACCCAGGTTAAAGGATTTAAGGTTTGGGGCTTACTCCTGAGGAGGATGCCCATATTTTTGGAATTATAACTGTGGTTTATTCCTTAAAAGGAGGCCCATGTTAGGGGACTTGGGGCATAATCCTAAGGTGGATTCCCAAAGTAATGAGGATTTGGACTGGGGCTTACTCCTGAAATGGAGGCCCAGGTTAAGGATGCTATCTTCTTAAAGGATTAGGTTGAATGAATGAACTCACTATCTTTAGTGACATAATGATGTGAAAATAACTATGTTTTGAGAGATGTTCCACAAAGCTCCTTTCAGATATGGAAGTCAATCAAGAAAACCACCCATAAATGGATTTGAATTGTGTCTTGAAGACTGAATGTTGAACAGGAGAGGTGGAATGGCATAAGAGGGGTTAAATGGGAAGGACAGGCACCGAAAAAAAGAGGGGCGCACAAGTCATGGCAGGCACATAGGTACTCTGTGGGTGTGCATGTATTGGGAGCGCAAGTATACCAATGCGGCTCATGGGTACTTGCGTGATACTTTCCCTGTAGATTAATACTTGTGAGATTCTTGACCAAAGCCTTTAGAATCATCCTTAGGTACTTCCAGAAGAGCGGCGCACAAGTTTCAATGAATAGGTAAGGAGGCGCACAAGTGTGTCCATTTCACATAAGGGTAAAAACACTTAGGCATGCAAGTGTTATTGAATTATAACACATAAACCTAATTCCTCTTGTTTAGACCTTCAATTCTAGGAAAAGAATTGCGTTATAAGTTGTCAAAAGACTTGAAGAAGATACTTGGGAGTTTAGAGCTCTCCATCTAAATTCTAGAAAAATTTCCTCCCAAAATGTGGGGCCCACTGGGTGAATTTATAGGTTGGAGAAAACCCAGGGCAGTTTTCAAATAGGGCACGCAAGTCACTTACGTGACCATTGGTCGGCGCGCAAGTGTACTTGCATGGAAGTAAGGGAACTTGCGCGGTGAAAGGTCCTTTGACCCATTTTTCATTCCTTTATTGATTTTTTATGATTTCTTCAAAGGCTGAAACAATTTGTGCTAAGTAATATCCCTTACAATTATTTTAAACAATGTGATGAAAAGGAGAGTAAAAAAAGTCCCCCCTCAGAGTTGGATCCGGAAGAATAAGGATTTAACTCTGAGGAAAAGAAGAGAAACCAAAGGGAAACAGGCGCACATGTGTTCATCGTGCAAATTTCATCACGCAGGTGCGAGTCGCACTGGGCTGGAGCACGCTGGATGGAGCGCACTGGCTGTAGGCACGCAGGTGGGCAGTCTGGCCTATAAATATGCACTCATTCGCCGCGCATAGCATCTGATTTTCAGATTTTTGAGCTCTCACTACGCAGGTCCCCTTCTCCATGCAAGTTGCTCTTTTTTTGCTTTTCTTTGCTTTCACGCTGCTTCCAAGGTATCTGGACTTGCACAGTTATACTTGCGCACCAAATACATGCACATCACATTAACACATGCGCGACACATCCATACTTGCGTGCCAAATTTAGACTTATGCGCCTTAATGCCTTGCCATTTTTCTGGATTCCTTCACAAATTTTATGAAAAATAAAACCCTTTAAGAGTTAATTTATTCAGCTTTTGTGAAAATTTAATGGCTCCAAGAAGAATTGGAATGGCTGATGAACTGGATAACAAGCATATTGATGACATGATGAACATTGTGGTCCAGGATTAATATGTTATTTGCAACATCACTTTCTCAGATTTGGATAAATATTTGAAGAAATATAATCTTAATTTCACACAGAGAATCTACCTACCTCTGTATGGTCATGGTAATATGCAAGGAGTCAATGTTCTAGTTGTGAAGAACTATATGCCCGAGATGCAGCTACACCACTACTTTTCTATTTTGGTTATGCTGTGCATTAAGAGCAACGACATTGGTGTGAACTTTCAAATTTTTCCTCCATGCCATTTCCTTGCAGATATGAACATGGAAAAGCCTTGTGCTGAAATGTTTTCCGCTATCGGTTGGTGGAGAGAAGACAAAAATGGCAATAGAACAATATTTGAAAAGAGTACTCTCTCCAAATGGCCCATTACTTCAAATTCTCCATTCTCAAATCCATGTATCCATCTTCCAAGTCTCCCGGACAGAATCAGAGTCACTTTTTGATCACAAATTTTTTTTCTCAATCCGCACTCAAGAACATCCTTTTATAATTTTTTCCAAGAAGAGCTAGTATCACTGCATCTCTTATTGTATCCAACTGAATGAATGAATTCCAGGTGGTTGCTAAGGAAGCTCAGGATTTCGTAAATCAAATGAAGAGTTATGTTGAAATATTCTTGTAATTCTTGAAAAGGAGAAGAGACTCCAGTCTGTGGATGTCCTTCTATCTCATGTGCATCAATAAAAACACTTTCATCTTCAATAATTTTTACTTGTATTCTTTTTCTACATGGTTTATGTTTTACCTAAGCCAATGGGCCTAGTAAGCATAGTTTTATTTTTATAAGGATTATTATAAATAACCCTAATAACATTGAATCTATTAATTTCTCAATGTTACCTAAATGATACAAAATGTATGTTTAGTGAGCTGGAACGTGACTTTTATTCAGTGTTCCGTTGTCGTTTGTGGGAAGTTTAAAGTCATGCACGCCAGACATAAAGAGGCTAATGTTTAAGGTCGAAATAGCTTTGACCAAAATGGATTAAAATTGACTCAATTCCTTAACAATTTATCTGAAAACATATTACCATACACAATTATGAGGGAAAATATGTAAACTATAACTTAAGAATACTTGAAATTGAGGAATGATATGAAAAAGAGTTAAAAGGAATTATAAGAATAAGTTCCATAGAATGAAGTTACCATTATTTAAAAAACCCGTTAGGGGGTTGAAATATGCAGGGCCACCTAAGGGAATTGGCTGCATAGTCAAATAAATAGCATCTTTTGGCTGACAAGTCCATTATGTAGTCTACCAATGCAAGGCCGCCTAAGGGCACGTGCTACATAGTCAAGCAATAAACTCTCTGAAATTTACTTTTCTACTATTAAGAAGCCAGTGAATATTTATGGGGATTCAACTTTTCCAAATTATATAGTTTCCTGTATGGAGAGAGGTACATGAATATGGAGAAGATATTTCCAAATAGGTTTGTCAAAGAATTGGATGAATGTTACTCATACGAAGGTCTGACCCAAACGTTGGGAAGGAAAATATAAACCATAGACTTGAATACTTTCCAATCATGAAAAATAACATGAATAAATATGTTCAGGATAAATATTTCATGTGGATACTTAAATATTTATTTGATAATACAAATAAGGAAAAAAGAGGCCTTCATCCCAAGAATGAAGTTACCAGTATCTGACAAAACCCGTTACGGGGTTAAATAATGCAGGGCTACTTAAGGGAATTTGCTGCATAGTCAAATAATAGCATCGTTTTTCTGACACATCTATTATGTAGACTGTTTATGCAAGGCTGCCTAAGGGCACGTGCTACATGGTCAAGAAAAAGAATTCTCAGAAATTGGACATTTTGTGACCAGAAGACATGAAAAGGGTTTTGAAGATCTTGAAGTATTCAAGATTAGGATTATGACACATAATGATGGGTATTGTCCAATGTATGCAGAGATACACGAATCTATGATAACCATAATCATGTTGTGGATGGATCCTTAATTGAAATGTTGGACTTGACTACGTATACCACAAGTATGGGAATCAAGCCATACACAGTTCTTAAAGTACAGTTTAACATCGTGCGGGATGAAAATATAGGAGATCTTAGTTTGGGGTCATAGATCTTGGACCATTTATAAGAAATACACAGCGTGTGTTTTCATGGGGACTTTCCAACCAAGGGACTGAAAGTGAAATTTGGGGGTAGGCCCAAAAATACTTGGGGCTGGATTTGAGGGACAGTCGAACGTTCCTACGTATCCCATAAGGATGAGAATCAAGCACACATAGTTATAGAAATACCATCTGTTCAAATTTGGTTCGTACATGTGAAGGGTGAAAGGGGACATCAGTGAAATGATGCCTTAACCCAAGATAAAAGGTTCGGGCATTCCCATGTATTCACGTAGTATTTGGAATGATACATGATTGAAAAAACAATGTAAATAATGATTCCCTCTTAGGTGAGGGTATCAACGAATATTTTAGTTTATAGTCATACAAGACAAAAAATGTTGTATAGTTTAACGTCATATAGTAAGGATGAAAGTGAACCAATGTAAAGATATTGATTCTGGGGATGGTTTCACGAATCAACATCGTATGAGATGGTGGTGAACCGATGTGAAAAGATTGGTTTTGGGCTTTAACATTTGGAGGTTGCCTATGTACCCATCCTGGAAGGAAAGCATCAAAGTCTGCATAGTTCAATTAAAAGATGAATAAGTGATCATGTAGTCCTTGGGGACAATGACCTAAGAAATAATGTTGGGACTTACGTGTGGTTAGTGACCCAGAGAGGGTGTTATGGTTGAAATTAGCTCTAATCTCACGGGATTCATACTCGGTGTGAGAAACAAGAGGTAACAACAACCTTAATGATGCACAGTTTAATGTCATGTTGGACATATAATGAGACTATGAAATTTAACATCTTGCAGTTAGGACTATTGGTGTTTCACAGTTTAGTGTCATGTAGCTGGGAAAAAGTACCGTTTAATGCCATGTAGGATGTGATAAAGGACTTTCTATATAGTTTAGCGTCATGTAATTAGGATAATGGGGACAACACAGTTTAATGTCATGTTGGACAAAAAGAGGATTGTGCAGTTTAACGTCAAGCAGTGAGGACAAAAATAGGACTGTGCAGTTTAATGTCATAAAGTAAGGACAAAAAGAGGACACATTTTAACGTCATGTTGGACAAATGAAGGAATTTTCATTGATTAATGTCATGTTAGACAAAAGTGCATATAGTTTAAGGTCATATGTATGGACCGTTGCTGTATAGATTAACGTCATATAGAAAAGATGGTGAAGGGGAAACAGTTTAATGTCATGTTAGAAGAATTAGGGAACTTTTTCACAGTTTAACGTCATGTGGGAAGAAAGTAATACAGATAGTTCAAGGTCATATGTATGGACCGTGGATGATTCAGTTTAACGTTTTTCTAGAGGTAAGGGACTTTTATAAAGTTTAGGGTCATGTAGTTCAGACGTCATAGTTTTACGTCATGTGGGACAAAAGTAATACCAATAGTTTAGTGTTATATATAAGGACCATTGCTGTATAGTTTAACGTCAAAAAGCAAAGACGGTGAAGGGGACATAGTTTAACATCATGTTGGACGAATTAGGGATATTATTCACATTTTAACGTCGTGTGGGACGAAAGTAATACAAATAGTTTAAGGTCATATGTCTGGAACGTGGATGAAGTATATTGTGTTTATACAAAATACTTCTTCAAAAATCTGGAATTGGTTGGAGTAGTGATGATTTCTCCATCCATTGAGATTAATGAATATGCTCCATTGGAATAGACCTTATGTATTGAATAAGGTCCTTCCCATTTTGGTTGAAGTTTGGGAGGTTTCTTTCTTGGTATCAGTGGAGTTCTGAGAACTAATAACAATTCTCCCTGAACGAATGACCGAAGATGAACTTTTTTTTTGAAATCTCGTGCTATTCGATTCTGATAGACTTCCAAGTGGTCCAGAGTGCACAATATTTTCTTAGCTAACCATTCCAATTCATTCAATCTCTTTTGTGATTGCTCATCTGTAGATGATTGATCACAAATGGCTACCCTGAGTTAGGGTAGTTTAACTTCAATGGGTAAGACTGTTTCTGTTACATATACCAGTGAATATGGAGTTGACCGCGTTGTAGTGCGGGTGGTGGTCCAATAATCCCATAAAGCATGAAATATTTTATCAGGTCATGAATTCTTATCTATATCCACCATCTGTTGCAGTATATTTGAAAAAGTCTTGTTGAAGGCTTCTATCTGGCCATTGAATGCTGCATGATACTGAGATGAATGATTGGATATGATGTTGTATTCTTGATACAACTTCTTCACCTCGGATGAATAGATGTTGGTGCCATTGTCCGTCAATATGGTATGAGGGACACCAAATCTGGTAATGATGTTAGGCTTGATGAAGCTGACAATTCTTTTAGAACTGACTTCCTTGATAGGTATTGCCTCTTCCCATTTTGAAAAGAAATTAGTAGGAGTAAGAATATACTTAAACTGCTTTCCTGTAGCTGAAGGGTAAGGTCCCACCATATCCATTCCCCATGTGGAAAATGTACACGAGTATTTAGCTGTATGAAGAAACTCTAGAGGTTGATGAATGAAGTTGGCATGTACTTGGCATGAATGACACTTTTTTTGTGAAATCAACAAAATCTTGTATCATTGAAGGAAAAAAGTATCCAAGCCTTCGAATCTGATCAGATAGTGTATGTCCATACTGGTGGGAACCACAGACTCATGCATGCACTTCTTTCATGACAACCATTGTCTCTTCACCATAAATGAATCTAAAGAAAACTCTATCAAAACCACGCATGTAGAGAATTTTCAATAAGTGATCTGGGCCATTATAAAGAGTAAATTTAACCACATGTCGCCAGATTATTTCTTTTCTGGCTCTATCAGGTGGAAGCATTCCATTTTGAAGATATTCTCTGATAGGTTCCATCCACCCCATAGTGTGACCATATGGTTCATAGATGAAACTAATTTCACTGATTCCCTTTGTTCTTGCTCGAACATAAGGTGAAATTGTACGATGATGGGAAATACTTATGGTTTTCTCGTCTCGATTTGGATATGCTAGAGTTGTGGCTATATTAGCCAGTGCATCAGCTGGGTATTTTGTGATCTTGGGACATATGAAAATGTCGGTTCCAAAGGAAACTCTTCCATTAACTCTCTGACGTAATCATACAATGGGATTAGTTCTACTTTCTGGATTTCATAATCCCCATTGACATGGTTGATTACCAGGTCTGAATCACGTTCCCCCTTTAAGTGATTCACTTGTGCTTGAATCCCCAACTCCAATCCTGCAATGACAGCTTGGTATTCTGCTTCATTATTTGTACGACCTCCCCACAATAAGAAGGAATAGGGTAACACTGCCTTTTCAGGAGAAATGAGTACAATCCCTAAGACAACTTTGTTGAATTTAGGATTTTCCATTTTCCTCCCTTTTGGACATTTGGAAGCACAATCAATGTACATTTCCCACAATAAGAAGGAATAGGGTATGCTTTTGCCTACCAAATTGGCGATGAAACGCTGAATATAGGCTAGGTGTCCTTGAATTCCTCTCAATTATTTCAAATTTTGAGGAGGTGACATGCCAAGGATTGACTTTGTCTTCTCAGGATCGACATAGATACCCTGATGGCGTACAAAGAATCCAAGCAATTTCCCCAAGGTTACCCCAAAAGCACATTTTAAGGGGTTCATCTTCAAATTATGTTGTCGAAGCTTGCGAAATATGACTTCTAAATCAGACAAGTGATTAGAACGTTGTTTGGATTTTACCACCAAATCATCTACATAATAGTCAACAAACATTCCCTGAAAGGGTTTGAAGATATGATGCATGGCACGCTGATATATTGTGCCTGCATTCTTTAGGCCAAAGGGCATTACCTGATAGAAAAACACACTCTGATGGGATCTAAAGGCTGTAGATTCTTCATCTTCTGGAGCCATCTAGATTTTATTATATCCAGAATATCCATCCATGAAGGAAAGAACTTTATAGCCAGCTGTTGCATCAATCAAGAGTTCTGTAATCAGAACTGGAATATTGTCCTTAGGACAATGCCGATTAAGATCTCTGAAATCAATGAAAACTCTAATTTTCCCATTCTTTTTTTCCACTGAGACAATATTATCCAACCACTTGGGATATGGAACTTCCCTAACGAAGTTAGCTTTGATGATCTTATCCACTTCAGCCTCAATTTTGGAAGCATAGGTTAGGTGTGTTCTTCTAGGAGCTTCTTTGAATCCTCGATGTTCTTCTGATAAACCCAAATGAAGAGTGGCAGCATCAGGAAAAAGAACTGGCATCTCTATATAGTTCCAAGAAAATATATCTAAATTTTTTTTAAAAAGGAAATATACGTCTCTTGTTCTTCAAGAGTCATGGCCGCACTGATTAAAGTGTGGCATGGATCTTCTTTTGTACCAAGATTGATTTCTCTGAGTTCATCCACAGTAGTAGAGATACACTCCTCAAATGCTGGAGGAGCATCTATGAGTTCTTCCTCTTCTTCTTCAACATGTTTTATTTCCTATCTTTCCACTTTCATAGTAGATGATGAAGTAGAATTTTCATGTTCAGAAGAGATGTCAAAATTTGCACATCTTGAAGAAGAAGTTTCCATTTCCGACTCGATTGATGATGAAGGGTCTTCTTTGGATAATAAAGAGGAGATGATGGATTAAGAATCGACATCATCATTTATCTCTAAAATTTCTATAACCTCTTCTGGCCTGGTTGGCGAAGTATAGAATTGCTAGATTTCAGAAGATGAAATGAAGATATCTCCATTTGAGCTTTCATCATTGCTTGGTGCATCAACAATTTATCCCATGTTTTCTGGCTTGATTATCGTAATTGACATTATGGATATTTCTATAAGAGTATTTTGATTTGGGTCTATCTTGTCAATTTTACAGATAGCCAGCACATAATCTGTACTCACATGTGCTAATGGTTTTACTGGAATTTTTTCCAAACAATACGGAGCATTAACTTTGGTAATCCCCTTTGTTGTGGATTCCTCCGTTCCCTTCGTGTGGTATAATTCTGCCGCAATTTATTGAGATTCACATTTCATGAATGGGGCCTTATCACCATATAATGTCCCAACATGGCCATCAAAATAGAACTTGAGACATTGATGGTATGATGAAGGGATAGTCGCATGCCGATGTATCCAGGGTCTTCCAAGCAAGATGTTGAAGGCTGAGTTTTGATCAACAAACATGAAATCTGAATTGGACACAAGATCGCCAAACTAAGATCTGAGTGTAATTTCACCCAGTGTTTCTTGTTCATTTTTATTATATCCTTGTATCATCAAAGTAGAAGGAGATAAATCAGATTTTGTGAGGTCCAATCGACGAAGTGTACGAATGGGCATGAGGATGACTCCTGAACCACAATGAATGAAAACTCTTCGGATGTCTTTTCCGTTGACCTTTACAGATATGTAAAAAGGTCTAATATGTCCATGCACAACATCGTCATCATCTTCATCTATGAAAGATATTACTACATGGCATTCTGCAGGATTATTCTCTATATGGTAGACTTCAGCTGCATCAATTTCAGTTTTAAACTCCTGAGGACTTGAAAAAGCCTCAATGAGTGACTCCTGAAGATCTTTTAATAAATTCAAAGATTCCAGAATTTGATAACATGGCCGGTCCATGGGCCAGGTGTTTCAATATATCATAATTTTGATCTAAAGGCCTACATTTCCCAATTGGAACATGTGGTTTAGCAGGTGCCTTTAATGTTGATGCTTTGGAATTTGATGCATCTTGTACCAGTATAGGAGTTGGTAATACTACTAGATTTGGATGATTAAACCGATTAGGTCTATTTACTTGCTGAGAGGAAGCATATGGAACCTTCAACCGATCTTCTAGAATAATTGTGCTAGGGATGAGTCTGCCTTGTGTGGAAGAGTTTTCTTATTCTTGTTGAGATCATTGAAGGGCTCTACCATGAGTTTCTTCTGCATACACAGTTCTAATGGAGGTAGAATTGGAATAGTGGCCTCTGAAAGATCCATGTCTTCCTCTGTATCCTGAGCCTATGGAACATCCTCTGATTCCTCTATTTGATATAGGGAATTCAGGCTCATCAAAATCGAAACTGCGACTAGGATATGGATCTCTTAATTGAATCATATTAACAGAACCGAAAATCAACTCTTCCTCTAATGAAGACTATGCCTGATTAGCCTGTTTAGGCTATGCCGTTTGGTGGGGTGGTGCCCTTGTATTTGAAGTAGATGGCATGAAGTCTTCCGGAGTCAAAGACATCTTAGGATTTGACACATACTCATCTTCTTATGATTCTTTTTCTTTCTTTGAATCATGCCATTTCTTTGAGGATTTTCCCTCTGATGAAGAGGGTTTTTCTATGGCATTCATTATAGAAGGCACAATTGGTTTCTTCAATTGCATTAGAATAATAGCATGAGTTTGGTTGATCACCTTTCTGACCATCCAATCATCATATTTTTGTGCATTTTTTGTTCTTAACTTCTTGACACTCGCCTTCCTCCTCTGAAACTGTAGTAGTAACACATGATACCTGAGCTGAAGAACCTTTTGATTTGACTTGTCCCGACTCGACCATCTTTTGTAGGAGGTCTTTGAAGACAAAACACTCCTGGATGGGATTCCCCAACATTTGATGAAACAGGAAATAATTGGGACGGTCTTCATCTCCTTCCTTGTTTGGCCTTTTGGGCCTTGGCAACGGAACCAAATTATTTTCCATAGCTGAAATGATGTAACCCAGAACTTTTTCATTTTTAAAGAGTATGTTTTCTCTTCAAATCCTCAAATATTTTTCGTATTTGATCTATTTGATCTTCATGAAGAAACAACCATTGTTGTTGGCGCTCAGGTGGTGGAGCACTTTGAGAAGATGAAGGCTTTGATGTAGAAGTAGGTACAGGTTCTTGTTTAAGCATAACTGTAGCAGTCTCTGCTTTACCAATTCTCTTTCCTAGAGCTGATAGAATTATACGAGCCATGTCCTTAGTTTTTATATTAGAATCTTTAATCTGTTGATCGATTGAAGTAAGGTCTCTAAAACCTCCTGTATATTTCATAGGGATCAACAACGTGCGTAATTCGTCACACAGATTTGACACACAGATTGGCAACAGTTCTTCCTGAGGGAGTTCTAAGCTTAGGGAATATGTTAATCCCTTCCATCGGGTAATGAAATCAGAGACCCTTTCATTCTCCCTTTGCTTATAGTTTGTATGATAAAAAATGGTTGTCTTTGACAACGTTGAGCTGAACTGAAGAAGGAATTTTTGGCAAAGATCTTCCCACCCGGTAATTGACTGAGATTGCAAGATTACGTACCAAACAAAAGCTGGTCCTTATGGGGTTCGCACGAAGCATATAAGTTTCACTGCTTCTTGTTGTTCCAGAGTTCCCATCATAGGATCACAAAAAAGACATGTAATGCATCAAATTATTTTTAGGATTGCCTGATCCATTGAAAATAGGGAATACAGGGTTTCCAAAACATGATGGGGGAGATATTGAATCTACCCATTCAGGGTAAGCTCTCTTTTATGGTT
The DNA here is from genome assembly GCA_963277665.1 of Viscum album. Classification (NCBI taxonomy): domain Eukaryota; kingdom Viridiplantae; phylum Streptophyta; class Magnoliopsida; order Santalales; family Viscaceae; genus Viscum; species Viscum album. The sequence goes on along the minus strand of OY728135.1, from coordinate 1,991,830,319 downwards.
TAACCTGTGCACGCTTCCCTTCCATAGTCTCTAACCGAGCTGTTAATGAATCAATGGTAGTTAATAACTTTTGAGAAACATCCAGTTGAACTTGGACTTGGGCAGGAGCAATAACTGGAGATGGTACAGATGTGGTGGCTGGAACTTCAACTGATGGTGGCACCGCTAATTTTTGTTGCACTTGACCCATAGGATTAGACCTATGATTGTGTACTGATAAAGGAGGATATTATTGATCCATCTCAGTAACTGCAACAAATTCCCTTGGCTGACTGACTCCAGAACGCTTAGGAGGAATACTACCTTGAAGTAGTTCTGTGTTCATCCTCTTCAATTCCTTTATTTCATCCTCTTGTTGCACAAATCTTTTCTCTAGTGTGAGATATTTTCCTTCTCTAGAGGAAGGATATGTAACCTGATTATTTCCCTTCCCCTTATTGGCTCCCTTTCGGAGAGGGAGAAGTGGATTACACGAAGAATTACATAGGTTCTGAGTAATCCTTTGATTTCGTGTATGCACACCTTCTTCATTTGTGTCTATGCGTACAACATCCCGAGCAAGAAAAATATTCATCTGATCCCTCTGTGTAATCTTTATCTGGTGGATCAGTAACAACGACATTGATGACATTAATTGATGCATAATGCATTTCGTCCCTTCTATCAGCATTTCTGTGATATTGTCTTCTACCATGCCCTTGACGAGACATTTCCTTTTGTTTCTTTTATCCTTGAGGAACTTCTTGGAGAACCGTAATTTTGAGAGAATCTCTTGATAATTTGTCTTTTCATTCCTCTTATGGATTCTTTCCCAATCGAGAGAAGACTGACTTTCGCTAAGGATGGGATTGATGATATTAAAAAGTCCATAGTCCGGTGGACTAGGGCTGTTCATGCTATCTTTTCTAAACTCCTCGAATCCTATTTGTTGATTCCGATGGTTGGTTTAATAGAGTCCCCAGTCTGGCAAGCTGGGGTGGCTCTTGAAATGCTATGTATGAGAATTTCTTAAAAGATCTCCTAATCTTGCGGACCATAGCCCGAAAATCAGCTGGATTCATCAATCGATATCCAAATTTATCACCCTGTTCAAAAGGCCGTTGGATGATTTCTGACACTTCGGTCACTTGATGATGTGCTTGCTCCATTTGAGAGGCCTGTTCAATATTCTCGTTTGCCTGATGCATGAGTAATTCAAAAACGTTTTCTCTGTATTCTTGATTTTGAGAGGAACTAGTTGAAGCATGTTCTTGAACAAGATTTTTATTAAAAAACATAACCCATTGACTGTGGCCGACCATGAACAATAAAATTTCATGAGAACTTTATCGGCGGGCTTCGCTAACTGGAGAGCACAGTGAAATGTAGTGCTCCATGAACACCCCATCCACTATCATGAATACCATATGGAAAATTGGAAATTAACGGTCACAATCTTCTTATTGCACCAAGGCATGAATGTTGAAGGGCTCTCTACTTCTTTTCATCCTTCGGATATTGAGAGACTGATAGAGATTCCAAATCAATCTGACATTGTAGCCCTTCTATTATCATAAGATTATTTTCATATTCATCATAAGATAATACTTTGTTTTTCAACTGACAATGACTTTTCCATATGTTGATATGAATATCACGAATTGCATCGTCCATCAAGATATCTGTAATGTCATAATGAGAGTTAGCCAGAGGTCAAAACATAACTGGCACTTCACCCTTCGCCAGTGGTTTCTCATGTTCAACATTTCCTCTTTATCATTCAATGAAGATTCTTCTATCGGATTTGACCAGAGCAGGTGTTTCCTTGTTGCTTCATTGTATTCAACAAGATGTGTAGAGAAATCACTGATCAAACTAGAAGATCTCTGACTTAGGGGTGGTTTGGAGAACGATATACACCCTAGGCTATCTTCTTGTTGAGAAAGTATTTCACCTGCTAGCGATGAATCATCAGATATGACTGGTTTTTCATTTGCAAGGGCCTCAAGATAAGAGGGTTTTCTCGGCACTACATTATCCACGAGAGCATTTTCCGGTAAATTTGTATCACTACTGCGGAGAGGACTTTCGTAGCGAAATTCATCATCCTGGGGAGGACCACCATGGTGGGTTACAACAAAAGATGATATCTCTTGCTCCTTGTTCTTCTAGCTATACAGAGGGTTATTGTAGCTCTCATCTAAAGATGAAACATCAAGATCAACCAAACTGTCATGAAGCAAGCCTTCATGAGGATGTGTCTGTTGAAGACCTTCAGAATTAATGTTCCCACTATTGGGAACTGAGGGAGTAGAATCTTGGATTCCAATAGATAACTGTCTCAGGGCATCAAGAACTACAGCATCGAGCAAGTCCTTGTTACAGATTGGCTCTTGATCTCTTGACAGTTCTAGTCGGGTCTTCTTCTTAGATGCCATCTTACTCACCTGGAAAACCACTTGTTGATGAAAGTGGTGACTATGATCAGGTGTATGTGCCTAATCAAAAGATATGGCCAGGTTAGGCTGATAATCTCTACTCAAATCAGGCATATGTTCCAGACATGGTTATCCGTATAATACGGGGAAATACGCCCCACAACCCTCTTGGACTGGAACAGATGCGTGTGTCTGTTTTGGAGTGAACTCTTGATTTTTCACTCCACTAGTAGGGATAGAATTATGTTTCTTTCTTTGAGATGCTGCTGAAGCTATTATAATATCCTGGCAAGCATCCAAGAATATGAGCAGTTATTTTCTTATGCTCTTTCACAATTGATAGAATATGTTTGGTGACTTCAGCTACCGGAACAGGGATATATGTCCATTCTGTTCTTTGAGTAGGTGTGTGTGCCTGCTCTTGACCTCCTTTTCATGTCAGTGAATCCAAAAAATAGTCAAGTGTGGGGGCAGAGAGTTGAGTCTGCCTCCTATTTATCGCTGGAGCTTTCCGACTGACTTCTCCGAGTGCGACCAAGTGATACTATTGGTAGGATTGATCAATACTAGCCGGTGTATGTGCCTGCTGATTGTAAATCGCCGAAAGTGGTTGATGAGATCCATCATATGTAGTCAGAGGACCCTGCTAACTAGCTGATGACATATAAACAGGTGTATGTTCCTGCCTATAGTACTCTGCTGAAATTTCTTGGTGGGATTGGCGTGATGCTGCCAGATGAGTCTGCTGAACAGCGGAATTAAAACGGACGGGAGTATGTGCCCGCTCATTGTTTTCCACCAAGTTAGTGTGGTGGACTTATCCAGAGATAGCATAGATGAGAACCTACTCAATGTTGACCGTATTTCACCTCTGGCGATTCGTCTTGCCAGCTTGGGTTGGAGGAACCTGAGCCGAACGCCTAGAGTCGATACCCTCATCATGTTAAGGGCTCATTGTCGCACGAGTCTAGTGACGATTGTTGATTGGAGCCCTATGGAAGGACTCATGCTTCCATGAATTAAGGCCCCGAGGGACCTGCTCATTCACCTACCCAGAAAATGGGAGTGAATGGTGATTGCGTTCTGGGGAGAACAACTAGAAATGGTTGGAGACTGTGGTTAGCACCACCTGCTTCTTGATCGTTGGTCATCGTTTTCCGAGGGCTTTTCGAGCAGCCTCTAGAGTCAGAATAGTACCATTTTGATGGTACTCCTTAACCAGCACATTTGATATGCAGCGTTGAAGGAACTGAGTAGGTGAAGTCATCCTCAGAGCGGACGATGATCCAGCAGGAGTAGCAGCAGTGGCATTGGCCGCAGAGGTTTTCACGGCAGACGTATTCACGGATGTGAACTTAAGAGAAGCCATTCTGGAAATGCAGACGATCTTGGAAAAAAAAGAGTGCTTGTTTGATATAACAGACATAATCAAGATAAGTCTGGCCACTACATCTTTTGGATGAGAAAATATGTCATTGATTGGTTTTTTGGCCCTCTCATTGAGTTTAAATAGGGGCCTAACAAATAAACAAAACATCATTTTAACTTGTCTAAGGATTCACATCGGGTTCACCATTTTATGTTTCCCTATGGAATTGGTGATGACCTCATTGATTGAAGGTTATGACATTCCAATCAGTTTCTAATGGGTTTTTTCGTAGAACCGGATACAACCAATGATTTCATATCCATTTGGACCTACATTCCAAAGGTAGTTGCTCATTATTTGTGGACTGATGAGGCTTAGGAATTTTCATTCATCGAGAGGATGGGAGGTTGGAGTCATCACACCTTTTTGTGGGGAATTATTGTCTACTCCGGGACTCTCTTTATAGATTTAAGTTATGTTCTTGAATCCTTATTACATTACCAATTATAATATGATCTTTACTTTAGATCTGACAATCAGTGATTGATATGTAGGAAATTTAGAGAATCTATTATATGTATTTGAGGTTCTTCATCAATAGAGAATCATTTGTATTTTTTAGAGATTCTTAGTCAATGGTATCCTTCAATACATTAAAGTCTCTTGGTCATTATGATGACCATACTGGTTTTAAAGCCACTCAGTGGGGCACTTGAAGTTTATTGTCATTCAAGAGGACATGTATTATTTCAGAGTTGGGATCGTACCTACTGATGGGATACCTACGTATCCTTTGTTTTGGAAAAGGAATCAGAACCCACGTAGTTCGAGTAAGGGAGTATGATGTTTATGCACGATTGATTGCTCAATGAAAGATGTCATGATTACTTTTACACTCTAAGATCACGTGAGTCATGCTCGGTGTGAGAAACAAGAGGTATTGGTGAAACCAGAAAATTATGCCATGCAATGATGTGGGGCTTATGTATGTGTGACTACCCAAATAGATGAAGATTAAGATTTACATCAGGGATTAAATCCAGGAACAAGGTTCATAATTGTATATTTGCTTCATGGAGATTTGGATACTCAAATCTTGGGGTATACTCCTAAAGAAAGTTCACAAGTTAGGAGGGGACATATGATTGGGTTTTACACCTGAGAAGGAAGCCCAGATCAAAAGGAATTATGATTGGTTAAGAGAAAATAAGACTGGGGATTTATCCTAACGAGGAGGCCCAGGTTAGAGGGATTTGATAACTATGGGACTTAGGGCTTACTCCTAATGAGGATGCCAATATTTGAGACTGGGGATTATTCCTGAAAAGGTACCCCTGGTTAAATGATTTAAGGTTTGGAGCTTACACCTGAGGAGGATGCCCATATTTGGGGATTTATGACTGGGGATTATTCCTGAAAAGGAAGCCCAGGTTTGGGACTTGGGGCTTACTCCTAAGGAGGATGCCCAACGTAATGTGTATTTGGACTGGGACATACTCCTAAAAAGGAGGCTCAGGTTAAGGATTCTCTCATCTTAAAGGATTAGGTTGAATGAATGAACTCTCTAACTTTAGTGACATAAAGATGTGAAAATCACAATGTTTTGAGAGATGCTCCATGGATCTTATTTCAAATATGGAAGTCAATCAAGAAAAAATGAAATAAATGGATTCGAAGTGTGTCTTGAAGATTGAATCTTGAATAGGAGAGGTGGAATGACATAAGAGGGGTTAAATGGGTAGGAAAGGCACCCAAAAAGAGAGGGGAGCACAAGTCCTAGCAGGCGCGTAGGAACTTCGTGGGTGCGCAAGTATTGGGTGCACATGTATACCTGTGCGGCTCATGGGTACTTGCACGATACATGCCCTGTAGAGTAATACTTGGGCGATTATTGACCAAAGCCTTTAGAATCATCCTGAGGTACTTCCAGAAGAGCGGCTCGCATGTTTCAATGAATAGTTAACGAGGCGTGCAATTGTTTCCATTTCCCTTAAGGGTAAAAACACTTAGGCACACAAGTTTTAGTGAATTTTAACACTTACACCTTATTCCTATTGTTTAGACCTTCCATTCTAGGTAAATAATTACTATTGAAATGTTAGGAAGACTTGAAGAAGAGACTTGGGCGTTCAGAGCTCTCTATCTGAATTCTAGAAAATATTCCTTCCGAAATAGGGGGCTCACCGAGGGTATTTATAGGCTGGAGAAAACCCAGGGCAATTTTCAAATAGGATGCACAAGTCACTTGAGCGACCATTAGTCGGCGCGCAAGTGTACTTGCACGGCAGTAAGGGAACTTGAACAGCGAAAGGTCCTTTGACTCCTTTTTCATTCCTCTGTCAATTTTTGTTGTTTTCTTCAAAGGATGAAAAAACTTGTGCTAAGTCATTTCCCTTTCCATTCATTTAAACAATGTGACGAAAAATAGATTCAACATAAACTCTTCTCGACTAAAGGGGAGTGTGAGTTCAATTGTGTTGAACATCATTATTTTTATCTCCATTATATTTTCATCAAATTAATATGTCAAATATAAGTTGATGCCCTTTTGTGTTACCTTATTGAGTGGATTTTATATTTATTTTAAATTTTTGTCAAAGAAAAAATAATATCTTAAAAATCCATGAAAATGATAGATCATGGTCACTATGGTTGGTCTATAACAATGTTTAATATATTTATCCTTTGGTAGATCTACATATATACCCTATCATGAGATTAAGGGAAAAGAATTAAATTTTATATAGTAAAAATTTATTGTTGGTAAGTTAAACATATATGTTCTCTGTTCATAGGGAATTTTGTACAATCATCATGTTTTTTTTCATTATCTTCCCCAATCATAGAATGCATAAGAATATTGTCAATAAAGGTTACTATAAACTAATCATGGTAATATCTAAAGAATATATTCATTAAATAAATTAATATATCATGGGAATAAATAAGTCCAAATGGAAACATTTTAATTTCAGAAATTCCATACATCACAATAAATGTGTTGTTATGTATTTGTTCACATTTTTGGCTTAATTGATAGAATCTATATCCATGATCAATATTAAAAAAATATTCATATCCTAATAATTGATTTAAAAATCATCAACATGAGGTATAGGATACTTATTCCAGTTTGGGATTAAGTTATGTTCCCAATAATCAATGAAGAGTCCCATTGATCAGTTTTTTGTTAACAAAAGAATTGGTGAACCCCATGGTGATGTACATGCATGAATCCATTTAAATTATTATACATGAATTTCTTCTGTAATTATTATAGATAAAATGGGGATATTCTATATGGAGTCCTAAAATCGTTGTATCATTAGGTATGAGACCTATTAAATGAATGCTGTTATTATTCATACAATGTATAGGGATATATTCCAAAAATCTATCAAGAAACTCCTATAAAATCATAATATATTTTATATTGAGTTTTCCCACACATATGAGATTAATGCACCATTTTAATATGAATCAAGAGCCATAAAATAGATATAATTTACATTGAAATCTCTAATTTATCATTTCACTAAATTTTTATCATATGTCAGTTAAGGATATTAGGTACGAATTCCCTTTATTAGAAAATGATATATTATTTATATAATGAAATCCCAATAATTCTAAAAATAACATAAAATTAATCATTAGTAGAATAATGTGACAAATAGGAACCGCATTACAGAAAATCAATTGGAAAGTTCATTGACTTGAGATTCCATCATTATTCAATTTTTTTTCAATACTACTTTAACATATAGTATTTGAAGTGGTATTGTGAAACCATTATTTAACTTTTCTAATTTAAAATAGTGTGTAGATCTTGAATCAAATATTATATAAAAGGTTCATGTGTGGATGGAAATTATTTATTTCACCACTACAATAGCATACCAAACATCATAAATATTTATCACCGAATATTTCCCATTGTTGTTGGGATTAAAAGGTTAGTAAACTAAATCATCATTATTAAAATTCAGATTTAATCAATGGTTAGATTCATTACTATAATAATTAAAATTGAAATATTACGGTGTGGGTGGTTCATTCGTGGATATTTCCCTCAACTCACATCAATAGAAATTGTTTTACTATCACTTTGACATTTGGTTTCATGATGACATTTATTTCCACATAAAAGTAATTTTCAAGTGTATTTATGATAATTTCATCCAAGTTTCCTTCACCATTTATGCAATGAAGGATGGTTCATATTCTCCCCTTCATGTTTGTTATTAATATAATTTCTGTTGAATTCAATATTTATTTTCTTATCAGAACTATTATATTAAATGCTAACTCCAATACCTATTATTACCTGGATAAAACATAATATAATTTATTCATAGTTTCTAATGTCCAATATGGATTACTCCAATTGGTGATTTGGTTTTAGTCCACTAAATAAATGATCAATATTATATTCTAGTTCCTTGATAATACATATAGTGTACAATGTGAGTTTTATAAAATTTCCCTCATATGTACTTATGAATTTAGCGCCATTCTTCTTTACCAGATAGATTTATTTCTTCATTTTACATATAAATAATACAATGAATGTTAATATTAAAAATATCCTCATAAATTCATACAACTATAAAATTAATTTAATTACTTGTTTTTGAGTTCGTGATAAGTGTCTACCATTTATCCAGTTCATCATCCCAATGAAAAACAACCAAAATAATTTTATTATTCTCATAATACTGTAGAATGGAAAATATATTTTCAATGGTAGTATTCCAGTTCTCAAAAACTAGTCACTTGTTAGACCCACTAAAAGAAGGATGTTCTTTCTTCATGAAGGAATCAATATAATTTTTTTCCCTATTATAGTTTGGAATCTCAAAAATATTTATAGTTTGATAATGTCATGTAATAATCAAAATGATATTTTTCATTCCATGCCTCTAAAAATTTGGTGGTTCAAGATGGGAATCATTTCATTGTCCAGCGCATTTCTCATTAACACAATTACATCTGGTTACATCCATTGAATAAAACTAAGAAAAAATATTGTGATTAATAATATTCATATTTAGAAACCATAGAATCATTAACAATAATACATTGTATTTATAAATTAAGAAACAATATGTTAAAGTTATGAAACCATAGGTTTAACAAAATAAATATTTTTTATAATCTATTAACATCCATTATAATGGTTCATAATTATAATGTGAATCATCCCATGCATATCACATATGAGTGTGTTTCTAGGTGCGAAATCATAGCCCCACTCATCATGAACAACACTGATTGAGTTAATACCAAATCCCCCAATAAATAGTTGTTGTCCCCAGGTTCATATTTTCCATGACCACATCTTCATTTTACTATCCATATAGGGATTCAATTTCAATGATAACCACACTATATTAATTTACATATCATATCATGTAATACTATAAATTATATTATCCTAATGGTTTTGAGTAATGTTTTCTCATCCTAGTTTCCAAAAATAAATACACCTTCTTTGATACCAACTTAGTTAACAAAACAATTAAATCCTCAATATTACATCAATTTTTATCAATATTAATTACATTTAATTACTATAAATTCAATAACCATAAAGTATTTGTTTAATTAGACTCATAAAGTCATAAGAATCTAGAACAAAATAGATATACATCATCTCATAATTATTTCATCACAAATAGTACCCTTTTAGACACATTATAAATAAACAAATCTATATATCTGAGGTAAAAAATAATAAGAATAAATAATGATAATAAATTCGCAGTAAGGGTAGAGAATAGAGATATTAATGATCATTTAAGAATGACATGAGAATAAGGGTATCAGAACCTGAGAAGGAAATTTTTAAATCATATTATATAATTTAAATATCAAAATTCTGACTCATTCGATATATCATGGATGTTCATAAGGCATGAAACACAATTGAATCAAAGAACGTGATCCATGAGGCCAAAATATGGCATAATTTCTTTTTATAATGTAGTGTAATGTTTTTGGAATTATCATATTTATAGAAATATTATTAAAAGGATACCCCAAAGAAATTTTTCAGATGTTATGATTGGGACAATATCATGTGTACCTTCTTTTTAGATTTATATAACCAACAATATGTCTTTTAGCTCATAAAATAGCATTCATTATCCAATTATTTTGAGGGATATAATATACTCACCCATTAGATAATAATAAACTATTGATATGAATTCTTGAAGATCATGGAAAAATATAACTTCATAGTAGCTTAACCATGTAAAAGAAAATAGGTTTCATCAATATTTGATCATCATAATCAAAAACCATCTAGATAATTAATAAGGACAGTTTTATTTTATAATATCCTAAGGTACTCATAATATACATCAAATGATGTTATCTTAGAAAATAAGTATTTAAAATATCTATGAAAATATTAATGAGGAATATAAACATTTCATCTTGAAACCACATATATGAAATAAAAATATATAAAATATTAATGGAGACACATTCATTGAAATAAATCATGGAAATACTCACATTAATCTAGATTGTATTGGGTGGTCATAATGGTGGTAATTCCTTCTTATGAATTTTATAATAGAAAAAATATTCCACTCACATTGTCGAAAAAAATAGAATGTTCATGTTTCAAAAAATGAAAAATATATATTATATTTATGAATGTATTATAGAAACTAAAAATATGGATAAAAATAACATTTTAAAATAAATTTATAATGGTAAAATAATTATAGAAATCATTTTAATGAATATATCAGTATGAGTGAACATAATTTTTCAAAAAAGAAAGAAATTTTGTCGATTTTTTAAAAACATATTCTAGTCACATGAGTATTTAATGAGATAAAAACGAATGTAAAACATATAATATATAGAAATAAACACATTGGAATAATAAAAATAATATTTAGAAGATATATCTGATGTGTTGAATGGATTTTTAATCACATTGAGAGGGAGGATGGGTTGAATCAATTGGAAATTGTTTTTCTAAATTCTTTTTTTCATGATCCCTACTGTTATTAAAACCTCAATCACATTTCAATATGAGTGGATCATATTAACTCTAATACCACATGAAAGTATAAATGAAATAAATATCAATAGATGGTATTTACAGTGTTTGGTATTAATGCCTAGTCCTTTTCATGTTGATTAGTATCCACATCATGTATTTTTCACTATATACACAAGTGATTAATATAGTAGTTGTTTACAAAACTAAACTAAATAACCATATAAATTGGTCACACATTCCAACTACACTGTGTTTATTTTTTATTTTATTGACACCCCAGTTAAAAACTCATTTCCCCTATATTGAACTAAAGAATTTAACATATCTATGTTTACTCGGTTACCACTGCACCAAATTAAATATATCTTCCACCACAAGATAACTAGATTAACTTGCATGATCATGTAAACTATTATAGGAAATTAAATATCCATTGATCACATGTGTAAATCTTGATAAAAAATAATAATAAGCAGCATATGATAGGCTTCCTTAGTGAATAAATTCACAAGAAATTATTTGTTCTGACGATGAATTCTCAGCCCCAGGTGAATTCTTTATTTTTTGAATGATGGAACATTTCATAACATAAATATACATTCCTTTTTAATTTTCATCTTGGTTTATTCATGACCAATTAATTTATAAGGAATGATGTATTTGTTTTCAATAAACCGTATAACATTTAAATATATATACTATTTTAGGTACCTAATATTTTGAACAACTTTTATATCAGGTTCCATTTTCTTTAGGTGGAATATTAAAATAAATTTATCAGGAAACCTCAATATTACACTTGGAAATAACTTCTTATCATATTAAGTGTTTCAATGCAATCATTTAAGGTACATTTCATGCATTTCCAACATTTAATATTTCCAATACATGTAACTTCATTCATTATTTTTTTCCTACTTGATTGCCTTATCATTTATATGATGTTTTAGATTATATTTCTTAATAATATATCGTAAGGGTCATTCTTATTCACTAAAACATTAATGGTTTCAGGAATCCTAAATAACCATCATGTAAGTGAGTATGGGGTATATTATGATTATTTTCATAACATGGAATACCTGAATCTTTTGTTTATATAAAAGGTAGATCAAAAAAGATAATTGTCATTTCATGATATATCTTCTTATTCACATGACTATGGTATCATGTAGATTTTCTCCTTACATTAAAAAAAGATCATCTAAAAACATGAATATTAGAATAAAAAATCTACTTCCTTATTATGGTATTTACTGATGATGTGACCATAAACATTTACCCAGGGATAAATAAATTTAATTCCAACAAATCATGTGGAGTAAATTATGGTTTATAAATAGAAAAAGATCTCACTGAATTTTAAAAATTCTCACATGGGTTTCCTTCTAATATTTTTCACCAAATAATTCATAATATTATCTACAAATTTATCCATGTGGATCCCTTTTTCATTTGTTAGGAAGCCACAAAATATTATAAAATTAATTAAAATATTTATCATTTTTAGAAGGTAAAACTCATTTATGAATACATATTAAAGAATGGAACCTTGTATCATAATTTTATATTTATAATTATGACATTTTTTATATTATATACTATATTTTATATGTATATTCATTGATTAGAATCAATATTATTGGTAATTCCCAATTATCTATCTATGATTATGAAATATGGATATAGAGATGTTAATCAAACATTAGTCCTGAACAATGCGAGAAAACCTCAATGAGAGGTTTGAGATGAAACACTAAAATATTCAGATAGTGCATTGTAATGAGAATATACTATTTGAATTATATGCATATTTTTTTAAATTGAGTAATAATAACATTCTCTATATTCATCTCACATAATAAATCTATTCCTTCTAGAACCAATTAACAATTAAACACAATTCTTCAGAGGAATAACTATGAGTAATGAGGTTTTCTTATAGATTCCACTAGAACTGACCATTACCGACACCCAAATTCTATGGTGCCACTAGGTAAAGTGGAAAAACTTAACCAACTTCACTCATTATGTGGTTGCTATTCATTACCTCATATAGTCACCTACTCTCTATGGATAACTTTGATGATATTCCACCCACATGATGATGATGTTCTTTTAATGGTGGTTGAGTTGTGTCATGGGTTAGCCATGGTAAGATAATATTTTTTTAAAAGCCAAATCAAATGTAAAAAGTAAATAATTAATAAATATTCTCAATAAATAATCATGAAATTTTTTTTATGGCCATCGAATTACATCAAACATCTGTAAATTATTATTCTTCTAAAATCAGAAAACATGTTTTTGAATATCCTCTTTCAAAATGATTTTATACTTTGCCGTCACCAAAAATCTCCTCATTCTAATATATAATATTTCATGGAATTCATAAATATATTTTTTATAATTACTTTTGAACACATTACAGTTAATCCGAAAATAAAAAACTCTTCAATCGTCAAATCACCTCCATTTATTTAAATAATGTAATCAATGTTCACCCTCTTAGTTCAACTGCCACATGTTTTTATAGAACAAGTAAATTATCTACAAAAGTAAAACAAATTTTCTTTCTTATTCAAAACATAATGTTAGAATATTAAAAACCAACACAAAATAAAATTTAGTTTGGTTCTTAAGTCTCTCATAATGGATTACTATTTTTCAGTAACCATATAAAATATAATTTTAGTCTAACATTATAGAAAATGTTGATAATAAATATAGAGTTTAAAATATGATAGGAAATTATCATATCCATCATTAAAAATTTATGAATAACCTATTCACCTCTTCAAACACAAATAGTCTGATTTACTTTATAGAAGTATTAAATTGATATTAACTTATAAAAGACTGAAAAATGACCAAATCAATGTTTATAAGATCGATGATAGTAGTAGAAAAAAATGATTGATGAATTGTACCACAAAATCTATGAATAATTCAGTATTAAGTGATTATAATAATGAAAAATTCTTTTAAGGGGTTATTAAAATGATTTTCAATATTATACTGCAACCACATCATTAGAAATATTAAAAACAATAGAGTGAAAGAATTTACATTCCATTTAGAAATTTATTTTAATTTTTTTCATCATGTAATAAGAGTCTCCATTTTAGGTTTACCATTTTAGTTTTAAAACATATAATATAATCATTATACCTCAATGATGAAAATATTAAATATACTGACATTTAAAATCTAGATTTATTATATACTTCCATCACAATTACTTCATATATTCATAAGAAATCTATAAATATATATGGATCTTATGGTTTTTTCATATATACTTCCCCATGAGATATGCAATCTAAAATTATTCACCATGATTGATTTTATACCTGTATAATGTCCATGAAACATATGATATTAAATGATATGTTTTAAATACTAAAAATGATGTCAACAGTACTCCATGATTGATAACTGTCTAGCTGAATGATGATTATATCTTTTATCATGATCTAGTATCCCTCTAAATACACGATTCACCTATAAGCCCATAATAAAATATAAACCAATATTATACATGGTAATAAAGTTGTTCATAGATTCTCATTTGTTTGATTAATATGGTTATGATTTTATTGTCAAACTAACTATCATCTTTGATGGAATATGATTATTCACGCATTCTACCATGGAACATTGACTTTTCATGGTTTCATACATATTACTAATATCATCTATATATTTAGAAAATATTAATATGAAATTTTTGGAATATAAGTTCCCTTCCTTTTTTTATATATAATTCCTTTTCACAAAAATACTTTTAGCATTTATCAAGTTGCCTTATTTAAGAATTTCATCAGTTTTTTTCATCAAATATTTATTTTACTAGATAATTCGTATTTTTCATTTTATGGATTGATTAATTATGTTATTCGAAAATTTTTCCTTAATTAAGGAGGTTTAAGGAAAATTAACAATGGTCCATGATGTGTCCTCTCATGCCACAATAAAACCATATTTTCATTGTGGTGATAACCATTAAATCATTCATTAATATCTTCTTCATAGTTTTTTATTAGTATTATTCATATGTTACCATGGAAAGGATTTCTTGTCTTACTATTCACATACATAATTTTATTTTTTTATATTATATTCAAATAAATGGATTTTTTTATTTATATGTACATACTGTCACTAACCATAATTTTAACTACTCATTATTAATCACACATAAAAATAATCAATGCATTAAGATCTATTATATATAGATGGATTTAATTTATCTAAATCATCATTTTTCTATGTATTTATTCAATTTTTTTATTTTGTCTCAATATAAATATAGGACTTATGTAATTATCCAATATTGATTAATTATGGACAAAATTTATTTCACGATGCAATTTTTTTTACACGAACCAATATTACCCAATACTCTCGATTTCATCTTCTGTTAACAATTATGACTCTGTTTTTTAACATGAAATTTTTGTAAAATTCAATTATTATATTAGGATACATTTAAGGTATAATAATTCATACCCTTCGTCATATTCGAATTTTATGATATATTGGATTCCATATAATTTTTCATCATTTTTCAATTTTTAAGATTTTATATTTTAATATAAAGTAGTCATGAATATAACATTATAAAAAATAGATTTATTATATGAAATTTTTACATTCTTTAAAGATCTTATTTTATTTTTATATTTGGATAATAAAAATCTCTTTCTAACACAAGATTTAATCTTTTTATAATTTTACTTAATAAATAGTGTATGATTATAAGTATACATTTTTTTATATCTTGGGAATTCTCTACTTTTGTATATTCCATATTTCACAGTTTCACAACCAATTCATGAAATTTAATATTGAGATCTATTTTCTCATATTCAACTAATTTAATGAATTCACTCAATTAAATATTAATTTTTTGAATCTTATATTCATGGTCCTGAATGTTCATAGTAATTATTTTTCAAGAAACAGAATCCGAATTTTCTTCTACCTCTTTATATGAATCATTATCAATCATATATGTGTTGTGGAGATTTTATTATTCATGGAAATATATATATATATATATATATATAATTTATAATACTTAGTTGTCAAACAAAATACATTGTAATTTTTATTTAATAAAGAAACCATTCTATTAAAAAAAACATATATTTTTATTTTTATACTTTATAAATAGATACACATTATTATATAACATGATATTCTATTCCATGGAACTATATTTTTGTATGTTTGTGTATCAATTTTGAACCTTCATTTCTAATTATTCTTTCATTGAATCATCTTCTTCATCCTTTTGTTATTTTCCATCAAAAGTTCTTTGAAGACCCTAACTATACGAGTTACAACTTCATTGAGAAATTTATTCAAATTCCCATTGATTTTAATATTGTTCTTATATTCATCACAACGCTAACTCAATTATTCAGAATTATAATCAATTTATTTTTCAAAGAAATTAAATCTGTTAGATACTTGAACTAGTAATAATAATTATTTAATATTTGAGTTTTTCTTCAACATACATTCCACTATTTTTGTTATAATTGTATATGTACTTGAAAAACCATCTACATTTTTTATATTAGTAGTCGAGGTATGATTTTCCACCATGTTCACTTTAGAAACCTCTTTAAATAAAAATGTAAAAATAGTATTATTGTGAAATAATAAAATGGTCTAGTAAATGTGATATTACTAGAGGTTTAACCATTAAACTGATAGTAGTTAGTTCTCCCAATGGATTGTGTATTCACACTGAGGGTTCAGCATGGTGAATTAGTATTAAGATGTTTTACAAAATTGTTTTATTTTTATTAAATTACATTTTCATTCGGAAATCTATGAGTTATTTAGATATATGGATCCATTACATTCTCAAACCACATATATTGACTATATAAAATTAATATCAATTGATGGTGTATACAAGGATAGATATTAACCCCTAATACTTTTTTTGTTAGATAAATTCCCCAACATGGATTATTCACTAAGTGAAAAAGAGATTATAATAATAGTTGTCTATAAAACAGACCTTAAAGAAAACTATAAACTATTTATAAACCAAAAATACAACATATTCTATTTGATTATTATTTAAAAACATCAATCACAAACACCGTTTTCATAATTTGGTCTATTAAATGTAATATCATGGTATTCTCAAGGATGATACTCAGTCTATTAAAATATATCTTCCTCTACAATCATACTTGAGTAAATGCATGATCATATATACTAATTCTAGAACATCAACTACAACTAATAAGTTTCTTTATTTTTTAATAATTTTATTAACCATTATATGATCAAATTCCTCTGTGAATCTATGACCAGGAAATCCTCCCTTATACTGATGAATATTTGTCTTCACATGAGTTGTTAATTTCATGTGGTATTAGACTTTTCAAAAAGAAAATATACATTTATGGTGAATTATCATCTTATTTTATTCATGATCGCATCAAATATAATATAATTATGAATTTTTTTTGAATAAATTTTATATCATTTAAAAACACTTCCTATTATTTCATGTGCATAATAATTAATTAACATTTTCTCAAAGTTTATTTTTTATTTTAGTGGTTCAATTAAATCAATTTCTCAAGTAACCTCAAAGTTATTATTGGAATTAAATTCTAATCAGTTAATGTTTATTAGTCTAGACACATAGGGTGCATGTTATGAATGTATTGTGTGCAATTTTTTCATGGTTTGGAATGTCATTGAATCTTATTTTTCTATATGAAAATAAAAACAGATCCCAAATTACTATGATTATCATTCCTGAAAATATTACATAATTTCTAATTCTTCATGAAATTATTGAGGGATTCATTAATCCTCAAGATCCATTTCATAATAGAGTACATGGTAGATTATGATATGTTAATTAATATGGAGTATGAAGAAACATTGTTTCCACATTAAGGAATGGCAATGTGAGATAGTTATGTTAATATGATGTATCAAATTCGTCACGTTATTATTCATGTGAATGTGGTAAAACACATATAATCAGATTCATTCAAGGAAACAGAGATCCTCTTAAAACCAAAATAATTTCATTAAAAACCCTCATAATCACCCTAGTATTTACATTTAGAGTGACTATGGGCCTTTCCAATAGACCACATACATGAATTCTCACAAATCATGATAAAACAATGTTTATTTAAAATCACTAATTATCATATCATATTTTAAATATTCTCATGAATTTTCAATTTTATTTCTATGAAAAAAATGACACTTATGATTATGGAATCAAATATCTACAGGGTTTCATTCTTAATATTCAATTAAGCGTCATGTGTATATGTAAATAATCATCGATGTCATAATTTACATTATAATCAATATCTCAATAATTAAAATAGATTCAAATATAGTACTCTTGTAAAATAATATTACATTGAAAAGTATCACATTCTTCATTTTATCAATATCATGCAAGATAAAATTGTATACATGGATTGAGGAAAACTGAGCATTCTATATTTTCATAATTTATTGCTGGAGATGGGTAGAGATATTTTCATTAAAAACTAGTATCAAAAAATATAAAACCCTTGAGGGGATGTATGATTTGAGAAATTGAATGGATTAGATGATTTAAATTAGTGTAATTAGTCTACTAGTTTTATATGTGTAACATTTAAATGATGTAATATTAATATACTTTAAACCCATCTGACATAGAACATCCATTTATCCCTGATATTATGAACAATATAACCTTATTTTTAGGGGACCAAATGTGATTAATGGAGCCTTCCCCTGGCTTCAAATAGTTCCATACCTTGTCAACTCCCCTATGACTTATTGATTCCAAAAAAATGGTTATAATTTATCCTATGTTCTCTTTATGTAGGCACTACTCACACCCTCAAACACTCACATTCCACCCATTGTTTGGTAGATAGACCAACCACCCATGTGGTATACATTTTTATCACATGTGTGGTTTAGGAGGGTCCTAGGTTGGCTAAGGGTTGGCCAAATTTTTTATAAATACAACTATATTTTACTTAGTAATTTTTTTTAAATATTCCAGAAAAATCATCATTAAAAATAATATTCTTCATCGTATTCATATTTCTTCAAACAATATTAAAATATTCTTCTTTTAAAATCACATAATTGTTCTTCATAGACCATCATACCAAAGTAATTTTTTTCATGACCTTCACGACAAACCTACTCATGAAATAATATAATATTACATGGTATTAAAATTTTTTCTACTCATTAGTTTCATATCATGGAAATTCAATCATATATTTAAAAAATATTCAATAATTAAGTCAACTTAACTTCCTTAAATATAGTAAATAATATTCCCTATCAAAGTGCAATTTGAATATGTTATTGAATTATTGGAAAATATCAACAATCATCATAATTGAAATACATATAATAATTATAATCACATATAATTTAAAAAAACTAGACACCAATATATATTAACTTTTAGTTGTATTATTCATTATCATATAATTCTTTTATTTGATATTTAAACTTAAATAATCATTGTTAAAATTATGTTTTAACATAAAAACATTTCATCATGTTCAACTTGATTTATAGTCTCTAACATCTAGTATAATAAAATAATTTTTTTTTGTAAATTAATACTAGAATAATATAATTAATATTAATACCTTATATGGTTTACTTATAATATTTCAAAACCAGTTAATAATATTTATTTACTAAAATCATTATTTTCAGGTGTCAATTGTTTCCATTTTAATGAATGATTCATTATCGAGGTTTTGGTCCTCTAATTTTTATCATGATACCATAATATCAAAAATGATAATAATGTTATAAGTATCTAATTTACTTATTGAATAAATATTTTTAATCATTAATTAAACATAGAAAATTAATAATGAATCACACAATTCAGGGAGATGATAGTCCGTACAGACACATGAACGTTGTTCTCATTTTCTAAAAAAGAACGAAATAAGAAATATATTTTAATCATTTAAAAATCATTATTATATCATAAATAATGC
Organism: Viscum album; assembly: GCA_963277665.1. NCBI lineage: Eukaryota > Viridiplantae > Streptophyta > Magnoliopsida > Santalales > Viscaceae > Viscum > Viscum album. The sequence continues at coordinate 1,991,810,471 of OY728135.1, read as the reverse complement.
ATACATTGATTAAAAATAACATTATAAACATTAGTGTTAGGTGGTGATGGAAATTGATCGATTGTGCAATGCAGAGGTAATAGTCCACAAACAACTAGAAAATCGATTTATTTTAAAGATTCATTTCTTACAGGAAAATGAACTATTGAAAATAGTACCTGAAAGTGGAGTACTTATAAGAAATGTAGTGTTCAGTTTCAAATTGTCGCTATTTTAGTTTGATGAAACCATTCTATCACAAGTTGATATGGTGGGGTTTCCCGCAGCCCAAAAACATACTCCTTGGCGACATATTATTTGTGATGGAATACAAATTTTATTGAGAAATTTTTTAATTGAATGATTATTCATGATGGTATTAATTCCATCACAAATATTTTGGCTCAAAAAAGTTATTGATTTATCCTACACAACCCACCATTTCACATCCCCTCCTCTTCTTCTACATATCCCACATAGTGCCACTAGTCCTCCTATTCACCAATAGACGTCCCCTCCATACTGTGCCAATTTTCCACTAAAACACTCCTCCGCAACACCTCAACACTCTTCCAAGCTAAAAATTTGTTATGTCAATCATTTTCTAATAAAAACCCAACATAGAGCCACCCTGGATCATTCCACTCAGAGCTCTGAGGTACGAACTCCAGTTTTGTTTACAATTTTTTTTTGTTTATTTAGATTTAGTATTATAAATATTTGTCTACATAAAACCTTTATTAATCAATTTACCTATTTTTTTAAATTAATTTTATTTTAAAATTTAATATAAATTATTTAGTTTATGTTTGAGTGTTAATTGTTTTAATATAATTGTTGTAAATATTTTTGGGTTTAACATTTGTGACTGTTAATTGTTTTTTGTACAAATATTATGTATCCTTTCAATCATTTGTACCAATTATATATCCCATTAATTTTATATGATGTCAACTTTATAAATGCTTAGTAGTTTATCTATGACCCCAATTGTATAAATGTTTTTATATATATGATTAATAGAATAAATATTATAAAAGTCTTTTATATGTGTTGTAAATTGTGTAAATGTCAATTGCATATGCTGTAAATTGTATAAATTTATAATAGTTTAAATATTATGAATTTTGTCAATTTTATAGATGTTTTATATATGTTTACAAGTATATATAAAAAATAATAAATCCATTAACATTTATATATATAAATATAAATTAGATCTTTTTATTGGTTTAAAAAAATATAAGAATACATATGATGTATTTATATTTATTAATAAATCATTTAATATATATTTATAATCACTTATGAATATAAAAATATAATTTTTTTAAAAAAAATAAGGTTATATATATGTGTTTGCCTGTGTGTGCGTATGTATGTATGTATTAATATTATCATTTGAATATTTATATATATATATATAGTTTAAAAAAACATGTTATGTTTTTTATATATATATGTTCAATGACAGATATAAATATGTTTTATATAAAAATGTTAAAAAATTTCTTTAAGGAAGAACAATAAAATTTAATACAAGTAAAATTTACTAAAAAACTAGTTAATAATAATGAAGATATTTTTTCTAATAATTTTTAATATAACTTTTAAAAATACAAGTTATATTTAAATTTCATAAAAAATATTAATTATAATAAATATAGTGTTTGTTTAAATAATATATAATATTTAATAAATGATACTTTATTACTAATAAAATGTAAATTTTAGTGATAATTATAAAGTATTAATAATAATTTTTTAAAAAAATATAAAAATTAAAAATGGAATAACAAATATTATAAATTTAAAATAATTCGTATAAATGATGTATCAATTAAAATAATTTGTATTAATAATCCATATACTTTTTAACCTCACGTACAATGTCACATAACACATGATGCTCACAATGTTTTGTCACACCTAGGGTAAACCCCATATCATGGACCCAATGGTGCTCTCTGATTTTTCATAAGATATACAGATTGAATGAGATATTAATTTTTTTAATAAATTATAATAAGATTATAAAATGATATAACCTAGCATGCAATTTCATTAAACACCCAATGATCAAAAATGTTATGTCATGTCTATGGTAATCCCCACATCACATACTCAATAGTGCTATCCAATATATCATACAATACAAAGTTTTAAAGATATATTAAAATTTTGTAATAAATGATAATAAAAACATTAATTGCCAAAAAAACCTATTGTGAAATGTCAGTAATCTTCTGAAACTCACAAATATTTTGTCGCGCCTAGGATAAAACCCCCATCTGAATCCCAATGGTGTTCTATGATATGTCATACGAGACACCATTTGAATGATACATTATATTTTTTATAATAAATTATAATAAAAATATTAAATTGATTACCCTCACATACAATTTATTTAAATACATGACACACAAAAATGTAGTGTCACGTCTATGGTAATCCCCCAATCTCGAACCCAATGTTGATCTTCAATTTCTCATGTGAGACACAAATTTAGAAAAATTCCATTATATAAAAAAAATAGAAATTTTCTTATATAATAAAAATGTAATTTTCATTTTATCTATTTTGAACCTCTACAGGCGCCGTAATCTGGTTTTAACCTAGTTCCTCACACTGATCATATTCCATTGAATATTTCAAGATGGTAAAATATTATAATAATTTACAACTATTAAAAATGATCAGTAGTAGTGATTCTTATTCATGTTGTTTTTTGGATAAATATGGTCTCATGTAATAGACACCAGTATCTATTACGTGACATGATGGGATAAATAATCACAATAATACAATCATATTAGGATTAAATTTTATATACATTGTAGGTGTTGAAAAATTATATCATTTTCATCTTTTAATTTAGATTTTGGTTCTGAAGGAACTAATAAATGTACATTTCATAAATTTGATCTTATGACTTTCAAAATAGTTGACATTGTTAGAATCAATCTATTTCACTTTAGTTTATAGAATGTCTATATTTCCTGATATCAAATTGTGAAAATAATTTGGATGAAAATTGAATTTTTTTTTGTTTTAGATCCATCAATTCATGAAATAATACATGAGGAAGCTGGACTATCTATTCCTAGAAAAACTACTCTGAATGATATTCTAAATCGTGAATTAGAACCTTCCCATTTTTATAATTTCTTTGAAATCCACAAACGAGGTCTTATATCTAGGAATCTAGATGAGAAAACATGAATAATTTAAAAACATTATGTACATTAAATAAGTTTTTTTAATGTCTAAAATTTTTTCGATCAGATATTATATTTGGTTAAGTAATTGTTTCCTTATGAAAATACATTACATATATGTTTCCATGAATTTTAATGGATGGTTCATAATTTTGGTCTATGTTATTAGAAAATCCATTCATGTTGAAATAATTGCATCATATATTATGGTGGTTATTAATCATTGGATAATTTTTCAACATGTGAAGAATCAAGGTAAAAAGAGGCACAACAAAACAAGTTCAGGGTTCCCATGAAACCATTGATATATTTTCTTATTACAAATCATTTATAGTGTTCACTCATTTCTCGTAACATCAGTAGACTGATACATGGAATTAATCAAATACATCTGTTGTAAAAATCTTAAATCACTTATGTGATGTTGATTCATGAAAGAATTTTTATCAAACGAATCCTTCATTTACTTAATAAACTCATAAAATATTGATAAACTTTTCTACTAATGGGTCTTGTCCATTTGGTGCTTACAGCAGTCTATTTTCTCGTTGTCTTAGTTTCATAACTCTTACAACAAGCCTCCTTGGACGGTGATGAAGGAACCATATAAATATTTAGTTCTTTTAATTCTAGGAAATTTAAAAAATATTGTAGATGTCTATGTGATGCCACTAATTTATGAGTTAATTTTACTATGGAATAACAGTGTCACTACATTTGATATAACTGTAGATAAAAATTTTATATTGATAGTTGCATTAATATGTCTATTCAGTGACATTCCATTGCATGTAATGTTATCTAGATGGATCACATGTAGTCAAAAATAATTTTAGTAATGCAAGACTAAGAAAAAACCCTTTATTCTTAGTAATAGGAGAAAGGTTGGTTATCCTGGCTGTCATCAGAGACTACTTCCTATGGACAACCCTTTTCGAAGAAACAAAATTAATTTTTCAAAAGGATGAATTGAAACAGACACACCTCCCGATGTTCCTTAGGTGATCAGTTAAAATTTATTATCTCTACATTACCTCATGTAACTCTTTTACCAAACATAAATGATAAAAATATATGTGGTTTAGTTAGAGATCAAAACATGATAAAGTGGATTATTTTTGGGGACCTTACATATTGCTGTGATTTATCAGTTCACCCCATTTTATATGAAATGCATACTGATAAGAATGCTTTCCATAACATGTTTTATACCATATTGGACCCACCTGGTAAGACCAAAGGTAACAAAAAGGTATTGAAAGATCTTGTGTAGATTTTTAGACATCCTAACATTCAGTTATTCAAAGATGAATAATCACATAAATTAATGAAGACAAATGAAACTTTCACACTTAGTAATGAAAATTGATTATTATTATGTCAATTGATTAGATTTTGGTGTTTACCATATGGTTATGATTCTAATATGTCTAATTTTTTTAGAAATGGTTAAATTAGTAGGTTAAAAAGACATGACTAAAATGTAATTATTGAATGATTAATCCCTATTTTTCATAGAGGGTGGTCCAATTATTCATTCTGGATCATGTTGACCAAAATATCAAAATTGTCTCAATATATCTTTTGCATCATCATCTTATTATAATTCATTGAGTTTGCTAAAAATGTTTTTTAAATTTTATGTATATTGGATAGAGAATTCCTACCAAGTTTTTTGATTCCATGGAATATTGCATATTTCATTTTCTATATAATGCTAAATGTGGGGGGCAATAAGATTCTTCTAGATATATTTGTTATATATATGTATTAAAAAATTATATAAGTAAGTATATAACAAAGCATCAGATGAATGGTTGATTGTATAAGAATACATATAGAAGTAATTTTCATATTTCTTCTCTTATTATTTTTATTCGGAATATCATTCAAAACAATATATCATGGGCCACAATGAGAATAATTTTTATGTTCAAACATACCACTAGTTGTCTATTTTTAATCCACCTATGCCTGGTTTTAGTGGTTATCATGGGAAATGGTTTATAGTTGAACGACTTCACAATGGTCATAATTGTTTTCTACAGAATTGTGAAGAAATAAGATGATTTGTGCAGTCTGAACAATATTTTTATTTTTTTTTCTAAATATTTAATAAAAGATATATTTATTTACATAATGTATTATAGACTATATGATGGTCATATAAGAAAATCATACAAATTACATCTCCTACTATTGAAATCCATCATCAATAAAATTTTGCATATTGGTTTCAAAGACTACTAAAATGATTTTTTATTTTAAAGGAATATAAAATATATTATTCAATGACATATATTATTGATAATTTTTATTGTTTATAGGTTTCACAATATAAAAAAATGGCAGCTGATTATGTGTGCTAAAAACCCCTCCATCAAAATAAGTAAAATATGATAATGGGTATGTAGTTGGTGGATTTTGATTCCCTACACACATATATGGTAACTCAAAAAAATAAATGAGTAGTGTTGTTCATTTGAATGAATACCATTATACGGAATGTGAATATTACAATTATGGTATGCTAGAAGATATAATTGAGTAATATTATCTAGGAAAAAATTAAGTTACAATGTTTAAATGTCATTGGATTCATATTGGGCAAGGGTTGTAAGTTCATTCATGACATGGAGTCATTAATATAAAATATAATAGTATGCTTGAATAAAATAAACAATTTTGGTTGGTACATCAAGGACAACATTTTTACTATGAAAATTACTATAATGTTTATTAAGATTTTAAGGACTACTGGTATGTGATAAAAATGAAATCACATGAAAATTATATTATTGAAAATGATAATTGTTCAGTGGAAGTGTAGCATATTTAAATTTCCAAAGAATTAAACTAATATATATATATTACACAATGGGATTTAAATATCATTAATGAACCTCCCCCCATCTTTGGACAATGATATTGAAAAGTTTGATAATGTAAAAATGGATGATGAAACTGAAATCCATATTGAAGTGGACATTACTAAATATAAGGATAAATAAATTATTTTCAAAGAAAATTATGACAAAGATGATGATTGATGAATTACATTAAGGAAATTAGTTAATGATAATTATTATATTTTGATATATATTACTTTTTTAAAGAATATTGTTTTTGTTAACAATATATTAAATATAAAAATAATTTTTTCTAACAATTATTAGTTTTTTTTAATTTCATATCTATATTAACAATCTCTTAATTGGGAGAAAAATACTTTCAGATGGATGACTATAATAATGATGATCTATTATGTTCTCACTAATGCCGAACTTCTTACTAATGTTCCAAATTCTGATCATCCTCCTCAAGATGGTTCTCCTACTTGGAGGGGGCATGGTCTTGCTCGATTTTTGATTCAAGATCATATTCTAGAGATACTGAAAAGTATTGATTTTGATTCTGGGTTATAGAGGTATGTTTCATTGTTTATGTTACTTATTTTAATTAAAATAAGTGTATTAATATTGATTATCAATTTATATTTATATACTAGGTTCAATTTCCACGTTTTTCTTATTTAGCCATTGGAAAGGCTGTTGTGATTTTTAGAAATTAGTTTTCCAATCATGAGGTGATATAGGATCTTCTATCCATTACCGACTGTGACTAGATTTTTGACCAATAAATTATACATTATGAAATCAAATATAATTTTTAAAAAAATTATTTTATTAATAAAATATTTTTACAACTATATTATATAATTTATTTTCTCCAATTTATAATAGACAGATAGGTATTATCCAATAAGAATGGGATACATGTATATGTTAATGCCTTCGTCAGTCTCTACACAACCTAAGAATGCAAGCTATTGATAATTATTATACAACCATTTTCAATCAGTCTTGCATCTCCCATCATCCCAAATATCAATCAGCTTGGGTACGGGATGGTTTGTATTCCTTATGAACATAAGATGATTTTAAGAAGATATTATCAGCTGGACGTCAGAGTCGCGGAAGGAAAAAGGCCACCCATAGGGTCGAGAGTCATAAATTTGGCAAAAATTGATGTCATATGATAAATGATAATATTTATTAGTGTACATATATTTTATCTATAATAGTTATTTATATTATAAAGGATACTACAGAGCCATATACTATGGAGTTTGATGTTTAAAAAAAGATGTTTACGAATCCCTGTATAAGAGAATTTGTAGGAGAATGACAATGTAATATTGTGTTTAGTGATGTTTCTTAAAAATGTCATGAATATTAATTTTACTGTTATTAAAAATTGTCATTATATTTATGGAAGACATAAGAAGCAATGAATTCACATTTATAGAAGAGTCATAATGAGACCAAACAAGATGTTACTATTGATTCGATTTTCTATGAGGGGGCTTGGATATATGCCACTACATAAGGTATTGAGAAAGGTTGAGTGACTGATATTTGTTCTATACTAACACATATGAATTATTATGGTACATCGATGATGAAATCAATGAGTGTGATTGGAGATCACGGTGGGTACCCATTGAGATTGTTGTCCACTGCATAGTATGAGGAGCTATTGTGAGTTGAGGATAAGATGATACAATAGATATAGAAGGAGGGGGAGGGGGAGTCTGAGAAGAAACATTTGAGAGATAAGGAGATAGTAGAGTATATACGGTGACATGTGTGTGGAGTTTGTATATAGTTTCCTCCCCCAGGTCCATCGAGTAATCCACCTCCACCAGATGGAAATTAATGAATTATGAAATTTTTATGACTTTTTATTATTTTGGTAGGACTGAAATGTTATTTTGTATTCAATGTAATAATTTTATGTTTGTTTTAATTTTTTTATTTTTTTAATGCTTATTTAAAATTTATAAATTTATTAATTTGTTAATGTTATTATGTAATTTTAATTAATTTTAGGTTTTGTATTTATTATTAACTATATGTATATGTATATTATTTTTCAATATATTCAATTTGTTAATTAATTTCAATAAAATAATTTTTTATTATTTTTTATTATATTTATATTATAAATATATTTCATTTTATTTGATTTTTAATTTTTTTTTAAAAATATATATTTTTAATATTTTATATTAATATTTTATATATTTTTTTAAATAATTTTTATAAATAAAGATTTTTTATTTTTTTTGGGAAAAAATATTATTTGCGAAGGGTGAAGCCATCCATTGAAAATAAAATTTTGTGAAAGACCAACTTTTGTGATGGGACACCTTTTAAAATAGATCATCAGAAAAAGTTATTTTTTACCCTCATATAAATCTTTTGCGACTAACCCTTTTTCAGTCATAAATAAATATTTTTTTCAGTGGATCCTAGAAAATAAACACATTTGCGAAGCCAAAATATGTGATGGGTTATTTGTGGTGGACTCCAGATGCAAATGACATTTTGCAATCAGAGTCCATCCCAAATAACCCATTGCAATTAACTATAATTTTGGTTGTGACACGTATAGAGAGACTATGCTTTAATTTCCAATTTGAAGGGAATGTAGAATAAAAGGGCTAATAAATCATTATAATAACATATTATTAAATTTATGATAGATGAATAGTCATTTTGTAGTGGATAAAATAGGTTTATTTAAGGTTGAAGAAGAAATAAAATTGAAATATCTATGTCAAGAACTGTCACTCTTTATTGAGAATCCTGTTTTGATTAACACCTTATCCATGGAAAGAAAGGAAATATGATAAAAAAATTACATATATAATTTTTTTAGGGATGATAGGAATTTATTTCAGATATTATTGGATATAATTAGAAGATCCAAATGTGTGGATAAGAGAGGATAGTGGTGTCCATTTATAAGTGAGGTAGAGGATGGACATCCAATGTTATACAATATAAAAATATATATATGTATCATTAATGAAAAATTTACCCAAAATGAATCATATTCAAATATTAAATATAATAGGGGTAAAATATGGCTATTTAAATCGATTTATAAATATTTATGTTATAATATTATTCTAACCTAGTAGTTAAACACCATAGTAAACCCATTTAAACCGTAAATGTGGAATTGTTTTTGTAGTTTGTATAATTCATTATAACATGAAATGAATGTGGTCTCATTAATTTTTTTTAAATTAATATAAAAAATATTCAATAAATTAAATTAAATTCAATTTCTTGAAGTGGTTGAAATTGATTTTATAATATTATTTAAAAAATTACCTTACATGGATCACCGATGTATTGGGGAGATGAGGCTTCTTACTATCACCCAGAAGGAGGAAGAACTAAGGAATTTATATCCAAGGGTAGTTCATATTTTCTTTATTGGAGGAGGGATTTAGGTGTTAATAATTCATTAAACCTAGTCTATGGTAGCTCAAGGGAGGATGAGGTGGTGAGTCTGGCCCTAATAATCAGCATAATGAACCCTCCCACAAATGTAGATGATGTGATGTCTTGATGAAATTCTCCCTAAGTGGTTATGAAAAATAAAATTATTGAGGAAGGATTATGTTGTTTTAACATATATACATTACATGGGTATGTAGTGGATTAGGGGGTAGATTTTAGATCAATGTACATCCTTTTCACATTTAATGTCCCAAAAGAATCATAATAGGCCCCATGTATGGGTAGTAATCATCTCTATCACTATATCAATGGTAAAATAGTAGTTTTATATGATTCTTATCATTACCATTTGTAGTTATCAGTGATGACGATCTATCCTCCTTTGAGGATGGAATTCCCATTGAGGTGGGACTCGATGAGCTCCTTCAAGTAAAAGGAAGGTTAGATGATAATAGAGTGGAAAATGATTATACCTCTGAATCCAAGTCACATGAACCCATGAATGTGATAATTAATGAAGACTGCCTTCAATCTACTTCAATTAAAGGAAATAAAATCCTTTGTGAGTTCAGATGAATTTTTATAGCATAATTAGATGTCACATAGATTAAATGACTACATAGACAAACCTAGTTCTAATGTTACAAGGCCTTATAGTAATATAAACATCGCTCCTAAGAGTTTGAATACTAATTTCAATATCCCAAATAATAAGGAATAAGATTAATAAATCAAAATTCAATAGATTATCATTCATTATAATAATGATATGTTATAGGTGTATTTCTTGGTCAAGGTGTCAGAGGATAGTGCACATCGAATGGTTGAATGACCGTTGAATATTTATTTAAAATAAGAACTATATTTTAGGATGGAAAAACAGAACAATATTTTGATATGTGGTTTATACAAAAGAAATGAAATCCTAGAGGTGCAAATATAGACTTTAGATACCATGATATTCCACTTTACGGATCTCATTAAGGACTATCAGAATATAGAGGACACCTCTATCAAATGGAGACTACACAAGGTAAAGGATTCCATATTCATTAATTTGTTATGGTATTTCCTAATGTTTTCTTATAATAATGTATTTTATATTTTTCTTGAACATGGTTGGTTTCCAACAGTTTCCTTAAAAGTTCCTTATCATGAAAATATTTTTAATTTTGGGGTCAAAATTATTTTATTAAATGTTTATGAATGATTTATATTATAATAAAGTTTATGGGATTTTATTTAATATAAAATAAATAACGATGTTCAAAACTATTTTCAAATATAAATTTTTCATTATAAATACATTATTGTAGAAGAATTTTTTTTTTAAAATCCATTTTTGTATAATTTAAAAATATTCATCAATTAAAAAAAATAAATTATATATAATTTTGATATTATTAGTTCAAAATTGATATCTTTTTTAGAAAATAATAATTCATATGTATTTATAAATTAATTATAATATACATGAGAGGAAATATTTTGGAAGCATAAAATGAAATTACTGAAAATTGATTATTGATTTATTAGGAACTAATTGAAAACATTTCACTATATAAATACTTTAAAGATATTTTTTATAATTTTGTAATTCTAATTATTTTAATCCCAAATATAATGGATAGTTTATAATAGAATGATATTTCAAAAGTTATTTTGTTGTGTCCTTGAATGATAATAATGCTAAAAATTACATTAATTTTATTTCAAATGAAAATATTTAATACTGGGGTGTTAAGAAGAAAAGCCCAAAAAAATTGTAAATGATTAATTAATAAAAAACATAAAAATAGTTATTTTAGTAGAATAGAACATCACAAAGGATTTAAATTATTGGAAATGGATTTAATAATCCAATATAAAATACTTAAATGATTTATTTTACATAATAAATAAATTCCCAAAAGTTATAAGACAGAGAAATCCATCCAATTTTTTTTATTAAGTAAAATAAACATAAAATGTAAATAATTATAAGGGTATTTACATAAACATAAGTATTTTACTCTATTCATGTCGGCACCCACCATAGTTGTATAGTAAAAAAGTTTCCAGATGGCCCCCATCTTACTTTTTACCAGATTCCCCTCTTTGATATATTATCCCCCACCTGATTAGCTAATCTATAGTAGTGTGAAATAGTTAATATAAGATAATAGGTTTGATTGATAGAATCAGTCCAATTAGGAAATATCTTCAATTTTAAATCCATGGTTCTAACTTTTAGTGCCATGGAAGTAGTTGAAAAATCATATTCAACCTAAAGGGAAGTCCAACCATAACATACCACATATTTTATTACAAAACTCATAGCCCCCAAATTTACTTAAAATGTTGTTTCAATTCCAATATAATGAAAAACAACTTATATTAATGCCACGATGAGTTCGGAAGATACCTCCACAACCTAAGAGTCCTCACATTTCATAGGATTTTCCTTGAACATTTACTTTAATCCCTATAGAGATCGTATATATCTAGTTAATTGACTTAAAAACTATAGAATTTTTAGGCCTCTCCAATTGTTTAATCCTTCAAATAATGTGATATATATAAGAATTATTAAACATTTTTCTAGTGTGTATCCTAGAGAATAAATAAACCACTATGTTCATTGAAATTACACCTGCGTGAATTGGGGGATTTTTATCATTAAATACTCCTTTATTCTATGGAAGCCACATATGATCAATGATAATGAAATAAATGATAAGAATGTGTGATTGAACCTGGTAGGATTGCATACCTTATATATGATTATCATGTATTTCTCAAGCTATCTATCAACATCGAAATTAAATCTAGACATTTTGGTTGTATCCTTCCAAAAATATTTAGAAAACTTATATCCCATAAAGAGATGGTGTATATTCTCTTCAGTTTTTAAACATAGGAAAAATGATGAAATAATTTGATAATTAATTTCTATATTGAACTTGATATAGTGACATATACTTCCATGTTTTATAAGAAAATAGGATCCTTGAGGGTTTTATATACTTTACTATAAAGTTCATCAAAAATTATTATGGCACAATCGAGTTTTCACAATGCATCATATAGTGATTTAACCATGGAAATTGCAATTTCTATTCAAACTCCATATAAGAGAATCATAATAAATAAAAAATTACTTGTGAATTTTGAAGCATGAACTTATTTGGATTAAAATAAATATTTTTAGAACGTGATATTAAGTCAACAATGGTCGTATGCGATCAATTTGGATGGAGAGTCACATCATCAATGAGAGGTCTGTCCAACTAAGAAGCACCCCATCAATTAAGGGTGGATTTCCCATTGACCAACCAATTTGAATCATGCATCATGTCAATAAAATAATTATTGATTGAATTAAATGATAATTAGGAATGGTAGTAATGATATCCAATCAATAATTTCATTTTAAATCATCTTGATAATAAACCACAGGAAGGGACATTAGAATGGATTAGATTATAAGTGAATTTCCAAAAAATGGAATCATTAAAAAGAAGTATTTAATTGAATCCAAGACCTTCAAATCAATTGGTTTAATGTCATCCTTCAATTCAACTATAATTAGATTATTTTCAAATCCATATCAAATACCTATAAAATTAACGATCTTACATTATAGGACATTGGTGAGGCTTCATGGACATATTTAATGAGAAATATAGTGTTGCTGTTTTGACGTAATGATATATATTACAAGAGAATCCAATCCCAATTGAGACATGTATTTGTTATTCAAAATATCCATTTGATTAATAATTTTTGACCATATCCCTTATAAATATTTAATCATCACATTTCCCCAAAACAATGGGATACCATGGTTTTTAAAATGGACAAATTCCCTCTTCAAATCAAGAATTTTGATGATCATACTATTTTAAATAAGATATTCTATCATGATAGACAATAAAATACTTTCTCCTACTAGTGGAATTCACACCCCCTCCACATAATGAGAAAAGGTCCATTTGATAAAATATATAGTTTTCACTGAGGATAGTCTAAGAAGAAGTTTTTCATTAACATACAAAAGATGTGATGTGGTGATGAAATCCTTCGTATAATTAATTTGAAATATATGTTCCAATTTATTCATGATTACTAATCCATCTACATGACTAATCCTTATAAATGGTAAAAATTTATTAGAGTAAATCCACTTGTCTTACACCCCTAATTATTTGGAAAACCTACCATGGGGGATCAACTAATCCGAAAGGATACCATTATAGAATTAAGGATGATATGAAATAATTTGACAGATAAATTGGTGTATTAATATCTCCTTTGAATATTAAATATTTTGTTCTATTTAATCATATATATTATTTAGAGATATCAATTTTGAGTAAAAAATTGTCAAATTTTCCATTCCTCTTAATTAGGTTAAAACATTATGAGGCAGTAAATACAAAAATTTGAATGATTCATCCAGGGACAAAGTTAACTGATTTGGGGTAATGTGATTCTCAAATAATAATCCAATTCTATTCATAATGATCTTACCTATGATATTAATGATAATGTTCCAAAAGGAAACTAGTCTGAAATTGTTTATGTCAATTTCATTTTACTTCTTTTGTATGAAAACCACAAAGTTAGAATTAATCTCATAAGGAATGTAAGCATGAGTGAAAAAAATTATTTTATTCGTCAAATAATGATTTTAGATATCATAAGAAATCATGAAAAACATGTTTCAGAATCCCTCTGACCCATAAAAATAGTCTATGTTGAGAGATAAAAGGGTTTTGTTGACTTCCATTTTTTATGGGCCATGATAAGTGATCAATTTTGGTTTTCCTCAATACAGAAAGTAATATTTCAAAAAATATTTTTTGAATAATCTATCCCATCATCATCAAACCTCCCATTTAAATGCTTCAAAACAAACCTTGACTAACATATGAACTTTTATTGTAAAAACCTTTTACAAAAAAATTGAGAAACTACTCAAGTAAAATCATAGATTAAGGTTAGTTAACATAAAAATAATTCACAATGTTTTTGAAACAAGAATATTATTATTAGAATACATTGCCAATTATAGTCCCCATTAGTGTCTTTCAGCCTTCATGCTTGGGTATTTCTTAATTATGTCTTCAAAGTGTGTATCTATATTATCTTAATTCTTGATGCACTCTTCATGGTTAATCTTCCTTGCATTGAAACCTCTTGCGAAAATTATATCATGTGGGTAGATCCAGTTCCTTTGATCCTTGCTGATATCAATTATAACCTCACTATTTAGAAATATTTCCATAGACTCCTTTGGGAGTCTAGTTTGATAGCCTTTTCAAGAATGTATTCTTAATAATCATGAATTAACTCAATGATTTTTTTCTCCCCTTTGTTGTTTCATTCCGCACCACCCTTCCCTTGATTCTTAATGTGTCCATAGTTGGAATTATGTTTTCCTAATCATAGACTAGACCCCATCATGGCTTCTAGGACATAAATCCTTGGATCACATAACATTTACATATATATACTAGATGATCTTTCTCGCATTAGCTTAAGCATCTTGGATTAGTCTTTACTCCCTTTAAATCCCATACCATTAGTCACCATGGAGCACCCACATCATGTTTCCCATTCCAGCCGTTCTTCTTCCTTGGGTTATGAATACATCTAATACTCACTCCCTCTTCAATGAGAATATATATTTAACCAGAAAACTCAGCATCATAATCACCCTAAGAGAGTACCTATTCACATAAGGGATAATCCCATGTTAATGGTGATTGAACTACTAGAGAATCCAATAGGTCTTATGTTTCGAGAGCATACTCTAATCCTCCACTAGATGACTGACCTAATTACTATTGCAGGACTAGGCCTTCCTCCACTAATGCATCAAAAAAGTTGATGGGGATGATGATAGTCATATCGGTTTTTGGATTGAAAAATGCAATAAAATTTAGTTAACATTCAGTAGCTTGTGTCTTATTATAGCCATAATGACCCCTTAAAGGAAGCATGTGCCACACATACAAGTTCATGGAGTTGACCATGGTGAATTGGACTATCCTTCTATCCTAATAGGATATTCTATTAAGAGTCTAAATCATTTAGGTTAGTTGGAACAAGAAGTTAGGGGTTGGAGATTAAATACCCAACAACTACCTCTTTGAAACTAGAAATAGTTTCAAGAAGCAACACATTATTCAAGGTTCCAAATATTAAGGTATCATCAAACGAAAGAGAGACCAATGGAAGAATCATATTCCCCTCCTCAAGAACCTATTTTTCTTTTTGGTGGAAACCCATGTTATGAGTCCATAAATTAAAAAAATTAGAGACCATCATATCATCATGATCATTTTCTTTCAGGGGATGACATATATAATTGAGTCATCAACTCCTAGAGTTTCAACAATGAGAACCTTATGAGATATAGATCCATTATTTTGAACTTCATTAAATTCCACTGGGTGAAGAGCATGACCAATATAACAGAAAATTAATAAGTTCAACAAATGATGGCATGAAGAGCTGAAGTTGGTCCATGATTCAAAAATCACTGGTTGTTTGCATCTGAATTCATAATCACTGTGATATAAACAGAGTATATTGGAGTATTAGAAACATCTATGTCAATATATATATGTAGTGATATTGGATGAAAAAATTTACTTGGTTCTTTTATACTAACACAAGTAACATCCAACCCTATTTTCAAGCATACGAATAATTACAATATTTTGTAAAGGAGGGGGAGTTTAAGAAATATAACCCAAAAATATATTGATGGACTGTTATGGTTTATTTAGAAATCATAGGACCATTGGTAAAGAGATAATCAAGATCCATTACAAATGCGAGGAGATTCAGACAACATTTAGATCATATATACTTCCAACTAAAAATGAATCATTATGATCCTCTAGTCATGAGGCCCCACAACCATTCTATCATGTCTAACCCCGATTGAAAAAATGAACATTTCTGCCATGGGCATGAATTTCCTCTATTGAAGGTGGGTTCTATAGAATATTTCTAATGTTCTTATTAAGAAACTGGTCTACAGTATCATTGATCATCATATCAATATTAGAGAAATAATTCATTCTCTATTCTTTGAGAACATTATTTCTGTGCTTTAATATCCCATGAAGCATTTAAGCATGAATGAAAATAGCTTCTAGCTTCTAGGCCTCCAAATTAATTTCCATAAAACATGGAATAATAATAATTCAATTTTTGAAATGAATGGGTAGAAGAACTTACAAAGTCAGATGAGTAGAAAATCTAAAAATAATCGTGTTTTGATCTGAGTGATATTTATGAAGGGTGAATTCTTAATCTCAATTGGGAATGCCTCCATAATATATTTTCATTAATCATATATCCACCCTACACTCCTTCTATCTATTCATGGTATATCCACTCCATGTAAAATCATCTATAATAAATGGAATTTCAACAAGGTTTCAATGATATATGAAAAAATGAATTACAAAGGTAGTGTTTTATTGAAGTTGGATTAGTGTTTTTCTTTTATCAAAGGGATAATGTTAAAATACACAATTAAAAATACTTTAGGATTCATATCCACATACATTTTCTCAATTTATTCATATGTCTTCCTCCTCTTAGCATATTAAGTGGATGTATATATAGAGGATACAGGGATAAGAAAACTTTATTTCATATTAGTTACCAATAAATGTAGGTTTATTTATTTTCACAATGTATATTCACAATTAATTAATGTTTACAATGAATTATATTAATGTATATTTATATATATATATATATATCACTGAATTTTCATCTGATATTGTTCTGAATAAAATTTATTCCAAAAGATATTCATTTAAGGTAATACACAATAATATATTATACAATTACATTGAGCCACAATAAATAAATTAAATCCAGAAAATGTTAACTTGTTAATAGAATACTAAGTTTATAATGGAATAGGTCTAAACATAGTAGTTGGATTTATCATTATAGTAAAAAAAAATTTTACTACTAAAAAATTAATTATTTCTTTATAAAATATATCAAATACCATTCATGTACAATTATAAGACTCATAATCATGAATGAGTTTTCCAAACCATACCGCGTTAACTAAGCGATATTTTCCATTTGATACATGATATATTTTTGTTCTTATTTCATTATTTTGAGAAATGAATATACATTTAGATGTTTTATATCTCAAAATATACTTACTTTACTTCATTACATTCTATAAGAATAATTTGTTCATTATGTCGTGTATTGGTTGTTTCCCCCCACTATTTCATCTCATATTCCAAATGATAAATAACCATGATGATTTTTTCAATATTTATGATGTAAATTAACACTCCATTGATCATAATACCAATATAAGGAGATGCCATGATATTCTTCCCATCTCTATCCATTTACTTAAAAAAAGTTTCTAGAACAAGTAATGATATTACTCAATAAGAATAATCCTTCATGTGACAAATTGATACATTAATCTCTATAACTATAAAAATAACACCCTATTATTAACAATGATAATTATAAAAACTAATAAAAATATTAAAGAGTTATTTAAATAATGAAATATTTGATAAAATATTATATCTAAATCAACTTATAATTTATTTATAAACCATATTAATCGCTCAATAAGTCACATAAAACAAATTCATGTACCCTAATAAAATTTTATCAAAAATATACTAAAAATATTCCCAAAATAAATCTGATTCTCCATGTGATAAAAAATAATATATTAAGAAAATACATTACTCAATTGTTTCATTAAATAATATCAATCACTAATATAAATAATCATTGACTAGATAATATATTCCATGTAACCACTATCCTATATTTTTTTCCAAAAATACCATAACTCTTTATTATTTTTACATTAATATCATTAAATATGTTTATCCTAAAGGTTATCTATAACTTATTTCCATGAAAGTTTTTTTAGTAAATAATATTTCACTCTTAATCACATGTTACACCTAAGGCGTACATATAACTTGATAATTTAATAAATCCAAATAAATTATTACCAAAAATATCTTTAATAAATCTAAATCATCATCTAATAAAACCTCAAAAGGATATCCATTCCATAAAAACTTTTATTCACCATAAAATTTGTTACCCATCAGAAAACCAATAAATCTTAAAATATACTAAATTGATAAAATCCTAACCACTAATTGTTTGTAAACCATACCCTGATACCAACTACAATCCCCCATGACCAATATTTTTAATTTATTTGGTTTTTAACAAGTTCATTTGACCTAAATAAATACTTAAATTTTTTCAACAATAAAAAGTAATATTATTTCACTTATATAAATAGAAAATTTCTAGGTTTATAGATTATAGATAATTTAGTGTTACTATTAATTATATAAATATAAATCATTCTCACATAAGATTAAGTCGTCTCACTCAACCCGTATTTTATTATTCCACAATAAGCCCTCAACATATCCCATAAATATTTTTCACACATGATACCCATAAAGAGATATAATAAATATTTATCTTTCTATCATACTATTAATAATGTAAAAAGAGTAAGGTTGATCTCTAACACTGATTAAGGGTAGAATTCATCGAGATATATTATAGAATAAACAAGTAATGAATAATAAGGAATGAACAATTGATAATAAAAAAATATAATAAAACCAATCACATAATATGAATATATATATATATAGATGAAATTATAACCATTCACAAAGAAAATAATAATTGATTTCAAGTAATGAATAATTTAATAAATTTTAATATGACCAAAAAACATATACCAAGACACTTAAAATAATTTCATAGTCATACACCAAATATCCAAATTATACTTAAGTAA
This sequence comes from Viscum album, assembly GCA_963277665.1. NCBI lineage: Eukaryota > Viridiplantae > Streptophyta > Magnoliopsida > Santalales > Viscaceae > Viscum > Viscum album. The sequence goes on along the minus strand of OY728135.1, from coordinate 1,991,791,113 downwards.
TTCGATCTTGATTTTCAATTGAGACCAATCAATGTATCAAAGTGAAATAAAATTCTAAACCCTACCAAAAACATAATAAATTCTAATCATTTAAAAATATATTTTATAAATAATGCAAAATATAATAAATATTAATTATTAATCAATAATAATTATATTTAATCAAGTATCTCTGATATTAAATTTCCTCAATTAATGGAATAAAATTATTCATATTTTTCCAAAAATAAATACTATATTTTGTAATGGTGTATGGTTAATATAATATTCTCATGATAAATATATCAATGAATTTAAATAACATGGCCATTAACGAGAAAAATAATTTTTGTATAGAGATGAAAAATGAAACAGAATATGAAAAAAAAGAAACTGGGAATAATCTTTTTGGAAAAAATGAAATAGAAACTATAATTTAGAATGAGACGAAATAAAACAATAAATTGAAAAAAAATTATTTTTTGTAAGAAATTAAATATATATTGAGAATTATATAGGAAAATTTACATGAATGATAAAATCAATCATAAATATTTTAGATATTTTTCATTCAAATGAATTTATAAAAGACTTTCTAAACTCTTTTTGAAAGGTGTAAAATATATTTTTTGAATAATATTTGTAAAATAATTGTTTGATGTTTCAAAATTGGAAATTAACAATTCGTAATAAAAAAAAATGTTTTAGAAGACAATGATATATATAAATAAAATGTTTCCTCATTTTCATACCTTTTATGAAAATAATACGCATTTATTTTTTGTAAATTTAATAATTAAAAATTACTAGAATTATTATATTATAACTCACTTTTAAAATCAATGGAAAATTTTAATTTAATATTTAAATTCATAATTTCTGTGATGATGATATTTTAAGGTCAGAAATTTTAGAAAATCATTTTCTCACAACGTTTTAAAGTGGTTAAAAATTACATGTATGAAAAATGTAAATAAATTTCATTTAAAAAATTATAATATAAATTAAAATAAAATATATTTTCACTATAATTATTAATTTATACAGTGAAAATAACATTCATATGAAATATAATGAATATAGAAATGGAAGAAAATGTTTCCAGACCAAAAAATAATAAATAATTATTACTTTTTTAGAAACACTAATTTGGCAGGTTTTAGTATCAAAGAGGGAGAAAAATATATATAATTAATAATCATATAAAAACCCAATGTTTAAAGAAGATATATGGGTCTTAGTAGACAATTAATATATAATTTTAACAATTTTTGAGGAAAAATAAACAATCCAGATATATGCAAGATTTAAAAAAACCATTAAAGATCCTATACAACATGAATCAAAACATACTAAAAAAGAGAATATAAAATTTTACATCTATTACCATGAATAAAAAATTAATAATTATATAATTTAAAACAGAGTAATAAAATACATAATATACTCTTAAATGAATGCATTGTAAGAATCATGTCACAAAGAATGATATTTACAATGACAAATAATCATCATGGATTCATTATTAGTTATACTCTCTCTAAAATCCCTATATAATATTATAATATTTATTATAAGTCAATATAAAATCCATATTTTCAATTATCTTACTAGAATCCATCCAAATATAATTTCTTATTACCCACATAGTAATAATTCTTTGTTAAAATCAGTATTTGGTTTTTGACTATTCATTTTTTGTAGGCATATTTTTGTTCACCTATTACATTCCTTACAGCTTGATCATAGTTTCATAAACTCAATAATTGTAATAATTTCATCGATATCATTTTTAATTCACACATACTCATTTAGAATAGACCATGTAAATGATGTTAGAAAATTACTATTACCCATTTATGGTGTTTTTAATATGATGAACACAAGAGAAAAATTATATTTTCTTAGTGGATTGAAGCTAAGAAACGTTGGTATTTATTTCTATTAATATAATCATAATATTGTTAAAATATTATAATTATTCACTGAATTCAAAATTATTACCACTCATGTGGGGGAAGTGATGAAAATAATTAATCATGTCATTCATAGAGGAGATATTCCACACATACACATATGTGATTACTTAATTTCCCAAAGGCTACAAATTAGGTTTTTTATTATTATACCATTAACACAACAAAATATATGTATGCCAATGATAATCATGTAATTTTTTAACATGCTTATAGGTTATTTAGATATGGTTTATTTGACCCCCCTGATATGAACACCCATGTATGAGTACGAGTTACACATGAACTCATCCATTCCATCACATTTATAAAATGATGATAAATTGTAGCTAGGTTCAATGTTTGTGATACCAAGATATTTTGAAATAAGATCTTGTGATAGCATAAGAGACACCGAACACTGATCCTAAACGACCATGTTAATATATTATTTACATGTGATTTTTATATCATAGTTTTTTAATTTATTTTTATGAATAGGTTTATCCAAAATATGAAATGTATATAATGGTCCAAATAAATAAAAATATATTAACAATAATCCCTCAATTATTAATAAAGTCAATTTTTTAAATAAAAATAAAATTTCATCAAAAAATGATTTTTTTCATTTAATTATGAGAAAATAAAACATTTAATTTTTTCCACTATCTAAAAATTTATTTGGTGAAATAAAAATAATATTTTAAAGAACCATATCAGAATTATATTTTGGTGAAGTATTGGATTTTTTGAGAAAATTATTTTTTTTGTGAATTGTGAAATATATAGCTTTTTTTAAGCATTACTATTCTTTTTTCATTTAATTATGTAATGAAAAAGTTCCACGATGATTTAAAATTAACATAAGTATTATTATTTATATCGAATATAATTAATGAAACATGAATAATGATTATACCAGATTTTGGTATACGTATATTTTTATGCATAAATAGCATTTTTCTAATAAATATTTATTTTCATAATGTTTCTCCAATTTAGTTAAATAAATTAACCACTATTATAGAAATATATAAATGATATTTTTATATTATATATATAAATTTTTAAATTTAAATCTACATAAGTATTATCACTAGTTATATATTTAATTTCAGATAATATTATGCTCGAAAAAAGCATTTCTTGAAAAATGATTTTTGAAATGTTTTGAAGGATTATTTAAATTATGTTCATCTACCTATATGAATTAAATTTGATAAAATTTATTCAAGATTTTGAATAATAATAATTAACATTTGTTAATATTTGGTATGTATCCTTTGATACCATTAATAATAAAAATATTAAAATTCAGTTATCACGGTTAAAGGAAAAAGTTGTTTACTATGTATTAAACTAAAGAGATAAGGGTTATAAATTAAAAAAACTTGTTTAATTCCAATTTTTTGGTTATATATTGAAAATATCCTCTTTTTATACTATATAATTTTCATTTTAAACCAATATGTTATTGATTATGTCAATTAAAATAATTTATGTAAATAAACCAACAAAATGTCTCCCTATAACTTTTAAAAATATCGTTAATGTGTTCACCTAGTGATATACAATGCTACATATGGTCATAAGGTTTACTTTTAAGGATTATTTTTCTAATTGTCATGATATTTTATCATTATGTTAAGGTGGTGATATAATTATCTTAATATATTATGCAATGTTGATGTATTTATTATTTAATTAAAAGAAAGAACAATTAAATGAATATAAAAATATGAATATTTAAATAATGTGAATAAATTATTGTGTTACAATTTTTTATAGATATGTATGACATCATTGGAATGTTTGGATGTTTATAAACTAAAATTTAATCTGTGTCAAAAAAAATTAATGTAAAATAAAATAATTCTTGTTAAAATTGAAATTATTTATATTTTATAAAAAATAGTGTTTCATTAAATTAATATAAATTCATAAAAAATATTATATTTGGAAAATTGAATGGGTAATAGTTGAAATTATAAAATAAGGAAATTTTAGGGTTTAGTTTTCCATTATATAAACATACCTTGTTACCTATTGAGTAGAAATAATAATTAACATGGTTAAGGTTAAAATAGGGTTTTCGACATAACATGCCATTGTGTTAATATTAGTTTCCTGGGAAAAAGGAATCACATTTTGATCAGTTTGATTTTATAGTAACAATAATTGGGTTAAAATTATCTACTAATACTCATCTCATTTCACTCTTATTGAATAAATTACATTCGTTAAAAAACTAATTTCTAAAAAGAAAAATAAAATGGAAAAGTAAGTAATCCAAGAAGATGAAGGATTAAAATTTTTAAAACTATTTTTTTATTTTTTTTAATGATTTAATGGAACTATAATTCATGTAAATAATTTATTTACAAAATTTATAGGTTCATGGGGTGGTTGTTACGTCCCATTATTGAATGGTCTTGCATATTTACAAAAATGACACTCCTGCACAATTATAAAAGGTCACCCCTCCCCTCACTTATTAACACACATCAATCCATTTATCCTAAAAAAACACTACCAAAACACTATTAAATATATTAATATAAATTTCATATTATATAGGTGTTTTTACCTCCAAAATGATAACCCATTTATCTTTAATAATAGATCTCGAAGTGGTATTCTAAGACAATGTGATTGCCTACAATAAAATCTTTTTTTAATTCAACTTTTACCACATTCTAGTACTTATAAACACATCTGATAGATTAAAAATGTATATATATATATATGATATAATTAGATGTTATTAATATTATTAAACAATATTTATCCATTACCTTCTCCATAAATGGGGAAAATCCATCACTTGTGGGTATTGTTGATTATTGTCTCGCTGGATGATGTAATTTATTTTCCATAACTGAATCACAAAGATAGTCATGATTATGGAAATAAATAATATATATGATAGAAATTAAATTATATTAGTAATATAAATTTAATATACTATCCACATTCTTACTGTTTCACCCATTAGAGAAATGATATCACCACTCATGCATATGGATGAGCTACGGTGTCCATGAAGTGTTGTGATACATATTCAATGTCAGACATTAAATAATGGTTATATAATGGAATATAATGAGTAAATATGATTTTTAAAACATTAATATTATTAATAATATTATTTATATTTATCATAAAAATATAAAATAGAACAACCACAACAAAACATGCTTTGGAGAATAATGCAGTCAACAACCAAAAACAATGGTAATAATGAAATATTACAAATAGATGCATGATAAGATCTTATGAGATGATCAAATATGTTATTATAAATATATACTTGATATATTTTTTTACCAAATATACTTTATTTTTTAAAGTGACTTTTAATTTTAAAATCACATTTTTATAATTGTCTTAATGTTATGTTTGTGATATTTCTATTTTTCAATGACAAAAAACATTTATATTAATTATATTATTGGCTATATATATTATTGAAATGTCATAATTATTAATTATTCATAGTTTTTATGATAAGTTTGATAAGAGAAATTATTAACATTCACATTCATGGTTATTTTTTATAGACATCTATTTTAACATAAAACAATAGCTACATTATAAAAATTTGATAATATGTTAACATTAAATATACATAGTATTTATAATGTATGTTATTATTTCCAAAATTGTATATTATTTATATATATTATTTTTTATGTAGCATGTTATTTTAATGAATTTGAAATTACTGGTAATCTGTATTCTTTATTGAACACATATATTTTTTGATAAGACATGTTATTCATGAATTAAATCGATCATTCAATATATGATGAATGCATTAGATACGTAGTGATAGTTGGGGAGAATAATTACATATCCCATTGAGGAATTCATATACATCATTAGAAGACTTATTTAGATATCCTTATTTAATTGAGATTTGTGTATTCCTTCCATTGATTAAACTATCTTGGTGAAATGTCATGATGGTATAGATATCATGATGTTTAAGATCACGATGCCACAAAAAATGTATATCCTTCATGGATAATTTAATTATTATTATCCATGACATTACTAAATATGTATTATCCATGTTTTAACATAATGTTCATGTTTTCATTTATATTTTATTATTTTACCCTTATTTATTCTTGTGATATTATTATTTATAATTAATTTATTTATTAAATAAAATTTGTTTTTAGTTATTTTTCTTGATAGATTTTTTATTATTTATTAACACATGATATATTCATATGTACATAAACCTTCCAAATAATTTTAGATCACCGTTATTTTTTTTCTATTCCCTAGGATGTGAAGAACGAATTTTCGAATGAGTTTAAGGAAGAAGAGTTTTTACTATCACTATATTTCCTTTCATGGTTTCAAATGTAATGGAAGTCTCAATTATGTTTCTTATTTACCAATAATAATAAAATATTTTGTAATTTGGAATGTGATCCCTTGTATTTTAAGTCAATGTAATAATGTAACAACTATATATGGGATACTAATGATTATGTATTTAGAGTTGTTATCAATAGAAGTATAGTAGAACACATTGGAACTAGATTTATGAAAACACAGAACAGGTAACAAAGACTAATGGTAGACTATGAGGACATGTACGAGAAATCAAACTAATGATTGGTGAGGATGATATAATGTGGGGTTTCTAACAAATACATCTATGTCTTAATACTATTAGTGGGAGTGGTTATAGAAATGTTTTATATAGGTGTAATAATTCAGAAAATTGTGTATTGGAATATTCTTCATTCTTACCTGAGTATACAAAAAGAGACCAAACTACACACCAAGTTTGACACTCTGAGAGGATATATTCAGATACAAAACATTTTCTTTACAAACCGATATGATGGATTTTAAAATTTTGTTTTCCTTAAAGACACTTAGATTATTATTCAAATAAGGATTGTTTATTACTTTTAAGCACCATAATGGGTATTATGTCTATGGTTGATTATAATATTGAATGTACAAATATCCATTTTTCTATTAATATGATCGAAGTACCTTAGAAACTTTTATTGAGATATTGTTGATGGTTGATCCCTATATAATTTTAAGGCTCAACATTTTGTAATATTTGAGGAAAAATTTTATCTTTATACATTTGAATCTATTGATAAAAATTAGTGTGAACATGATAATTTATTCCTAGGTAATAATATTCAATTAAGACTATTTCATTTAAAAATAATAATAATTCATATACAAAACATTAATGCTTTAAAAGTGATATTTTAATTAAGGTTATTTTTTTTTGTAGGGTTCTGATCAAAATTTTAGGGAAATTATATAAATTATAATAATTTTTTTATGAAAAAGGAATTCCCAAAATATATAAGAGAACATATCATATCAAAAAATTCATTGTTCTTAAAGCCAAAACCAATGGGTGATATGGGAAAAACTCCTAACATTCAACTATGTGATGTACTACTTAGTATATATGTTTTTACATGTAGTTTTATAGATAAATTTTATGTTGATATGGGTAAACATATTGTTGGATCTTATCCTTTATATATTTTTTTGGAAATTAATGATATATTGGGAGACATTTTATTAGATTGAGGTACAAATATATAGTATATTAACATAATGTATTTTTGTGAAATACACTATTAAATATTAGAAGATGAAAGATACAATGTATGAGATAACCATTGAGTTGAAAACAGACATTATTTCTTATAATATATATTTAAATTTGAAGTAGGTTTTTTTATTTTTGGAAGAATCTATGTCGAACATTTTTTGGAAATTTTAATGTAAAATTTATTATTTCATCATATAAAGCCTTAATTTTTTTATTATCGTAACTTGTGGTAATGTTTTCTATTACTATGATATATTAGTGTTGAGTTAACCAACTTGGTTTGAACATATAATTCTGTTATGACTTTCACAAAAATCATATATCAAATAGTGTCAAAATTGACACAAAATAGTTTTTAAATCAAATATTATATTATTAATTGTTATTTTATTCCTAAAAACCTAAGGTTCGGCCAAATGACATAGATAAGGATATATGTTTTAATAATATACAATTTGGGGTTCTTTTGGCATGTTATAGTTAGTGTATTAACCATATAGTGAAAGAAAACAAAAAGACACGGTAAAAGTTAAATTATTTAACTTAGAGTTAAATTTAATTGATAAGGTTAAAATAATACCCTAAACTTGTCTAAATCCCATTGGATGATAGGATTTCGACCCATACCCACTTTATCTTCGAAATTAGACCCTTTGGAACCATTATAAACCGATTTTGTCTTTAATATAAAATATTATTTTGAGATATTCCTAAGGTGCCCCTCTCCTCCCTTATAAAAGGGCACCTCCTCCCTCTCTTCCTCACACAACTTTGAGCCTTCAAGCTCGGACAACCCCTGACAAAATCCCTTCTCCACTTCCCTAGAATAATCCTAGTGGTCCTGGTCTTCTTCAAAGACCAATCTTATTTCCCTAAGTGGAGGATTCAAAGAGGCGTTTCAAAGAAGAGGTAATATCCATTACCGATCTTTTCAATTTCTTTCCTCTTCAACTTTTTCTTCATTAGTTGTTTCATGATAAAGTAATAACATCAGTATTACTTACATACTTATATGTTATTATAAATATGAAACAACTCTAATTAACCTTCTATCCATCCTACGGAAAAAGGAAATCACCGCGCGTGCGTACGTACGGAATACCGTCTCCACGTCGTGGTGTAATCTATTTTCCGCCACCACATTAATTGGCTGGGTATAATGGTTTAATGAGTAACTATATATGATTATTATAAAGTGATATTGATACTGAAATAGTATACTAACACTTAAACACAATTCCACGACCATGGGAATGATATCATCGCTCGTGCGTACGTACGGACTACCGTCTCCACGACGCGATGAGATTCATTCTCAATGATTAACCATTCATGAATGATTATAAAGAATATATAATAATTACTAATGAAATATATGACATAATAATGATACTGGATTTATTTATATTTATATGTATTTCATCTACTTAATTCCATTCAATTCAACAAGGAAACGAAAACAGCGTTCATGCGTACGTACGGACTACCGTCTCCATGATCGGTGTATCTCATTACATTTATCAATATATTATATATATGTATATTATGAATATATATTATATGTAAATCATGTTTTAAATTATGGATATAAGTAATCATGATCCAAGTAATCATATAAATAATTACTAGTTAAAAACACGAATGAAAAATGAGACGATTTTACCAAAAACGCTACTTTAACCTGAATTCACAAAAGAACGGGTAATATAAAGTCATAATTGGACCATATATGATATAATAAAAATGAATATGATTCTGGAATAAGTAAATAACATGATTTAAATCATTATACAGGAGGTTCAGACACTTACAAAGCAAGTCGGACCTAAGGTAAGGGAAATATCACAATCTCATTTTTTTCCGAGATTGTTTATACTTTGGTATTTACTGGGGTGTATTTTATCATCCACATCCATGTTTCCTCAATATGTAATATTATTTTCATCCAACTACAATTTTCTAAATCCAATTTTACCTTTCGGTGAGTTTTTAGTAAAAGATATGAAAGGAATCTTTTGTCGTTTTTCGTACGAGGTACTTTTTGACTTTTCTGACAAAAGTACGAAGAATGTTTTTTTAACTTATACGGCATGAATGGATTTTTAAAACATTATTTCCAAGAAGAATCCTTTACAAGTTTTCAAGTTTATTTTTAATCAACTTATTTTAGTTTAAAGTTGTATGACATGTTAAGAAAGGAATAATGTTTTTGAAGAAGAAAGGATATTTTCCTCAAGAATGGAGTTCAAGTGTTTTATCAAAATTATTTTCCATCTAAGATAATAAAGGGTTCTGTTTTTACCCCTATTATTACATTTATTTGATCATGTTGTGATGGAATTATTTTTATGAATTCCTTTATCTTATATGAATTGTTTTATGATGTCATGATGTTTAAGATTCCCATTTGTATTACATGGGTTATGCAATGATGTATGATTTATGATTTTGTGGCACACATAAGAATGGTATCATTATGATATGGGAGGGACCTATATCTCCCTCCAATGAATTGGGTAAATATTTCATATCTCATGAGATAGACATGGCTGGAATGGTAGGTTATACCGGTTCAGTGAAACAGGACTGAAACGAGGATACTCGGTTCAGAAATGGACTTTGTCCACTAAGATAGTCTTGGAAATTAGTCATAACTGACAAGAAATGATTCTCTATGATTATGTGTGTATTCCACAAAGATTCATGTTTTAAATTATGCTTATTGGGATTTCATTTCACTACTATGATTTAGCCCATGATATGAAATTATGCTCTCTTTTGCAGGTTAAGATTTCCAAAAGTTATGTTCTTATGAATATGATGTGGTTGATTTTTCTTTTGCTTACCCTTACTGAGAATTTGAGCTCATCCTTTTATGTTTTCTTTTCCCCAGGATATAAGGAATGGTTTTAGTTAAAAAAAATGGAAGATCTTTATGGGAGATATTGAAGATCTTTCACCACGATTAGAAGATTATATTCTGAGTTTCCAAAGACACTAAACTATTACTATCCTTGTGTGTGTGTTTTTGTTATTTACTAAGTATTCAACAAGAGTAATGTAATGTCCATGTACGTTAGGCTTCGGGTCTCTACAGTTGGTATCAGAGGAAATGTTTAGTCAACCTTTGGAAACTAGGATGCGAGAACTTTAGTGAGATCCCTTGAGATATTTCTATGGTATGTCTAGGGATGTCCCTAAGGATAAGTATAAGTATAGGATATAGTCCTAGAACTACGGTAACAATCTTAGAATTTAACCTAAGATGTTAGATATTGAGGATACCCCCCTTTATTATGTTGGTTTCTCTAGCATGATTTTTGCCTCTCACAATATTCTTTTTGTGTTTTAATTAATGCTGGGAACCCGAAGGAATTAGGTTAACATTGAATCCAATGGAAAAATTGGTGACTATGAGCAACAAAATTGTGTAATTCCTAGAGAGAAAGATATTGTGATTATGCCGAATCAGTCATCGCGATATATGATTAACAAGGTGAAATTTAGTGGTATGCCTAATTCATCAAAGAAGAGGAAGATAAACTATTATTCATGTTCTCATGTTGAGGAGAATAAAGAAAGAAAGATTGAGATTTCTAAAGAAGGGAAGAAGAACCTTGAGGAATACCTCAAATGGAGGGACCGATGTTATCTGTGTGGAGAAAAGGGTCATAGAGTGACAGACTATTATGGAGTTCAATGTCTTATTTGTGGAGAACATGGGCATTACCCAACTCAATGCTCGGACCTAACAAGGTACTTCTAAATCAAGGAAGGACTTATTCCAGGACAATCATTGAAGTGGATGGACTGAAGTGTTTATGTATTGGTATTCAAGAATAATGTTGTTGAGGTACTTTTATGGTGTATTGAAATATTTATGTATTGGTCTATTGGGGTTTTCAATAATTTTAAGGTACCAGTAACCATGAAAAGTGATTCAAATATTTTGGAAAGTAGATGATATGCGCATAATGAAGGGATAAGGAGAAAATGAAATGTTTGACAGTATTCATGAGCTCATGATTGATATAAGGACTAAGTGACATCATGGTTTGAGTATATAGAATTTTGAGGATTTTGGTATGTGGAAGGTGTTAACTTTTAACTGCAATCATGTTTTCACTAAGGTTCAATGGGTATTCAAGAAAATACGTGATTAAGGCCTTTGAATGTTTGGAATGTGACCAACAAGACATATCTTATGATATATGGGGATCAACGATGGTATTAAATATCTGGTAATAATTTTCATTATATTGTCAGAGTGGACTGCAATATTCTGGATAAGCCAAAAGATTGGAATGGATTATGTTGGTCATAAGTTAGTATTGTTTAAGGATAGAAGATTTTTGATATTTTTGTTGGGATGTTATAGTAATGTAGTTTTAGAAAAAGGAAAACCTGCAGGACGGGCGACAACCCATCGCGTCGGACAAGGATGTGGGAATCGAACCCACAATCGAAGTGCGACTGGCCTTTATCGCCTACCACTGGCCTACAAGAAGTCCCTGTTTAGTAGAAACTAGTTTTATTATATTAAGTTGTATGACATATGATGTATAAGTCCATTTTAGGAACCATATATGATTAATCTCACTATAGATCGACTTATGTATATAATTTATTGCTAACCTTTTGTTTGAGACAGATGGAATGACCCGTCATTCTATCACATGATCTACTAACACTTCACGAATAACAAATTCAACTTTATTTATTTAAGAGATGAAGTGGAAATTGTTAAAGGCACGAACAATAGTGAGATTGTACCGAAATAAAGTACGTTTTTATTCTAATTCAAACGATCTTGAAAACCAAAAATTTGTCCTAGTGATATTATATCTGATGAATCAGATGGTACCGTAGATCATCACAAATTTATGGCTTTGTGATTGCTGGCTTTTCCATATCCATGTTCTCTACCACTCTCCATCAGAACATGATGGTTAGATTTCTCTTCCATATCCATATTTTCACCTATGTGGAAACCCAGTGATTAGTTTATTTGGGTAACCGTTACGTTTCATACTTTTGTTTTTAAAGATTGGTTTTGATATTCCTTTTTACAATGTGGGTTTCTATTAAAGAAACTTTCGAATAGTAAACCATTTATAACCCCGACGAATTTCGAGGGCGAAATTCATTTTAAGGGGGGTAGAATGTAACACCCCGAGATTTTATGAAAAATATTCTTTTTAATTTCATTAATGTCTTTTGTTATACGCTACACCAAAAGGAGCTTTCACAACACACATATCTGACCTATCTTGAATTACACGCAATCGCGACCTTCCCCGATAGCGTGTGTTGTACGCAACACCAAGTTTCACTAAACAACGATATGCTATTAAAATATTATTAAAACTAGCTGTTATGAATAGTAATAACAACTTTTTGAAATTTTGTAAATTTTATTTTTCAAAATGGACTTCATTTTTGGATTCAGAATATCGAAATTATCTTAGGGTGAATGTTTGGTGGTTTTCGAATAACTTTCATATTTTAATGAATAGTGAAAATTACTAAATTTTAATTAAAAACAACTTTTTCAATTGAAATAATTAATAGTGATAAATTATTAATTTGAGTGGTTCTAAATTATATTTAGAATATATTTTTACAATTTAATACAATGTTGGTCATTGAATGTAATTTCACATTTTAACCAGACATAATCAAGTGTCAATCTTTTGATAGATATTGTTTCTTAAAAACACACTATTTGTTTTAACAGTGGGATTTAATTATAAAATTAATTAATGCAACTTATATGTTATGAATTTGGTAAAATAGACTTCATTTTTGAATTCGGAATATGAAATATAGCTTAGGATGAAATTTTGGCATTGTTCTGAAAAACATCAATTTTTTATGAAAAGTGAAACTACTAAGTGGTAGTTAAAAAACAGAATTTTTCATAAAACATAATTTTACCTCTTTTGTGAATGGAATTTCAAAAATCATAGAGACACGGTAGATGTCAGTAAGTAAAATGTGGTTCAATGAGATGAAAATAATTTTTGGTGAATAGTAACTTTTTTACTTTTATTTACGACGGTTGAAAGTAAATAGGGTAATTAAGGGTAAAAATGATATTAATATTACCATAACACATGTCCTAATTCTATTGGACAAATTTATCTCGACCAAAAACAACCTTTAGTGTAAAATATTATCATTTAGGCCCACTTGGATTAGATTAGGACATTTATTATTATTTAATTCAAAGAAGTGTTAAAAGAGTTAAAATCAAAGTATATTTACTAAAACATTTTTAATATAGGGTTGTACATAAGATAAATTCGATTGTAAATATTCATTATAAATCTTAAATGATTTCCTACATTATGGTATTTTATTTGTAATATTTAGACATCAAATAATTTAATTTATTTATGACACAAAGATGATGCAGTAATTATCTTATTAATGAAATATTGACATAATTGATTTTATGAATACCAAAATAAATGTAATTTAAGACTTTTTATGAATTCCACTAATTTTCTAGTTTACTATGATATATTAGTGTTGATATAATCAACTTGGTTCGAACATATAATTCTGTTATGACTTTCAAAAAAATCATATATCAAATAGTGTCAAAATTGACAGAAAATAGTTTTTAAATAAAATATTATATTATTAATTGTTATGTTATTCCTAAAAATCTAAGGATCGGAAAAATGACATATATAGGATATATGTATTAATAATATACAATTTGGGGTTCGTTTGGCATGTTATAGTAAGTGTATTAACCATATAGTGAAAGAAAACAAAAAGACACGGTAAAAGTTAAATTATTTAACTTAGAGTTAAATTTAATTGGTAAGGTTAAATTAATACCCTAAACTTGTCTAAATCCTATTGGATGATAGTATTTCGACCCATCCCCACTTTATATTCGAAATAAGACCCTTTGGAACCATTATAAACCGATTTTTACTTTAATATAAAATAACATTTTGAGATATTCCTATGGTGCCCCTCTCCTCCCTTATAAAAGGGAACCTCCTCCCTCTCTTCCTCACACAACTTTGAGACTTCAAGCTCAGACAACACCTCACAAAATCCCTTCTCCACTTCCCTAGAATAATCCTAGAGGTCCTGGTCTTCTCAAAAGACCAATCTTAGTTCCCTAAGTGGGGGATTCAAAGAGGCGTTTCAAAGAAGAGGTAATATCCATTACCGATCTTTTCAATTTCTTTCTTCTTCAACTTCTTCTTCTTTAGTTGTTTCATGATAAATTAATAACATCTGTATTACTTACATACTGATATGTTATTATAAATATGAAACAACTCTAATTAACCTTCTATCCATCCTACAGAAAAAGGAAATCACCGCGCGTGCGTACATTCGGAATACCGTCTCCACGCCGTGGTGTAATCTATTTTCCTCCACCACATTAATTGGATGGGTATAATGGTTTAATGAGTAAATATATATTATTATTATAAAGTTATATTGATACTGAAATAGTATAAAAACACTTAAACACAATTCCACGACCATGGGAACGATATCATCGCTCGTGCGTACGTACGGACTACCGTCTCCACAACGCGATGAGATTCATTCTCAATGATTAACCATTCATGAATGATTATAAAGTATATATGATAAGTACTAATGAAATATATATCATAATAATGATACTGGATTTATTTATATTTATATGTATGTCACCTACTTAATTCCATTCAATTCAATAAGGAAACGAAAACAGTGTTCAAGCGTACGTACGGACTACCGTCTCAATGAATGGTGTATCTGATTCCATTTATCAATATATTATATATATGTATATTCTGAAAATATATTATATATAAATAATTTTTTACATTCTGGATATAAGTAATCATGATCCAAGTAATCATATTAATAATTACAAGTTTAAAACACGAACGACAAATGAGACGATTTTACCCAAAACGCTACTTTAACCTGAATTTACAAAAGAACGGGTAATATAAAGTCATAAGTGGACCATATATGATATAATAACAATAAATATGATTCTGGAATAAGTCAATAACATGATTTAAATCATTATACAGGAGGTTTGGACACTTACAAAGCAAGTCGGACCTAAGGTAAGGGAAATATCACAATCTCATTTTTTTCCAAGATTGTTTGTACTTTGGTATTTACTGGGGTGTATTTTATCATCCAAATCCATGTTACCTCAATATGTAATATTATTTTTATCCACCTACAATTTTCTAAATCAAATTTTACCCTTCGGTGAGTTTTTAGTAAAAGATATGAAAGGAATCTTTTGTCGTTTTTCGTACGAGGTACTTTTTGACATTTCCAACAAAAGTACGAAGAATGTTTTTTTAACTTATACGGCATGAATGGATTTTTAAAAAATTATTTCGAAGAAGCTTCCTTTAAAAGTTTTCAAGTTTATTTTTAATCAACTTCTTTTAGTTTAATGTTATATGACAAGTTAAGAATGGAAAAATGTTTTTGAAGAAGAAAGGTTATTTTCTTATCAAAATTATTTTCCATCTAAGATAATAAAGGGTTCTGTTATTACCCCTATTATTACATTGATTTGATCATGTTGTGATGGAATTATTTTTATGAATTCCTTTATCTTATATGAATTGTGTTATGATGTCATGATGTTTATGATTCCCATTTGTATTATATGGGTTATGCAATGATGTATGATTTATGATTTTGTGGCACACATAAGAATGGTATCATTATGAGATTGGTGGGACCTATATATCCCTCCAATGAATTGGGTAAATATTTCATATCTTATGAGATAGACATGGCTGGAATGGTAGGTTATACCGGTTCAGTGAAACAGGACTGAAACGAGCGTGACTCGGTTCAGAAAGGGAATTTTTCCACTAAGATATTCTTGGCAATGAGTCATGAATAACAAGAAATGATTCTCTATGATTATGTGTGTATGCCACAAAGTTTAATGTTTTAAGTTATGCTTATTGGGATTTCATTTCACTACTATGATTTATCCCATGATATGAAATTATGCTCTCTTTTGCAGGTTAAGATTTCCAAAAGTTATGTTCTTATGAATATGATGTGATTGATTTTTCTTTTGCTTACCCTTACTGAGCATTTGAGCTCACCCTTTTATGTTTTTTTCCCCAGGATATAAAGAATGGTTTTAGGTAAAAAAAGGGAAGATCTTTATGGGAGATATTTAAGATCTTTCACCACGATTAGAAGATTATATTCCGAGTTTCCAAAGTCACTAAACTATTACGATCCTTTGTGTGTGTTTTTGTTATTTACTAAGTATCCCGCAAAAGTAATGTAATGTACATGTACGTCAGGCTTCGGGTCTCTACATAATCCCTAACATACTTATAATTTATTGATGTTAATTAAGATGCTTGAATTTGTACTAATAAAGAGAATGATTTTCTAAAAGAATACAGTTTACTTTTGTTGGAAAATGCTTACTATAATGAATGTATAGAATTATGTATGTATTGATGTACATAAAATTAATATGTAACATAATCTCATGTGCCCCATAAATTTATGTGGCAGTTTCCATTGATTCCCAGACATCAAAATATATTCATGTCTGCATAAATCATAGTCAATATGTGATGTCATGATGTTGAGATCATTAAATGTAATGATGAGTTGGTTCATCTTAAAGATGGATTTTCATGGTGGTAATTTGATGCACAACGTCCTAATTTTTCATATAACTTGCATAATGTCAGGTTTTGCCTATCCTGTGATGGTTTTAATCTGTTTGGTCAGAAGAATACTACTCATATCACATGGACCAATTTTATTAATGTTTATAATCTTCCTACATGTATGTGTATGGGACAAAATATCACTTTCTTGAGTATATTGATATCTATACATTGTATTCCAATTAGTAAAATTGATGTCTACTTAAAACCTTTAATAAGATAGTTGAAACAGCTTTGGGATATGGGTGTGCATTCATTTGATGCTTCTTCAAGAAATATATTTTTGATATGCCATTCCCTAATATAGACTATAAATGATTTCCCTACTTATCTAATGATTTATTGTTGGAGCACGAAGGGAAACCTATCATGTTATGTACATATAATGAATACACGATTAATAATTCTTAAATATCATCATAGTTTCACATTCATGGGGGGGGGCATCGATGATTCTTTTTAATGGATCCTAGATACAGTAAGAATCTCCATATGATTTATAATACTGTTTAAACTGAAAAACCCCAAAAAGGAATGTTTTGTAGTGATGTTCGTATTGAATTGAATGATTTCAGTTTATAATATAGAATGTTTAGGAAAATTCAAAAAAGTGAATGAATTTTGACAATGAATCCACTTACAACTAGAAAAATATAAGAATATTTTTTGATTTTCCATATAGGTTTAAAAATTTGTTATGTCATTTTTTAGATGTAATGAATATAGAGTCAAATATATTTCAATATTTTTATGAAATTATTCTAAATAATATGCGGATGAAAAAAAGTTTACTTCTGATCTCGTTGGTACTTACTAGATTGGGCTATCAAAATTGAACCACATCATTAGTGCATCGGTGAAAATAAATGGAAAGACCCATGTGATATTTAGGTGATGCAACCATCAATTAAGGATTAATTTTTGGTAGTATTACAGAATATATAGTTTCTTAATGGGTATTCTAAAACTTATGAAAATGAATTAATAGAAGGGATTCGAAACTAAAATCCTTAAAAACACATGATTCACATATCTTTGATCATGAATTGATTCCAATAGAAAATTTTCACTTTATATCCAATAATGTAATGGTGATAGTGATTTTATTGAAGAATTTTTTATATTCCTTTTTGATAAGAGGTTACCATTTCATTACTCATAAAAATGAATAAGGATGCACCATTAGTTTTTTGTGAAATGAAAAAAATTTCCACCATTCTTTTTCCCATACATTATGAATTAAACAATCCATACGAAAACTGAAACACTTCATGGGGGTCTGGTTTCTTTTCGATGGGCATATCCTAAAATAATAAATATGTGAGCAATGAAATAATATGAATGAAATAAATATTATCATGAATGATCTATTTTGAGTGGTTATATGTTTCATGAATGTATGGATTTTTGTACAAATGTATATGTCTGATGTGAGCACTAGGCATAACCTGCCAATGAGAAATGAATATAAACAGTATGGGGAAATTGAGCCCTTTTTTCTATCTCTTCCTCAAATAAGAGGAATTTTGGTTTCCTATACATTATGTAATTTGCGCTTTAAAGAGCACGATATGGAACACCAGATATTATTCATTAATAGTTGTTTGTTCGGTGACTATATCAAGTATATAATTATTATATTTATATGTTTTCCTAAATTTTTAAATATCACATATACCATAAAATTTTAATATCAATTTATTTATAGAACATACAAAATTATAAGTAGAGTTCATCAATCTCATCATTTGAGATATATAGAGGCTTTGCATGTAACATCCCAAGTAAATAATGAATAATAGATATTTTTATCTATGACTATTAATGATTAAGATAGTGTTTTAGAGGCTTAAAATGAAAATAAATCCAATATTAAGCATGGAATACATTAATATTCTTAGAAGATTGTTTTACTGCCTTATGATGGAAAACCCTTTTTAAATCTATCTTTTGACAATTTTATAAACTATGTTTGTAAAAATAAACTTATTATTTATGATTGTGAGATCAAAATTTACTTTGTGTGAATTTTTGATATTTTTCTGACAATGTTCATTTTTTAATGAATAGTGAAAAATAATGCATTTTACATCAAAATTACTTTTTAATCTAATTTATTTATATGATTAGATTATCTTTTGAATTGGTCTTAATGTTTAATATGAATATATTTTTACCATTTAATCCAATGGTGGTCATTGGAATCAATTTCACTTTGAAATTGGACTCAAACTAGTGTCAATCTTTTGATACTTATTGTTTCATAAAAACACGCTATTTGCTCTGACAGCGGGAATTAATTATGAAATTAATTAATTTGACTTATATGTTTTAAATTTTGTAAAATAGACTTCATTTTTGAATTTGTAATATCAAATATAGCTTAGGGTGAATTTTTGGTAATTTTATGAAAAACTTCAATTTTTGATGAATAGTGAATCCACTAAGTGGTACTTATAAAAACTAATTTTCCATTTAAATGAAATTTTTCCATCATTTTGTTTGGAATTTCAAATAACCAACATACATGGTTGTCATTAAGAAGTAAAATGTGGTTCAATGAGATTAAAATAATTTTTTGGTGAATAGTAACTTATTAAGTTCTTAATCAGGTTTAGTGGTAATTAGGGTAGTTTAAGGTATAAATAATGCTTTAATAATATGAAACGGACTTGAAACATGTCCTAACCTCATTGGATGTGTAATGGCCGACCAAGAAAATCCATGGGTCAACTTGGGGACCCCATGGAGACACTTTGGTTGGGAAATGACATAAATAACTTTTTATTAAATGTTAAATTAAAAATGACACAAACATAATATGTCTTACAAAAAGAATTTTTACATGGGGTTATAAAGATCAGATTTTTGATTATAAATAATCATTGGAAACAAGAAAATATTTCCTACATCATAGTATTTTTTTTATAATTTTTAGACATTAAATAAATTAAATTATTTATGACATCATGATGATGCAGCGATGACCTCATTATTTAACGATTTAAATAAAATGGAAAGATAATGTAAAATCTATGAACTACACATGTCCAAAACCAATTGTATGAGTGGATTTCGAACCATTATTACCTTATCCACGACTTATATCAATTTGGGACCTTTTAAAACCGAAACACATTTTCAAATAAAGTAATATTTCTTTACTTTCCAAAAGTGCCCCTCCTCTACTCTTATAAAAGGCCCCCACCTCTACCTCATTTCACACACTCCTCAAGCCTTTGGCTCGTCCATCCCCTGCACATTTACTCTCTCCAAACCCCTCTCCTCATCCTAGAGGATTCCCTTTTGGCAGAATCTTTTCAGAGGAAGCCTTTAGGATCAAATCAAAAGGAGTTACACTTTTAAAAGTAATTCATTCTCTCATGTTCATTTGTTTTAATTTGTTTCTCCAACCCCCTAAAATATTTTTATTTACTTATTTTGTAACAACATCAGTATCTTAAATATACTAGGATGTTGTTATAATATTTATTTGAGCTACACTCTCACACAACTACATAAAATGGTTAAAGAACATACGGTTTCCGTGGATGGCGAAATTCTGCCTCCCGAAACGATGATTGTTCAATACTCATTTAACACCTTCACAGGTGGACATTATGATGTCACTATTTTTATATATGATATATAATATGTTTATGTTTTCCTTAAGCTTCTGTTTTTTTTCATTTTGGGCATACCTTTATGGTTTCCATTATGGGTAAACACGATATCTTCATTTTAGGAAGTGCGGACTACCGCCCCCTGAAAGTGATTTGATTCGTTAATACCATATGTGGGATGTGTAAAGGATAAAGTTAATGATATTATATATGTTATTATACTGGAATTATAATATACTCTTATATCATTATGATTCCATTCCAGAAAATACGAAATAGAAATGGAAGTAGCGTTCATGCGTACGTACGACTTACCGTCTCCATGAACGGTGCATTTCATTTCTTACCTCTAAATGTGATGTAATATTATAAATACATGTATATGATGAATATATATGATATATATGTTATCCAAATCATTAATATCATTCTGGATATAATGAACCTTTGACCAAATTAACATCATGTAAGTGTAAGAAGTCTATTTTTGACTTAAGAACCAAATACCGACAAAATGAACATTATTAACTTAAATGATTACATGATGTTCATAACATGGTATAAAAGGAATAATGAACTTGAAAAAGATTCATAAGCAAGTAGAGATTAACTCAAGTTTGTTATTCAGGAGATTAAAGAACGGTCGGGTCAAGTCAGATACGAGGTATGGGACTTCGTCTCAATCTCCTTTCGTTGAGGCATATTTTATTTTATACACAACTTTTTTTATATAGTGTATAAACCCCTTTGACTTTTACGTTTATTCAAAAGGAATCATTTTTATACGAATCGTTTACTAAACGACAAAAGGGAATGTTTTTGTCGTACGTATGCGGCGACAACGACTTATCCTTCGTCGTGACCGTTATTTGAGTATCAGCTTCCTCTACAAGCCATACCTTATTTTTAAAAGAAAAATAAGTACCATGTTTTACTTTTCATTTATTTTGGTATTGAAAATGGTTTTCATAATGTTTTTATATCAATGTGTTGTATTGATATCTCGTGATTGAAATGTGTAAATTTTATGTTTACTTTATGCATGTTTTATGTGATATGATTATGTTATGGTTCTTGGGAATTATTATGAAGACAGGTGGTTCCGTGATAAACTAAGTGCGGGTGAGCCTGTTATAGCTCTCCAATGCATTGGGTAACACGAAGGAGTGAAACGTTAAGGTTTCTCCGAAGAGATTTAGGGAATATACTATGATGGTTTTTCCAAACGTAACCAAGAGGGTTACTCCCTACGTAAGAATGTTATGGATGCCTCAAGTTACCTTTATGTCTTTTGATTTCTATGATTTATTCATGATTTTATGAGGTATGTTAAAGTGCCTATGTTTTATGGGTAAAGTATGATTTCATTCTTATGTATATATGAACTCATGTTTCCTTTCCATGTTTTTTATAACCCATACTTAGCTTTTTATGCTCATCCCAAGTTTTTTTGAAATGTTTTTCACTGGTCAAGGGAAAGGTATATGATATGATGATAGTGTCAAGGAAGTGTCATGAAATAATCCATGTTTTATTTTAAATGTGATTCCATTGATGGGAATGAAGAATAATATCTTTATGTAACCACTTTGTTTATATGTGGAATGTAATGCAAGTTTTATGATCTAATTCTCTAAAACTCTAAACCCGAAAAGGTCCTCAATGTGTAATCTTGTAATAACTCAAGATTAAGTAAGGTTTAAGGTTGGGGCCTTATAGTTGGTATCAAAGGTCGGTTTAGATAACTTTAGGAGATAGAATTCTATTAAATGATTATCCAAAAATATTTTTTTTGGAATGATATAGCATTTGAAGATTACCATGTTGCTTCATCTAAGACATGTTTGTTCATAATGGTTTTCCGTAGAGGAAACAGGGAAGCAGTGCTAGGAAGGCATACAAGATGAAATAACCTTCCGAATCAGCATCCAGAAATGGTCGGAATTGGAACTGAACAGTTTGTTGCAGTAATGGCACAGTTGACTCAGGCTATAAATGGTGGTGGTATCCATGCACGAGATCAACCAGATCAATCGCAGATGAACATGTCAGTGGTGGAACATTTCACGAGGCAATATCCACCATCATTCAGAGGATCATCTGACCCAGTGCTAGCTGAAGAGTGGATTAAAGCACTGGGAAATATTTTTGATGTCATGGGGTGTTCAGACAATCAAAGGGTTAGTCTTGCTATTTACCGTTTGGAGGGTGAAGCAGATCAGTGGTGGTTTATGGTTAAAAATATCAGGGACGCCGATGAGATTGATGCTCTTGACTGGGATGAATTCAAAGGTATGTTTTTTGAGAAGTATTTTCCTAAGGCTGTTCGACTTAGGATGGAAAAGCAATTCGTGGAATTGAGGAAAGACAAAGACTCAATGGCTGCCTATGAAGAAAGGTTCACTCGATTGGTAAGGTATGCTCCAAATTTTATCCGAGACCTTGATGGTAAAATCAATCGTTTTTACTCAGGATTAAAGCCAAAATTTCGAAGGGCATTAGCTTCTCGTGAATTTAAAAGTTATTAAATTCTTGTTCGATGTGCTGAGAAGGTGGAAATTTAGTTTGCTGATGACCAAGTGTTCTATAACAACCAGCAGAAGAAGAGACTGAGGTGGCAGGAGAAAGGTAAGAATTCTTCAAAAAAGTCTGATGGTAAGAGAACTAAGTTTCCAGTTTGTGATAATTGTGGCAAAAGGCATGCTGGAGAATGTCTTCTGAATTCTAGAAAGTTCTACAGATGTGGTAAGATGGGACATAAGGCTCGTGATTGCACTGAAAAGGATCAAGGTGAAGGTAAGAACAAATTTGATTTACAGTTAGTGAAATGTTTTAAGTGACATGAGATGGTTAACTATGCAAATGAGTGTCCGACAAAGAGCTTGAGTGATGGGAAGCAGTTAGACTACAAGCAGAAAGGGGTGGTGAAATCCTTTGCAACTACTTCAGTAGATGTCGGGCCATCAAATGAAGTTGTATCAGGTACTTTATTTGTTTTTTCAGATTATTCCAGTGTGTTGTTTGATTCGGGGTCTACACATTCTTTCATCTCTGAAACCTTTTCTAGTAAAATGGGAATACCATCTCACGAAATGACTCCTGAACTTTTGGTAAAAACACCTGGGGAAATGTTGAGGAAAAAAGAATTCAAAAGAATCTTCCTATCCTTATCTGTGGAAAGAACCTACTTGCAAACCTTATTGTTCTACCTCTAGTAGAGTTTGATGTTATCCTGGGTATGGATTGGCTCTCTATATACCATGCTAAGATTGACTGTAGAGCTAAATAAGTTTCTTTTCAGAAAGACTTTCAGTTTTTTTACAGGAATGAACCCTTACTTTTGATAACATATCAAGAGGCCGAGAAACTTGTAAAAGATGTAAATGAATGTTACCTTGCACATGTCGTTGAAAATAAAGGAACTGTTCAGATTAATGATGTGCCCGTGGTAAATGAGTATCCTGATGTTTTTCCTGATGAGTTGCCTGGAATAATACCAGATAGGGAATTTGAGTTTACTGTTGACTTAGTTACTGATGCTAAGACAATTTCAAAACCCCCTTATCGAATGGAATAGATTGAACTTTTAGAGTTGAAGGAGCAATTGCAAGATTTATTAGAGAAAGGTTTCATTAGACCTAGCACATCACCATGGGGTGCTCATATTTTATTTGTTAAAAAGAAAGATGGTTATATGAGACTTTTCATTGATTATAGAGCCTTGAATAATATCACTGTTAAGAGCAAATATCCTTTGCCTCATATCGATGATTTGTTTGATCAGCTCCAGGGAGCTCAGTTTTTTTCAAAGATTGACCTGAGATCGGGGTACCATCAGCTGAAGGTAAAGGAGGAAGATATTCCGAAGACTGCGTTCCTTACGAGATATGGCCATTATGAATTTGTAGTAATGCCTTTTGGGCTAACCAATGCACCTGCTGTATTCATGGACTTAATGAATAGAATTTTCCATGAGTTCTTGGATAAGTTTGTGGTGGTTTTCATTGATGATATTTTGGTGTTTTCTAAAAGTAAAGAGGAGCATGAAAGACATTTAAGGGTTATATTGCAAACCATAAAAGAAAAGAAACTGTATGGGAAATTCAGCAAGTGTGAGTTTTGGTTGCAACAAATTTCTTTCCTTGGTCACATTGTTTCTAAATATGGAATAACTGTTGATCCTGCAAAAACAAAAGTTGTGGAAGAATAGCCAAGACCCGCAAGTGTTACTGAGATTCGTAGCTTCCTTGGTTTGGAGGGCTATTACCGAAGGTTTGTTAGAAATTTTTCACGGTTATCTAGTCCAATGACTAAGATAACTTGGAAGGGTGTTATGTTTATCTGGACAAAATAATTTGATGATTGTTTTCAGGAATTGAAAAGAAGATTGGTGAATGCTCCAGTTTTGGCACTACCTTCCAAGAATGGTGAGTTTGTTATATACAGTGATGCTTCATTGAAAGTACATGGTTGCGTCCTAATGCAGAATGATCAGGTAATTGCCTATGCTTCACGACAGTTGAAAACTCATGAGGTAAATTACCCTACACATGATTTGGAATTAGCTGCTGTTGTTTTTTCTTTAAAAATTTGGAGGCATCATTTGAATTGAGTAAAGTGTGAAATATATACCGATCACAAAAGTTTAAAGAATATATTCACTCAGAAAGAATTGAACATGAGACAAAGCAGATGGCTAGAATTAAACAAGGAGTATGATTGTACAATTCATTACCATCCGGGAAAAGCAAATAAAGTGGCTAATGCTTTGAGTCGAAAAAGTAATGCTTCATTAACAATGTTGCATTTGGAAGGTGATCCTTTGGTTAAGGATTTGATGAACTTTGGCATAGAAGTTGTTGGTGCAGGAAGTCCTTCTGTTTTTTTTCATGTATCAGTGAGATCTTCTCTATCAGATAGAATCAAGCAAGCATAGAAGCAAGACAATGAGTTGCAGAAAAAGGTAGAGATTGTTCAGAAAGGTATATTGCCTGAATAAAACATTGATAATGATTGTGTTTTGAGATTTGGGAAGAGATTGTGTGTGCCTTGTGATTCACAGTTTAAGGGAGAGTTGTTATGTGAATCTCATAGTTCTCCGTTTTCAGTTCATCCGGGCAATACTAAGATGTATAGAGATCTGCGGGAGTATTACTAGTGGGATGGAATGAAAAGAGACATTGCTGATTTTACAGTGAAGTATTTGACATGTCAACAGGTTAAAGCAGAGCGGAAATTACCTAAAGGGATGCTTCAGCCTTTACCAATGCCAGATTGGAAATGGGAGAATATATCCATGGACTTGGTTGTTGGATTACCGAAGACATCTCGAGGTAATAATGCAATCTGGGTTATTTTTGATCGCTTATATAAATCGTCTCATTTCCTTGTTATATGAGATACTTTTTCCCTAGATCAACTTTCCTGTTTGTGTCTTAAAGAAATAGTCAGGTTACATGGAGTTCCTCTCTCTATTGTATCGGATCGTGATCCGAGGTTTATTTCTAACTTTTGAAAAGGCCTTCAGAAGTCGTTGGGTACTGAATTAAATTTTAGTACAGCTTTTCATCCTCAATCAGATGGGCAGTCAGAACGAACAATTCAGACATTGGAGGATATGCTACGAGCTTGTTCTATGGATTATCAGGGATGATGGGACCAAAATCTTTCTTTGGTTGAATTTTCATATAATAACAGTTTTCATTCCGGTATACAGATGGCACCATTTCAGGCATTATATGGGAAGCGGTGTCGAACTCCAGCTTTCTGGGATGAAGTGGGTGAAAGGAAGTTGATGGGACCAAAATTGGTAGAAGAGATGGCAGAAAAAGTTCAGCTGAATCAGAAACACATGAGAACAGCTCAGAGGAGGCAGAAGAGTTATGCAGATAACCAGAGGAAGGATCTATCTTTCGAGGTAGGTGATCATGTTTTTCTCAAAGTATCACCTTGGAAAATTGTGATGAGATTTGGTAAGAAAGGAAAGTTGAGTCCAAGGTTCGTTGGACAATATGAAATTCTGGAGAGAGTTGGATCAGTTGCATACCGAGGGGCTTTACCTCCGAGTTTATCTCAGGTACACAATGTTTTTCACTTTTCGATGTTGAGAAAGTATATGCCAGATCCATCTCATGTTTTGAGTCCAAAGGTAGTTCAGCTGGAAGAGAACCTATCTTATGAAGAACAACCGGTCCAGATTCTTGACCACAGGGAGCAAGTGTTAACGAATAAGGTGATTCACCAGGTAAAGGTTTTGTGGAAAAACCACATGATTGTAGAGGCAACATGGGAATCTGAAAATGCAATGAGGGATAAGTACCCCCATTTATTTGATAAGTAAAAAAATTGCGGGGACGCAATTTTCTAAAGGTGGGAAGGATGTAACATCCCAAGTAAGTAATGAATAATAGATATTTTTATCTATGTCTATTAATGATTAAGATAGCTTTTTAGAGGCTTAAAATGAAAATAAATCCAATCTTAAGCATGGAATACACTAATATTCTTAAAAGATTGTTTTACTGCCTTATGATGGAAAGCCCTTTTTAAATCTATCTTTTGACATTTTTATAAACTATGTTTGTCAAAATAAACTTATTCTTTATGATTGTGAGATCAAAATTTACTTTGTGTGAATTTTTGATATTTTTATGACAATGTTCATTTTTTAATGAATAGTGAATAATACTGCATTTTACATCAAAACTGCTTTTTAATCTAATTTATTTATATGATTAGATTATCTTTTGAATTGGTCTTAATGTGTAATATGAATATATTTTTACCATTTAATCCAATGGTGGTCATTGGAATCAATTTCACTTTGAAATTGGACTCAAACTAGTGTCAATCTTTTGATACTTATTGTTTCATAAAAACATGCTATTTGC
Source organism: Viscum album (assembly GCA_963277665.1). Classification (NCBI taxonomy): domain Eukaryota; kingdom Viridiplantae; phylum Streptophyta; class Magnoliopsida; order Santalales; family Viscaceae; genus Viscum; species Viscum album. Next base: position 1,991,763,345 of record OY728135.1, on the reverse strand, counting down.
TCTGACAGCGGGAATTAATTATTAAATTAATTAATGTGACTTATATGTTTTGAATTTTGTAAAATAGACTTCATTTTTGAATTTGGAATATCAAATATAGCTTAGGGTGAATTTTTGGTAATTTTCTGAAAAACTTCAATTTTTGATGAATAGTGAAACCACTAAGTGGTACTTAAAAAAACTGATTTTCCATTTAAATGAAATTTTTCCATCATTGTGTTTTTAATTTCAAAAATCCAACATACATGGTTTTCATTAAGAAGTAAAATGTGGTTCAATGAGATTAAAAATTTTTTTTGGTGAATAGTAACTTATTAAGTTCTTAATCGCGATTAGTGGTAATTAGGGTAGTTTAAGGTATAAATAATGCTTTAATAATATGAAACGGACTTGAAAAATGTCCTAACCTCATTTTATGTGTAATGTCCGACCAAGACAAGCCCTGGGTCAACTTGGGGACCCCATGGAGACACTTTGGTTGGGAAATGACATAAATAACTTTTTATCAAATGTTAAAGTAAAAATGACTCAAACATAATATGTCTTACAAAAAGAATTTTTACATGGGGATATAAAGATCAGATTTATGATTATAAATAGTCATTGGAAATCTTAAAAAATTTCCTACATCATAGTATTTTTTTTATAATTTTTAGACATTAAATAAATTAAATTATTTATGACATCATGATGATGAAGCGATGACCTCATTATTTAACGATTTAAATAAAATGGAAATATAATGTAAACTCTATGAACTACACATGTCCAAAACCGATTGGATGAGTGGATTTCGAACCCTTATCACCTTATACACGACTTATATCAATTTGGGACCTTTTAAAACTGAAACACATTTTCAAATAAAGTAATATTTCATTACTTTCCAAAAGTGCCCCTCCTCTCCTCTTATAAAAGGCCCCCACCTCTACCTCATTTCACACACTCCTCAAGCCTTTGGCTCGGCCAAAATCTACCCATTTACTCTCTCCACATCCCTATCCTCATCCTAGAGGATTCCCTTTGGGCAGAATCCTTTCAAAGGAATCCTTTAGGCTCAAATCAAAAGGAGTTACACTTTTAAAGGTAATTCATTCTCTAATGTTCATTTGTTTTAATTTGTTTCTCCAACCCACTAAAATCTTTTTATTTACTTCTTTTGTAACAAAACCAGTATCTTAAATATACTAGGATGTTTTTATAAGATTTATTTGAGCTACACTCTCACACAACTACATCAAATGGTTAATGAACATACGGTTTCCGTGGATGGCGAAATTCTGCCTCCCGAAACGATGATTGTTCAATACTCATTTAACACCTTCAAAGGTGGCCATTATGATGTCACTATTTTTATATATGATATATAATATGTTTATGTTTTCCTTAATCTTCTGTTTTTTTTTCATTTTGGGCATACCTTTATGGTTCCCATTATGGGTAAACATGATATCTTCATTTTAGGAAGTGCGGACTACCGCCCCCTGAAAGTGATTTGATTCGTTAATACCATATGTGTGATGTGTAAAGGATAAAGCTAATGATATTATATATGTTATTATACTGGAATTATTATATACTCTTATACCATTATGATTCCATTCCAGAAAATACGAAATAGAAATGGAAGTAGCGTTCATGCGTACGTACGGCTTACCGTCTCCATGAATGGTGCATTTCATTTCTTACCTCTAAATATGATGTAATATTATAAATACATGTATATGATGAATATATATGATATATATGTTATCCAAATCATTAATATCATTCTGGATATAATGAAACTTTGACCAAATTAACAACATGTAAGTGTAAGAAGTCTATTTTTGACTTAAGAACCAAATACCGAAAAAATGAACATTATTAACTTAAATGATTACATGATGTTCATAACATGGTATAAAAGGAATAATGATCTTGAAAAAGATTCATAAGCAAGAATACATTAAATAAAGTTTATTATTCAGGAGATTAAAGAACGGTCGGGTCAAGTCGAATACGAGGTATGGGACTTCGTCTCAATATCCTTTCGTTGAGGCATATTTTATTTTATACACAACTTTCTTTTATATGGTGTATAAACCCCTTTGACTTTTACGTTTATTCAAAAGGAATCATTTTTATACGAAGCGTTTACTAAACGAAAAAAGAGAATGTTTTTGTCGTACGTATGCGGCGACAATGACTTCTCCGTCGTCGTGACCATTATTTGAGTTTCGGCTTCCTCTACAAGCCATACCTTCTTTTTAAAAGAAAAATAAATACCATGTTTTACTTTTCTTTTATTTTGGTATTGAAAATGGTTTTCATAATGTTTTTATATCAATGTGTTGTATTGATATCTCGTGATTGAAATGTGGAAATTTTATGTTTCCTTTATGCATGTTTTATGTGATATGATTATGTTATGGTTCTTGGGCATTATTATGAAGACGGGTGGTTCTGTGATAAACTAAGGGCGGGTGAGCCTGTTATAGCTCTCCAATGCATTGGGTAACGCGAAGGAGGGAAACGTTAAGGTTTCTCCGAAGTGATTTAGGGAATATACTGTGATGGGTATTCCAAACGTAACCAAGAGGGTTACTCCCTACGTAAGAATGTTATGGATGCCTCAAGTTACCTTTATGTCTTATGATTTCTATGATTTATTCATGATTTTGTGAGGTATGTTAAAGTGGCTATGTTTTATGGGTAAAGTATGATTTCATTATTATGTATATATGAACTCATGTTTCCTTTCCATGTTTTTTATAACCCATACTGAGCTTTTTATGCTCATCCCATGTTTTTTTGGAATGTTTTTCACAGGTCAAGGGAAAGGTGCATGATATGATGATAGTGTCAAGGAAGTGTCAAGAAATAATCCATGTTTTATTTTAAATGTGTTTCCGTTGATGGTAATGAATAATACTATCTTTATGTAACCACTTTTTTTAAATGTGGAATGTAATGCAAGTTTTATGATCTAATTCTCTAAAACTCTAAACCTGAAAAGATCCTCAATGTGTAATCTTGTAATAACTCAAGATTAAGTAAGGTTTAAGGCTGGGGCCTTATATTGCATAGCCATGAGTTTCCTTCTGGGTATAAATCAATGGTTTGACCATTACATTAATTAGCTTAAATTATTTATATCCATTTAATTATATTATTCATAAATATTATTTTTTCTTGAGTTTAACTGTTGACTACATTTATCAAGAGTTAATATCTTTGGATTTTTTTCACATTTATGGGGTTCTAGAATGAATATATTTAACAATCAAGGGATATAAATTTGTCACAACTGATTGTGCGGATAAAATGATTACCAAAATGATGTAATTATGTTAACTAAAACAACAAATTGTAATTCCAATGCATTTGTTAATCAGCCTCAATATGAAGATATGTATTATTATGGAATTTTTTATAAAATATTCATATCGGTTTACTACTCTCAGGGATGAGTCACAATGATAAAATGTTAATGGTTTGATATAAATACATGATAGGGTGCATTTATTGATGATTTCGGATTCCAAATAATTCATATGAGTTGATTCGTACATACTAAGGAACCATAAATTGTGTCATTAAGGAAGAACATGTATTTTATCTGAAATATCTATATAGATATGATTATAGTGTTTTTAATGAAGTAATCCGAAGACATATTATTCATGATTCTGGTGATAAAATTTCCACCATTGAAGCCCCCATTGATGTTGAGCAAAAAATTTTACATGATGATTAATATTTCCCCATAGTGATAGTTGATGTTGAACATGAAGATGTAGTGGGTAATATATTGAAAAAACCATACAAGATCATTGTTCATTCTATTTTCCTTCACATTATTTTATCAGGATAGTATTACAGTAAATACATTAATATAGATTAATTTTGTAATAACATGTTTTTTTAGTATTTTCGAGCATCATTTATTTTAATTAGATTAATTCTAATTTATACAAGAATGTTTGAAATGTGTTTTTGAAAAATTTATATATGGGTTTTAACTTATTGTTACTAAAATATGTCATCACATTTTAAATTCCATCATTAAGTTCTATGTTTTATGCATGAATTATAAAGTCTATATCTAATAAATTTACACATAATTCTTATATATATTGTTCCAAATACTATAGAACATCGAAGGAAGAGACTATTTGAGGCTGATTGACATGCGTTCGAGCATTCTTTTCCTCCTTCTATTCTCATAGTGAGTACAAAAATTGTAATTAGTTTCTTCTAAATTACATATAATGCCATGTTAATATTCTTTATAAAAAATTATTATGGTCATTCAGTTCCACCAATGTTCACTCCTCATCATGTTATCATGGCTCTGAGTGTGGATAGTCCTAGACCATGATGGAGAACCCATTATACCAATTCCCACATTGACCGCTAGTGGAATCCACATCTACTACACCATTCCATCCATACTTGAGTCTCTTGGGATGTTCTTATCCTTGATTTCATCGTCATATGAATAACCCTCATATTCACATACAAAATCTATTATACATCCAGGGATGATACTACTAAAGCCTCCATCATCTCATTTACTATCTTATTCCCATTCCAAATCTACACTGCCTCTACAAAGGCTCCAACCTATACCATATCCAAATCAAATGGGGAATACCTCAGCCTACAACCCATATTATACCATGTATTTGTGGCTTCTAATTCCAACCATCCATCCAACATTTGAGGAATATGTTCCTTCACCATACATTATAGTGCATGAAGTCCACCCAAAGCGTTCATTTCAATAGACAATTCCATTTGAGTCTACTGATCCATGATATCCCATAGATCCATCATAGTTTCTTTAGCATTTTATATCATGTTCTTTTTATCATAAATGTTTCAAATTATATCACATTATTTTTGTCACGTTGTACCATGGAATAATTCTTCCATTCCTCCATTTTTTCTTATTCTAGAGGATATTCTACTAGGATATGAGGTGACACTCATATGAATAAATCATAGAATCACTAGACATAGATAATGGTGTATTATAGTAAATAAAATTATATAGTAGGTAAAAATGAAAGGTAGTGTAAATGTTTCATGGTCATTGTAAAAAAATATCACGATATCCATCTAGTGGAACTGCTGTCATTGAGACATGTCAGTAATGAAATCATTGAAAACATGAGGGAATATATGGGTAAAATATTTTCTTAAATATATATCTATGATTATTTTTCATTAATATGATATGACTTGTTCATTGGAATTTGTTTTAACTTTGATGATGTAGAAGCGGCTAATAATTCATGATCGATTGACTTTGGGGAGTTATGGTGATCAGAAAATGATGAGTTGTATGTTGTTTTGAAGAGTAGTGTAGGTTTTAATTTAGAGGGTGTACCCACATTTATAGACTGCCAAAAAATCAATATCCACAAATTTTTTTACATTGTAAGTTTAATTAGTTTAAGTTATTTCCAATCATTAATGTTTTGCATATAAAATTTAAATCATATTACTGGTATTGAATTTTTATAGAATGTGTGTGGTAAATAAACAAGGATTCAATGACATTGGTACACAAATTGGGGACACTGCAATTACCAGGAATGCAAATATCTAGGTATATTAATCTGAATTAATACAATGACATTAGTTATATTGTTATTTATTTGGATTTTCATGCTAAATTTTATGTTTTATTTTCATTGATTCCTTTAATTAAAGGATGAAAACACCAATTTCTAATGGCCATTTCTATTTAGCCTATATGCTAGTTAGAAAATATTCCATTAGGACTAATCGACAATTTGAAAATTAATCTAAATGGAGAATTGACCAATTAGGAATAATGGAAAACTGGCCAATTAATCTCATGTCCAATTGGACTATATTCCTAGTAGGAAAATTTTTCATTAGACCTATTGGCCAATTGTAAATTAAGTCTGTAGTAAAAATGTTAATTAAGACTATAGGCCAATTAGACATTATGAAATTATACATAATTACCAATTGGAATTTAGGCCTGATGGTGAATTGGCATTTAGATCAAATGGTCAATTGGAATGTAGGCCTAATGGTCAATAGGCTTATATTCATAATAGGCCTAATGACCAATTGGAAAATTAGACTTAGTGGAAAATTTTCTTATAGGACTAATGGATGAATGAAATATTCTGAACATAATTCAAATGGCAATTATGCCTATAGACCATTTGGAATTAAACCTATATGGAAATTGGTCATGAGGAATAATTTAATTATATGGAATTGACCTATAGGTTTAATGTCTGATTACCCTATAAGAAAAATGTTCAATTGGCCTAGAGTCATAATTGGAAATTGTCCTATTAGAAAAATTGGAAATTGGACAGTAGGCCTAATGGAATATTGAAAAAATGTTCCCAATGTCTAATTGTCCAATAACCCTAATTGATAATTTCCTATATACCTAACAGTAAATTTCCATTTAGTCCAAATTTGAGAAATAGGTTTTATACCAAATGGCTAATTGGCCTATATGAATAATACTAATATCTAATTTTCATATAGGCCTAATGCCAAGTGACATATTAAGAATTTTTACCAATCGGGCATTAGGCATATAATCAAATTGTCCATTAGGCCTACTAGCTAAATGGGCACTAAACCTATAGAAAATTGAATATCATGCCATTAGGACTAGTGGACAATATGACTATTGGCCTAATGGAAAATTGGAATATAATACTAATGGAATGTTTGTTTGTATGAATAATAGTCCAATTTGAAATTTTTTATAGATACCAATTCACCATTAGGAATAATCGGCTAATTGGAAATTATGCCAATTGTCTAATTAGTCTATTTGGCAATTTTCCATTTGGTTTATTTGGAAATTTTCCAATTTTCATATTGGATAATTGTCCATATGGACAATTGGAATATTTTCCAGTAGGCCTATAGGACACATGGAAAAAAATTCCATTAGGCCTAATGAGAAATTGACCATTAATTATAGAGTCCAATTAAACATTTGTCATAGAGGCCAATTGTCCATTAGGCCTAGTAGCATAATGTATAATTGCCCAATAGGCTTACTATCAAATTAGCCAATTGGTCTAATGTCCAATTGGAATATAGGAATAATGGTCCTTCAACATATAGTCTTAATATGATAATTAGACATTAGGCCTATAGGAAAATTGGAAATCATTCTCGAAGGCATAATGGACAATTGGTCTATATGCCTTGTAGGCCAATTGGGCATTTGGTCTACTGTAAAATTGGAAATTTGGCCAATATTCCAACTGAAAATTAGTCATATAGACTAATTAGACATTTTATATAAGGAACAATTATCCATTAGATTTGTAGGATAATTGGACATTTGTACATTAGGCCTAATAAGATATAGTCTTATATGCCTAATAGAAGAATGTAAAATTAGACCCAATGTACAATCACAATAACTATGTTTTTATTTATTTTAATGATATTATATATTATTATTAATCAAGTTTATAAAATCATTACATTTTAAATATGTGTATAATAATAAATTTCATTTTTAGTAAGTTTATTTATGCAATGAAGTGAGTCGCCTCTTGCTAAATTATTTTTCTCAAGTAGGAAGAAAAATGATGGAAGTGTATTAAATGAAAAATAAGAAGAAAAGTTTGAATGGTTTTTTTTAAATTTCCAATATTTATATGAATTTATAATTAAATAACTTATTTATATTTAAAACATACTTCCCAAGATGACCTTGATGATAATTATATTAAAAACATAGGTTTCAATGATCAGTTGAGTCATGTTTTAGGTGACGAGAACCGCGAGCAGAGTCAAATGTCAACAAGTGTAAAACGAATTCCTCTCTATGTATTGTTCCTCATATGGATCCTCTCAAGACTCTTAGAACATTTATATATAAGGAGATCATGTAGAAAAAGATAATTAAAAAACAATATCTTTAGAGGAGAACAAAAGAAGTAGTAAAAGGAGAGTGAAAGAAGTACTATGATCAACAAACAATTCCACAATACTACGTTAGTTATAGGGTTATAAATTACATTATAGTCCTATTCTACTACTTATTCATATATGTAATTCATCCATTCATTAAATAACTCTCTGAGGGATCTCAAAAATAGACCTAATAGAGATTGAGTTGATGGTTTTGGTGATGATGACATTGATGATGTTTCTGCCCATATGATGTTGTTGGTTATGATGTTGATTATTTTCATTATTATGTTGTTGTTTATTGTGAGGATGGGGATTTAGGTGACATGGGGGATATGTATCCCCATTATTTTTTACCTATCATGAAGGAGTATTCTCAATTTTTTAATGGCTTAAATTAATTTTTTATGGATTGATATATATATATATATTAGTAATTAATATGGTGTAAAAATTATTACAACATGTTTATTAGATGCTAAATATAGATAACATAAACTGTATTGAAAGTATGTAGTCTGGATTATTTGATTTACATGTTCTGGAATTTGGGGAAGAAGGTGGAGGGGCTCATACCAAATGCAGACAGTAACCTATATCAACAGTTTGTTGAAACATGGAAACATGTTCTTTGATAGAGATGCATAGAACCATGGTTTTAAAACTGTGGATGTAGAGAAATACTCATAGTTATTTGATTTTTTAGGTACAAAAAACCATGTAACCTATACCCATATATTATATACATACATGAGTATAGTCCTATACTAAATCCTAAACTACCCATGTTTCTCAATACTATCAGTATATGTACATTTTCTAGTAGTGAATAACCCTTATATAGTAAATAGTAGATTTATTTTACCCTTATAAAAATCCATTAAATTAGAATGAATAATTTTTAAATCTACTGACACCATAAATGAAATGGAATTTTATTCATAAATTATATTTTCAAAAATGTATAAATTTAAAAATAGAATTTTCACTATCATTGAAAAATTAGACTATTACAAGTATGTTCATCTAATTACATCACATCCTCATGTTGTATCTCTATTTGTTTAACATGAAAAAGTCATGCCACAAATATTTAACATTATACCACCACTCCAACATCTCCTTCTATATATGGATATAATAAAACCAAATATATATATTTGTATAGTCATCCTTCAAAGGATTTTCATACTATTAACCCTAATCATATTTATATGCTCCTCATATGATGAATTAGGGACTAACATAGTGTCATCATAGTTGGTGACATGTGCAGGTTAATCCATCGACCTTCGGTGCTATGACATTGTGAAAAAATATGTTAGTGATAATGAAGATCTAGCTTCAACACCACAATCCCATCCCTCTTAGTGCTATGGAATGGTCCTCAAGAAGTTGGTTCTAAATTTACTTGTTTCCAATGAATTTGATGGCCTAAACGGGGATCCACTCTCAAGAAATCCTAATCTCGTAAAAGAAAATGTAATGGTATCCTCCAACAGCTTACATAATATCTCTTTATAATTTTAGAAATGACCAACCACTTCATAATTAGTGACACTCTCTTGATGTTCCCCCAAAAAAAACTGATCCCCAAAACCACATACCCACAACAACATATTAAAAAATTGATCAATAAGACCACCAATAAAGATCCTCAAAAGGTGAAATTATTTTAAAATCATGATAACCATATTATTTTAGAAATCAAACAAGGATAGTGAATCATTCCATGATCCATACAAATCCAAGAATCTAATTTTGTATCATATCACCCAAAATGTGTATTGTTTTTACATGCAACCCATTTTTATGAGGATGGTACACTATGGTCAATATGAGTTGATTCCCTACGAATTTCTACTAGTCCATCCAAAAATAGGGAGTGAAAATATGATTCCCTATCAAAGAAGATTCTAAATATAACTCCATGATGCATATGATCAAAAAAATAAAATTTTCCCATCTCATCCACTAAGTGAGTCTCTTTGATCATAAATAAGTGAGTAGTCTTTGTTATCTAATTGAAGGTCACCCATTTGGCATCATTAATCCTTTTGGTATTGGGTTACCAATAAAATTTCCATATCGACGAATTCACACTTCTACATGGTCATAAAATTTCTATAAAAAACTTCTAGGATATTGATGCATTAAATTTCCCCTCTAGCATGTATAGCATCTTGAAAAACAATCAGTTACATCACCCTTCATTCTAGGCAACTAAAACCATATCTTGATGTCAATATAAATATTTTTTTCAATAGGTTCTACAATCTATATATTGGTATTAAATTTCATAGTCATATTATCTTTTAGAGAAGTGGGTACTAAAACATTCAATTATATAAGGATCATATATTTATCACGGAACTACGACCCATGTATAAGATACCCTGTGACTAAAAGTTCCCATATTATGTCACACTATAGTAAATTCTCCTATCCAATCACAACCACGTTTACTAGAGATGATATAACCACATATTTAGTAAAATTCATTAGTCTTGATCTGAAAAATCATTCATCCTATTATTATCAAATTAGCTCAATAAGCCCGACCAAACCTCTGAATTTCCTTCACCAAGGTCCTTCTAATCATTCATATTATAGATAACTACAACCACAATGTTTATACACTTACTTGGTGTATACACCATATAAATCTAAAACATCAATAGATACACCACCTTGTTCCTCTTCTAAAGTGTTATGCCCCATTATGTGAAGATTTATCCAATGATATTTTTGTTAGTGTTGACAATATAACTATATTTGATGATATTATATTTCTGTCACGTAGGATTGTGGAACTCAAATTCCTTCTCTAGATCATGTGTGAGGTTTTTTCTTTTATGTTGTGGTATCATTAATAACACATAAGTTACTACATCCAATTAATTCATCATTTCAACTCTAATACCAAAACCTAGTGCATCACAGAATAAAACCTATCTGTTCCATGGAATTAGTAGTATATATAATATATTTGAGGTCAAAATACATTATGATTAATAAATGATTCTTCAAATAGGTCTATCCACTAGATAACCACTGCCTTCTTTTTCAGCACACTCCCCGGTGTTGATAATCAATAGTAGTCCTAGGTAAAGGATTAGTAAAACCTTATTAGGATGAGAAAAATCGCACTCTGGAACACATTCCAATGATGTGAGTGATATAATTCCCCCACATTCTTTGGTTTTGTGTATATTTCAATATCTGACACTTCAGGCCCTAAAAACATCACCATCTGAATTCATATGTAACACATTGAATATTTGTGTCAATAAGTTGATCATGGAGTTTACTAAGGACCATCACAATATATATGTAATGTTATAATGATTTTAGTGAGTATATAAGGATTTAATTGACATACAAATTGATGATATAGTCCATTTAATAATGAAATTTCTTTTTCATTAGGGCCATGAACTATTCTAGTTTGTTTTTAATCCAAAATAAACAATAAGATACTCATACAGTCTATACATACTATCAGAAACCATCTATGTAATATAATCTTCTCTAACTAATATCATGGATTTACTTGTCCAAATATAAATCTTAGAGAACCTCTAGGGTCCTCAAAATGGACATAACATTTCATCAATCCTGAGAAAAGGATATAGGTTCATCACTATTACCTAGTTAATATTTTGTTAATTGATTAATTATTAAAGATAATTATGCACATTCATAGATAAGAAAATATGCACACCCCTTAGTGATATACTTGGCCTAAAAATTACCTTCATCAATATGTTGTTAAGTTGTAATTTGATTTCATCAACTCAGCTTGAACCATATAATAAGAGGTATCAAAATTGGGTTTACACGTGAAATTATCTCTATCAGAATGTAAAAACCTTTATTAGGTATGTTTCTTGTGATGTTATCTGAAATGAAATCCTATTCATGATTAAAGAAAATATGATGTAGTTTTAACTAATTAATATGAAAGATTCATTCCTACCATCTATTCACGTATCATCCCAGACTACCTTAGGTTTTAAAAAATTCTGCAACTCTTATTCTCCAATCTTCATTTTTCAATAACTTCTCTTCCTTAAAAGAAATGAATGACTATATTTCTTGTCAACCAGTTAATGATATTGAAGAAATCAAATGTCTACATCTATATAAAATTTAATTCTGACATATTTCCATAGTCGATGATGATTATAGAAACATTTGGAAATAACTAGAGACGATCCACATTCATGGAAAATGGGGTATCATGGGAGACTAACTCATAAGATAACATGACATATTGGTCAAGTACAATAACAACCTCACGGAATTTATTGAATGATAATTAGTAGTATCAGAAAACTAAATATATAAAGTGGGACTGATGAAGACTGTACGTTGAACTGTTTATGGCCTCTCATCACTATCTACTAGAGTCTAATCTATTTCCTTGGCCTAGTATGCCTTCTCTCCATTACCCACCCCCTGATATACATGACCAATAGAATCATGTTGCTATGGAACCTAATTGGAACCCTGGACACATATCTATATCAACCTCAACACCCTATGGAATCCATAATTCAATTCTCTATAGATGAAATTCTAGATACTTCTCACATTTCAATGCTATTAGTACTTATTCTCTAGTGTCATGTAGGTTATATGGTAGTAACTGGTCATCCCAATGTGGAATATCTACGGTTTAACTCATGTTGGAATTTAAGGGATTTATTTGTTCCACACTTCTAATCCATTAATTATATACACATCAATTGATATCCTGTTAAATCCATTAGAATACGTCATAATTTAACCAGTTGGAGGTCCTACCGTCTGAGTAATGAATAGTAGAGTAATACGAGACTGTCTAAAATAATATAAAATCATCTTGATGGTCATCAAATTCCATATAACCTCTAGTTATGAATCTTGGTGGAATCTCCAAGCTTGATGTCAAACATCAGGATGAATTATGATCTGGACGTCCTTAGCCTTCTGAGTATCACTGTCATCTATAAGTTGTGAAAACAGATGAATCTCAGTAAAATGAGAAGAGTAAGAACACAATATTATTGGGACCTTTTATATCTATATGAAATCTTGTGCACAATCAAGCACCAGTGTATCACAAAAGAACCATATTAAGAAAATTTCCTTGAACGTCTCCAATGATATACCCTCACATCATCTAGATAGTCCCATAACTACACAAATATTCCGAGAGGGTATCTGTATCATTTATTCTTCTAATATCACCTTTTAATCATCAATCATCTCAATTAAGTAAATGATACCCTCAAAGATATCAACCATGTCCTTAAAAATCTGTGGTCTATCAGTTCACTAAAAATCAAAATACTTTTTTAGAAAAATTCCATGTGATAGTATATTATGAGACTTAGTAGAAAGGATCAAGACTAGAGTGGGGAAATATACTACACTTGTAGAGCTTCAAATATAACTAGAGCATATGAGAGACTATGATCTAGATAAGCCTACTACTTAGCAAGTAGTCCCATGAAATATCATAGAGTCCTCATCCCTTATAATAGAAGATACATTCTGAATATAAATAGATCCAAACTAGTTCAAGAGTACACACTTGGGTTCCCCTATGTGCATACCATAACTAACCATATACCCCTCCAAGATTGAACTACGGTCTCTATACCAACACACTATTTAAAGTCATAATATATGTAATAACACAAAACCATGATCAATTCAACTAATTATTTACGAAGAGAGATATATTATAAAAACATTGAATAATATATATATATATAATAAATGAAACTATCCTGAATATATTTCACTATTTGATTCATTAATTTAACAAATAATAATATATGAATATATATTAATTACGAACCTAGCTTCCTAACACCGACACCTAATCACACCTGAAAGATACTAAAAATTTTAACAACAAATAGCTTCCATGGTAACTCAGATGTTTATTTCACATGTATTGGCCAGATACATGGAAACTCCCCTACTCAAGTTGTATAAAAAGATTCCATTTATAACATATCTATGTGTATTGGAAATAAATGGAAAATATTATTCCAATGATACAATTCTGTATCACCCCAAAAAAATGACTAAGTCTAAAATAGAGTTCCACCTAACATCATGTCTGACCCGCTATACGAAGGAGGCCACTGACTTGCTATGATGGTCAAAGTCCAAATGTGGGGAGAAATTAACCTTGGTATGATGTCCAATCACAATTAAATAATCCGAAAAATAAACGATATAATGATTACAATAAAAAGGAAAATCTAAATATTAAAAATAACATACATGTCATACATGTATAAATGGATTCAAATTTTTTTAGACATCCAAGGATATATTGTGTACTTAATTAATTAAATAAATTAGCAGGGTCCTCCTGAGATAGTATATATTTTCTACTAGCTCTATAATCATTTTATGAGCCATCCACCAAAGTGATCATTCCAATCATATAAACCTTATTCATGAAATTTATAAGATAACCTTAATAACCGATTAGGTTGTATGTACAAGATGCTATAGAACAACAAAATTTTTTCCTTAATCATTGTTCTCAATTATAACATGTTTATTCCTGATAATAATATATGTGTATCAAGAATAAAAATATAAAATTCAAAATCATGTGGCTGAGAATTAACTATGATACAAAAACCAATGGCTATATCGTTTTTTTCTCAATGTCAAAATGATAACTATGATTTGTCAAAGTGAGAGCATAAAATACACTAGGCTCATATCACATCTCCTAGAGGTCACATGGAATAGATTCAGTTCACATCCCCTAACCATCATGTCATTTCTCATCATGTACCAGACCATTAGACTGACTTACCCCATTTATGCCATAGGTTAACACCCACAGACAACATTCAACTAATGCACTTATATAGGTGTACCCCCTAAAGTGACATGCCCAACCCTACCCTTAAGCCCATCATCATCTCATCGAAAAACAGTCGCACCACCCCTCTAAAGGAAAAATAAAAAACAAAAGTCTTATTTTTTAATGTACCAAAAAAACAACCTCTATGACACAGAATTATATATACATATTAGGTAATATAAGGAAATAATAATATATAATCATGATTAAATTATAGTAAAAAATAACATTTGTTATCACAATCAAACATGGAAACAGTTGACTATAGCAATACCCATGGAATAAAATATCACAATGGGCATTACAGGCTAAACACACCCACGTGTGTTAAAAATTAAGCATTATTATCACTTATTGATACAAAAATTAATAATGTATATATAAATAACAAATATCAAAAAATTGTTAGGGGATCTAAAATCCATTTCATGAACATGAACGTTATGGACAAGAAACTATGTGATATTAGAAATTTTGGGGGTGAAAATCTATTGTTAATGAAACTTCTTTAAAGGTATTATTATCATAGTTACTGATATGTTAGTGATAATGGTTTATTAGGGTTTCATAACCCCATTTAAAACTGTTTCATTTATAAAATAAATAAAACATATCATGAAATTGAATTTTTTATGTCTTTGATTATTTATAAACTATAATAACATTCTAATGCATGAGTTAGAAAATTTTCTTCTTCAAAAATATTAAAACCACACGTAATAATATTATATCACTCTAATGTAATAGACATGTGATTTTCCATTATTAATATTAATTTCTAATGTATGTTAATTCTTCTTTTACTCTCCTTAAAAATTACTAGGATAATATTAATTTAATATTTACATAAATTATTTTCAGATTATTATGATTGACGGATTATTTATTAAATTACTCCAGTTTAATTCACTCTACACATGAAATATTGGGGAAATTATAGTGTAAAATATAAACTATAACTACCTCTTTTTGGAGCTATACCAATGTAGAGTAATAGGAGAGAACATTTCTTCATAGAATTGAATTCGGATGAAGGATCCACCCAATTAATAAGATCCTTTACTAGGATAGAACAAGAGAATCACTATGATTCCCTAACTCAAAATATTGAATAAAATGGAAGGTTGACAAGGTTAAAAAAATACAGGAAAACTAGAGAGTGTACATTTACATATTATAAATAAAAAATATTTATTTAAAAGTAAATTTGGGTTTTATTCACTTCTATAATTTAGAGGGTTTTAATTTCATCCTAAAATAAAATTTATAGATTAAAGTGAGTCTATATATTTAATTACCTTGATTTTTTCATGTAAAATAGTCAAAAAAATGAAACTGAATCATTATGAGTTCAATGAATAGATAAAACCAAAAAATATAATAATAATGTTACCATTACATATAGTGTAAGCATTGTGTATGGGTATCATGGTTTTTCCTTACACATCAGTATGTACATTTTTGTAGTGACCCCTTTAACCTTACAGATCACATCTTACATGGATTTTACCACTACATATGGCCTTTCGATCCCATTTATGTTAATGTAAACTCTTTATATTCCTAAATATTGTTTGTTTTATTTTAAAAATTTTTTTTGACCAAAAGATAAATTTAAATTTAAAATCAAAATAGGGATTTTAATAAATTTAAAAAATGATATTATTATATTTTATGAAAAAATAACATTAAAATATCAAGGATGTGTTGTGAACTAACTAACGTTTAATTCAATCAATGTTTAATTATTTTATTCCTACTATCTACTATATTTGTGGGATGTAGGGTTGAAATGACATCGAAGGTGATTCTTTCTGAAACATTTCAAAAACATATCAAATGACCCTACTGTTGTTAGCAGTAGAGTAGATTTCAAAAAAAATTTATTTTTTTATTTTTATGTTTTTAAAAAAGTATTAAAGTATATATTTTTTTTGTTTTTATTATAAACTATCATGGAATAGGTAACGGACTGAGAAGAAGTAACAGAGATATTAAATGTTGATAAACATACATGATGTCTGGGGAAAACATTATTCTACTTGTTGTAAAGTGTTTGTCTTCACATAAATAATGATGCAATATACCATTGTATAATATAATTAATCACTACCCTCACCGGGAGTATAGTCATAATGATTGTTCGATCTTGGATTTCCTCACTCCAAGATTGAAAAGATTTCTGATTTGAAAATGACAACAGAACAAACTCGTTATAAGTTCATAAGCATTTTAAATTTATAATCATTTGAAAGATGTATCCATGCTCAATCTCTCTGAATGATTGTATAATTTATGTAATTAATTGATAGTGGAATGATTCAAATTAAGGCATTATGTACTGATATCAATGACCAATTCTGTATAAATTTAATTGATAAAGTTAAAAGGAAGTAATAATACCAGTAGAATTTCATAAATCCATGAACATGTCATTTTTATCTAACTGTCATGATCATTATAATATATACAAAAACATATAATTATAATAAAATATATTGAAATGAAAAAATAGGATAAGACTCTTCTTTGAATGATGGAACTGCATGATCTTCTCCTTAGATCTCCAAGAACTAGCTCTCTAAGAACTCTTCTAGGTGTAGCTAAGTTCTATTCATTCTATCATAAGTCTCATGTGTGAATTAGTAAATCTCATCTAAAAATAATTCCCGCAACTCTACATTTGTATCTTTATATCATAAACTGCACTTCACCCCATTTTTCCTACCGACTTCAATGTTCCTTCACATGTGCACCAAACACGTTCATTTTTTTCACGACTAGCATGTCGTACTAGATTTTCCCTTGTATATAACTCCCCGTGAGTTTTTTGTGTGAACCTGTATAGGATTACATTTCATGTATGAACCTTCAAAATAGAGAAAATAATTACACAGTTATAAAATCACAATAATTAATAAAATTATTGGTTTAATTTCTATTTAAATTATAAGTAATTATTTTAATTAATTGTTTTATTTATTTAAAGGTTACTATTTAATTATTTATTAAAGTTGATAACTTAATTATTATGTTTGTAATTTAATAATTTTTTATAACATTAATATTATTAGTATTTAGTTACTATATATACTAAATTAGGTTATTATTTAATTCATTAAATTTATTATATTAAATTATTTATTATATTTAGTAAAATAATTCTAATTAATTAAAAAGTTAAATTTTAGTTAATTATATTAATTAATATTTATTAGTTAACGTTACATAAATTTTATATATAATTTATCATATTATCTATATTTATAATGGTATTTTATTTTACAATTAATTTTTTATTTATTTAAATTATAAATATAGAAAAAAAATTCTTGTTATTATTTATTATTATTATTTTTAAAAACTAGGTTAATACCTTCCCATAATATCATTACAACATGGTAAAATGGGTGGGGGTCGGTGTCAACAATGGAAGGACCTCTGTCCTTGAGCAAGCGGAAGGTCGGTTTCCAGATTTCTGATCATGCACTGATTATCATTAACATTAGAAAACTGGATTTCATGTTTCAGATATGGTGATATAGGTTTTGATTTGAATTTTAAAATGTATTTTATTATTTATGTTTGTAGTGATTGACATACAATGGGAAGAAACACCAGTTTCTGTGAATCTGCAGTTTCGGTTGATGTGAGGATAGTAGGAGAAGACATGACGCATGAGGAAATAGTGGAACAACATTGGGATGGCACCATAATGTGGAGGAGTGAAATAGTGAGACATGAAAATTTTCTCAAGGTAGATTCAATGTGTGAGGTTGTAATGCCACACTACAATAAATATAATGGTACCTAGGGGTAGGTTGCGGTTCCATGGATTATAGTGGGATGATAAAAGAGTTCAAGTCATTTGTTGTTGTGCTGTGAAGGTAGGAGATGATGGTGACTGAGGCACTATAATTTGATTAGGGTGGAAGGAGTCTATAGTAGAACCATTTTGAAAGGGATATAAAGAGACAGTGAAGCAGAATTGGTGGTGGCACCATGATAGGTGGTGAGAATGTGAGGTGAGGATGGTTCCAGCAAGAGTAAAATAGTGTGAGGAGTTAGTTGTGCCACTATTACACTGCAAAACCAAGAAAAATTACAAACAAACTAAAATAAAAATAAAATCTAAACAATATTAAAATTAAATAAATATATTAAAACTCTAAGACATAAATGAATTTATGAATTAATAAAAACTAGAAATATTTTAATAAATGTTTCAAAAGAGAATACTTAAATTAAAATTAAATACAATCTAAAAATAAATTAGACACTAAATCATTAATATTTAATAAAAAACATAAGTTAACTTATATATAACAAAGTTAAAATTTTTTAAATAACTAAAAAAAATTAATTTATTAATCTAGAAGATTATTTTTTTTGGAAAATAATTAAGTTAAAAACAAAATCAAATAAATGAGATTTAATAAGTGTCGTGAGTTTATATTCTTAAATTTATAATTAATGAATTGTTAAAAGACATCTAATTTTTTTTACATTAAATTAATTAATATTAAAAATATGAAATATCTAATTATAAACTAGTTAATTAAAATGTAATTAATGATATTAATTAACTAATTAATCAAAAATGGAAATTATTAAATATGAAGGCTAAGACACTAAACTAAAAATTACATTATAAAACTATATAAATAAACTAATAAAATAACTAATTTAGAGCTTAAAATATTTGAATTACTATAAAAATTATGAATTGAAAAATTTATTTATAAAAATAAAAAACTATTAATATATACTAAAGAGTGAAAAAATAATTAATTAAAATCATGTGGGGAAACTATGTAAATTAAGGCCAGATCAAATTCCCCCACACTTAAGAATTGTTTTTCCTCAAAAAAAATACCATGATTTATTATCCCTGAGAAAAAGAATAATGTTTTAGGAATCAGTTCAATATGTAACATGCCCAGAAATTAAGAATCATACGACAATGAAATTGAAAAAATGATTTTAGAGAATGAAATATTATAACAAAACCATTCCAATAACATATACTCAAAGGATAAATAAGAAATCAAATAATCATCCATCAATGAAGATGTCCTACCTCATATGTGACATTACATAGTGACTCATCTCAGTTCATATCTATGACCAAAATTCTAGAGTGACAATAAGTTAAATTTTTGTGGAATTAAGAAAATAACCAATGGAACTTTGTACTATGAATCACTCTTAGGGACGAAAAATAAATTATTTTTTTGAATCACTATTCTAATACAACCTAAATGATTCCCATATAAACAATTTTTCCCCTTCTTCTTCTAGCATTCATCATTCCCCTCACCATAATGAAATCGTTTTTGACCCTAGACACTTTATTTTATTTTCCCCAACAATGTATCATTGTTAAGAATTGTTCATATACACTTATTCAATGTGTATAGAGGGCTTATAGGAAACAAAAATGCACCCAACATTTAGGGTCCTCGAGATTCACCGTGGGATCCCAGATTCCCAAATTACTCTAGTTTTGAAATATTTTTATGACAACCATATACATTGGATCATTAAGGTGATTACATTAATAAATAAAAAATGCGTCTCCCATAGTATCTATTCAAACTTCCAGTTCCATGGGTTACGATCATAATTATAATAACAAGTTACCCATATCACTCACAAAATGTTGTTCCAAACCAAAATTTTCATTTAATCACAAATCAACAGCACATAGGAATCATCCACCCATGTTAACTTTAGTTTCACAGTTGCTCTTAGCTACCAATCAAGAATCATTCAAAGCCAAGACCCAATTGAGTACAGTGTAAAGCGTAAAACTATGAAATAATTTATAATTGTTTTTAACAATTTTAAACCTTTTTTTATAATAAATTATAAGTGGATGTGGGAATTGATTGGATTAGATTAATTCATAGTTTATTATAGTCAATAATCGACCATCCTCCCCCACACTTAAAAAACAACTTTATCCCCAAAGTGGAAAACAAAAAATTAATCATTAAAGGCTCAAAAGAGATTTTGTATTTTAGTAGATTTATGACATGTATAAATGGTCACTTTTATGTTCAAAAATATTGTATTCCACATTGAATAACTTAACAACAAGTTCATTATCATTAACATGAATAAACATAAAATCCAGTGACATAGATTTTCAACAAAATTAAAATAGTTTCATGAATCTTATAACTGAAGCGTGTACTAGGTGTATCAATTTGAGAAAATATGGTTCAAATGAATGTTCAATATAGCAGAAAAATCCATTCAAAACAACAAAAAGACTAATAAATTTCAATGAAAAACACAACAACTAGCAATCATATACCCCACATTAATTTTTATATAATAGAAAATTTTTTACAATTATGAAAATCAATTTTTCAGTAAGGTGGAGAAAAAAAATATTTTATTCAACTATGGGACGTGGAGAAAAAACTAATATTATGCAAGACATGAAGAATAATTTCCAAAAAAACATGTAAAAGAATTTATTATATAAGACAAATTGTTAAAGTAACAGTAATTGTATCACCAATAGTAATTATTGTGACTTGCATAAAATTTTATTAATGTGAACAAAGAGAAGATAAATAAATGCAAACTAATGAATAAAATATTTCATAGAATAAAATTTTATTATTAGAGTGTTAGTAAGGGAATTCCACTCCTTCGTATATAGAGCACCAACTTCTTTATAACCTTGAAAACACCCCAGGATACAATGATAAAGTAATAACAAGAGCATCCCATAAAAGTGAACTAAAGAATCACATTATTCAAGTGTAAAAATGAAACAAATTAAAGACAACAAGAACCATGGGTTTCCTCCCATGTATCACTATGTTTTAAAGTCTTCAGATTTACATTATTCAAGATCAGTTCCCATGAACTGTGAAGTCAGCCAAGACCTTTGGATGTACCTCAAAATAAAGTTTCACTATCTTCCCAATAACCAACATTGGTTTTTTCTCTTCACCAGAAATTTCAACAGCTCCATTCATGAGAACTCTTACAATAGTAAACAGTCTAGACCTCTTAGACATCAGCTTTCTAGGGAAGAGTTTGGGTCTATAAATTATTCGAAGGACCTTATTTCTCGGATTTAATTCATTCTCTTAAATGATATAATAATGAAATATTTTAATCCTCTATTTATTAATTCTCAAATTATCATAAATCTCTCTAATTATCTCATCTAACTAATTCAGCTCAATTAATCTCCTCTCACTAGCACTCTTAAAATTAAAATTCCGAGCCTTAACTGCCCAATAAGTCTTATGTTGCAACTAAACTGGTAAATGAAAAACATTTACCATATGCCATCCTTTATGGAGACATGCCGATTGGTGTCTTGAAAGCAGTTCTATAAGCCTATAAAGCTTCATCCAACTAATGAACCCAGTCTTTCATGGAGGTTGACACAATTTACACAATAATTATTATTAGTTCTCTTTTAAATATTACTACTAATCCATGAGACTATGGATGATAAGGAGTTTCGGTTTTATGAACCCAACTATATTTTACCATTAAAGAGTTAAATATGTAATTCTGAAAGTGTGTTCCATTATCAGTGATAAAGTCTTTGGAAACTCCAAATCATGTGAAGATGTTGCTTTTAATAACTTTAATTACAGAGCTGGCCTGATTATTGGGTAGTGCAACTTCCTCAACACACTTAGACACATAATCAACATCAATAATTATGTACTCATTCCCATTATATTATTTAAATGGACCAAAAAAAATCAAAACCCCTTAATTCAATAATATCAACTTTTAGAATTATTTTTTTGGGTAACTCCTACTTCCTACCCACTTTTCCTAATACCCATAACCTGTCACCGCCTACTAAAAAGCTCCGAGCATATTTAAATGTGTAGGCCAATTGAAACCAGATTGTAATACTTTTACTAGTGACCTCCCCAATGTGAGGAGTGACAACTCTCTATAATAGAATGTATTTCATCTTTGGGCACACACCTCCTCAGAATACCATCAACACATCTCCAAAACAGCACCGGGTTATCCCAAAGGTAGTATTTATGTTCAGAAAAATATTCTACCTGGTTATTGGAATGATTTTAGGGAAATAATCTTGCTACAAGGATTTTGGAAAATTCATCATACCAAACAGATTTCCTGATTGATACAGTGAGTATCTTCTCATCAGGTAAGGAAGAGTTTATTTCTCTATGATCTTCAAATTGAGTAAAAAGGAAGCCTAGATATATGGTCAACAACCAACTTTTATTCTCCCTTAATTTCCCTAATCTCAAAATAAAAATCTTGTAGCAATAACATCCATCTAATCCACTTGGGTTGTGTTTCCTTCATAGACAACAAGTACATTAAAGAAAAATGATCAGTGAAAACGATGATTTTTGGGCCAAATAAATACATTTTAAAATTCCATAGAGAAAAAACATCTAGCAATTGTTTTTCAATAGTGGTATAATTCATTAGCGCCTCATATAGAAGTCCACTATGATAATGCACCACATGTAGTTTTCTATCGTTCCTCTGTCCAAGGACAACACCTACACCCACGTCAATATCATCATACATACGCTGAAAAGGTAGTTTCCAATTCGGTGTAGGGATGATGGGTAATGTAGTGAGTTTCTCTTTATGAAGGTAAAATGAATTCAAACAATTTCCATCAAAATTTAAAGGTGCATCCATAACAAGAAAAGAACATAAGGGATTGTTAATTTGGTAATAGTACTTTATAAACCTATGATAGAAACCAAAATTCCATAGAAAAAATATAATAACATTATCATTCCCATGAGGTGGAAATTTTTTAAGGAATTATACTTTAGAAGTACCAATGTATAGACCTTCTAAGACATATTTTGACTGGGAACTATACCTTCTATGTCCATGAATAGACACTTCTCCAAAATTAGAACAAGGATGGTTTCTATGAATCATTCCAAGAATAACATAGGATTTCCAAGACATTTATCAAATGTGTTACCCACAATGGAGAAATCATCCATGAAAACCTCAATGATTCGTTCAATCGTTTCAAAATAAATACCCACCATTCAATTTTGAATGGTGGTTGGAGCTCCCCACAACCCAAAGGGAATCTTCCTATAAGAAAATTTCCCAAAGGGACATGTGAAAGTGGTCTTTTCTTGATCCTATAGAGCAATATGAATCCGGATGTAACCCGAATACCCATCCATGAAATAAAAAATTCATTTCTAATAAGAATCTCAATAATTTCATCCATGGAACGCATTGGAAAATGGTCCTTCATAGTGGAGGCATTCTGCTTCCTATAATTGACCCAGTCTCTCCATTTTGTAACATTCATAACATGGATTTATTCATTTTTTTCAATTTTCACTATAGTGAAACCTCCCTTCTTGGAGACAACATATACAGGGATGACCCAAGAACTATCTGAGATTGGGTAAATGATTCTATTATTCAAAAAATTAATCACATCCTCTCTTAAAACTTACTTCATGATTGGGTTCAACATTCTTTGATTCTCTAGCCTAGGTTTATGGTCAGGCTCCATAGTTATTTCATGATTCTAGAATGATGTAATATTACAGTTTACATAATCTGTGGTTTAGCCTATTGTAGATTTAATCTTTTCTAACACAATCAACAATCTTTCATCTTGGTTTTCATTATGTTTAACAGAAATTATGACATGAAAAGTGGAATTGTCTCCCAATAATGATTATTTCCAATGATCAAAGATTGGATTTAGTTCAATAGTGGGGGTTCTACAATTTATGGAAGAATTTAGGCCTTGGAAGTATAATATATTCAAAATATTTCTTGTTAGGATTATTAAATAATGAATTATTTTCAATTTCTATCTCAAATTCATAATTAATAGTGTTGTTGTCCAAATTGGGATACTCACTGTCCAAATTTTCCAAATAAAAATTCAACAAGTTAATCAATGTATAATCATCATGTTTTCTCAAATGTTCTCCCACAACCTAATAAAATTTTTCATAAAGGTTTTTTCCACAGAAACACCCCCAAATTCACTGAAGAAGCTCATAAGTTTAGAAACAGAGGACTCTTCTACAGCAGAAATTAGTCAGTTGTCTTGGAATTGGATATTTTCCAAATTCCCTTTTTGAGATGTATTTTGAACATGGGAATCATTTACGCCATTATTTTCAATATCCTTCTGAGTTTCTTCAACAAATGATTTATTTTTTGATTCATCAATGTTTTCCGTTAAATTTTCATCATCTAAGGAATCGACCATTGAACAGTTTTCAGAAAAGTTTAGATCTTTTACATTTTTCAACACATTGAATTCATCTTATTGATCTCCAATTTTTAATGTAATATGATCCTTATAGACATAAATAAATAAAAAACATGTTTCCAGGAATGTCATACCCATGATGATGGGAACATCTTGATCACACTCCATATCTATGACTAAAAAGTGTTCAGGCAGTAACAGACTCCCTACCCCAACAAGAATGTAATTTACCCTACCCATAGGATGAGTAAATGATCTATCATCCAAATCCAATAGGATTTTCATTGGTTGAAGGTCACCAAACCTCAACTCTAGAAATATTAATTATGTGAGAAGATTAATACTTGAACCTAAATAAAACAATCAATTATGTTGTTTAGAATTTCCTAGTGTGAAAGGAATTAAAAAGATAATATGGTATTTCAATTTAGGTGGGATTTTCTTTTTGAGTATAACAATACACTGTTCGGTGAGGCTACAAGTACCAAATTCTTTAAGGGTCCTTTTGTTTGAAACAATTTTATGAAGTGATTTCATGTTAGAAGTGATTTTATTTAATCCTTGAATGAATGGAATGTTTAATTGAAGTTTGGAATGTAGACCAAGGAATGAAAGATGTTCATCCTTGTTGATACTTATTTGTTTCAACTTCTCAAGGAAAGGGATGGGTGGGGATAAAATTCTAAAAACAGTGGGTATATCCTTAAATATTCCTAACCATTATATTTTCTTATAATCTTATGAATATAGAAAAATTTTCAAAATGTGATTCAATCAAAGAATTCATATTTTGATCATTCCCTATCGCTTTTAATTAATTTCTTTCATGTGAATGTAGAAAATATTTATTTCCAAATTGAAGAATATTTTCATTTTGGGTATTTTCAAAGTCTTTTTCAGAAATATTTTGAGTATTCATCCCACTTGTAGTGATAATCAACATGGAATTCTTTCTAGGGTTACGTTCTGATGTGATTGGATGTCATCTATTTTTTCAAGATGAAAAGTCTCTAGAAATTTGGCTTAGTTGTGTTTCCATGTTTTTAATTCTCACATCATTTTTCATTTTATCAGACTCATATTGATTATTTTATTTATTATCGTAGTCATGTATTATTCTGCTTGAGAGTTAATTTTATTCATGATTAAATCAATCTAAATATACATTTGATTATCAATGTTTCCTTTTTCATTTGATGACTCACCCATGTGTTTATTTTTATTGTTTGGTATTGGTTGGTTCTGATAGTTAGGGGAAGCATATTCTTTAATTGGGCCTTGATCATTCCATGATAAATTTGGATGGTTCCAATAGACTTGATTATAATTGTTTGAAAATGGATCTTCTTTGAGAGTCATATTAGGACTACAATTGACAATGTTTGAGTTCTCTTGTTTTTGGGCTGACATATCGATGTTAGGACATATGTTTTCAGTAGGCCCAAAAATTCCACATTGTGAACCTTTTTCTCTTAAATGATTAGTGGTTTTTTGATAGCAATGTTGATTAATATTTCTATTATGGATATAGTTCATTATATATTGTGGCTAGTTGGTGATTTAAGAATGTCGGGCTTAAGTATCTCTCATTGTAAAAGGGTTTGAATTATAATTTTCTATTGACACTATTCCATCTTGAATTATTATGTTGTCAATTAAGTGCATGATTATTAAAAATTTGTATATACACTTCATTTGTCTTATCATTGTAATTACCCCAATCATCATGATCAGCTAGGTTATATCTAGAGGAGGACAACCCTTAATAAAAAGTATGCATGAGAATGTGAGATGGGAGTTGATGATTGGGGAACTACCTATGTAGGTCCCTGAATCTATCACAACCTTCATGAAAATATTTTCCATACACATAATAAAAACTAGTGATTTTTTTGTTCTACGTTCACCCTAATGTCCTTGGGGATAAAAATTCAAAATGAATAATTGTACACTTGATCCCAATATTCAATGTTTTTCTCATCTAGACTCAAAAACCAATTCATAACATTCCCTTTAAGGAAAAATGGAAAAACTATCATTCGTAGCTCATTTTCGATGAGTTCTAGAAGAGTTGATTGCGGGACAGTGTTATAGATGTATCTAATGAAGGCAAGAGAGTCTTCAATAGAGAGTCTATAAAATGTATAAATCAATGAAATGTGGGATTGATTAAGCTCATAATTTCTAGGTCTAGGGGATAATGAAATATTATATGGATTTCTAGAAACATGAGGGAGTTGGAACTCCCTCATCCAAGGCCTATCATATTACTCGAAGAGTTCTGAATGGTTTTGGATGTTGTTATCAGGGACTCTATTATCTACTTTCTCAATTTTAGTTTTTTTTCTTTCTTAGAGTTGTGAGATGTATGTCATGTTAAGGGTTCAAAGGATATATTATAATAGTAGAGGTTTTTGTGCTCATGAAATAAGTGATAAATAATGATATTAAGTAGAAACAACAATAGTAGTATAGTAACACACAGTCATTGAAAGAATTGATTTTTTTACAGTTTTCTAATTTTTCATTTTTTTATTTTTTATATGTTATGTTTTTAAATGATTAATTTAGAAATACACTGGCTCATGCCTTCCCCAAAAAGTTTCTAATTACATGACCTATCCTTCAATAAGTCATTCACTATTTAATTATTTATATTCCTAATAACTAATGAATATGTGGAAAGCAGGTTTGAATATAAAAAGAAGGATATTTTGAAAGAAAACATTTATAAAACATTTCAAAAGACCCCAATGTTTTCATGAGTGGAGTGTATTTCCTAATTTTTTATTTTATTATTATTTTTATGTTTTCCATAAATATTTAAAGTAAATACATTTTTTTGGTTTTTGTTCTAAACTATACTGAAATAGGAAACAAACTCACAGTAATTAACATCGATATTAAATATCGATAAAAAAAATATGACTGGGGAATAACTTTATTCTACTAGTTGTAATGTATCATTGTTCACTTACAATTTGAAGAAATATACCACTGTAGAAAATAATGGCTTACTATCCTCATCAAATTTATTATCATAAATGTTGTTCGATCATGGAGTTTTCCACTCCAAGATTTAAAACAAAGAAAATTGTGATTTTAAAATGACAAAAGAACGAACTCTCCATAGTTTAGATGTTTTTTTAGTTTATAATATTTTGAAAGATATATCCACAATCAATCTCTATGAATGATTGTGGAAAATTAAGAAATTAAGTGATAGTGGTCTGATTCATTTGAATGTATTCAGTACTGATCTCATCGACCAATTATGAATACATTGAATTGATAAAGTGAAAATGATGTTAAGGTACCAGTAGAATTTTGAAAATCCCCAAACATTAAGAATTAGCTAACTATCATGATATTGATCAAATCAACTAAAACATACAATTGTAGTAAATGATATTGAAAAGAAAAATGTTGAGAGAACCGATTACAAACTATGGTTTTTCCTAATCGGCTTCATTGATCACTATAAAATGGATCTCCCGGAACTCTTCATGGTGATACATGTTTCTATTCATTCCATTGTAAGTCTCAGAAATGAATAAGTGAATCTATTCTCTAATAATTCTCACTGCATAGAATTTTTATTCTGCTTTAATAAACTACACTTCACCCCTATTCTCTATCGACGTCAAGGTTTGCTCACTTTTACACAGCACACATGTGTTTTTTCATGACAGGCATGTCACACAAGATTTTCCCATGTAACTAACTCTCAGTGAGATCGTTCTGCAAACCTAGATTGGATTACATTTCCCATATGAACCTGAAAAGTAGAGGACATAAATACACAGTTACAAAAATGATAATAAGTAATAAAATTATTTGATTCATTTCATTTTAAAATTTCAAGAAAATGTTTTAATTAATCATTTTATTTATTTATATGTTACAATTTAATTATTTATTAATGTTTCTTACTTAATTATTTTATTTTTAAGTTAATAAATATTTGTATTATTATCATTATTAGTTATTAGTTATTCTATATACTAATTTAGAATATTATATAATTAATTTAATTTATTATTTTATTTTATTTTTTACATGTAGTAATATAATAATAATTAATTAATTAGTTAAATTAAATTGAATTTCTTAAATTAATATTTATAAGAAAAAAATTATTAAAATCTATATATTTTAACATATTATGTGTTTTTATATATTTATAATATTTTAGGATTAATTATGTATTTATTTAAATTATAATTAATTTATTATTATTATTATATATTATTATTAATATTTTAATTATGTTAATCCCCCCCAATCATAGCGCAACATGATAAAAGTGTATGGATTCGGTGTCATAAAAAAGAATCTCTAACTTTGAGCATGAAGAAGGTCAGTTTCAAGATTTCTGATTAGGTACCAGTGGTATTCAAAATCAAAAAAATGGATTTCAAGTATCAGATATGGTGATTTAAGTTCATATTTTATTTTTTACATGCGAATACACAATTGTGTTTTTAGTGATTTTGAACCGATGGGAAGAAACAAGGGTGTATATGAATGTGTGGTTCTGTTGAATGTGTGAATAATGGTGGAAGACATGGTGCGTAAGGAAATGGAGGAACATCAGTTGGTTGTCACGATAAAGGGGAGGAGTGAAACAATGTGACATGAAAATAGTCTCAAGGTTGATGCAATGTGTGAAGTTGTGGTGCCACACTGGAATGAAGAAAATGGTACTAATGGGTAGGTTGTAGTTCCATAGATTATGGTGGGAGGATGAAATAGTTTGAGAAATTTATTGGGGAATCATGAAACAAGGATATGGGGGTGACTGCTCCACCGTATTAAGATTACAGTGGAAGGAAGCTAGAGTGGAACATGTTTGAAACAGATAAGGTTAGACAGAGAAGCTGAATTGATGGTGGCACTATGAGAGCTATGAGACCATGAGGTGAGGATGGTTCCAATGAGAGAGAAACAATGTGAGGAGTTAGTTGTGCCACCAATACATTGCAAAACAAAGAAAAATAAAAAATAAACTAAAACGAAAATAAAATAAAAACAACATAACAATTAACGAAAATTATTGATACTAAAAGCCTTAAATGAATTTTTGAAACAATAAAAAATAAAATTAATTTAAATAAATATTCAAAATAAAATTATTAGATTCAAATAAATTATAATATTAAAATTAATAAGTAAACATATTATTAAAAATTAATAATAACATAAACTAAACATCTATTCAACAATGTTAAATTTATTATAATAACTACTAAAACAAAATAGATTTATTAAAGTAGAAAATAATTGTGCTGTTAAACAATTAGGTTAATTAGTTAAATTAAATTCATGATATTTAATAAATTTAGTGGCTTTATATTCTTAAATTTATAATTAATGAATTGTTAAAAGACATCAAAAAAATATTTTATTTTATATTAATTAATATTTAATACCTGAAATGTTAAATTAACAACTAAGTAATTTAAATTTAATTAAAGAGGTTAATTAATTAATTAATAAAAATATCAAATAATTAAATATGAAGGCTAAGACCGTAAACAAAATAATAAATTGTAAAATAATAAAAATCATATAAACTATAAATTAACTATTTTAAAGCATAAAATACATGAAATATTAAAAAATTTATTAATTGAAAAATTTATTTATAAAAATAAATAACTGTTAATATATACTAAAAAGTACAGAAATAAATATTTGAAATCCACAAAACATAATTAAAATGATGTGACAAAACTCTGTAAAATAAGTCCAGATCATGATGACTAACTCTTTCCTTGATATCCACCTTTTCAATAATCATAAAATAATTAGAACATTATTTTTTGGTCAGAAAAGGGTATATAAACATAAAAAGGGATGTTTTTTTGTCCGGTTGGGGAAGTAATTTTAGATAAAATTGAACTAAAATGTGTGTTTGGAAATGGTAGATTAATTCACATTTTATATGTAAACACAAATAGAATTTTAAAAAAATTTATTTTTTTAAGGGTCATTATTTTTATATTAAAAATGAATAGGGTCTCCTAAGTGGACCATATATGGTATTATTGACCATTTAAGACCGATATAATTAAATATAATATTTTTATACTTTTGAAAGGAACAAATAAAATATTTTCAGCATTAAATAGAATATGATGTAATTTTAATGAAAATTCACATATTTTGACATTAACAATATCAAAAGAAAAATTTAGTTCAAATATAAATATATAAATCTCCAGATATAAATTACAATTATCTTTAAAAAAAATAAAATACAATAATTTCTCAAAACATTATCCATTTCAAGATTTTGAGAATAGTTACATGATATTTCTACTATTTTATGAATATTGTGTTGATTATTTTTAATCATATTTGATCATTATAATAATATTTGAATTGAAAAATATATTTCTGAACTAAAATTAATTAATTTATTGATGATATTTTTATATTAAATTGTTTATAATATTTTATTTATTCACATCCATATCATGTAATGTAATTATTTACTTAGTTTATATTTATGAATATATTAATTTTCTAACAAAAAAATATATTAATTTATTAATGTTGCACAAAGTAAAAAAATAATAAATTATAAGTTAACGTTATGTAAAGATACACTAGTATAATAATTTTTTGTAATTTTCGGTGAAATTTATTTGCAAATATCTCTTTGTTTCACTGACTCATTACCCATTTTAATCATTATGATGCTGGAAAAACATTAACATGGTAATAATTCATTACGAGTAAAAATTAAATCGATCATATTATATAATTTAAATATATTTATTACAATTATATAATCCATTTTATAAGGTTAAAGATCCAATGATGGTAAAGAAAATTAATATTACCAAACAAAATATAATAAATATTGTTTTTTAGAAACAATTTCCTTTTACAAATTAACATTGATTTATTAAAAAAAACTAATGAATGTAATTGATTTTGATGAAATTAATTATATTCTGATTAAAAAAGTATTGTTATTTTTCATTAAATCCAATCCAAAAATTAACACTTCAATCTAGTATAATAATTAATGAAAATCATGAAAATATTCTTTTATTAGAATAAAACTCCTCTTAGGTTCTAAACTTCACACATGGATTTATAATTACAAAATAATATTTTTAAAATATTTTGTTTAACTATAATATATATATATAGTTACCATATTTTTTTTAACAATCCTTGATGTCATTCCTATTTGATGATGATGTCATTAATGTGATAGTATTTTGTGAAAATATATTATTAACTATTCACAAAAAAAAAATCAACCAATTCATAATAATACCTAAAATTATTCCAATTAAATTATCAATATAGATTTATAAAATGTTTCATTATTTCATACAAAAAAAATTATAAAAATTATAAATTTATCTTTTAAATGAAAATAAAATATAAAAAAATATCACTTTTATAGAAAAGTGAAACATTTATGGTTTTAGTGTTATTAAAATTATATTATATTAATTAAGAATTATTGTGAATTTTTATTTGGGAAATTATATATTCACAATGAATTATTATTTACCTTGAATTTAGTAATTATATATATTTATATATAAATTTGTTCAGTTTAGTAATGTGTTGAATTTTATACAAGCAATTCAATATAATATTTATGAAAAACAATACATATTAAAAATACATAGTGTTAGATCACCCATAAAATTTACACAGTTATGTGATCCTTTGATTTTGGACCATAATCGATTATATGTTACATCAACAATAGTATTGGCGATCCAAGAGTAGATGAGCTTATCTTAAATACATAAAGATTCTTTTATTGACTGGATATTGATGCATTTAAATTATTCATATGGAGATTAATGCACGAAAACCATTTCAATGTATTTGTTTCCACATTATAGGGAGATAAATATATTGAATATGAAGGTTATAAAAAAGATAATTTGTCATTCCACTTATTCATTTTTTTCAATTTTTAAAATATTTTATACATGGTATATTATGGATTTTAGTTTTGTGAGAAAGAATAAATAGAGACATTCATGAGAAAAATCAAATAATGAATTATGTTGAGAAAAGACACACTGATATAGATTCCACTATATATACCGTCATTTTTAATTTAATTAGAATCAATTATATTCATTGATCGTACTCCAATATAAGTGACATGATGCATATAATCTGAAATACTATGACCATGTAGTTCACCGAAAAATTAACATGTTCACTACACATACACCTAATATATGATTGGAAAGATAAAGAGCCCCTCAATCAAAAGTACAATATAATTTACCTCTTGAGTGAATACTAACACACATTATGTCTCAAATAACCATTGATAAATCTTATTACATAACAAAAAAATTGATGATAGGAAAAATAATTGAAAAAATATGAAGAAAAACAATGATAAAATTCAATTAGAGAACTACAAAAAACCTCCCATCACAGAGTACCCTTGATCGATCAAAGAGTTATAATGGAAAAAATAAAAATAATTGATCATGGAATGTAGATCATTATCATATCAACAACTACATGTTTCCATAAGTTAGTTTTTTCCCCTGTGGATATTGGATATCAATATGAAATTAGGGGGGAGGGAGGGTGCGAATTAAAAAAATGAAGATAAATATAATTAATCTTCTCTTAATAAAAATTTATCTAGGGAATAAAATGAGCGAAATCCTATCCCAATCTATTGTCTAGAACTTTTTACAATCTCTAATACATCATTATATTAAACATATCTTTATCCTCTTTCCTTCTTCACTTTTTAGAATCTACTAGGAACTAATTCCGATGATATAAACATTCCTTTCACCTAGATCATTCTATTCCTGGATAGGGTTTTCTTGGCTACTCAATTTAGTCAAAAATACATATGAGTGATATTTAGTGTTTCCTTCATAATAAATTCATCAAACATGGGCCATCATTAACATTGATAGAAACAAATTGTTTATACATACCATTCATTATATATTCATTATGATAACTTCATGAATTGGATGTTTGTGGAGGTGAAGGATAATTGATTAGGTATAGGATTAATATCCATTAATGGTAGGATTCTATAATATAAAATATTTTTGTCCATCACCATGGCTTTGTTAGATTTATCTGAATACGTTTTAGAGATCATTGTCACTAATTGAGTATATTTAATTCTTGCAATTTAGTATCCCAAGAAATAAAATACTCAAAACATTAATATTATTAGAGTTTCTTTAGAATATGTTTTAGTGGTATGAGATCTATTAGTGATGTGTAATAGTGTTACAGTCCATCATGAGGCCATGTTTATATGATGATACAATCATGAGGCCTCTCTTAGGGTATATTGGATGGGGTTATATATGATATCTTGGTAAGGAAGAGTTCAAATAATGTCTTACACATTGTCTCAACTAGTTTATGTGATATCTATTGCAACTAATAGTACCTTAATATTAGTCCTAGAAAGTGGTAGCATTCAGATAATATTTGATGGTGTTTTATGAGATTTCATAGAGGATTGAGATATCATCAAATCACTTCAATAGATACCATTTCAATAATGATTCATTTTCATGAAAAATATTTAAGATACAATAAAAAAATAGACATATATTGCATTGATTAGTAAATTCCCCCAAATCAATATTTATTTTATTTTAACTATGGCTATCATCAACCGCTTAGTAAATATAATCTCAAAATCAATCTTATTAATGTATAAAAATGGTAATGAAATTTATTATACTAACTTAACCGTAAAATAATAATTTCATGCTAATCTAACATTACGATACAAATTATACATATATACTAATTATATAATAGTTGTCCTTAGGTTGTGGATTTCAAGAGGATTATTTCAATGATTTTCAAAACATGAATATGGAAAATCTAGGTCAAATCACTCCTCAATACTTATCTAATTTCCCTCTTAGGATGAAATATAATTTTGGTATCATCAACACACAGGAGTTAAAAAAAATATATAATTTCTTCCATGTTTATCCCAAGACAATTCAAAGTTAATGGATTTTTTTTGAAACATGATTATAAAATGAAACACCTACATCAATTCCACTACATCAGCTTATTCTAAATTTTTATTGGTTCATACTTTCATTATATAACATATGTAACAATATGATAAATTATTTTCCACTTATTCTTCTATTCTAGTGCTAACCTTACAACCATTTTTCTTTTTAACATGACAATTAATGCATTTTACTTAATACAGGTATATGAAACGAATGAATATTTTAATTATAACCAATTTATAACAAAATATAAATAACTATAATACACCCAATAAAGTAATTTATGATTACTATGTCCAAGAATATATATATTTTTAACCTAATTTCATATTTCATTTTAAATATAATTACTAGAATTTAATTTTCCCAATGCCTCATAGATACACTATTTCAGGTTGACTCAAATTAATTCAAATAGACTATAATATATAATTTTAATATAGTTAATTTGAGATATTATATTTTTTTTTACGTTATATCCTTGTGTTTTTAATTTATAAAAGAAAATGTGTTACCCGTATTTAAGCTAAAAAGTCCAGGCAATAGACAAAAAAAGTAAAAAACACCATTTTTAAAAATATTTCATTACCTTTGTTACTCAAATGTACTTCCATGTGTCTATATTTGTTTTTCATATTTGAATGTATATTTAGATTAATGTTTTTCTTAAATTATAACTAAAATATTCTAAAAACAATGAAAAATGAAAAATCTTACAATAGTTTGTGCCCCTTCCCTACACATAAATATAACATTCCCCAATAATTTTCAAAATAAAATCAAATAATAGGTCGATAATATGTGTTATATAGAAGTGAAAAAAATATAAATAATGGTACAACCATGTGGTTATGTCATCTGAGAATCACAATAACACTACAAATGACATCCCCAATTTATCTAAAACATTTAGATGAAAATAAATTGTAATGAAAAATTTATTAATACATAATAATAAATGATGAATAATGGAATGGGGGAATATATTGAACCTATATGTGGGTATTGAGTTCATACATCCTATAACTATAATTTTATATATTTCCACCAAATACTAAGTGTGATTCGGTTTATATAGAATCCATATCCTAGATCACCAGAATGAAATATGATAGATATATTGACTGACCATAAGAATACCTCCACATTAATTAGTGGCTATCATATAGAATAAAATATTTAAGTGGTGAGAGTATGGAAAGTATACAATCTAATTACAATTGAAAACAACTGAAAAATTATATTGGAAGTAGTAACATTAATAGTAAATAACAAGTATTTGAGTGAGGAAAAATAAACACATATTATTAAAGGAATGTAATACAACTAGAAATATGATATCTTTTAGGTACATAATATATAAAAATATACCAAAAGAAAATCAATAACCCCAACACAACACTTTCAAACCAGCTAGACAGATCCAAAATATAATAAAAACCCACCCATGAAAATTGTATACCTATGGTCATTAAGCTATAGATGATTAGACCATTCCCCTTATTGTGTCATGACAGCTAATGTCTGCAACCATCCTGGTGGTCTTGTTGTGGGGTTGAGTATGAACTCAGTGGTTCACCATAAATTTTTCCCTAGATAATATCAAAATTTATATGAGTATATAAAAATTGAAAAGTATTAAAACAAAATCAACTATGACAACCATCCCACTCATTTTCATTATGATACAATGATATTTTACTTTCTTTGGTATTTTTCAGAGTGTGATGTGATTATCGTGGCCTTTCATAGTGTAAAATACTTCATACATTTATCCTAGTTTATAGATCATAATGTAAGATAAAACCACATTACAATTTTAACCCTTATCAGTCATTCCAAATGCCTAGAAGGCATATTCCCTGATCATGTAACATGACCCATAGTAATCCAAACCAATAACTAAACTGATACTACAAAAACATAATGATTCCCAAGTGACAATGAATGGAATATCATTATCAAGTTTGATCCATCCATCACATCACGTCCCACTTGCATAACAATCATTACACCACGAACATGTTATCTCAATCACCCCTAGTATCTCATGAAAACCAATTACATAACCCTCTATTGAAATGAAATTCAACAACTTCACACATAATTTTATTAATATGTCATGGATTTCTATAGAAACTAATGGTCAATACCATGTCACGTTTCATACCCTATGTGTGTATGACCAAATTTCCTCAACTCCTTATATGAGATGAAATCATCAACATCTAGTGGCCATACCTCAACCAAAAAACCATCGGCTCTACATTACCATTGATATATATCTCAAATGTCAAATTGAATTATCTCACACTCACTATATCCATATAAAACATCAATCACAAGATTAAAATACACATCCATGTTTTATAAAGGTAACATCCTATTAAAACACTCATTAAAATGACAAATACAAGAAACACCATTAACACTGATTAGAACAAAAAATGAAACATCCCTAAAACACACTAAGACAACAATTTAGGAACATAGATAATATGATTGGTTCATATTCAAGATTAACACAATACCTTACCAAACCATTCATTCCAAAACATTCATGACAGATATAAAATTTATGATAAATATAGGAAACACATACCTCATTGTAGTGTATTATTTAACAAATGATTTCACAGAATTATTAGAACTAAGGTGGGAGAAATAATAAAACCATACACCAATACCTAGAGAAACATTACTTAATAAATCACATTTCTATAGTAAAAATACATTTAATTGATGAAAAATAATATCTAATTTATTTAAGCCTTAATAGTATAGTCCACATGTGATGGAAAAAAATTAGAAACCAATACATGATGGTTGACATACAACATGGTATAAAAATAGGGAAGGTATAAGAGTGGTTTGAGATCCACTTATATTGGGCTAACATATGGTCCCTTCATTAATTAATTAAAGAAAAAATAAAAATTAATTAGTTAATTAAAAAAATACATTCAAAAAATGTATCTAGGCACCCATCACCTTTTGATCGAGAACAGGCTAACCATTTTTTACCTTCATTGAGTATTTTGGGTGGCTATTTAACATCATTGGGCCAAAAAAACACATATAATCAACACTAGGTACTTTGTTATTTCTCAATGGGTGCCTAGATCCTTTTAATATTATGTGACTATGCTCAATACCAAATCCCCATTACCAAACCAATCCTCTAATATTTTTTTCAACCCCTTATAAATTTTAAAGACACCTAATTTGATATTGGTAGACCCATCATATTATCGATTCCCTCACTTATGGACATGACACATTATGACCTCCCCACCATATGAAAAATCATCAATACCCATTCATGGGATGTGACACCAAAATTATACATGAAACCTCAGTCTCACACATGTAATAGTAATAAAATCTTGTTGAGGATTTCGAATGCAATAATGTATTCTCAATTACCATTACCAAACGAGTATAACCAAATTTTTCCTTCCATATGAAATCTCCACCATAATAATATTTTACATTGAATCATTATAACAATCTTATTGGTAGACTAATGGAATCACCCCCAACAATTATCATGAATGGAATATGAAAACGCCACCATACACAACCATCATTCATTATTCTAGATGACCACATATAAACTA
The DNA here is from genome assembly GCA_963277665.1 of Viscum album. NCBI lineage: Eukaryota > Viridiplantae > Streptophyta > Magnoliopsida > Santalales > Viscaceae > Viscum > Viscum album. The sequence continues at coordinate 1,991,724,639 of OY728135.1, read as the reverse complement.
GCATATTTCATTCCCATTAAACTCATACTCACATCATTCACCAGTATTCAATGAAAAAATAAAAATTAAAACGTTCTAATAATATATATAAAATTATTAACAAATCTATAGATTTCATATAATGTGCTGACTTGATCCTGAAAAACTAACCTAAACCCCAAATTTCCAATGAATGCATTATCCATATAGTAACTATCATTTTTTGTTACTACACCACCACTAGGAATCTAATATAATAACACATTCAATGCCTGTTTTTGGATTTCATCAAATAACTGAAGTTACTTCCCATGATCCCATGTTAGATGCTTGTGATTAATTGTATCCCCAATTTAAATCTATTTATGAGATCATCTGATAGAACATCTTAATATTTCATATATATCTACAAGATTGGAACAACTAATATGGTCAATCAAAATGCTCATGAACATTCCTTGTCTTCCCACACCATAATTATTACAATTATGATCCACACCACAGTTGATATGTCAATGTAATGCTCATACTACCCATACAGACCTCACCAATATCCTTATTCCATTTTCCCAATGAAATAATAACTATTTTATGAAACAAATATGTGGCTCAATATACTCCCATATTTCAAATTTCAACCCATTATCAATGCTTGGTACACAACCCCCAAAAATAATGTCAACCAAATGATATATAAATTCAGCTAGAGTACATTCCAATGTCCATCCATAAATCTCAAACCATGTAATTATCATCTACCACCAATATCGACGAAAAATTATTTAACATTATAAAGCTCAATGAATAAATATTGACTGATGTCACCCTATATGACAGATTCACTGTTTCATTATCTCGATACATCCTTAGTGTCTGGAGGAATAAGTTCTTGAATAATCTCACCTCAAATTCCCTCATTTTAATTCCTTCATTCCTAGTAGCATGTTTTTTTATGACCATATAATTGTCTATGGGACCCCTAATAATATAAAAATCCATAGTTTCCATCCAAAATTGTAGCATCTCAATTTGGTGGAAGTTAATAATGACTGAATAGATCAAGTACAAAAATATCTATTATTTTTAAACTCTGTAAAATAATGGAAGATGTTTTGAGAGGAAAACCCATGTTAGGTAAACCCTTGATAACACAAAATCTTATGATCCCCAATCACATTATTTTATAACCTATAATTGACATACAACCGACATGATTATCAAACCACTACCCCATATTTTCTAGTCTATATGGATATTGTTCATTCCCTATAACCTCTTCCAATATATCCTGATAGTATGTGTCTTTAGGTGAATTTACATTCTCATTACATTGTGGGGCCATACAAATTTCTTTTTATCATTCTAGTGGATTCCATGTAGGTAGAATATCATTGAAAACAACATACCATGCAATATATTCATATAAAAATACAAATATTATAAATTAGGAAATATATAATAAGATATATGTATCACATTCTAATATAAATCCATAATCATACCTATGTCCCATCAAATATGGACTATAGGACATGTATACTATAACATTAGGAGATTTTATATATATTCATTTGAAATAAAATTAATGTATTCAATGTATTTATTCACACTTAACCCCAAGTCTAAATGATTCACTATATATTATAACATGTATAACCTAGTCATTTGATTGGAGAGTATAAATATTATTAATGAAATTATTTAAAATATATTTACAAAATTTCCATAATTATGTTTTTTGATTAATTAATATGAAAAAATAAAAACAAATCAGAACATTATTAAAAGACCTTTTTTAGAATTTTTATTTATGACTATTAGGTATATTTATCTGTTGACGAATATACCAAAAAATTTTTAATTAAATTTAGTAGTAATTTAAAAATATTATTTTATATATTTTCTATATAAATGTTTTGAATGAAGATAAATTCATTTAATGGTAAATAGTGTTATTTTTTTAAAAAAACTATCATTATGTGCATGGTGAATTTTTATATAAATTAATTTTATAAATTAAAATTTTTTAATTATATAAATGTAATGTATAGAATATATAGTCATAGAATATTTTAATATTCTTGAAATAGATGTTAATATTTATGGAAGGATAATAAATTTTATTTTTTTCTAAAAATTCATTTTTTAGAAAAATGATTTCCATTTAATTTTAAATGATTATTTTAAAATTAATTTCTAACACCAAAAGAAAATTAATAAGGTGACATGAATTATTGGTACCATCATAGGTTAATAATGAATATGACATTATCATATTTCTTAATAATGAGGAATTATATATTAATTTTAACTTAAAGGGGATGTTTTTTTCTATAGTGTACTCAGAACACAACAACAAATTTCTCCTAAATCTTAGGTTGAACACAATGATGAGTTATACAAAAATAAAATAAAATATTATTATTCTTTTAGATAGTAGTTAACACTTAACCATTTTATTAGAGTCAATGAATAGAACAAACCATATTATGATAAAAAAATATTTATTAATGGTGTTTATATATATCTAATAATATTTAGAGGCTTAAAATGAGAATAAAACAAATTTTAAAGGCGAAATACTCTAATACTTTTAAAAGATGGTTTTACACCTTTTGATGGAGAACCCCTTTTAAATCTAGTTTTTCCCCTTTAAATGATGAATTAGATGAAATAAAATTCTTTTTTATATGTGGGATATCAAAATTTACATTGGATAATTTTTTTGTTTCACCTGATAAGGATCATTTTTTAACGAATAGTAAAAAATACAGCAATTTAAGTCCAAATTCCCTTTTCATTTGATTTATTTATATGAAAATATTATCATTTTTATTGGGTTTAGAGTTAAATTAGATTATTTTTTACATTTAATACAATATTGGTCTTTGGAAATATTTTCACATTTTAATTTTCATACGAACACATGTCAATCTTTTGGTAGTTTTTTTTCTTAAAAAAATCACTTTCTAGTATTGACAACAGAAATTAATTTTAAAATAATTAATGAATGTGATATGTTTTGAATTTGGTAAAATAGTACTACTTTTTTAATTCCAAATATTAAAATTATCTTTGGGTGAAATTTTGGTATTTTTTAAAATTTTATATTATTTATGAATATAGAGAGACACTACAAAATAGTTAAAAACTGATTTTTTCATTAAAATGTAATTTTACAGCTTATATGAATTTAATTAAAAAAATATGTCATACATGATTTTAATCAATTTGAAAAATTGGTTCAATATGTTCAAAATAATTTTTGGTGAATAGTAACTTTTGTTTTTTATTTTCTATGGATAAAGGTAAATAGGGTAATTCGATGTAAAAATATTATTATAATAATATAAAATTATCTTAACACTTGTTTTAACCATATTGTATGAGTCAAATCTGACCATGAGAATCCTTGGGTTGATCTTTTGGGCTTTGGAAACCACATGGTTAAGATAATTTCATTAATAACTTTTTATTTAAAGTACCAAATAAAAATAATATAAACATGAATCTTTTAAATAAAACCATTTTATGTGGGGTTTAATAATTTTTTTGACTCTAAATAATCATTATAAATATAGAAATATTTACAACATAATGGTATTTTATTTATAATTTTTATGCAACAAATATCAAAATTTATTTATGACACAATGGTGATGTAGGGTTTACCTTATTAATGAATGTTTTAATTAAATGAGATTATTCAAATTAAAATATATTCAATTTGAAACATTTTATGCCATTGACAAATTTTAGTGATGATTATGAATTTCTATATTTAGATTAATGAATTTATTTTTAAATTATAATGTTGTTTTGGATTTTTTTTAAAATTCTTGATATAAATAGTATTTAAATTGACATTAATGTGTTTTCAAAACAATTATTATTTTATTAAATGATATAATAATCTTAAAAATGAAAGATTCATCCAAATGATTATATAAGGTTGAAAATTTAATTAATGAAATAAATGTGGTTCTATTTTCATTTTATGGTAACTATATTAAGCATATAGTGTTAATAAACTAGAAGACATTATAAGAGACATATTAGATAACTAAGGGTTCATGCTAAACGATAAGGTTAAATTTGAAACCAAAACATATAAAAAACATATAGAATCATAGGAATTCAAATAATAGTCCTTTAATCTTCTAATTTAATGAGTTATGGACCTTTGGAAACTGAAAATCCTTTCATAATAAAATAATACTTTCATACGTTCCTAAAGAGACCCTCCCCCTTATAAAAGGTAATCACATCTAACCCTTACTCATACCTCTCAAGCCACCTTGTCTCTTAAAAACTCCACCCAAATAATCTCCAAAAATATCTCTCTTACACATAGAATCCTTTCACTAAGAATATTCCAATTAATGAAAACCGTTTTGTTCAAATCAAATGGAGTTTCCCAATTTAAAGGTAACATCTCCTCTCAAGTTCTTTTCATTTATTTTCATTCTCCACCACATATTATTTTTTAATTATTTGATTAAAAAAAATATCATAAATATACTAGGTTGTTTTCTTGATATTTATTATATCTACATTTACACACACCTCCATCTAATGGGTAATGAACATGTTGTTTATGTGGACGGTGAACTGCAGCCTGATGAAATGATGATTGTTCAATCTACTCCTACATCTTCCAATGGTGGCCATTATGAAGAAACTATATTTATAAATGATATTTATGATATTTATTTTAACTTTATTCTTTTTAATTCTCTTTTATAACAAACATTTAGTCTTTTCATGTGGTATATATACAATAATAACATTTGAGGAAGTGGGGATTACCTCCCTCTCAATGTTATATGACTCGTTCATGATATAAATGGAAAATATATAGTATTGAATTAATGAACATATGTAACATATAAATCATAAATATTATTCTACAATTATAAATTACCTATGTATATTTTATTATTAATTCCTTTATAAATGAAAAAGAATTGAAAATAGTGTTCATCTGTACGTATGACTTAACGTCTCCAGGAACGGTGCATTTCATTTCATATATCCAGATGTTATAGAATTTCTTAAATACATGTATAATAGATATATATGATATCTAAATCATGAATATCATTCTATAGATAATGTAATTTTTACCACATGGAGAATTTTTAATTATAAAATGTTCATTTCATTAATACAATTCTGAACATCAAAAAAATGTCCAATATGAACTCAAATAATTAACTAATTGTTATATCAAGGTTATAAGTGATACAAAAGGAATATAAAACTGGAAAAAAGTTCATAATCAAGTAGAAATTAAAATAAGTTTGTTATTCAGGAAGAATAAGGAACATACAGGACAACTCGAGCTTGTGGTAAGGGAATTTGTCTCAATTTCCAATCATTAAGGAATGTTTTGAAAATATAAATTTTATTTTATATACTGAATAATAAACTCGTTTGAATTTTATTTTCATTTAAATGGATTATTTTTTTATGAATCCTTTTACTAAATGAAAAAAGCAATGTTTTTTAACGTATACAGTGATGAAGACCTCTCCTCCACTGTAATCATTATTTTGATTCCCCAAAAAGAATTAAGGTTTTTAAAATGAAAATAAAATCCATTATTTCTTTTTTGGGAGTTTCGTTACTGAGAATTGATTTTTAAATGGATTGAGTACTTCAATATCAGGAGAGGATTTGTGATGATTGAAAATTAAATTTTATTATTGAAATTTTGATATTTTCAATATTTTTTTTTGTTATGATTATGTAATGGTACTTGGATATTTGATGAGTGGTAACGTGATAAAACTTATGATAGGTGGTTCTGTGATAAACCATGGGAGGTGGTTTCTTTATAACCTTCAATGCATCAGGTGTGGAAGTAAACCATATGGCTCTTCCATTTAGTGATATGTATTGAAGTTGATCTTATGGTTATTTAATTTAAGTATGTTTATGTATCATGTTACCTTTATAGGCAATACATTATTTTCGATGGGATTTATAGTAAACATTGGGTTATAAAAACAGTAAGCAATGAGATTATTTTAATTGAAGTGTTTTCTAGTACTTCCTTAAGGTGAAAGGTATTACATTATGATAATGTTTTCATGGGTTACATATGTTTTTTGACAAACTAACACTTTACCTTATTTATGTACCCATTATAAAGCATTTTATTATAATCCCAAGTTGGGAAATGTTTTCACATGAAATAATGTTTAATAACGTCAAGTAAGGGATCAAGGAAAAGTCATGCTGTAAAAAACATCTAAGTAGACATGTTTCTATTTTATGGGTTTTGTTTTTGGAAAAAATGGATAGTCAGTAGAAAATGATAATTGTAATTTTAATGTTGTTATGTATAAATTATGAACTAATTCTATAAATATCTAAACCTAAAAATACCTTCAATGTGAATTGTTAACATATTTCAATATTATGTAATTTTTATGTACGGGACCTTACAATGGGTATCAAATGTCTGTTTAGATATCTTGTGAGGTTAAGGTGTTATTTATGAATAATTGACATGACCAGCATGGTTAGCATATTAGGAGTAATAGTAATTTTAGATAAATTAAATGAGTTTAAGATAACATTAATAAGTATATATAATTATTTAGCCTCATTATTAGGTATATAATATTATTTTACAGATATATTCACATTGTCCTTTATGGGTTTAGTAAATTGCTAGATCTAGTAGGCACCATTATAAAAATGTATGTGAAGGAAACTATGAAGGTTTTCAGAATTTGAAATAGAATGAAATGGGAGATGCAATGGGAACTCTAGTGGTCATTCTTTACTAACTATATGGAGTCATTATTGACCAATCAAACCATTATGGATTTTCTAAGGCATCATATATGTGAGAAATAAATCCCAATGAATGTATATGAAATAATCATAAAGGTAAGAATACTAAAACCCACTGTGTCATGGTTGTGTAAATAAACACCTCGGAAAAAGATTAAAAGGGACAAAAATATTCTATAGATGTTGTAACGAAGGTCATAAAACAAGAACATTCAATGGGAAAAGGAAGTGTCCAGTTTACTGTTGGAAAAGGAAGGTGTTTTTTCTGAAGGATCAATTCAATGTTTCAAAGGTGGAGTGCATGATCATTATAAAAATAGATGTCCTATGAAGAATTCTTGTGAATGGAATCAAAAAGTCATACAAATATATGTTTAAAAATTCCTATTTTCATTACAATTTAGGATGAGTAAACTAACAATGACCAATGAATGGTATTGATTATTTCATAGCTGATATTTTGACATTATTGAATCTTAGGGTATATTTAATAATTTATTTTGTAGAAATAATTATTATAGAATAAGTTGTGAAATAATTGTTAATGGATCATGAAGAATGTTTAATGGGTAAGAGGTCTACATATAAGGTATTGAATAGTTATGGTAGATTTTAGGATCATTAATTTCTTAAAAGTATTATAGCTCTTTTAATGATTGGATTACATTGGAAGAGTTTTTCTAGTATGCATAAACCTAAATACTGATATGTGAAAATGTTATTCAAGGAATAATTATCCTTTATTTTTTGGATATAGTTATAAATAACCATTTGGGTTTATATGATCCTTTAATTTGAGGTAATTATATGTTATTACTTTTTTGGATGAAAATGAGACGTATGAGATAACATTTGTGGTTAAAATATGTTATGGTTATTTTTGTGGATTTTTTTTTATTTTTGGGAATTTTATAAAATTAAATAATTTTTGAAAAAGGAAAACACACAAACTATGTGAAAAACCATCACATCAGATAAATCTGCGAGAATCAAACCCACAATGAAAGTTTGATTGTGATTTAAAATCTACCAGTGGAATATGTGAAGTCCCTGTTTCATATGAATTATTATTTTTAGTTTAATTATTTTATTTATCAAGAATAAATTTAATTAGGATATAATATTTTATCAAATGGATATCTTTTGTATAGGAATATTATTTGGTGATTATGTGATAGAAGTTCTTTTGGAAGACATTTTATTTTTTTGGAACACTATATTCATAAGGAAAATAGAATACCATCAGATCTCATTTGTGGATTAATGGAGGAAATTTAATTTTTGAAGAATATTTGTTTTTATTGTGGACATATGGTGATTTAGGTTATTTATGGTTGTGGTTAACCTATCATAGAGAATATTTTATTTGGTTAACTACACTTCCATATGAAACTTGAAGAGTATCTGATGATATTTGGAGATAATTGTTCTAATTTTTGTGGAAGACTATGTGATCAAAGTCTTTTGAATTTTGGGATTCACAATTATATTTTGATTATTTTTAATAATTTTAAGGTCAATTGTGTATTTAAAGTTTTATCTTGTAAATTGGTTTTTGTTTGATGCATTATGGAGATTTAGAATAGTATTTATTTTTATAAAGGATTATCCTATTGGGGATTATATGATCTTGTACTAACCATTTTGATATTGGATAATTTCTAAAGATAAGGTAAATATATAGTTCTTATTTTGTCTATTATGTGATTCTATAGAAGTTTATTCTACCACTTCAGGTAGGACCACATCTTCATGGAAACTCATCTTTGGGAGAAATGATGAGTTTTTGGTAGAAACAAATTAAAGGATGAAACTATACTTGAAAAGTAAGTATATTTCCTTATGTACTCAGTCAATATCATAAATAAATTCACCAATGTATGAAATTTATCTAAAAAAATTCGGTCAGTTTACTTCTCCAACTGGGAAACCAAATACCTTTTAACCCATCACCTGTTTTTTGGTTTTCAGATTATAATCATTCTCCAAGTCATGTTTTCTATCACTCTCCATCAGATTCTAGCAATTATTTTCTCTTCCATATACATGTTTTCCTACATGGAATCTCAGTATGTGTTATCTTGGGTAACCACTGTAGTTATCCTTCTTTATTATAAACCGATATTGTTACTGACTCTTTGTCTGATGTTGGACATTAAATGAAGTTCTACACCCAATTTTAATATTGTGTGGACGAAATTCCAAAAAGGGGCGATGGATGTAACATCCCAGGTAAATATAGAATATAACATGTTTATATTTGTTAATATTTATTAATTATATATTAATTTTATCTTAATGGGGATGCTTTTTTCGATATCATACTCAACACGCAACATTGTATTTATCCAAAATCTTACATTGAATATAATGTTTTGTTATACCGAAAAATAAAATCATAATGTAATTATTTTAAATGAAAGTTAACACCTAGACATTTCATTGGTGAGAATGAATATAACTAACCATATTAGGATTAAATATGTTTGTAACATATTTTTACATTTATCCTATTAAATTTAGAATCTTAAAATTTTAATTTTGAAAATTTTAATCATAAATAATGTAATATTTCTAAAAGGTAATTTTACCACCTTTTAATGGAGAATCCCTTTTAACTCTAGTTTTGGTCACTTTTATATGTTGCATTTGGAAAAATAAATTTCTTATTTTGAAGTGGGTTATCAAAATTTATTTTGGAGAAATTTTTTTTATTTCTCTGATATAGTACATTTTTTTATAAATAGTGAGAAGTACAATATTTTAAGCCAAAACTGTCGTTTCATCTGATTTATTTATCTAGATAGATTATTATTCTACTTGGTTTTAAACTGTAATTAGATTACAATTTTTATCATTTAATCCAATATTGGTCATTGGAAGTAATTTCACTTATTAATAGGACATAAACACATGTCAATCTCTTGGTAGTTTTTGCTTCATAAAAACACGCATTCTAGTTTGGACAATGGAAATTAATTTTAAATTAATAAATACAATTTAATTTTTTTTAATTTGGTAAAATAGAGATCATTTTTTAACTCAGAATATCAAAATTATCTTTTAGTGTGTTTTAGGTATTTTTCAGAAAATGTTCAATTTTTGATGAATAGTAAAAAACTCTACATAGTTGTTAAAAAATTGTAGTATTCATTTAAATTAAATTTTACCACTTCTGAGAATTGATTTTAGAAAACCTAACCTACATGGTTGTCAACATTATGTAAAATGTATTTTTTTAATAGTAATAATTGATTTTTATTTACAGATGTTAATGGTAAATAGGGAAATTCAAGTTAAAAACAATATTACAATGTTATAAAATTACCTGAATACTTATTTTAACCTATTGGATGAGTCATGGCTGACCACAAAATTTTTTGGGGGATCCTATGGCCTTTAAAAGTCACCTGGGTAAGATAATGTAATTAATAACATTTTATTTGAAGTAAAAAAATATCATAAACATGAATCTTTATACTAAATCAATTTTATGTGGTGTTTTATAATTGATATATTATATTATATATATTAATTAGAAAGATAAAAATATTTCAAAAATCATGGAATATTATTTATAATTTTTAGACATCAGATAAATCAATTTATTTATGACTCAATGATGATGTAGTGTTTACCGTATTAGTGAATATTTTAAATAAATGATATTATAAAAATTAATAGAAATAAATTTTGAAATTGTTTATTCCATTAAAAAAAGTTAGGATGGTTATGGATTGTTATATTTAGAAGAAATATTTTTTTTGGAAATGTTCAATTTGTTTTGGATTTATTACATAGTCATGATATGAATAGTATTTACATTAAAAAAAATTTGTTCATAAACCAAATATTATTTTATTAAATAATATAATGATCCCAAAAAACTACGACTGTAGAGACCCGAAGATTGACTTACATGGTCAGTACATTACTTTTTCGGAATACTTAGTACATAACAAAAACACACACACAAGGATCGTAATAGTTTAGTGTCTTTGGAAACTCGGAACATAATCTTCTAATCGTGGTGAAAGATCTTCAATATCTCCCATAATGATCTTCCCTTTTTTTACCTAAAACCTTTCTTTATTTCCTGGGGAAAATAAAACATAAAAGGGTGAGCTCAAATGCTCAGTAAGGGTAAGCAAAAGAAAAATCAATCACATCATATTCATAAGAACATAACTTTTGGAAATCTTAACCTGCAAAAGAGAGCATAATTTCATATCATGGGATAAATCATATTAGTGAAATTAAATCCCAATAATCATAACATAAAACATGAAACTTTGTGGCATACACACATAATCATAGAGAATCATTTCTTGTTAGTCATGATTCATTGCCAAGACTATCTTAGTGGAAAAAGTCCCTTTCTGAACCGAGTCACCCTCGTTTCAGTCCTGTTTCACTGAACAGGTATATCCTACCATTCCAGCCATGTCTACCTCAGGAGATATGAAATCTTTACAGAATGCATTTTAGGGAGATATAGGTCCCACCCATATCATAATGATACCATTCTTATGTGTGCCACAAAATCTTAAATCATACATCATTGCATAACCCATGTAATAAAAATGGGAATCATAAACATCATGACATCATAAAACAATTCATATAAGATAAAGGAATTCATAAAAATAATTTCATCACAACATGATCAAATCAATGTAATAATAGGGGTAAAAACAGAAACCTTTATTATCTTAGATGGAAAATAATTTTGATAAAACACTTGAACTCCATTCTTGAGGAAAATATCCTTTCTTCTTAAAAAACATTTTTCCTTTCGTAACATGTCATACAACATTAAACTAAAAGAAGTTGATTAAAAATAAACTTGAAAACTTGTAAAGGAAGCTTCTTGGAAATAATGTTTTAAAAATCCATTCATACCTTATAAGTTAAAAAAACATTCTTCGTACTTTTGTCGGAAAAGTCAAAAAGTACCTCGTACGAAAAATGACAAAAGATTCCTTTCATATCTTTTACTAAAAACTCACCGAAAGGTAAAATTGGATTTAGAAAATTTTAGGTGGATGAAAATAATATTACATATTGAGGAAACATGGATGTGGGTGATAAAATACACCCCAGTAAATACCAAAGTATAAACAATCTCGGAAAAAAATGAGATTGTGATATTTCCCTTAACTTAGGTCCGACTTGATTTGTAAGTCTCCGAACCTCCTGTATAATGATTTAAATCATGTTATTGACTTATAACAGAATCATATTCATTTTTATTATATCATATATGGTCCACTTATGACATTATATTACCCGTTCTTTTGTAAATTCAGGTTAAAGTAGCATTTTAGGTAAAATCGTCTCATTTGTCGTTCGTGTTTTTAACTTGTAATTATTAATATGATTACTTGGATCATGATTAATTATATCCATAATGTAAAACATTATTTATATATAATATATATTCAGAATGTACATATATATAATATATTGATAAATGGAATGAGATACATCGTTCATGGAGACGGTAGTCCGTACGTACACATGAACGCTGTTTTCGTTTCCTTATTGAATTGAATGGAATTAAGTAGATGACATACATATAAATATAAATAAATCCAGTATCATTATTATGTTATATATTTCATTATTACTTATTATATATACTTTATAATCATTCATGAATGGTTAATCATTGAGAATGAATCTCATCGCGTCGTGGATACGGTAGTCAGTACGTACGCACGAGCGATGATATCATTCCCATGGTTGTGGAATTGTGTTTAAGTGTTTTTATACTATTTCAGTATCAATATCACTTTATAATAATCATATATAGTTACTCATTAAACCATTATACCCATACAATTAATGTGGTGGCGGAAAATAGATTACACCACGGCGTGGAGACGGTATTCCGTACATACGCACGCACGGTGATTTCCTTTTTCCGTAGGATGGATATAAGGTTAATTAGAGTTGTTTCATATTTATAATAACATATCAGTATGTAAGTAATACTGATGTTATTACTTTATCATGAAACAACTAAATAAGAAGATGTTTAAGAAGAAAGAAATTGAAAAGATCGGTAATCGATATTACCTCTTCTTTGAAACGCCTCTTTGATTCCTCCACTTAGGGAACTATGATTGGTCTTTGAAGAATACCAGGACCTCTAGGATTATTCTAGGGAAGTGTAGAAGGGAATTTGGAAGGGGTTGGCCGATCTTGAGTGCTCAAATTGGTGTGAGGAGGAGGGGGAGGAGGTGCCCTTTTATAAGGGAGGAGAGGGGCACCTTAGGAATATCTCAAAATATTATTTTATATTAAAGTCAAAATCGGTTTATAATGGTTCCAAAAGGTCTTATTTTGAAGCTAAAGTGGGGATGGGTCGAAATCCTATCAACCAATAATATTTAGACAAGTTTAGGGTTTTATTTTAACCTTATCAATTAGATTTAACTCTAAGTTAAATAATTTAACTTTTATTGTGTCTTTTTGTTTTCTTTCACTATATGGTTAATACACTTACTATAACATGCCAAACGAACCCCAAATTGTTTATTATTAATATATATATCCTTATCTAAGACATTTTGCCGAACCTTAGATTTTTAGGAATAAAATAACAATTAATAATATAATATTTGATTTAAAAACTATTTTGTGTCAATTTTGACACTATTTGATATATGATTTTTGTGAAAGTCATAACAGAATTATATGTTCTAACCAAGTTTATTAAATCAACAGTAATATATCGTAGTAACCTATAAAATTAGTGGAATTCATAAAAAGTCTCAAATAACATTTATTTGAGCATTTATAACATCAATTATGTTATCATTTCCTTAAAAGGGTAATTACTGCATCATCGTTGTGTCATAAATAAATTAATATATTTAATGTCTAAAAATTATAAATAAAATATAATTATGTAGGAAATACTTTTATCTTTATAATGAATATTTATAGTCGAATTTATCTTATGTATAACCCCATATTAAAAATGTTTTAGTAAATAAACTTTGATTTTAACTCTTTTAACCCTTCTTTAAATAAATTAATAATAAATGTCCGAATCTAATCCAAGTGGGCCTAAATGGTCATATTTTATTCCTAAGTTTGTTTTTGGTCGAATTACACTTGTCCAATAGAATTAGGACATGTTTTAGGGTAATAATAATATCATTTCTACCCATAATTACCCTATTTACTATTAAACGTGGAAAAAAAAGTAAAAAGTAACTATTCACCAAAAAATTATTTTCATCTCATTGAACCAAATTTTAGTCCTTGATATTAACCATGTCTCTCGGATTTTTGAAATTCTACTCACAGAAGCGGTAAAATTAAGTTTTATGAAAAATGCAGTTTTTTTAACTACCACTTAGTGGTTTCACTATTCATCAAAAATTGAAAGTTTTTAGAAAAATACAAAAAATTAGGCCTAAGCTATATTTGATATTATGAACTCAAAAATGATTTCTATTTTACCAAATTCGAAACATATCAGTTGCAATAATTAATTTAAAAATTAATTTCCATCGTCAAATCAAATAGCGTGTTCTTAAGAGATAATAACTATCAAAAGATTGACACTTGTTTATGTCTGGTTTAAATGTGAAATTACATCCAACGACCATAATTGTATTAAATTATAAAAATATATTCTAAATATACTTTAAAACCACTCAAATTAATAATTTATCACTATTAATTATTTTGATTAAAAAAGTGGTTTTTAATTATAATTTAGTAATTTTCACTATTCATCAGAATATGAAAGTTATCCGAAAAGTACCAAAATTTCACCTTAGGCTAAATTCGATACTTCGAATCCAAAAATGAAGTCCATTTTGAGAGCTAAAATTTCTAAAATTTTAATAGGTGGTTATTACTATTTATAACGGCTAGTTACAATAATATTATAATAGCATATCGTTGTTTAGTGAAACTCGGTATTGCGTACTACACATGCTATTGAGGAAGGTCGCGATTGCGTGTAACGCAAGGCAAGTCAAGGATGTGTGTTGTGGAAGCTCCTTTTGGTGTAGCGTACAACACAAGACATTAATAAAATTAAAAAAAAATAGTTTTCATAAAATCCCGAGCTGTTACATTCTACCCCCCTTAAAATGAATTACGCCCTTGAAATTCGTCGGGGTTATAAATAGTATACTATTCAAAAGTTTCTTTAATAGAAACCCACATCGTAAAAAGGAATACCAAAACTTGGCTTTAAAAACTAATGTATGAAATGTAACGATTACCCAAATAAACTAATCACTGGGTTTCCACATAGGTGAAAATATGGATATGGAAGAGAAATCTAACCATCATGTTCTGATGGAGAGTGGTAGAGAACATGGTTATGGAAAAGCCAGTAATCACTCATCCATAGATTTGTGATGATATAAGGTGCCATCTGATTCATCAGGTATATGATCACTAGGACAACATTTTTGGTTTTCAAGATCATTTCCCTAAAGTTGAAAATTTGCTTAGAATAAATACATACTTTATTTTGGTGCAATCTCACTGTTGTTCATTCCTTGAACAATTTCCACTTCATCTCTTAAATAAATGAAGTTGAATTTGTTATTCGTGAAGTGTTAGAAGATCATGTGATAGAATGACGGGTAATTCCATCTGTCTCAAACAAAAGGTTAGAAAAAGTTATTAAATATACATAAGTCGTTCTATAGTGAGATTAATCATATATGGTATCTAAAATGTACTTATACTTCATATATCATACTGCTTAATATAATAAAACTAGTTTCTACTAAACAGGGACTTCCTGTAGGCTAGTGGTAGGCAATAAAGGCCAGTCGCACTTCGGTTGTGGGTTCGATTTCCACAACCTTGTCCGATGCGATGGGCTGTCGCCCGTCCTGCAGGTTGTCCTTTTTCTAAAACTATATTACTATAATATTCCATCAATAATATCGATTAACGTTTTATCCTAACTTATGTCCAACATAATCCATTCCAATATTTAGGCTTATCCATAATACTGCAGTCCACTCTTATAACATAGTGAAAACGATTACCAGATATTTAATACCATCGTTGATCCCCATATATCATAAGATATGTTTTGTTGGTCACATTACAAACATTCAAAGTCCTTAATCATGTATTCTCTTGAATACCCATTTAACTTTAGTGAAAACATGACTGTATTTAAAACTTAACACTTTCCACATACCAAAATCCTCAAAATTCTATATACTCAAACCATGATATCACATAGTCCTTATATCAATCATGAGCTCATGAATATTATTAAACATTTCGTTTTCTCGTTTTCCCTTTATTATGTGCATATCATCTTATTTCCAAAAATATCTCAATCACTTTGAATACCACATTAGACCAATACATAAATATTCCAATAGTTTATGATACAACATTTTTTTTGGAATCCCATTACATAAACACTTAATCATTCCACCACATCGTTTCATATTCAACATCGCCAATAGTAATCACATGTGCCTTCCCTTTGTCCGTTGCCTTAAGCGGTTGCTCATGTCGATCATCACTAACCCTTGGATTAGGGCATTTATTAGCATAATGCCCCATTTCCTTGCACTTGAAGCATTGAAGTGTTGGTGGTGCGTTCTCTGCTTTTTTCACATCATTAGAAACCCTTTTTCCATTACTTCGAAACTCAACTGCTCGATGACCTTCTTTTCCACACTTAAAACATTTTCTAGTCCCTTTAAGACAATCTCCACCATGCTTCTTTCCACACTTTGTGCATAAGGAAACATTCATCTTTTTTTCACCATTATTCTGAGATTTCTCCTTGAACTCCATCTTCAGTTTCTTGTCAAAACCATGAGATGGATA
The DNA here is from genome assembly GCA_963277665.1 of Viscum album. Lineage (NCBI taxonomy): Eukaryota > Viridiplantae > Streptophyta > Magnoliopsida > Santalales > Viscaceae > Viscum > Viscum album. The sequence goes on along the minus strand of OY728135.1, from coordinate 1,991,708,013 downwards.
TGTAACACTAACTTCCATTTCTACCTTGATAGCACAACGCACAATTTCTTCATAGCTACTGAAGTCTCTTATAGATAATGCCCTTCGAAGACTTGGTTTTAAGCCACTGAAAAATCTATCAACTTTACTTTCAGGTTGGATGATAATGCCAGATGCATACCTTGCAAGTCTTGTAAAATTTGCTTCATATATACCAACAGATTCATCATCCTTTTGCTTTAGTTCAAGAAACTCCTTCTCCATCTTTGTTCTAAGAATACGATGGAAGTACTTATTGAAAAATAAGTTCTTGAACTCGTCCCATTCCATGGACTCAATTTCATCTCTTGGCCTCGTATTCTGGATAAGATTCCACCATTGATCAGCTTCACCTTCCAAACGATATACTGTTAAGATGACTTTAACATGTTCAGATCATTGAAAAACTAAAAATATCTTTTCAGTAGTACTGATCCATTGTTCAGCAACAAGTGGATCAGAAGACCCACTAAAAGAAGGTGGACGTTGCCTCGTGAAGGACTCAATAGAATATTGTTCCCTTCTCTGCTCATTTGGAAGTCCAGAATGATTCATAGCTTCTGTAAGTATAGCAATAAAATTTTTCACTCCATCTCCCATAACATTTGTTTGTTCAGGAGGACAATCATTGCATTGTCCATTTCATTGATCAACACGGTTCCTTCGGCTTCCAGCCATCGTCTAAAACCCAAAAAGAATAGTGTGAGAGGCAAAAATAATTCTAGGGAAAACAACATAATAAAGGGGGAGTGCCATCAATATCTAACATCTTAGGTTTAATTCTACTATCGTTAGCGTAATTATAGTACTATAACCTATACTTATACTTAACCTTAGGGACATCCCTAGACATACCTTAGAAATATCTCTAGAGATCTCACTAACGTTTTCGCATCCTAGTTTCCAAAGGTTGACTAAACCTTTCCTCTGATACCAACTGTAGTGGTCTGGAATTACATCCAGTGGAATATTATTGATACCTATCAGGGCACTCCATGGGCGGCTACACCCCCTGGGCGGGACACACCACCATCCCCAGTGGCAGCCATTTCCTCATGAAGCCCTTGGGCGGAGAGCCATGCTTCGTCCAACACTCACATGTGAGACTTCCCAAGGATCGGATACATTCCTACCTCCTTAGCCTCTGATACCAACTGTAGAGACCCGATTCTTGACTTAAATGGAAATTACATTACTTTTGCAGAATACTTAGTACATAACAAAAACACACACACAAGGATCGTAATAGTTTAGTGTCTTTGGAAACTCGGAACATAATCTTCTAATCGTGGTGAAAGATCTTCAATATCTCCCATAAAGATCTTCCCATTTTTTTTACCTAAAACCTTTCTTTATATCCTGGGGAAAAGAAAACATAAAAGGGTGAGCTCAAATGCTCAGTAAGGGTAAGCAAAAGAAAAATCAATCACATCATATTCATAAGAACATAACTTTTGGAAATCTTAACCTGCAGAAGAGAGCATAATTTCATATCATGGGTTAAATCATAGTAGTGAAATGAAATCCCAATAATCATAACTTAAAACATGAAACTTTGTGGAATACACACATAATCATAGAGAATCATTTATTATTAGTCATGACTCATTGCCAAGACTATCTTAGTGGACAAAGTCCCTTTCTGAACCGAGTCACCATCATTTCAGTCCTGTTTCACTGAACCGGTATAACCTACCATTCCAGCCATGTCTATCTCATGAGATATGAAATATTTACCCAATGCATTGGAGGGAGATATAGGTCCCACCCATCTCATAATGATACCATTCTTATGTGTGCCACAAAATCATAAATCACACATAATTGCATAACCCATGTAATACAAATGGGAATCTTAGACATCATGACATCATAAAAAAATTCATATAAGATAATGGAATTCATAAAAATAATTCCATCACAACATGATCAAATCAATGTAATAATAGGGGTAAAAACGGAACCCTTTATTATCTTAGATGGAAAATAAATTTTATAAAACACTTGAACTCCATTCTTGAGGAAAATATCCTTTCTTCTTCAAAAACATTTTTCCTTTCTTAACATGTTATACAACATTAAACTAAAAGAAGTTGATTAAAAATAAACATGAAAACTTGTAAAGGAATCTTCCTGTAAATAATTTTTTAAAAATCCATTCATGCCGTATATGTTAAAAAACATTCTTCATACTTTTGTCGGAAAATTCAAAAAGTACCTCGTACGAAAAACGACAAAAGATTCCTTTCATATCTTTTACTAAAAACTCACCGAAGGGTAAAATTGGATTTATAAAAGTGTAGGTGGATGAAAATAATATTACATATTGAGGAAACATGGATGTGGATGATAAAATACACCCCAGTAAATACAAAAGTATAAACAATCTCGGAAAAAAATGAGATTGTGATATTTCCCTTACCTTAGGTCCGACTTGCTTTCTAAGTGTCCGAACCTCCTGTATAATGATTTAAATCATGTTATTGACTTATTCCAGAATCATATTCATTGTTATTATATCATATATGGTCTACTTATGACTTTATATTACCCGTTCTTTTGTAAATTCAGGTTAAAGGAGTGTTTTGGGTAAAATCGTCTCATTTGCCGTTCGTGTTTTTAACTTGTAATTATTAATATGATTACTTGGATCATGATTACTTATATCCAGAATGTAAAACATGATTTATATATAATATATATTCAGAATATACATATATATAATATATTGATAAATGGAATGAGATACACCGTTCATGGAGACGGTAGTCCGTACGTACGCATGAACGCTGTTTTCGTTTCCTTATTGAATTGAATGGAATTAAGTAGATGACATACATATGAATATAAATAAATCCAGTATCATTATTATGTCATATATTTCATTATTAATTATTATATATACTTTATAATCATTCATGAATGGTTAATCATTGAGAATGAATCTCATCGCGTCGTGGAGACGGTAGTTCGTACGTACGCACGAGCGATGATATTGTTCCCATGGTCATGGAATTGTGTTTAAGTGTTTGTATACTATTTCAGTATCAATATAACTTTATAATAATCATATATATTTACTCATTAAACCATTATACCCATCCAATTAATGTGGTGGCGGAAAATAGATTACACCACGGCATGGAGACAGTATTCCGTACGTACGCACGCGCGGTGATTTCCTTTTTCCGTAGGATGGATAGAAGGTTAATTAGAGTTGTTTCATATTTATAATAACATATCAGTATGTAAGTAATAATTATTTTATTACTTTATCATGAAACAACTAAAGAAGAAGAAGTTGAAGAAGAAAGGAATTGAAAAGATCGGTAATGGATATTACCTCTTCTTTGAAACGCCTCTTTGTATCCTCCATTTAGGGAACTATGATTGGTCTTTGAAGAAGACCAAGACCTCTAGGATTATTATAGGGAAGTGGAGAAGGTATTTTGTCAGTGGTTGTCCGAGCTTGAGTGCTCAAATTGGTGTGAGGAGGAGGGGGATGAGGTGCCCTTTTATAAGGGAGGATAGGGGCACCTTAGGAATATCTCAAAAATATTATTTTACATTAGAGTAAAAATCGGTTTATAATGGTTCCAAAAAGACTTATTTTGAAGATAAAGTGGGGATGGGTCGAAATCCTATCAAACAATAGGATTTAGACAAGTTTAGGGTATTATTTTAACCTTATCAATTAGATTTAACTCTAAGTTTAATAATTTAACTTTTACCGTGTCTTTTTGTTTTCTTTCACTATATGGTTAATACACTTACTATAACATGCCAAACGAACCCCAAATTGTTTATTATTAATATATATATCCTTATATAAGTCATGTAACCGAACCTTAGATTTTTAGGAATAAAATAACAATTAATAATATAATATTTGATTTAAAAACTATTTTGTGTCAATTTTGACACTATTTGATATATGATTTTTGTGAAAGTCATAGCAGAATTATATGTTCGAACAAAGTTGATTAAATAAACACTAATATATCATAGTAACCTAGAAAATTATTGGAAATCATAAAAAGTCTAAAACAACATTTATTTGAGCATTTATAACATCAATTATGTTAACTTTTCCTTAAAAGGTTAATTAATGCATCATCGTTGTGTCATAAATAAATTAATTAATTTAATGTCTAAAAATTATAAATAAAATATCATTATGTAGGAAATCATTTTAGATTTCTAATGAATATTTATAGTCGAATTTATCTTATGTATAACCCCATATTAAAAATGTTTTAGTAAATAAACTTTGATTTTAACTCTTTTAACCCTTCTTTAAATAAATTAATAATAAATGTCCTAGTCTAATCCAAGTGGGCCTAAATGGACATATTTTATTCCTAAGTTTGTTTTTTGTCGAATTAAACTTGTTCAATAGAATTAGGACATGTTTTAGGGTAATAATAATATCATTTCTACCCATAATTACCCTATTTACTTTTAACCGTGGTAAAAAAAAAGTAAAAAGTTACTATTCACCAAAAAATTATTTTCATCTCATTGAACCACATTTTAGTCTTTGATATTAACCGTGTCTCTCGGATTTTCGAAATTACACTCACAGAAGCGGTAAAATTAAGTTTTATGAAAAATTCAGTTTTTTTAACTACCACTTAGTGGTTTCACTATTCATTAAAAATTGAAAGTTTTCAGAAAAATATCAAAAAATAGGCCTAAGCTATATTTGATATTATGAACTCAAAAATGATTTCTATTTTACCAAATTTGAAACAAATCAGTTTCATTAATTAAATTAAAAATTAATTTCCATCATCAAAACAAATAGCGTGTTCTTAAGAGATAATAACTATCAAAAGATTGACACTTGTTTATGTCTGGTTTAAATGTGAAATTACATCCAACGACCATCATTGTATTAAATTCTAAAAATATATTCTAAATATAGTTTAAAACCACTCAAATTAATAATTTATCATTATTAATTATTTTGATTAAAAAAGTTGTTTATAATTATAATTTAGTAATTTTCACTATTCATCAGAATATGAAAGTTATCCGAAAAGTACCAAAATTTCACCTTAGGCTAAATTCGATACTCCGAATCCAAAAATGAAGTCCATTTTGAGAGCTAAAATTTCTAAAATTTTAAAAGGTGGTTATTACTATTTATAACGGCTAGTTATAAAAATATTATAATAGCATATCGTTGTTTAGTGAAACTCGATATTGCGTACTACACATGCTATCGAGGAAGGTCGTGATTGCGTGTAATGCAAGGCAAGTCAAGGATGTGTGTTGTGCAAGCTCCTTTTGGTGTATCGTACAACACAAGACATTAATAAAATTAAAAAAATAGTTTTCATAAAATCTCGGGCTGTTACAAAGACTCATCCAAATGACTTAGATAATGTTGAATATTTCATTTATGAGCCACTTTAGGTTATATTAGAAATTTAAGGTAACTATATTAACCATGTAGACTGAAAACACAAGAATACACTTTAAAATTCAAATTAGTTAACTAAGTGTTAAAGCTAAATGATATGGTTAAATATGAAACCAAAACTTTTATAAAACCTATTGTTTGATAGTATATAGAATAATAGTTATCATATTTTTGAATTTAATGAGTTATGGTTATTTTGAAATAGAAATTTTTATATAATAAAATAATACTTTCAAACTTTCCTAAAGAGCCCCTCGTCTCCCTTTTAAAAGGCCATCTACTATAACCCTTACTCAAACCTCATAAGTCCCCTTTGATCATCCAAACTCTTCCAAAATAAAATCTCAACATCCCTGCCTTCCTCCCAGGGTCCTTCCCAAGTAAGAAGGGAAGTCAAGAAAATTGTTTACTTCACACTAAAGGGAGTTACTTGATTTAAAGGTAACATATCCTCTCAAGTTATTTTCATTTATTTTCTTTATCCACTACATATTATATTATTACTCTTTGATTTCAGAACAAAACCAGTATCTTCAATATACTATTTTTCTATTATGATTTAGATTATAACTACACATACACACGCCTCTATCAAAGGGGTAAAGAACATAGTATTTATTTTGATGAGAAACTATTGTCTCACGAAAAGATGATTGTTAAATCTTTTCTTATCACCTCTAATATGGGCCATTATGATGAAAATGTAATTATATATATGATATTTATGATATTTATTTTATCTCTATTCTTCTATAATTCTCTTTTATAAAATTCTTTTATGCTTTCCAGGTCATATATATATGATAATTTCATTTAAGGAAGTGCGGACTACCGCCCCCTAAAAGGGATATGACTCATTCATGCAATAAATGGAATGTATAAAGGATTTAATTAATAAAGATATGAAAAATATAGAACATAGATATTATAATGTAATTATAATATACCTATGTATCATTCAATTTTCATTCCTTTAAATATGAAAAAGTAATTAACGTAGCGTTCATGTCATTGTACGACTTACCGTCTCCATAAACATTGAATTTAATTTCATATATAAATATTTTATGGACTATTATAAATACATATATACAACATATATATGATATATATGATATATATGATATCTAAATAATGAATATAATTCTGTAGATAATGTTATTTGGACCACATAGACAATTTTTAATTATAACAAGTTCAATTTTTTTACTCTAGTTCTAATCATCGACAAAATGTATGATATGAACTACAATAATGAAGAAAAATTATTGACTGTTAATAAGTTATATAAAAGGAATAATAAAATTGAAGAAGGTTCTTAATAAATTAGAAATTAACTTATGTTTAATATTTAGTAAAAACAAGTAACATACAATACAACTCGGAATTGATGTAAGGGACATCATCTCAATATCCTTTCATTAAGGCATGTATTGATAATATACAACTCCATATTTTATACAATTTATAATAAAACCCTTTTACATTTATTTTCAATAAATGTGATTAGTTTTTTTCTACGAAGCATTTTACTAAAGGACAAAAGGAATGTTTTTTAATGTATGTGACGACAATACCCTCTCGACCACCATAATTGTGATTTGGATTCATCTATATGCGTTAATGTAATTAAAATGAACAAGGAACATCTTAATCTATTTTTGTGTGTTTTGGTACTGAAACTAGTTTTTGAAATGGATTGAGTATTTAATTATCATGAAATAATATCTTATGATTGAAAATTATATTGTGTTACTGAAATTTTTATATATACAATATTTTATGTTTTAAATTTATGTAATGGTACATTGAAATTTGAAGTGTGGTTACGTGAAAAACCAAATGATGGGTGGTTCTATGATAATCAAAGGACTTGTTGTTACGTTATAACCTTCAATGCATTTGGTATAAAAGTCATCTATATGGCTATTCCATTTAGTGACATGTGTAGATGTTGACTATAAGGTTATTCCATTTAAGTGTGTTTATGTCCCAAGTTACATTTATATGATATACATTGTTTTATATGGGAGTTATGGTAATATTTTGGTTTCAAAATGGAAAAGAAATGAGCTTATTTTCTGTAATATGCTCTATGTATCTTCTTTATGGTGGAACTAATTACATTATGATAAAGTATTCATGGTTTACATGTTGTATTAACTAACTAACACTTTCCCTTCTTTATGAATCCTTTACTGATCTTTTTATTCTCAAAACATGTTTTGAAATGTTTTTACAAGGCTTAAAGACAAATAGGGGAAAGAATGAGATCGATGAAAATTCATGCTATCTGAAAAATGTAACAATAAATTTCTCTTTTTAATGAGTTTTTGTTTTACAAAAAATAGATAGTGAGTAGAAGTGTCTACTTGTATTATTCAATTTGTTATGTTTATGTTATGACCTAATTATATAAAGTTATAAACCTCAAAAGATCCTAAATGTGAATTATTAACTTAATTCAAGATAATATAATGTTTAAGGACATGTATTTACATTATTAATTTGGAATAATATTTATGAAATTTGGAAATACGTTCACATTCATTTTCAATTATAAGGAATTGTAACACATGAAATAATTATTTAGCATAGTTTAGATTAAAATAGGTTAATAAAGTGGGTTAAATTAATATACTATACTATAAATTCAACATAAAAATATAAAAAAATATTTTATTATTATATATAGACCATATCATATCGTATCATTTATTTATTTTCAATTTTTTAGATCACCCTCAACAATCTGTCTTTATACTTTTTAAAACATATTAGTAATTCCTTGTGTTTCTGTCCCATAATCTATAAAAGAGAACATATTAGACTCTCTTATTAACATAATTTGAGAACAATATATTGATAAATAACAATCCATACACTCTCTTAGATTTAATACTGACATCCTACAACTTTTATTTACCCTAATAACATCTTATGAGGAATAAACTAGAAATATTGAGGAGGCCTCTAAAAAAATATGTAATTATCTTACATGAATCATTAAAAGGTTATTTACTCTTTAATATATATAAATATGTTTTATTAATATTAAAAATAATTAATATATTCAAAAAAATATAATTTTATATTTTTATGTTTCTGAGACATATTTTTTCAAGCACTATTTAAAAAAATGGTAAATTGAAGTATCGATTGTACGTATATGTCGACTACATACTCCAAATTGTGATGTGATTCATTTTACATCACCATGTAAGATTCATTGTTATAATTATATATTTACTAAAAATATATGATGTTAATGATATAATAAATTTTCAATAATAGTGAACTATTATTTACTTTTCCTTCATTCCACCTATTGAATGTAAGAAATGTCACTCCTGCGTATGTACTAACTATTATTTCCATGAAGTGATATAATTCAATTTTCATCATGAAATTATAAGAGTTTTTATAAAGAATTTAATAGCGAATAAATATTTTACTTATTTTTCTTATTTTGGTGATAGTGATACCATTTTCATGAAATATAGAATATTATTACCAAATCAAAAAAATGAAAAATGAAGTTGTTAACACTTTAAATGATAACGATAATGAATGAATATAAGTAAATGGGTGATAATTTTTTATTTTTAAAACATTTATTATATTAATATTATGAATATGGATGTGTTTTAAAAGTATAAAAAGCATTAATTTATTATACTGGAGGGCGACTCAATTATGAAGCAAGCTAGACTTGAGGTAACAGTTTTTTTTTATAATTTTACTTTTTATCATGATTTTTTTTATAGAGAGACCTTTAATGAAAAAAGAATATGATATATATATAAAATTATGTTACTTCTTATCCTTTTATTATTTATATATTCCCATTTTTTAATTTCTATTCCCTCCACTTATGTACTCAGATTTATGAAATATTGATTCTAAGGTAAATATAATTTCTATGTGTTGATAAGAAAAAAGTTTTCTTCCCTGAATTTATTTATTTTATACGTTTTCATTCACATATTTCTTACTATAATAATAATTACTAATTTATTTTTTTCATATTTTTAAAATCAAATAATTAGTTTATAAAGAAGAACCTTGACATGTTTTGATTGAGGAACTTTTCAAAATTAGTGAAAAGAAATCATTATTTTAACTTATACATAACTATTATATTTTACTTCTATAATGACTACTATTTTCATTGAATATTAGAAAACACTTTTCCATTAATCTTGTTAAACAATTTTTTCTAATATTATTGATATTTTTAAATTATATTTAATTTATTTCCAAATGAAAATTACAATTTTTTTTCATGAAATTTATGAGTGATATTTTAGTTTTATTTTTAACTATTGAAACAGCCATTGATGGTTATTATACCAAAATATTTATATGATATAATGATACTCCCCGTCATTTAAATATGTATGACAATTTATTATAATGATGAAATATTAATGAAACCAATTTTCTTTTCAATTGGCTAATATATGAAAAAATGAGACAAGATTTCATGATAGTGTTGAATAATTATTAATGGATTATTATTAAGGGATGATTTTTTCCATTATATAATTCCAATTAATTGGGTAATGATTAATGATCAATGAGCTCAATAGATTCATGGGTGTTTAGAAAAATCTCAAAATAGGGTACATGGGTGGTTATCCCATGCCCAAAGCAGTTACCCGGGTGGTTGACCCAAGATAATTATGTGATGAAATTCACATATGGTAGCATTGCATTATGATATATATTATTATTCAATAATTTTTATGCCATTATATTTGACATTTTCTTAATCTTGTGATAAGAACAAATATCTCATGGTCTTTTGTTCTTCTACGATATATGTTTTATTATATGTTTTATTCTAATTGAATGTTTAAGATCTCTGAATTTTAAAATATGATTTTTCAATTTTTTGTCATATAATCATAGATATAGTTTAATGTTATGAATAAATATAGTCAATGAATGATATATTCCATGTTTAGCATTACTAAATAACAAATAATTACACTAAATTATAAAAATTTTGGGGGAGATATTGAAGATCATTATTAAACTAAGATGTTTATATATCTTGTTATCAAATAAATTAAATTGTTGTGGTCCAAATCATTGAATTATTGTGAAAATATTCAAATATTAATCTAAAATTATGAAATATTCATGTATTATATTATTGTTTCACCAAACATTGTATTAAATCCAATATTCGTTATAATAATAGATTATTATAACAAAAAAATATTAATAGTCCTTAGGATAATATTAAATATAAGAGATCATACTAATTTATATTACATAATGTGGTGTAGCTTTTCTTGGAAATACAACACTTAATAAAAATTAAAGAGTTGATAGTATGGTAACATATAATCACCAAGGTGAAACGATTTAAATGGGGATTATTGGGTGTTACCTCTATCATCACATGTTCACGATGAGTGGTCATTGGACTTCACAACGATAGAAACTATTATAGGAAATTATTTTATTATTTAATATTTATTCTATATACATATATAAAGAAATTTAATAGAAAATTATCATCATTGAATTACGTAAAACATAATGTATCACTATTCAAAAATGTGGTTCCACGATTTAGAAAACCCATGAATAATTTTTCCGGATTATATGATTATGAACTATGATTTTTTACCCAATGATTTTTTTGACATTGGTCAGAACTAGAATGAATTGGTTTAATGATTAATGTCATATATAATGTCATTATTTAAAATTTATAAACTATATATCATTGGAGATGTAACAAAAAATATTATATTTATTATTATACATCTTTCTCAAGACTTGAATACTGTGGATATTTCATGAGAGAAATGATAGGAACCCCATATTTTTTATTAATTCATGAGGAAATATCTACCTTAATTTAATGGGTTAGTATATCGAATTACTTTTGGGAAATGTGTTGGTACCACTAAAAAAATAAAGTTCAAATTTTAATGTAAGGGGAATGAAAATTTATTTTAATTGTTTAGCATTTGGAAGGTGAATCAAATCTACGGTATTCTATTATGAAGATCATAAATCAAAATTTTGTTATTGACTTAATGGAGTGGGATGAGTTTAGGAGGTTATTTTTTAATAAGTACATTTCCCAAAAGATTTTTATGATAATTGTGATGGAATTACATCAGTAAACAAAATTAGATGATTAAAACCTTAGTAAATATGATGAAATTTTTATAATACATGTAATGAATGCTTTTGGTATTTTCATTTAAAATGAAACCAACATTGATTGATTATTTAGTGTTTTAAAATCATGTATTCAATGATATTTTTCTGTAATAACTTTAGGAACTGTGAAGAAATAATTCCATGTGCTCTCATGTAAGATATAGAGATTAGAGTCACTAATAAATACCTATGTATTCAAAATAAAAATTTATATTGAATTCATAATATTTTTTTGTAAAAAAAATAATTGAGGAAAGAAGATGAGCCTTTATTTATGCATGATCTATGGAAGGTAACATACATGAAATTTTCAACAGGGGGTTAGTAATTTATTTATATATATATAAATTGAGGCTCTAAAGAAATAAAATATAGATGTAATGTGATGAAGTTGAATAATTATTCTAATATAGGTGGTTCTAAATATATTACATCATCCAAACTATAGTGTTTAAAATGCATGTTGCATGGGAATTATTCTTACTAAAGATTGAATATGAGGGTTGATGATGATGATCAATAATAGAAATCACCTGATTATATAGGAAAATGAAAATATCATACAATCACTATTTCTGATGTGGGTTATGGGAATGCTGTTGTGAATCATACACATTACAACCACTCTTGAATTTATAATGTATTATATTATTTGGGTTATAGCCACTAATTTATTATGATTAATTTTTTCATGTTAAAAAATTACCATAGAAATGATTCATTTTTTAATTAGTAGTGAGAAAACCAAATGATACCATTACAATATCTTATGCGTATGAATCATCTTAGATTGATGTTTATGGAAAAGTTCTTCTCATAAATCATATTATTCTCCCAATATATATATTTGACGTCATTTTTACCATGGGTTGGGTCAGCCTATTCAGAGAATGTATCAATTTTCAAGGAATTGAGGTCACATTTCCAATTATAAATGAAACATTTATCATTTATCATTGTAAGGATTAATATGAGAATCCAATTGAAATTTCTACCATTTTTTGGTCTTTATTTCTATTTATAAGGGGTATCTATCTCATTTGGTTGGGAATAAAATGAATATTAAATTTATTCCTTTTGCATGGATGTTTGTTGAAGTCTTTTTCAAGGACACTCACGGTCTTCCATTGAATTGTGTAGTTATGTTTTCAGTTTAAATAATACCAAGATCTACAACTATTTAAGTAAATCCATATATATTGACTGTATTAAAGTTATAAGAATTGAAAAATAAACTAGAGGAGAATCATTTTATTGAATTAATTTTACCAAGTAAATCACGAATGGGTGAATCAGTTTTCTTAATGATTAATGAATAATTAATGGGACACTACATTCATTACATGGTACATAACAAGATAAAAATCAAGAATATTTATTCTCTACCCTATTTTTATTATTTGATTGATCAATATTTCTGATGTCAATACTCTTCAATGATTGAAGTTTTTTCTACATACTGAAAATTGAGGCTCAATAGTGAAGAAATACCTATGACAACCATCTTTATGTGGTATTAACTCTATGAATTTATATTTATTCCAATTATAATAACTAATTACCCCTATTTTAATATAATTAATGAATAGAGTACTAATTAATTATGTTGAATCAATTTATGGTAGTCTTTATAGGTGATATAATTATATATTCCCCGAGTAATGAATATATTTAAGATCGCTTGAGAATTGTGTTTATAAAATTTATGACGGATAAAATAAATACAAAATTTTGAAAATGTGAATGATAGTTTTAAAATGTTTCATACATTGGGTATGTCACCATAAGTGATAGTATATCACTAGATCTTTATAAATATAACATAATGAAATTTTCCCCAAACCAAACACTTGGACTAAGATCCAAAAATTTCCTGGATTTTCTGAATATAATATGTTTTTTATGAATTCGCTCTCATAGATGCCTAATTGATAAACCATGTTACCATAGATGGGGTTTTAATTCCTTTGTGATAATGAGTGTAATGAAAATTTAATGGAGGTGAAGAGTAGGTTAGTCAGTGATCTTGCACTCACACTATACTATGGGGGAGAAGGGTTTTTTATTTTTAGTGATTCATATAGGATGGGAAATAGATTTTTTTTATAATTAAATTTTGATATCCAATTACATATAAAAATGGGAGGTTAATGAGAATAATTACCCAACCCATGAAATAGATTAAGCAGTAGTAATAATTTCATTATGGATTTGTAGTCATTATCTCTGTCAATAAAGGTGTGATATATATGTTGATATTAAATGATTAATATATAAATTTAACAACAAAGGAAAGTACATGTTCTTGTGAATATGGTTGTATTTGGTTAAATTTTATGACTATTATATATATATTACCAACCATGGAAAAAGAACAGTGAGTCTAATGACTTGTATTGGAAGGATTCTATTAACTTGTTTATCATGATGACAAAAAATATCTAATATTTAAAAATATTAAAATGACAGACCCATAAATACTGAATGAAAATAAAAACAATTATCACTATAAAATGGTGGTTTAGACATCTATAGATTGGAATATTATAGAAGAATATAATGACTATAAATATCTGAAAAATAACGGGAAAAATGTTCCTAAGGTCAATATGCATTGTTAAATTATGGTGAAGTTAAAGAATATATTTTTCTTCCTAGTTGAACAAGAATTTATGAATGACCTATAGGATGAATCACATAGATCATCATTTTCTATTCATTATAGAATTATGCTGACAAAATTTATCCTTATGGTGAATATCTGGTGGGGTAACATTAAGAGAGATACTATAGTGTATATATATCAATTCACGGTATGTCACCAATTTAATTATGAGTGACTAATTTCTAAGCGTATGTTTTATAAATTACCTATATATGTTTTGAATTATAAAAACATCACTATGTATTTCATCATAGGGATCGCAATAAAATATAATGGGAATAATAATGTTTCTATTTTAGTTGGTCTTTGTATGTTGTCTAAAAATTTCATTTCTATCAGAACATATTTACATCTTGATCATATTTCCAAGATACACATTTCGGATTTGGAATTTATAAATAAAGTATTTAATTATTTTTATTTGATTGATAACTATGTTTTACCATGATGATTTGGAGAAGTATTTAGTCAAAAGATGATACAAAGTGTTGTTATAGTACCAACTATCATCTTTAGAAGCATGGCATGTATGAGAGAATCATTAAAACACAAGAGAATTTACCACACTATTATTATATATATTACAAATATTTCATTATCAACATCACGACATTATCTAAATTAAATTACATAATATATTACAAAGGATAATTTAGATATATCCTTCTGAAACCATCTTCGAAAATAAATGATGAACTCCCAAAAGTTAGGATGACGTTAGAGAAAAAAGATATTGGGAACTAAGAAAATTTGTTAAATGATAGTGAAGGTTAGATAAATTTATCTACACATCAAGGTATGAAAATGGACGTGAAAATGTTATAATAAAAATCATCCAAATGATATGGAACTACAAGATAGTGAGATGGTATTCATGTGAAATTATATATTGAATATTGTTTTGGGATTTATAAAAAAAGGAACAGCTAAGCCAATTGATTATTGGCCCATTAAATGTTATCGATTATGTAGGGATTGTATCTTATTAGTTATCACATCCGTAAAACTAAACTAAAAATCATGATTTGTTCCATTTTTTATTTTATAATGTACATACACGATTCTTAATATGTAATAAACATTGTGGTCAGACCTAAAGATCATGATATTTCCTATCATAATTGTGATGTACAAAACATTTCAAACATAAATATTAAATTGTAATATATTAATATTAATTATATAAAGTACTTATCTTTGTTGTAATAATTTAGATTTAATTCCACTAGAATCATTAACATGTAAATAAATAATCCTAAAGTGAGATATGTCATCTCCTAATGTGTTCATTATAGCTGGAAATATTTGTAAGGAGATAGCCGTTATCATTATATATTCTACTGATTTGTCAATTATATTTTACCTTATTACAATACAATGGATTTTATAGGTTTATAGTTTTTTATAAATAGGAATAAGTCATACGTGGTAAACCCAAACATTTCAAGAGGGCATATATACTTAGTTAAATCATCATCTATAAGAATTTCATAAAAAAACATGGATTTTGTTCATGAAAAACCTTCACAATTGACCCCTATATCTCATCCATATGAATATTATTCCTTAAAACCTATGAATAGTATCTATAAACATTGTTAATGAAACAAATATTAGTCTCAATAATAAAAAAAGGAAACTGTATGTCTAGTGGAAACACATAAAATCATTTTTAGGAAAACATACATTTTAGTCATGAAAAAGGAATCATCTATTCAAAATGATCATTTTCATGCCTTTTGAAAATCAATCTACTTCCATGAAAACAAATTAAAAATAGATAAAATAAATTTATTTATTTTGAATATTCCATTTCTAATTCACTCTTACAAATGGAGTAACCAATATGGTTATGCTCCATCTTCGGATTACCTAATCATTGGTTGTTGAAATGTAACAATGCATCCTTTGTTTCTCATGGAACCTTATGTAATTGGTTAATAATATATTAACCCCTCATTTATTCACCACAAAACCACCTATCAATGTTTTATAATAGAGTCACCAATAATTGTCATCAAATCCCATGAACCATAACATAAATACAAATCCTAAAATCCCTCATCATTAAAAACACTTATAATTAAATAATGTTTTCATTTGGAAATAAATTGATTTTTAATACTATTCACATAAAATGGAAAAAATTTACATAAACATAACCATATAATAATTTAATGTATGCTTCTAAATATTAATGCGACATTATTGAAGTGAATTATGTTGATTCCATATATATTTAAAAAGAATAATATTTTAATATTGTTAAAATATACATTAAAATATTTGTTTTAAAGGAAATACCCTTAAAAATATCATATCATTTAATATATTTTTAATCAAATTAATTAAATATGTTTATCTTTTGTAAGTCCATAGAAACATTATTTTTTTCTTTTTAAAATTATATTATCTAATATAAATAATAAATATTATTTGATGGTAATATTTAATTATAATATAATTTATTTCCAAATTTCATTAATTCATTAAATGGAATGTGTTATGTGAAATTTGATATCTTCTAAAAATATATATTCTCTTTTTTGAAATAATGATTGAAATCATTTATATAGCTAAAATAATAAGAAGTCATTTTTAACAATATTGTATTGAAAATAAAAAATCCATATTCATATGATTAGGGAAATGAAATATATTCTTTTAGTATATTGAAAAAATATTTATGTGTATGGTTCATGATGGTGATAATTTCTTGGGATGTGATGGAATACTTGGTCTGGTTCATTATATTGATGAGCTTGACCATATCCCATAATTTGTATTACACATTATTTTTAATTGTCTCTCATCTTTTGGTTTGTAAAGTGAAATTCCAATTGATTCTATCTATGATGGAAGTTCTGATAAACGATATATATATAGCATTATTCTTTAAATTTAGTAAATCACATAGTTTGTCAGTATAAATCACATCTATCAAAAACCAGTATGATACTAATCAAAACATCATTGTTCAATAGCAATATAGTCAATATTTATGACTCTAAATGGTATTTTAAATCCCAAAAGATATAATAAAACCAATAAATTATATTATTTTTCTATACCCAATATACATAATAATGACATTAATTCAATAAAAAATTGAATGTTTGTTGTAAATGTATGGGTGTCTACTAGAACATTATGTTCTCTATAGTTTTAGGTTTTTGGGCGTCACATTGAGAACATATTTAGAAGAAAAATTCAAAAATAAATACATGACATATGGTGAAAGAAAAACATAAAAATATATATTCATTAGAATAACATACGTCATGGTCTTGTTTGGAGGCATTGTATATTTTAATGGATAATAGAGAACCAAATGAAGTAAAAAAAGTATATAATGATCCACATGACCCCACTATATTTGAGGATATAAATTCAAATAAACATATATCCTTTATATAGTTCATATGTTTCTTCACAAAACATTTTATTTAATAAGAATTGACCACACACTAATAAAATTATTTTACTAAAATTCAATAGGGTGAAATTGTATATTTTTTATATATTATAATTCACCAATTAAGAAGATTGTACTTTATATTTGGAGACACGTCACTTAAAATATTATCCAAAATTATAAAATTATAATGGGGATTGATGTATCTCATTACCCATTGTTGATTTTTCTATTCCACATGTTGATATGGATATCAATAGATTTGATGACTACATTGGAACACTTATATCATTTTTTCATAATATAGAAATTATACATGGATATAATGAGGTCTGTATATTATAAAAGATGATAAATTAATATAATTGTATAGTTGATGGAAGTGTACAAAAACCGGGAATGGTATTATAGAAGAGAAAATAACAGGGAAACATATGTTCAGATCCTGAAAATCCAGTGGATCAACAATGAAATCAAACGTTTCATATGAGAGTACCTTCACCAAAGCTGTTAACATATTATATATTTTATGATTTCATGTTCATAAGGATGAAACATTACACGATTAATTTTTTTTGACATTAAATGTTAATTATAAATATTTATAGATACCATTATATACATTTTTTGGTCTGAACAGTATATATGAAATTATCACGATTCAATAATGAAATGTCTCGGTTACGAAATCATACATGAGGAATATTTTCTTATAATTATTTCAAAATAATGATATATTTTTTCAATATTTTTAATAAATTTACAAATTTTCAACAAGAGAATATATTAACACTATATACGGAAAACCATAAGAAATAAAATATATACCAGTTAATAATACTATCCTTTACACGCTAGAAGATAATTTAGAAATGGAATAATTTAATAGGAAAAATTAATCAATATATGGAATTTCGATATAAAATAACATACTATAGACTCTTATTGAGGTCCATAACGAGTTTCTAAAACACTATTATAATATACTCAATCTCGCACTCTCACATCCATTACCAAAAATATAATCCTTAGATTTCATATCATTATTTTGAAAAATGTTATCCAATTTCAACATTCCCAAAACATAAATTATTTGAATGAAATATTGGATCAACTATACAAAAAATTATATTTTATGTCTATAGTTTTTGAAATATTGGAATAACTATTGCATTACAAATACCATGGATTTTATTATCATTTTTTCTATTATACCTAAATTTTCCTTTCCTACATTATGCCATTAAAATACTCCATAATATTAATAGAAATTATTCATTTATATATATAATTCATTTAGGATAGATTTCACAGTATAGGGAAATTAAAACATAATAAGGGTGAGCTCAGATTCTCAATAATTTTAGAAATAAGTAGTAGTAGTAGAATTTAATTACTGGGAATAAGATGAGAGTAATTCTATAATGACACAACCAATAGGAATGAGAATATCTTAATAATATCCATATTCATTAAATCATGGATCATAAAACATTATATATAGAATAATGAAATACCATAAGACAAAATTAATATAATTCAACCATATTGAGCCATTTGAAAATAATATTTATGGGAATGATAAATTAGAACATCATGAAGGAATAAGGAAAATGTTGTGGAAAGTCCAAAAAAATTATATCATTTTAATAAACAGTAATATATTTTTTATATCCTACACAGTAAATTTTTAAAATAATTTATTCGAATTCTATAACTAAATAACAATGTTCCAAAAACAAATGAATCAGAGATATATATTAGGATTAGCTTCAATTGAGAGTTGTATAAGGCTCACCATTGGTCCAAAAAAATGTCTAATACAGATAACTAAATTGAATCAAATGAAATATTTCAAATTTGAACCTAAAATAATAATTATTTATTGTATAATATTTTAATGAAATCTAATGGGTTCCATAATATTACCTTTAAATTGCTCATAATCCACCTAGAAAATGAATGTGATCAATATCTCTATGTAATGGTGTCAACAAAATATATTTAAAATTTAGGGATTCTATCATTGATTAATAAAAATACTATAAAAATACAATAAAAATACTATTGAAATCATTCCAAAGGAAAATAAATTTCAACTTTGAAAATCCTGTTTTAAAATTAAAAATTCCAAAAATATTTTGAAAATTATATTGTTGAAAATTTTATTAGATTCATATAATGGAATATTAATTTTATTGAATGTTCATAATTTTGGGAAAATCTATCCAGGTTTCATAACGTCAAAATGGACCTTCTTTTTATATTTTTTAAATAGAGTCAAATGTTAGTTGTGTTGAATATTTTACAAAATTTCATTTTGAAATATTGAAATGGAGTTTAAAATATCATCTAAAATAAAACAATGAAATCATTTTTTATTTTAAAAAATATTCTTGAAATCAAATATGAAAACATTGATAGTGATGAGAATAATTCAACATCTAAAACAAATACAGAATCAATTTCCATTAAAAATCAATTATATGATGTGTTTTTAAACATAAAGTGATTAAATGGATTCAACATAAACTATGAAAATTAATAACCAATGTAAAATAATATATATGATGTTTAATAAAATAATATAATAATGTCCCTAGTTATGGAATATAGAACACGAGCAATATCGGAAAAAGATGAGATTTTATCGTAAAAATATGTAACTTTTCAGTAAATAAGGAATTTTAATCCTATAAAATAAATGAAATTTAATTAATCATAAAATTAAAATAATATAATGAGATATAATATATGAAATTACAATGGGAATTATAAACACCTCGTAATAGAAAATAGGCTCAATATATAAACATATTTCCTAAATAAATAAAATTTTATGCAAATAAACACTAAAAATTTCATATCATTGAAAATTGAATAATTCAAGAGGTATAATAAATTATAAATAATAATAATAAAAATCAAGTAGAAATAGATTCTAAATTGAAAAAATTAATCGCACATGTAATTAGGAAATAACCTAATAAAGGAACAACAGATATTTACCAAAGAATATTAATTGAATTATGTAAACCCTTGTTGATTTAGTAACTTGAAACAAAACCCCTTGGATGAAATGAAAATAAATGAAATAAAATTAAATTTTTTAAAACTAATTAATGATATAGTTTATAATATTTAATTATATATGACATGTAATAGAAACATTGAATATAACAGCAAAATATACCTCAATGATGGGAAATTAAGATGATTTCCCTTACCTTTATCCTAGACATTGGACGTATATCCTTTGAAACCATTTTGGTTTAAAAAAATTAAAATAATTTCATACATAATATAACATTACATGTTTAAAAAAATGTCACTAGTAATTTAGTTATTATTATTTTATTGATTTTATTAATTACTTAATAGTTTCAAAAAAAATTCATGTTTTGGGGGATGATCAGTTCACAATATAAAAATGAATTTGGTTTGTTGACCCATGTAAAAGAAGAAAATATTAAATATTATTTGAATAATAATAATTGATAAATTCCTTTTTTTAGGATAATTAAACTTTTAAAATTAACCATGAAGAATTATTATCAGAAATGAATAATGTTATAATCTTAGAGATGGTATGTCATATATTTGAATGAGAAACATTTTCAATTTTGAAATAGAATGATTAAATGATGTTAATTATAATTTATTATTTTATAATGATAATTTTTTATTTTCTAATGATAATTTTATAAAAAATATCATGTTATATAATTATATGAACTTATATTTAACATCAGTCTAAATATCTTAAAAAACAATTATATACTTTTGTGGGGGTAGATATCCACACCTTTTAATTAACAACCTTATAACTTTTCAATTGATGGAATAGAAAAAATATATATAATATATTAACATTTAAAAATATAATTATTTAATGAATTTCAAATATATAAATTCATGATATAATTATTTCCATCAAGGACAGAAGGTTATAAAAAAATTACATCAGTTCATGAGGTGGTAGTCCGTCTTACTAATGAACGAATGTTTCATTTTTCATCAATGGATAACCAGATGTATATAGGTTATTACACATAAAGAATAACCTCAAAATATATTTATAATATTGATACTATTATATCATCATGTTTGGATAATAGTTTTTAGAGTTTAGTGATGAAATAAAATGAAAACACTTGGTTATGGACTATACCACTTCTTCAAATAACCTATTCAGATTTATACCTATGTCTATACTAGGTTTTTTTTTGAAAAAAAAAGATTTTAATTAAACAATTGGGATTATAGAAAGGAATTTTTTAGATATTTTGTTATCTTAAATTCTCTTGATGTTTGGTTAGTATAGTATAAGGGGATTCCTTTTATAAGTGGTGGGATGACACACGTGGAATGTTTTCAAAAAATTAAAATATATAAATTTATTAAATAATAATAATTTTTTTACCATTTATGAATAAAATAAAATATTGGTTCCAAATATTTCCATAAAATTTATTTTTATACATTTAGGTCAATTTAACCGTTGCATTTTTATTTTTACACATGATAAACCTATTTTAATCTTAACTGTTTTCACATTTGATAATGTTTTTTACTAGTAATTATGAAAACATTAAAATTAAAATAATATAAAATATATAACATTATGATTCCAAAAAAAAATCCATGTTAAAAAATTAAACTCTAATAAATTTTATAATTTATTTATAAAATTAACATGAAAAATAGGATTATAAAGGGTTTTTCACAAAAATGTGTTGTTAATTATACAAATTCTTTAAAACAATATTTTAGATTTATTTAAATTCAAAAAACATTTTATGTACTATGTTTAATAAATATTAAATAATTATATATTTAAAATTAAAAAAATATCATTTGGATATATATAAAATGTGATAAGATAGGATAAATATTTAATAAAAATGAATATTTTTCAGAATTAATGGAAAAATCAATCTTTTTAGAAAATATTAAAAAAATGCTGTAAAAAGGTATTATAACAAGATATTATATGTAGATTTTTAAATTCAACACTGAGCATAAATACCCATGAAGGATATTTGTTTAACTTTATACCCTTCAGTAGCATGAGGAACATGAAATAGTGAGTCTAAATAAATTGTAATATTTTATGATGTTATAACTATAGCTATCACATTGGATAAATTGAATAATACATTCTAAATTATGATACATATATGGTTTAAATTTTTTTAAAAAAATTCATTTATTATCCATTGATTAAGAATAAAAAAATTATTATATTTAAATAAAAACTGATTTTATTGTGAAAAATTATATTATTTCTAAAACATGGTTTAGTCATGTTTTGCGATGATAATTTTAAATTAATTTTTACCGATTTTATAAAATTATTTAATTCAATTAAATCCCATCCAAAAATTAAAATATCAAAATTATCATTGCCAGATTTTTTGGAATTTTTTTGAAATATTTCATTTCTTATTAATAATGAAAAATAATTATTTGTAAATTAAAACTACCTTTTCATTATAAATTTTTAATAGTATATATATATATATAATAGGCATTATATTAAGTAAAAAAAAATTTATTAGTCAAATTTTGATGATTATAATCATTTAAATATTTTGTCTTGATATAAAAACGTTGAATGATTTCAATTATTTTCCCTTTATTACCATGCTTTCACTTTTCCACTGAAGGATAATTTTTATGTTAAATTGTATTAAATAGATGAATTAAATTGGAAATAAATATATTCTATATTTGGAAAATTAATAATTTACAGTTTCTAGTTAGGTAAAAATAATTATTTTCCCAAATTAATAGTAAAATTAGTAAAATCATTAAGATGGTTGTGGTTATGTGATATAAAATTTTATTTATGATATAATTTTATTGAAATAGTATTAAAAAATATTGTTTAATGATTGATTATGATCCATTTTTTGACCTATGTTTCCTATAAAAAACATGGGGACACATTTTTTCTTTTCAAAATTTAAAATTTTTCCACTCACCTCATATATAAAAGGCCACCATATATCTTTTCATCATATAACCACAAAAAATATAGGGTTAAACGAATAATTAAACAAATTACAATAAAAAAGATCACATTTCATTTGATAATCCCTATACTGATATCAAATCCAACCATGGAATAATTTGGTGGAAACCTACGTACGTTAACAAAAGAATAGGTACCCTTCATCATCTAGTGTTTTTCTATTATTTATTCATCCACACACAACAATTATCCATAAAAAATGATGATTTAAATAACTTAGTATCTTGAAAATTCTAAAATGTGTTTGTATGGTAATTACTTGCAACCATCCTCATCTTTAGGAAATGTGTAACGAAATCACCATTAGTGTGTACGATGGTCTACCACCTCGTGAACTGATGTTATTTATTTTTCCAATTACCACCTATCATGAATGGGTATACTAATATATATATATATATATATGATATATATACCATTATGATACATAAAGAGGCAATTTTCCATTTATATCTTTTTAAATTAACATAACATATGATATTCGAAAACATCGCTCATGGCTTCGATATACTAAAACCTCTAAAAGTGATCTAATTCATCTTTCACTAACACATTACATGGAAGAAAATATTGATTTAATTAATGAATATATATATGATATTCATGAAATAATTATGAAATTAATTAAATATTTATCTCCTTTAAAAGATAATATATCATTGTATTTATTTCCTTTTTACTCACATCATGATGATAAAATCATTCATGTTTGTGTGGACTACCACATTCATGATGCGTTGTGACTCCCTTTTCATCACGACACAAAATAATTGATATGAATATTTATATTTATATTCATATAACTTATATTATATTATTATAATTATATAAGGGTAAAATATAATTTACCACCATCCAATAATGATCATTACAAAATTAAAACACTACTCACGTGTACGTACAACCTACATCTACATGATTGTAACGTACTAAATTTCAAAAAACTATATTTCATGATTTGTATTAAATTATCATTGATAAATAAACATAATAATTATTTCATTAATATTATTTTTTAGATCATTAAACAATATAAAATGTAGAATCAACAAAATTTTCATTATAATACATGCATGAGAGACTATGGAAATTATCCAATGAAAAAATGAAAATAATTAATGATTAATAATCATTGAGTAGTAAAATTCTATAACATGATCATATATAAATATATAAATATGGATCTGGAAACATAAAAAGTCAATATCATTTTTAAAACCACTACACACGAGGTTAAATAATATTCTACCAAATGGAAGAGTAAGGTGTGAGATTCAGTATCAAATTATTTTTTTTTGTGGAAGATTTATATGTTATGAAATTTAATATCATATATTTTGTATATGATTTCAGTTTAACTTTTCATATAATGAATAATTGATACTCCATTTTCTTATCCCAATTGGAATAATGTGAACCTTGTGTCAAGGGATATCATCTCAATTTACTTTCACATATGCATATTTTGTTAGGGTGAAAATATCTTCATTTATATGGTGTACATACATACCATATGAAATTTTATATCATGATCAAATAAAAATTCATTGAAAATTAATTGTTAATTAAATTTATTTCATCAAATAGAATTTATATTCAAATCTACCAAGTGGTAAACCAATTAATATGTCAATTTCATTTTGTTGGGTTGTACTAAATCGTCCTTGCCTTTGAAATTATATAGTTACGTGTGTATTGAATTATGATTAAATTATGTTTTATATAAAATTGTTTTAGGTCTATTTACATTTTATACACATTATTTGGTTTATACTCAACACAACATTATCATCATTTTAGAGGTTTAATTCACAAACCATTATAATATGGATTGTTAAATCATGAATTTCAAATTAAGTAAATTATATTATATTGTAAATAAAAAATTAAATTATGTCATTAAAAATTTATTCTGGAACTATTTGAAGTATTATTTAATATTTTCATCTTATTATTACTCTAAATGGCTACTAATATTTTAATGATATCTTACTTTACTTCTCCATTTTTTCGGGAAAAGTTTTGTTCCATGAATTTTTTTTTCTATATTAATTTACCAAATATATGAAACCCTATATAATGATTTATAAATGTACTTTTAGGATATTTTTAATTTTTAAAACAAATTTTAATATAATATTCATGACATTTTTAAAACAATGTATGATTTTATTTTATTAGTAAATAAAATGAATATTTGTTTCAGCATACTTAATATGTATGAAATTTAATTCCTACATGGCTGCTAAATATTTTAAAACATCCAATATACATATAGAATTATATTTTGATATTTTTTGTGATACATAATTTTTAAAAGGTGTTCTTCAAAATTAAAAGTATATTTTCCCCAATAACATGTTTGATGATATTTTAATGTTATTTGTGCTTATGAACAACAAAAAGCCTTTCTTTTATAAACAGTCTAGTGTTAGTATATTATGTTGTTAGTTTCCTTATTATTCATTTCGGTGGTTTATAATAATTTTTACCGAGGAATATATTAATCGATCTATATTAATTCATATTTTCAACCATTAAATTTACATATAAATTTTACCATTCTGATAATTTGTCAATAAATATACCATAAATATCCATTATATTTATCATGGGTATGATTATTTCTTAAACCCTACCTCATTTCTACATAAGGTGTTTTATATTGACTGATATTTGATTTAATGAAGAAATATTGATAGCTTATATTCTTTCTTAAATATATATATATATATATATATATATATTTAATTGTAAGTCATTATGATTCATGATTAAAATATATTATTCGATATATTTGGAATTATTTTGATATATAGTGATTGACGGGGCTTGGAAATATATATCTTATCAATGAATCATTAGTCTCCTGAAACAAAATAATACAATGGAATAAAACAATATTCATATAGTAGTATTAAAATGTCTTCTCCACAATCATGAGGGTAGAGTTACCATGATGACTACATCGTTCCATTTTATAAATAAGAATTTAATTTATTATGAAATTAGTGATTATCATTCCTGATTTTTCAAAATGATTTTACCTCTTGAGGTATTTCATTTTAGGTTTTTGATAAAATGGAATATTGTTTTGTTTATTTACATTGAAATATTTATTATTCCATATATATTTATGATGGCCATATTATTGATTAAATGTTGTGTTTTTTAATAATTGTCCTTCCTATATTGATTTCACTAGTCGAATTATATATTTTGGAAGTTTGTATAGTTATTTACCATGCCATATATATAATGCTTATTAATTCTGAATAGCATCATCTATACATAACACATAATAAGAATCTGATCTCTTTATTATTTTCATTCTGTCCCTATGAATCCATGATGTGTAGTATGTTTTATATGAAAGTATATTCTGGGGGGAACAATTTTATTATCAAAACAAATTTTTTAAATATTGAATTCCAATATAATATAGGAATTATGTATATATCCTATTAACTAAAATCACCAAACTATTTGTTCTTTTAGAATTTCATTCCTTGTATATTTGGACAATGTATGAATGGTTTCACAAACTATGAGAAACTGGGGTCGGAGTCGCTATAATTTATCTTAATAAATTTTCATATTCTTATATCTAAAATAATTTACTTTTCATTAAATAAAATATCTAAATTTTTTGAAATTAACTAAAATATTTTCTTCATATAGAAATTATCTTTTTTGAGGAAAATCAATTTTTATGCTTAAAATGAAATTCAAAAAATTATATGATAATTAAATAATTATTTATCAATAAAATTTCATTAATTATAATAGTTTTATATATTTCATAATAAATTTAATTACATTCATACACATAATTATAATTTCATACTCAATAAAATCCTATTTAAAAATTAATATTTTTTTTTGACTGGTGTTGTTTATTTTAAATTCCATCAATCATAATATTCTTTAAATAAATATAACAGTGTAACTTGGATAATAATTTAATATAAAACATAATTTTTTTTTTATCTTCTTATTTTATTTTTTTCAATGAATTAGTATTTTTTAATAGTTATTTCTAAATATAATTACAATTTCCTATAAAATATTTTTCAAAAATTTACTTTTATATAAATTACACGTACCTATAATATTGAGGAAAATACATATACTCGATATTAGATGTGTATTTATTAATGTATACATGGGTATACTATGTGGTTTCATAAAGTTATCTTTCATCAAATTCAATTCAATAGATTCCATGTTTTAATGTTCCAAATTTTGTAGGGATCATGAATAGTTATTGTTATATCAGTCTAACTCAGAATGATTGTTATATAACTAAATGTTTGTGACTTCAATATAAAATTTTTATTTCATTTTAATACATTTGTGACACTGTTGAAATGGAAAAAAATATTAATAGATTTATAATATTAAAAAAATGGACGTTAAATCATTTTTGTTCTCTAGGAATTAGGTACTAATTAATATAAATCTTGATATATTTTGAATGACTCAAATTTCATTTTTGAATATAATTTTATTTTTAATTTCACCTCCTAACATGGTTCAAATTGTCTAAAATGAGACAATGATCATGGAATTTGTTTGATAATTGATCCCAACTATCAATATTTCTTTTTGAGATGTGAAAAATGAATAAGTTTCAATATGAAAAACTATGATACATATAGGAGTCCATGTTCATGTTTTCATATAAAAATGATATATAATCTAAAAATAATAATTAAATAAAAAACCACAAGAATATGTTCTCAAAATGTCATCATACATTATTAAAATTATATATATTTCATTTGAATCTTGTAAGAATCAACTCGGTGTAAATATAATAAATGAAATATATAGATGGAATATATATTATTAACTTC
The DNA here is from genome assembly GCA_963277665.1 of Viscum album. NCBI lineage: Eukaryota > Viridiplantae > Streptophyta > Magnoliopsida > Santalales > Viscaceae > Viscum > Viscum album. The sequence continues at coordinate 1,991,679,402 of OY728135.1, read as the reverse complement.
CAAATATGTGTCTTTTTACAATGGAGAACACATCACATATCCATAAATAATGACATAGCCAAATATTTTCTTGATACATTAGGATAATTTCAAAAATTCATTTATGATGTTTAGGAAAATCACAAACATAAATACAACACAAAAAGTGGTCAGTATGGCTCAAAGTGAATTTCTTCCATATAAAATTTTCATTTTAATTTGAAACATGTGTCACATAGCAGAAACCATGAAAATGATAATCAACTTTCTTGAACCATTATAAAAGTTATACAAAAATAAATAATTTTTTTTCAACCAATTGACAACGTGTTGATATAAAACCCAATGTGGATGGTATCAACCAATGTAAAAATTTATACTTTAAAAGAATAATTTTGGTTTTAAACAAACATGGAATTTTCAAAACAAAGAATATTAGCTTATATTATTTTCAAAAACTAGTAAAATGATTCATAATTAAGTTTTTTACATGTAAGAATCGATTTCACATCAATTGGACACATGACGTGTCATGTATGACTCAATATAGAATTTTTCATATTAAAAAGTTACATCTCAATCCAAAACACATTCTACAAAACCAAAATTGAGAAAATGAGCTTAAAATATAATTATAAATTCTTAAAAAAGTATCATTAATATAATTTTTCTATGATAATTAGCATCACATTAATTTTATACATATTATCCCATATAGATTTCTAACATTGAATTAATAATAAAAAATACCATGTTAGACTACAACCAGACTAAGATAGCTAAAACATTTGAAACTAACTAATTTTTCAGTGATGAATTAGTGAAAAAATCCATATATCATATTTGGAATATATGAATGTACCTCATAGAAATCAGACACATGATTTGGCTGATATTAATCAAATCCCATGTTTTCTAATTGAAAATTTTCATTTTTGTATAAAAAACAACTAGCATATCCAAAATCAAAAAAAAAACGAGCACCAATTTTTTTAATACATACTCTGAAAATTCCATATTTCATTTTTAATTTGATTAAATATACAACATTTCAACCTGACAGACAACATGGATTCTATGAATAAAAGTGATTTTTCTTCAGATTAAATAATATGCATTCCATACTAAAATACATATCAAATAGTCGAAAAATAATACCGGCTTATATTCTTATGCTACATTGTGAAAAAGACAGAATTTAGTTGATTTTTTTAGGAATCTACCTCGAATTAATTTTACACATATTTTTCCCTATAGGACACAAATGTCTATTTACAAGAAAATGTTATTTTTGTCATAATCACGATTCATATAGCCAGTATCCAAAATTTCCATTGGATAATCATGATTCAAAAGAACAATGATTCATAAATGTTCTATAACTCGTATGAATTAAATATATATAAATTCAACACATGATGTGGTTGGTATGGCTAAAATTGTATGTTTTCACTTTATTTTTATCATTTTACACTAATACATATGTCATAGAGCCCTCAATGATACACAATATATTGGATTTCAGTGATACCGTAGTGTTGTGAAACATAATTATATTTTTATGATTAGTAATTGAACATATTTCAATTTAACAAAATACATGATTATATGGTTCAACATTTTCTTTCAATATAAAATAGTCATTTTAGTTAGAAACAACATTCATGTAGCCAAATCCATGGAAAATTTATTGAATCATCTTGATAATTTAGGATGAAGATCTATAATTAATTTTTTACATGCTAGAGCTGACCTCAAATCATTAAAATACACAGATTTTCTGGTATGACTGAAGGAGAATGTTTTCACATTGAAATGTGTTATTTTTTTCCTAAATTTATCATTACGTAGCCAAAAATGAGAAACTGAGATAAAAACCTCTTGATAATTTAGTAAAACTATTCATAAATCATTTCTGATTTTTTAGAACAGTCTATATAAATATTCAAAAAAACATAAAAAATATGATACAATGTTCTTATATACAATATAAAAGTGTCATTATAATCAAAACCCTGATTCATTAGCTAAAATCGAGTGAACGGTCATGAAATGTCTACATAATTTTGGGAAAATGTTTTGGGTTTTTTTGTTGACATGTAGTTATAAAACACACATTAATCTAATATGCAATGTGACTCGTTTCACTCATATTATTCTTTTCAATATTTAAGTGTAATTATATTCTAAAAGAATATTTTGTACAACACCATGATTTCAAAGTACGTAATCTCATTAAAGTAATTCAATAGCTTGCGCTACACCCAACACTGAGTTCGAGCGCACCACAACTTATTAAACTATTCGTTCAAAAAGAGGTTATGAATAGTATTAACTATAATTTGTATCTGATATACTCTATATAATTTTTAAATCTATATTAGGTGTTTCAAAGACCTAATATAAGAACAAATTAATTTATTTGGATAAAATATGTAATATTCAAAAAAATGAAATTTTAAAAACATTTAATGGAGAACCCTATTTGAAACGAATATTTAGAACTTTTATATATTAAATATAATGAAATTAAATTCATCTTTTTTATTGTCATATAAAAATTTAGTTTGAAATTTTCTCTGGCACTTTTCAGGTAACTTTCATATTTGGATGAATAGAGAGAAATACCGTGTTTTAATTAAAAAAACATTTTTAATCGAAATAATTTATAGTGATAAATAATACATTTGAATGGTTTGGAAGTATAGTTAGATTATATCTAAATAATTTAATACAATGTTGGCCATTATAAGTAATTTCATATTAAAATTTGACATAAACACATTTTAATCTTTTGATAGTTTTTACTTTTTAAAAAACCAACTTTTTGGTTTGACAATGGGACTTAATTTTAAATCAGTAAGTGAAACATCTATGTTTTTAATTTGATAAAATAGACTTCGTATTTGAATTTGGAGTATCAAAATAATATTTGGGTAAACTTTTGTTATTTTTCTGAAAACATTCAATTTTTTTGAATAGTGAAAAAACACTATGATATTGGTTAAAACTGACTTTTTTTACATAAATAGTTATATTATTTTAATTTATCATAGGTAAAAAATATACTTTATTCAATTATATTTTCGGTGTAATTCATTGGATAAATATTATAATAAGTATACATGTATAAATTTTTATTGAACATTTACAGTCTTTTACCGACCTCATAGGTGAATTTTTAAATTTGAGTAAAACATAATTTTACTACTTCTGTGAGTTGACTTTAAAAAATCCACGAGACCCGGTTGATATCAATAAGTAAAATGTGGTTCAATTAGATGAAAATAATTTTTTATGAATAGTATATTTTTACTTTTATTTAACACGGTTAATAGTAAATAGGGTAATTAAGTTTAAAAATTATATATTTTTTCCCTGACACATGGTATAATTCTGTTGGATAAATATAATTCGACCAAAAAAACCTTGGGAATAGAATATGATCCTTTAGGTCCACTTGGATAATATTAAGACTTTTATTATTATTTTATTTAAAGAAGTGTAAAGAGTTAAATTCAATGTTTAATAACTAAACCATTTTCAATACAGGGTTATACATAATATAAATTAGACTACAAATTTTCATTAGAAAGATAAAAATATTTACTAAATAATGATATTATATTTATAATTTTTATACAATAAAAATTTTAATTTATTTATGATACAATGATGGCCAAGTAATTACCTGGATAATGATATATTAAAATATTTGATATTATTAATATCCAAATAAATGTAATTTGAGATATTAATTGAATTAGAGTAATTTTATAGATTAATATGACATGATAGGGTTGATTAAATGAATTTTTTTCTAATTAATAGTGCTATTATGATTTTAACAAAAAAAATATGAAATAGTTTCAATATTGACATAAAAGAGTTTTTAAAACAAATATAATATTATTAATTGATATTCTATTCTAGATAATCTAAGGTTCTACCAAAGGGCATTAATAATATTTAAATGTCATTATTGAACCACTTTGGGTTATCTTGGATGTTTATAGTATGTTTATTAACCATATAATATTAAAATAAAAAAAGACATGGTAAATGTCAAACTATTTAACTAAGATTTATATATAAAAGATAAGGTTAATATGATGACCTAAACAAGTCTAAAACCTATTGGATGGAAGGATTTTGACCAATCCCCCCATTATCCTTTAAATAATTTTTTTTATTCATTAGAAATCGAAAAAGATATGATTATAAAAAAATATTTCAATCATTTCCTTAAGTGACCCTCACCTCTCATATAAAAGGGAACATTCACTTATCTTAATTTCAATCCTCCAAAGACTTTTTTCTTGGAAAAACCCTGCAAAAATATCCTCCCAAATTTATTCCCTTAATTTTAGAAGCCTTCTTTTGGTCTGAAAGATAACATAAGAATCCCTTTGGATCAAATCAAGAGGAAGAATCCGAAGAAGCGGTAAATATTTCGTCACCGATTTCTGGTTCTTTACTTCTTCCACATCCACTTTCATTGTTGTTTCCATTATAAAATAATAACTCAATTATATTATATATACTAAGATTTTATTATAAAAAATTTTACAACCATATTCATTATTCATTCCTTTATATAAATGACAAAGTCACCATACGTGTGTACGCACAGATTACTAGCTCCACGTCGTGGTGTAGTTTGTTATTCTAACATTTCGTTATTTGGATGGGTATAACAATTAGTATAAATGAATTAAATAATAAATAAAACATTTTGATGAATCTTTAGATATGATATACCATCCAATTACATACTATTTCACAATCAATATAATGACATTTTCGCACATGCGTATATAGATATTACCGTCTCCATGATGCGATGTGATTCATTTCCACATTGACCATTCAATGATGATTATAAAAACATATATATAATTAATAAGTATGTATTATATGAAATAATAATTCTACTTAAGAGATATATATATTTATTTATTTACCTACATATATCTTATTAACTTAGTTCCGTTCAATAAGATATGAAAACAGAAACAGTGTTAATGCGTACCTACGGCCAACCGTCTCCATAAATGGTGTTTTCATTTTCATATATATGTATATTATACATATTTATGTTATAAAAATATATGATATATAAATGATGTTTTATATTCTTCGTATTTTTTAATCATAATATATTTGATATAATCAAGAGTAACAAGATAAAACACGTATGATAAAAAAGTGATTTTTACCTTAAATGTTAATTTAACATGAAAATTATTATTAAATGGGTATTTTAAATTAATAAATGAATCATGTATGATATCATAAATATTAATATGGTTCTGGTATAATTTAATAACATACTATGGCTTTTATACATGAGGATAAACGTACCCTCTACTAAAGGAAGTACAAGGTAAGGGTTAATTTCAGAATCTCTTTATTATCCGATGTTGTTTTTACGAGAGTATGTACTGGGAAATATTTATTATCCTTGTCTATGTTTCATAAAATATTTTTTGAAGGTATTATTTTTAAGGGGCTATTTTACTAAAACATAATTTTAATTTTTTTAATAATTTATTCTTCTAAACCATTCCCATTAAAGTCCATGTTTGCAAAATGTTTTTAATGATTTATTCATATGGACATGAATGTTTTAAAATATTAATTCCTTTCAAAAGAATCAATGTGGAATGGGACTCATTTATTCAAAAAATATCATTTAAATGACATTGTTTATATTAATTTTAAATGATTTCTTAAAAAGGGAATATTTTTCTCAATGATTTTTTCTGATCATTTTCAACTACGTTAACATAAATTACGGGATATTATTCTTGATTAAGGTTGATTTATTATGATAAAAAATGTCTATATTGTATTGAAGGTTTTGTGATATGTTTGGGTGTTGGTGTGTTATTTTTATACCATTCATGGTTTATTTATAAATCATTTACATTTCGTATGATAGTTCTAATACGAATGTTTATGAAATGTTTAAACCTTTTCATATGAGGAATGAATTAGACATAGTAAGTGATGGGAGGAGTCTGCTATATCTCCTAGATGCATCGGTAGGTCTTAGTAGACAAACTAGTGTCTTGGCTCAAGTCCTTGACAAAAACTTATTTGTAGTCAAGGCACAAAGACTTGACAATGTGTTTATTAAATCTGGCATTATGAATTCCATCATTATAAATGTGGTTATTGATGTTTCATGTAATTATTCTACCAGTAAAATATACATTTGAATAAATAAATGAAATTATTTTATTGTAACTTTACAATATTATGCTAGAGTTTAAGTTTAAAAGACTTTTGTGTTAGTCTTATACATTTCCTTAAAAGTTTATGCTTATTTATTAATTTTTCGGCTATATTGTTATCCTTAAGAAGAATCTGAGCTCACCCCTTTCTTTGTTGTAATTTTCCAGGGATTACATGAAGTGTATATTGATTGAAAATATGGGTTAATCTAGGAGATTAATGGCATTTTCAAATGATCATTTATGTTGTGTTTTATTTTCTATTGAGTACTGTAACATTAATTTATGTAATCTATTTACCATGATTGCTAAACCAATTTTTCTTTCAGGACTTGATTCATTATAATCATGCTAATGTACTAAAATAATTCACTGACTCTAGGCTTCTGGGGTTGGGGTGATACATAAATACATATCCAAATTTTAGAAGATAATATTTTATTATATTAATTATTATATAAAATTATCCATATTTCATTTATGAAATGTATGATTCAAAAAATTCTCAATCTATAAATTTATGTGTTTGGTATGAATCAAAGTGTATATGTTTACATTAAATGTTTCATTTTACATTACGACATGTGTCACCTAGATAAAATTGGTTATATGATGTCGAACTATCCTGATAATTTATGGTAATGATTGATAAATAATATTTCATATGTAGAAATTGAGAAAAAATCAATTGGACACACAATGTGGCTGGTATAATTCAAAGTTCATGTTTTCAATATATTGGTTTCATTTTAATCTAAACAAGATTTCATTTATCAAAAAATATAAAAAATATATTTTGTACCTCTATTCATTATGATAATAATACATAATTTTTTATAGCATGTAGTAATAAAAAATAAATCAATCTAACACGTGATATATCCAATATGTATCAAACTACATTTTTCAAAATCAATAAAACATTTTTAGTTGAAAAGGCATGTAAAATTCATAAACTAAGGAAAGAAGATTATTTTTTATTAAAAACACTAAAAATAATGAATATTTACAAAAAATAGTCTCCGGAAGCATGAATGGGAAACCCGTAAGATGGAATGACCATATTCACATTTGGTGTGCATGCTAAAATAACTAATAAAAATATTAATGTATTTATTTAAATCATTAAAGAAAATTAGATATATGTAATTTAAAAATATTAAAAAAAACAATACAGTTAATAATATAATTAATTATAAATAATTTGACTAAAATATTAGTAAATAATTCTATTATCATTCACAACTAATTATATAATTAATATAGGTAATATAGAATAAAATAATAGATTAATTCCTCAATGAAAAATATAATATATAAAAATTATTTATTGAAAAATAATATAATTTCTGGATAATGTAGGTGTTAATTAATATAATAATTAATAATTAACAATACAATTAAGATTATTTTCACAAAAAATTCTATTTTAAGGCCCCAAACTTGAAGATTATATATTTTTGATTTTTTATCAGGAATTTACTTTCTTTCACATTAAGGATATTTCCAGTTTTTTAGTTTTACAAAATTATTCCATAACTATTATATTAAATCTCAAATATTACAACGAAAACAGTTCTACTCTATCAATTTTATCAAAATAATAAAACTCCTTAAAAAAAAGAAGAATTTTTTCTTGAAAAAATATTCTTGAATTCTTTTTTTCTCTTACCCTTCTTTATAGATTGTGAAAAAACATTTCAAAAACGTGGTATAAGCATAAAAATCCCAGTAAAGAGTATTAATTAAGGAAAGAACATTTGAATATTATTTCATACAAATCAATGAAATCATACTTTTTACTCATGAAACATAATCTCTTTAACATACCTAATTAAATCATAATATTTTTGAATAAATCATAGAATCCATAAATCATTATGTTATCTAGTGGCATCCATAACATAATTACATTGTAGCTTTCATGGCCAAAAAAGGAGTAACATTCATGGTTATGTTTTGAATATAAATTAAAGTATATTTCATAAATATCATTGAAAAAACATTAATGTTTACCCCTGTCACATTTCCCAATGCATTTGAGACCTATCATGGGCTCACCCGTAATAGGTTTTTCATGGTGGAACCTGTATTTGATTTATCATGTGACCAGCCATAAAATTTCCAAGTACAATTACATAATAATAAAACAAAAAATATTTAAAATTTCAAGATTTCAAACTTCAATCAGAAGAAATAAATTCATGATATTGAAATATTCAATCCATTTCCCAATCCATTTAAATCATTTAATTGAGTATCTTTTGAATTAATGCCTCTGATACTACATATAAAATTAAAGAAAAATTATGGAATAAATTTTTTAAAACATATATGACCATATAAATAATACATTAATTTTTTTTAAAACTTGTACATTAATGATAATTATTTAAAATAATAAATAATTAAAATATTTAAAACAATTTCTTAGTTAAAGTGTATAGTAACACTTGAGAAACACATGAATAAAAGTAATTAAAAAATAAAATAAAACCAAAATTTAATATCTTAAGAATATATAAATTAATGATTCAATATGTCCATAGGGTGCTATATAGACCTTATATGATATTATAAGTTTCCAAAATAGAGATATTCACTTATTAAAAGAGATTGAGATGTAGTCCCTTACAATGATCGTATCATTAGAATTATAATAAACCAATGAAATAATTATGTGTGAAAAATATTTTTACACCCAATATATGTGGATATTAAGTGTAAAAAAACATTGGTAATTAACCCAAATACTTGGAATAACAAAACCAATGACAGGGATATTTAACATAATTAATGGATATTGAGCTATGATTTCCCTTACAATGTTCATATAAATGATGTAAGAATTTATTAATAGGGTGATTATTTGATTCAAAAGTATATACACACAAATGTAATTGGAAATTACAATGTAAATAACTAAATATTTATTCCACCCATAATAGTGGCATAATATAATCAATGATGTAAGTTTAAACCCCTATTAGTGGGAATTGAGTTAAGAAATTACCTTACCTCGAATCCGACTTGTCTCGTTAATTATTTATATTCTAGTATAATAAACATAGGTTAATTTATACTTTGTGGATAACCTTTTCATATTTTATAATTCATTTTATATCACTGATTTTCATGTTATCAAAATTACATAATTATTTAAGTTCATATTGGTCATTTTGATGATATTCGGGACTTGAGTCGAAAATGAACTAGTTTGATGAAAATTTTCTAGGTGGTAAAATGTAAATCATCTCTAGAAAATTATTCATGATATAAGTGTCATAGATATAATGTATATATGTATTTTTAATAACCAAGAACAATTAGAGATAATAAATTTAGTGCATTGTTCATCGAGACGGTAGGCCATTTGTACGCATGAATGCTACTTTAATTTATTTTTCATATTAATCGATTGAAAACTAAGTAATACACAGGTATATTATAATTATATAATAATATCTATGTTATATATGTTATATAATTTCATTAATAAAATCCTTTACATGTTACTCGTGTTTCATGAATTAGTCATATCACATTGAGGGGGCAGTAGTCCACATTTTCTCAAATGAAATTATCGTATTTAGACATTTTTTAAATACTAAAGGAATTTTGTGAATAAATTTTATTAATCATAGATTAAAAATATATATATTGTATATAACATATTTATTCACTCCATTCATGTATAAAATCATGGTTTAATGAAGAACGTGTTGAATGAAACATATCACACCATGGAGACGGAAGACCATACGTACACACCGTGACAATATCATTTAATTAATGGTTAAACCATGTATAATTGGATAGTATATTATTTATAAAGAATAATTATATTGTTCTATTCATTATTTACATCAATTGTACTCATTATTATTCACATTCAAATTATGTCACGTTGAATAACAAATGACACCATGGTGTAGAGACAGTAAGCCGTACGCACGCACGTATGTTGATATTTTTATTCGTAGGATGGATAAAAAGAGGTATAAGGTGGTACCATTATTTTAATAACATTTAATCATGTATAATATACTATATTTATTAATTTATTATGGAAACTACAGAATTATTGAAAGTTGAAGAAAAAGTGAATTTTGAAAGAGGTGATAAAACAAATACATCTTTTTTGAGTATCTCATTTTGATTATCACAAAAGGCCTCCAAAGGATGGATTTATACCCAAATTTTGGACTCTAGTAAGAATTTGTAGATTTTTTTAGCTTATTTTAATATAATTTGGATGATCTAATTGGCTTGAGAGGTCTGAGTAAATGTGTACAGGTGTGGCCTTTTATGAGAGGGAGGAATGGAACATTATGAATGTTTTGAAATATTATTTTATTATAAAATGATTTCAGAATTCCAATTGATACAAAAGTGATAAATATGGATAATAATATAAATATGGATATGAATCCTCTCAACCAATATGTTTTAGACAGGTTTACTTCACAAAATTATCAGTATATTTTAGCATTAACAGTTATTTAAAAACATTATCTTTTACCATGTCTTCTTGAATCATTAAAATATATGGTTACTATAGTTAATATAAAAGAAACATCGAGCAAAAATTTGATCATTAATGACATTTTTAACATTATAAAATTAATTTCACAGAATATTATATTTCTAGGACTATTATATAATTTAAATAACAAATATTAGTTTTAAAAACTAATCTATGTCAATTATGACCCTATTTAGTAATTGATTTTTAAAGTCATAAAAACATGATTACATTCGAAAAAGTGGCATTAAAAAATCCCTCACATTTCAATGAGATCCAAAATATTCATTTTTTTCATAGAAATGTACAAATAAAATTTAATTTATATTTATAATATTATTTAATTGAATCATTCATTAATAAGATAATCACTACATCATCATTGTGTGAAAAATAAATTTTTTTAAGGAATAAAAATTATAAATAAATTACCATGATTTAGGAATATGTTTATATTTAATATTAATATTTATATTTAAATAGATCACTTATATGTCCTTATATTATAATCTTTTTACTAAAAGATACATGTTTATGTAATATTTCTCTTTTAAATAAACTAAATTTTATAAAATGTCATTTTCACACCCTAGTGGCTTCCATATGCCTAAAGGTCGTCTAAAGAATACTCATAGTCGAAAATATGACATCTAATAGGATTGGGACATTTTATGGGAAGTTTTATATTATTATAATATTAATTTTATAACCTTATTTACCATTATTTACCCTTTAACCATAGTAAATGAAAAACATTACTGAAGATACTATTCATAATAACCAGAAAAAAAATGTACCTGATTACATAAATTGGAAATTATGATTCCAAAAATGGAATCCACTTTTCAAAATTGAAAACAAAAAATTTGAGGAAATTACTTTAAAATTAATTTCAATTGTCCAAACCTGAAAACATATTTATAAGAAGTAAAAACTATCAAAGGATTGATATTTGTTTATATCCCATTAAAATTTGATATTTATTCCAATGACCATCCTATGATTAAATGATAAAAATATAATCCATTTACACTTTAAAACAAATTAAAAAGACAGTATAACTATATAAATAAATTAAACAAAAATATAGTTCTAAATTTAAATCCACTAGTTTTTACTATTCATTAAAAATGATGGTTATTAGAAAAATACCAAATGTAAATTTTGTTTCCCCAATTGAGAAAAAGATGTTTTTATCACATAAAACATATAACAGAGACAAAAACAATTTTTAAAAAGGATTGTCTATAAAAAAGAGGTAAAAATACCTTTAAAAAATATTATTTTATTTTATACTTAAAATTAGATTAATTGTAATTTTGAGCCTTGAAAATTCTATTGTTAAATATATAAACATTTAATGAATTTGTAAAATCATAATGTAGTTAATTTTATCAATTACATCCAATAGAATGGAAAGTCAATAATGACCATTTAGAATAATATTTTTTTTGCTGTATTATTTTCGGTTTATTTGAGTGATGTATGGAACATTAGATTTATGTGGATCCTATTTTTGTGTGTCGGGTACTCTATCATACATAGTTTCCCCTTCAAAATAAAATTTATATTAAATTCAAAAATATTAATAGAAAAAAAAATCATTTCATAAATACATTGGATGTTACAACATTCCCCCTTTGGGAAATTGGGTCCAAGGATTTTTTAAATTTGGGTATGGAATCGTCATTGATAATCCCACACTGAAAAATGATTGAATAAAACTTTCACTTTAAATGAATAAAAGTGAAGTTCAATAGTCACCTGATATAAAACATACTAGGATTACATGTCAGAAAACAAGGATATAGAATATGAACTATTCGTCTTTTTCTGATGTTTTGTGATAGAAAACATTATTTGGAGAATGATGACCACCCAAAAACCATAATCATTTTATTGATTAAATGTTCTTAGGTTGACTAGTTGGAAAAGAAAATAGAATATGTTTTTTTGATTCCCTTTTCATAAAGTTGGGGAATTTATTTACAACATTTACTAAGAACATAAAAAAACAAACATACTTGCCACATAGTGTTAGATCATTTAATTAATATATACCAAAAAATGATATTTTATTAAAATAATGAGTATTCCAGATGACCTGGTCACACCTGAAGTGCTAGAATCTGTTTATATAGAATCAAATAATCCAAGTAAGAAGAACTATTTATTCCTCCTGATATTAGTCATTTACCAAAACCAAAATTGTTAGTACAAGATCATATAATCCCTAAAAATAATAACCCATTATAAACAGAAATACTATTCTTAATCTCCAAAATTCCAAAAAATTTACCCATAGATCAACAAAGACTATTTAAAAAAAAATTTGGCCTAAAAATTCCTCAAACCATCAAAACAGATATTGAAACCCAATATTTAGAAAAATTTGATCACAAAGTCTTCCACAATAAATATTTAAATTTATTTCCAAATAACATCCACTACTCTTACTGACTCATACATAAAAGTAATTAACCTAATAACATATTTTCTATGAAAAGATAATCATTTCCAAAATTAACCCAAATTTCCATACATCCATAATAACAAAATATATTCTTCTAAAAAAATTCAACTTTTACTCCTCAATTTAAATCCCATAGTATTTCAATTTCCTTAGTCTTATAGTGTTCCAAAAATAAAAAACACATTCCAAAAAAACCATTTTCAATTAATCACCATATCATTTTCCTATAATAACAATATCCAATTTAAAAAAAATCATAATCAACAAAATCATGATCCACAAAATCATTTAACTGAAAATGGAAATTCATACTAACCAGGGACATCATGTTGGACAGTGGTAGGTGATAAAGCCTTATCACACATTGGTGGTGGATTTGATTCCCACGACCTTTACTGATGCGATGGGTTCTCACCCTTCCTGTGGGTTTTCCTTTTTTCTAAAACTATATAATTAAAAAAACTATCCCAAAATGAGAGAAAATATTCAAAAATAACCATAACATTATTTGACATTATGTTTATCTCTCGCCTTTCCATTTGCATCTCAAAATGTAGTAAACAATAATTACAACAAAAACAAGGATCATATTGACTCTAAGTTTATTTATAATTATATGCCGACAAAAAAGGTTATTGTTCTTTGTATATAATTTTCAGAAAAAAAACATCATGGTTACACATAGAAGTGAAAATTCACCCAATGTAATATCACTAACAAAAGAAAATTAATACTTTTAAAAAATTTATCACCCTTAGATTTAATATAACTCTCAAATTTTTAAAATATAGAAATATTAATCATCAAAAAAAATTCCTAATCCCTTAACAATGATTTCTAACATATTTTGTAAAAAATATTTCATAAAAAGAATCATGAATCATGTCCTAAGATTTTTTTAATTTCAAAACATTAGACAAGAAATAATACATACCTTTCATATGTAATTTTTAGTTTCCCCATATCAAATTAGAATATCATTATGTATTTCTAAACAAATATTTTTAGTGTCTTAATGATCCCATTCATGAACTATCACCAGCTGTCATCTATTTTCACAATGACCATACTCTCCAAATTCAGAACATTCAATTGATAACCCCGAATGACCTTATTTAACTTTCTAGCAGTCAACCAATTTCTTCCTTTTTCAATGGAATGTTATTGTTTTATTACCATCATTACCACATATATAACACCTTCCTGTTCCATTGAAACATTTTCCTCGTTGTTTCATTCCACATCCTTGATTCATAGGTTGATGGATATACTCACCTTTATAATATTTAATGAACATCCATATGGATTCGTTTCTCACATATGGCATGCCTTACAAAAATCACCAAGGTTCAAGTGTTTAATAATGACTCTAGATAGTTGGTTTAAAGTAACCATATGAGTTCTTATTGAAAAACCAATTTCATTCAATTTCTTATTTTAAAAACCACCATAGTTTCCATCACATCCATTATTACTTTGGTTCCTACTAGATCTTACCATTTACTAAAACCAAAATTGTTAGTGTGAATATATCATGAAAATTAACATATACTATCCTTTGAGGAGGGTAAACACTAATATATACTTATTCATGTTCTCTTAAACTCATTCAAATTATTGACAATAACTATGAATCTATATAATTTTCTTACAATTGTGGTTATATAAAATATATCACCTTTGCATTAACAAACCCATAACGTCTAAATTTATCAAAACCAAACTCTAATACCAAGACCCAACCTTAAACATTACATATTATTGATTTTTAAAGATGAATTTACTTTCTTTCATATTGAGGAACATTCCCAGTTTAGTGTTTTAAAGAATTAGACTGTAACTATTACATTACATCTAAAATATTACAAAATTACATACTTATACTCTATCATATTCATTTCAAAACAAAAAGAACCATAAAAAGCATGAATTTTTTTCATGATAAATATATTCATAAATTTTTTCTTTATCTTAACATTCTATATACACTATGGATAACATTTAATAAACAGGCATTGAGCCTAAAAATATTGTCAAGGGATATAAAATAAAAAAGAAGAAGAGTATTCCATGAATACATACAAATAAAAGAAATAATTTTTATTACTCATAAAATATTATCTCTTTAACATACCTCATGAAATCAAATGATTTATGAATAAATAATAGAAATCATAAATCATAATGGTAACTTGTGGAATATATAACATACATAAATTGAAGCTTTCATAGTCTCATATGGAGTAACCTCCACGGTTACATTTTGAATACCACTCATAGTATCATATATAAATATTTTAGGAGAAACATTAATATTTATCTCTATCACATAACCCAATGCATTTGACAGATATCACAAGCTCACCCTCCGTAGGTTTATCCAATGAACACCCATATTTTTCTTATCACATAACCTCATGTTAAATGATCATGTACCATCACATAATCATAACACATAAAAGATTGACATTTTCAACATTTCACTCACCAATTAGAATATATCTATTCAAGATATTGAAATATTTAATCCATTTCCAAAACCATTTAAAACATTTAATAAAGATATTTTTGAATCAATGAATCACATAAAACATGGAATATTTTAAAATAAATTAATCAACGAAAATTTTAGAATATATATGTCAACAAAAATAGATCCATAAACCCATTTTGAAAACATTGTATTAATGAGAAATATGTAGAATAATATATCATTAATTATTTTAAAATGAAATTTTGATTAGTGAGTCACTTGACACATGAGAAACAATTGAAAAAAAATAAATAAAGAATAACATAAAATAAAACAATAAATATCATGAGAATATAGAAATTCATGATATAAAATTTCTAAAGGGTTGTCTATACACCTTATAGGATATTAAAGGTGAATAATATCGATATATTCCTCTATGAAATTATATTGAGACGTATTCTCTCAAAAATACCATATCATTAGATTAAGGATATGTCTATGACATAATTATGTGTGAAAAATATAAATACATCCAATATAAGTGGATATAGGTTTAAAAAAAATAAGAGGTCATTTACACATATTTTTGGAAAAACAAAACCAATGACATGGATTGTTATGTCCCAACCAGGGAGCCACTGAATGGTGCCAAAAGCCGGTTACCCACATGCACTCAAGAATGCCTCCACGTATGTCGTAGGTTGCCGACTAGAAGAGAGGGTTTGGTATGTCACAATTTGGTAGACAATACCCTATGTTATCAGAATAATACACCGGTGTAAAAAAATTAAATTAACTAGGTACTAATTCTTATAAACAACCATAATAATACCATCACATATGATACTCAAAACCATGTAATAAAACACTCAACAAATGGTAAAAATGCTATGATAATGCATGTTTGAAGTGTATACAATAAAAATGAATGTAAAGACACGACAAATCCAAAAGGGTCTCGAACCACGTCTATATCCCTCTCCTATGCTCCAATACCAAACTATAGCCTATCACATGTCCTTTCCCTTATCCACTCCAACAACAAAAAAGTCAGAACGGGTGCCGATCAGGCTGCTAGAATAGGGTGTGAGTACAATTTAGTCGGCCACCACAAACAATGTCTAAAATGAATCCAGTAAAAAGATAGTGCATGAATATTTAAGATAAAATAAATACAATGCATCATTTAAACAGTTTTGATATTGTCAATTAATTATTAATCTACACATTAGGAAAATTTAATTCATGTTCCCCATTGTAATTTTCATTCCTTATCATATATCATTTGGTGTAGTTCATCATGCCTAGGACTCCAATTCTCAGTTGAATCATCATTCATTATTATCATTAATAATTTGGTGTAGGTCATCATTCATAACACCAAAAATATTGTTGAGTTTAGGTTGTTATGCCTATCACATGAATTTTCATTTGGTGTAGGATGTCATTCCATGCACCCCATAATCTAAAGGTTTGATAACTATTTGGGATGAACTCCATTTAGATGTCTCAATATCTAATCGGTCTAGGTCACCATGACATGCACCAAATTATCATATCCATTTAATTATTCTTTATGTAATATGAAATTTTCACATTAATAATTCATATATCCAAATATTAATTAAAAATTTCTTTGGCCATTAGTTAATTCAACAATTAACTATGCATATAACACATAATATTAATTCATCAATTAATTAATCTATCAACACAATTATCATTCCATAATTTTTTTTCATAGTTAATTATCCAAATAAAAACACAAAATATCTAAAATAATTCTAACAATTAATTATCATATGTCACTTCATGACACATCATTAGTTCTCACAATTAATTGTCTAACATAGACATAAAGAGTTCCATAATTACTTCCCCCCAATTAATTATCTTATCTCAATCAAATCTATTTCTCAATTAAAATATCTCAAATAAAAAATCAAATCTCCATAATATCTATTTTGGCTACCCCTAATCATTTGTTCTATGAAACAATTATCAACTAAAACACTAAGGAATCTAAATTGAATTACACATTCCTAATTACTCCATTTTTGGAAATCAATCATCATGTGAATCTATAAATCATAAACCCACAATCACATATCTCAAAATCCGATTATGGGAGTTCAATTTAGGCCACCTACCTAAATTTATTTACTGAATTTATCACATTAGATATCCCCATAATCCAAGCGGCACAACGTGATCGATCATGCTCTCGATCTAAATCCCTAAACCAAAATTAAGATCAAAGGCATCATGATCATTCAAAACTATATCTAGATCCAAAATCCTAGATCTAGATCTCATCTTATATGTTTAGATTCAATGAAATAGTAAAGATCCATAATGAAAAGATAATGGGAAGATAGAGAAAATAACTAAAGAATCTACAGGATGAAATCCAGATATCGGGAGGAGAGAGGATCTTAAATTTGGGATTTCAATCCCAATGAATGGTGTTCGAATCACCATGGAATATCTACAGGTGGCTTTTGGAACAAAATTAATTCCTCAACCCTGAGTGATTGAAGAAAATATAGAATTATTAGGGGTTTTGGATGTTATAAAAAGAATTTTCAAAATTAAAACCCTACACGGACAGTTTCCAGGGCAGAGGCACATGGTTATGCGAACCCTATACTAATTGTGCATACCCCTCTACCTAGTTTTACATGGTTGGCATGGTTTAGTCTCATGGTGTGTCAAACGGTGCCCAAACCGTGCAGACCCCTATGTCTATATTTTCACGCATGGCACAGTTTGGTCGTATGGTTCGTCAAACCGTGTGCAAATCCTTGCACAACCCACTTTTCATTAGTTTTCTGATAAAATTCCCCATAACACACCCTGAACAACTAATCCAAATCCAAAGTACATAAAAAATTAATTATTTCCTTAAAACATGCCTGAGATGACTCCAGGAAAGCCCGAGATCTTATAATCTCCCCACATTATAACACATCATCCTCGTGTTTCACTCTCTAAAATATCTAAGATTATAAGCCAAAATGATTGGGCCATTGACCCCTTATATTTGCTTCTGGTTCCCAAGATTCCACTTGAACACTTCCATGTTTCCATAACACATGAACTAATGACATGGTCATTCCCCATAACACATTATCATTGTGACCCATCGCATGTAATAGATGTTCCTCAAAGAACGCATCTATCTCATGGTCATCTTCCTCCACATCAATCAAATGAGAAGGGTACAAGTGATACAACCATAGTTGTGACACATGGAAATCTTCATGAATAGTGCAAACATTTTGTGGATGGGCTAATTGGTACGCCACCAGCCCGATTCTTTATTGCACCTCAAATTTTCCCACAAACCTAGGAACTAACATTCCCTACCTCTATACACTATGGTATCCATATCAAGGTGACACCCGAAGGAATACATGATCACCCTATTTAAACTCTAGGCGTCATCTCCACATATTGGTATATGACTTCTCACTACTTTGAGAATTAGCCATATGTTTTTGAATCAACTGCACTAGTTTTGATGTCTCCTCGACAAGAAGCGGCCCCAAAAAACTTTGACTAACCTACCTCTATCCAACATAGCGGTGATCTAAAAGGCCTACCAGTAAGTGTCTTTTATGGTGACATCTTTATTATTTCATGATAACAACTTTTAATGACTCAATACACTAAATCCAAGTGATTTTCCCATGAACCACCAATGTCATGGACACATGCTTGTAGCATAACCCCTAACACCTATATTGTACGCTTAGACCACCGATCTGTCTGTGGGTGGATGGTCGTACTTTAGTGAACCTATATTCCAAGAACATTTTGTATTTCTGCAAGAAGCATGAAGTAGAGTGTGAATGACGGTCTGAAACTATAGTCTATTGAACCCCATGAAAATGAAATATGTCTTTTAGGTACAGTTCTCCCTATAACAATACTATAAATGTTTCCTTGATATGAAAGAAGTGTGCTTCCTTTGTTAATCAGTCCACAATGACCCATGTGGCATCATTTTTTTTCTAGGTATTTTAATTTACTATCGCTCAATCCCTAGTCACGTAATCTCATATCCATTATGGAATAGGTAACGACTACAACCGGCTTCCAGTCCATATTTTCTCTGATTTCACCTGCTGATATGTGAAACATCTTGATACGAACCCTGGTATCTCTTTTTTCTTAGCTAGCCACCAAAACTGTCATCGAGTTTCATAATACATGTTTTCACACCAGGATGTACAACCCACCTTGATGCATGAAATTCTCCATTTATATCCTCTCACATACCTATAGGTACAGAAACATGATTTTTCACATAGATGGGTTTATCCTCATCTATTTTCTTGTATGAATGTTTCTCCCCACCAACAAGTATTTTTCTCAAAGACAGTCATTTTTATCCTCGTAATTCTATTCCTTGATCCATCCCAAGAGTTTAGACTCTACTACTATAGAAACCAGAGTCATTCACTTCTGATTCCCCTTTACAACCACATGTAATTCCACGAGCAAATTAATCATCTTTCACTATACACTCAAACCATGTACCAACCAATTCTGATTTTATCTACATAATGCACCATCCACACAATTCCCTTTCCTATGTGTATATTTCTATTCAAATTCATAGGAATTCATATAATCTACCCAGCTTTGCTACTGAGGATTCAAGTCGCGCTATAAAAAGATATACTTCAAGCTTTTTTGATATGTTATAACTGTAAACTTTTTACCCAAAAGATAGTGTCACCAACCCTGAAGAGAATAAACCACTACTACAAACATGAGGTCATGTGTAGGGTTATTCCTTTCATGTGGAATCAACTACAAAGACACATAACCAATGAATCTATCCCCTTTCATAAACAGTGCTCGCAGTCTAATCATAGATCTATCACAATACATGATGTACTCCTCACCCGACTCAAGTAAGATCAAAATTGTTGCCATTATCAATCATATATTCAACTCCTTGAGAGAATTATCACATTCTTTGGTCCAAAAAAACATTATCCCTTTCCTTGTAAAACTAGTAAAAGGTTATTCTAAATGGAAAATGTCCTAGATGATCTTCCTGTAATAACCAGCTAATCCCAAAAAATTCCATATATCAAAAATATTCTTGGTTTTCTCCCAAGAAATAATTGACTACAATTTTGATGGTTCCACATCTACACCTTATTCTGAGATGATATTTCCCAAAAAATTTACCACGTCAATCCAAAAATGACATTTCTATAGATTGGTATATAGCTGATTCTCTCTCAGTGTACTCAAAATGATGTCAAGAAGTTGACCCTGATCCCAATGAGTCTTACAGTAGACAAGATGTCGTCGACCAAAACCACCACAATATGATCTATGTATGGATGAAATATAATATTTATCATGACCATAATCACTCCTAGAACATTATTAAACCAAACGGAATTACCACAAACTCATAAAGTCCATACCTGCTCCTAAAATCAATTCATGTTATACCATTTGTCTTAACACTCACCTAACGATACATTGATATCATATAAATATTTGAGAACACAATAGCCACCTTCATATGATCAAACTAATCATCATTATGCATAACAGTGTATCATTTATTCATATTCATATTATTCAACATCTGGTAGTCGACACACAATGGTAAACTCCTTTCGGACTTTATTGAAAAAAATAAAAACATGATATACCCAAGGCATAATACTTGGTGGGATAAACCATTTATCCTACAACTCCTCCAATAGTGATTTGAGCTCTTGAATCTCAGTCGATTTCATTATGTATGGTGGAATAGACACTAGTTCAGCCCCCGACATGTGCTCCGTAGTGAATTTCGCATCTCTCTCTAGTGGAATCATTGAAACGTATCCAGGAAAGACATCCTAAATGTATTCTACTACTGGTGGGATGACTCCATTCCTACCAAACCCATAATCTATATATTACTAGAAAATTAGGCTGTGATCTCTCCAAATTTTCTTGTAATTGTCCCAAATATTCTTGTATGGATATCCCATTCTCCACAAATGATAGATTAGTCACCCACAAGAGATATAAAGATCACTCTCATGTGATAACAATCTATGGGGGCTTGGTATGTGACTGGCCAGTCCATACCAATAATAAGGTCAATGTTGGTTATATAAAAGACATATATATCCCAATGGAAGTGATATTGTCCGATATCTAGAGAACATCCCCTACATAAATAACTATCCGTAGTACTTGTTCCCATCATCCCTCTTATAGACTCCACAACTATGCTATATACATTAATAATGTTTGAAGTTATAAGGATTGATAGGTACCAGTATCAATCATGGTAGTAGATAATGTATAAGAAACTAGAATAGTTTCTCTTACTATCGATGGACCATCCTCGCTCTACATGATTTTAGGCTACATTTAATGTAACAATCATTCCTATCTTCCATGTGGTGTCGTCTGACACCAATGAGTAGCACCACTCTGTTGATATGGGTTCTCGTACCCTGAAGCACCACATCCACTTCCTCTATCACCCCTTCCAATAAAAATACATCTACCAGACCTATATGGTGTATAATATCCTCATCCTACAATCAGACCCTGATAGGTTGCTCCCTCATCACCCACCTGCGGCCACTTCCTGCCAAAAATATCTAGGGGTCCCACATTATCACAAAACCTGAACTCCACAAGTGGTCGGTTATAATGTGTATGATTGTGTCCCTTCCTACCAATATAGTGGAAATTAAAATTATAATGATCTAGTGTAACCATTCTTCCGGACTGTCCACCTTTCTATCCACTATCCTAACAAAAATTCCCGTGACATTGCTTCCATTTCATGAATGACACTCTCCCCGATCATCATGCTACATTTCTAATACTAAATGCCTCTTTCAATTTTCCCTATGAAATGAGATCCTGATTAAACACTTCTAAAAATTTCATCAGCCTAATGATATTCAACTAGGATGTAATATCACACTTAAGTTCGTCCATAATTTTTGTTTTCCGATGAAGCCTCATCTCCCACCAGAGTTGGAGTGAAATGATTTAAATATGAGAAACATTTAGCATACTCCATTATGGACATGATATCTTGTGTCACATGCATAAACTCTGAAGCCTTCTCTTGCCTCATCATGTATTGTTTGAATTTCTATAAGAATTTATCCAGAATGTTCTTCCCATACATTTCATCAGTCTGTCCAGTTCAAACCAGAATTTCCTACAAACACTTTGCAGAACTCCGCAGCATATAAGAATCCAACAATACTCTCGTCTCAACTGGATTTATAAAATTTTCATGTATCATCTCTATGGATTCAATAAATATATCATTTCCCATAGATCTACCCTCTCCAAAAAAAGTACGAGGGTGCGGCAGCTGAAACTCTCTTGTCAACTCCGACATGCTTTTCTGAACCCACCCAGGTTCTCTCTCCAAGAATTTAATGAAACGAGAGTTCTATGGGAATTGTTCTCCTTCCTCCCTAGCTTTCACCAATGGTGCATCAAGCTCCATGTATGTAAGTTCTTTCCGAGCTATACCCCTTAGTATCTCCCTCAATAAGAATCATGGAGGCATATCTCTACAAAGCCAAAACACACTTCTTAGGTCTCATAACCCAACCTTATAACTTTTATGTAAGGAAAAAACTAAAACAAAAAGTTTCAAAATGTCATTTCTCCTTTTTTCCACAATATAAAAAATGTGTCCTTATCTCTACCATTTACTATCCTACTCCAAGGTCATGGTTAACAGGGGTACATTCATTCTCATTAATTAATCAAATATTGTATAATTAAATTTTCTCAAATTAAATAATTTAACAATTAATTAATTAAACATTCCCATTACATGAAACAAGGTTCTCATTGAACTCCCATTTTTCTTCATTTTTCATCATTATTCCAC
The DNA here is from genome assembly GCA_963277665.1 of Viscum album. Lineage (NCBI taxonomy): Eukaryota > Viridiplantae > Streptophyta > Magnoliopsida > Santalales > Viscaceae > Viscum > Viscum album. The sequence continues at coordinate 1,991,655,807 of OY728135.1, read as the reverse complement.
TCTCATAACAAGGAAAAACCATTAAATTAAAAAAATTACCCACTACCCACTTCCCAATAACTTCCTAGAATGATGCACGTCACAACAACCTTCAGTGACTAAAATGATTATTGTAGACTCAACTATCATGACACTTTAGGAAATGAATAAAATTTCAAAAAATGTCAAAAATATTATCACATAGCACCACAATTTCATCACCCATGTTGAAATAATATACAACTAAAACAAGAAATAATGATGACAAAAATCCCACTCCTAGTACATTGATTTTTTCCCATACATTGGTTTGCAACTCCGATGCTTAAGGTCATTACAAATCCTCATATCTTCCTGGTTTCCCATCTACCTTTCCCAAAATAGAAAGAAAAAAAGAATAAGAAATAAAATAAAACTCCATTGATAAAAAAGTTTGACGTCTCGAACCTGTATCCACCGAACGGTGCCCCGGGCTGGTTTCCCACATGACATCAAGCATGCCTCCCAGTACACTAGAGGGTTCTGACTAGCAATGGTGGTCTGGTAATTTAGTATTGGGGAGACTATACACTCTTTTATTAGAATAAAACACTAGATGATACAAATAAATATAACCATGTATGGAAGTGTATAAATATCCAGAGACATTTCAAGATATATAAAAGTTAAAACCATAGAATACAATGCTCAACTTCAAGGTAAAAAATTCTCTAAAAATGCATGTTCCAAGTGTATACAATGCAACTTAACGTATATACACAACGACTACAACAGGGTCCCAAACCACGTCTGGTACCCTCTCCCATTCTCCAATCCCTAAGTAAAACCAATCAAAGGGACATTCCCTTATATAGTCATATACCAACAATGTATGGACGAGTGGTGACCAGGCACCCCAAAAGGGTGTGTGTATAACACAGTAGGCAACCACCAATGGTGTATAAAATGAGTATAGTCAAAATATAGTGTATACAGAATTATGAAGTAATAAATACAATGAATATTTTAGATATTCATCATATTTTTATTTAATATTTAATCAACACTGTATTCCAATTCAATTCATTATTCCTATTTGATTCATCATTAATTATCATAAATCATTTAGGGTTGGTTTTCATGTGTTGCACTATAATTCTCAGTTGAATCAACATTCATTATTATCATTAATAATTTGGTATAGGTTTTCAGGATTAACACAACAAATCTCATTATGTGTAGGTGATAATTCCAAAGACTTCAATTCTCATTCGGTGTAGGTCATCAATCCTAGCACCCCATAATATCAACCATGGATAAATATTGGGGAGGAATTCTATGTCCACATCCTATCATATAATCATTCTAGAATTCCATTCCTATCACCAAAAAATCCAATCTATTAAATAATTCGTTATGTCATTAGAGATTTCAACATTCATCATTTATTAATCCATTGATTATTTTATCATTTAAAAAGCATCTAGTTAATTCAACAATTAAATAAGTATATAAAAATTAATTATTTCATCAATTAATTAATCAATCAACACAATTATCATTCCATAATTAATTCATTATAATTAATTATCCAAATCCAATCCCAACAAGTCATAATTAATTCTCACAATTAATTATCTTAGATCACGTCATGGCACATAATTAATTCTTGGAATAAATTATCTTACATAGCCTAACATAGTTACATAATTAATTTCCACCAATTAATAATATTATAATAGTGAAATAAATTTCTCAATTACAATATCTTGAATAAAAAATCATATCTCCCATAGATCTATTTGGGAAACCCCCCATTGTATGTTCTGTGATTCAATTATCAATTAACTACCCATGATAACTAATTTCAATTCCACAATCCTAATTCCTCCAATTTATGAAATCAATAATCATGTGAATCTACAAACCAGGAACTCACATTAATATATCTTACAAAAAAACTATGGGAGTTAGATTTAGAAAACCTAAGTTAGTTTATTGGAGGAAGGTAACCCAACACAAATCCCCAAAATCTGAGTCTCACAACATTGTCGATAAATATCCGAATCTAAATATGTAATCCAAAATCAGGAGAAATGGTATAAAGATCATGAAAAACTAGATGTATATAGAAAATCCTAGATCAAGATCTCAACTCATAGGTTTACATCATTGGAAATGGTGAGGATATTACATGAAAAGATAATGGGTTGATTGAGGAAAAAATGGAAGAAGCAAAGATATGAAATCCACTTACTGGGAGAAGATTAGATCAATAATTTGAGCATCCAATCTCGATGAAATCTGTTCCAATCACCGTGGAATCTCACTAGGAGGCATTGTGAACACGTATAATTCTTCATGCCCAATCCAAGTTCACAAATATGAATGTCTCGGGGTTTTGGGTGGTTTAAAAGAATATTTTAGGAATTAAAATACCATTTGCATAGTTTCCTATGTAGAGGCGTACAATTTGTAAAACCGTACGAAATTCGTTCGGACCCCTCTATCAATTTTTGCACGAATGGTACAGTTTGGTCGCATAGTTTGTCAAACAATACGCAAACTACGAACTGCCCACTATCCCTTAGTTTTCCATAAAATTTATTCCAAGCACACCATACGCCACTATCACAAATCAAAAGTCCTTAAAAACATTAAAAATTACCAGAAAATGTGCTCGATATGACTCGAGGAAAGTCTGGGATTTTACATTGATATTTAACTAAATGAATAGAGATTGAGCAATGATTTCCCTTACAAAGTTCATATAAATGACGTAAGAATTTATCAATGCGGTTATTTTTTGTTCAAAATTTGTTTCCACCAAAAAGTAAGTGGGTCTTACAGCACAAATAAATAAATAGTGATTCAATACATAATATTGGAATATTTTAATCAATGAAGAATTTGTAAAATACAATGAGTGAAAATAACTGAATTATTTATATTTATATTGGGTTTTTTTAGATATTCAGTACTTGAGTTGAAAATGAACTTGTTTGAATTAGAATGTCCATGTGGTAAAAATTCCATCATATACCTTATATTAGTAATGAATTAAATACCATATATATCCACTATATATGTATTTAAAATAGTCTATAACATTAAGTGGTAATAAATGAAATGCACCGTTTATGGAGACGGTAGGACGTACGTGCAAATGGACACTACTTTAATTTTTATCATATTAAAGGAATTAAATATAAATGATACATAGGTATATTATAATTCCATTATAAAATCTATATTATATATGTTATATATTTTCATTAATTTCATCCTTTATATGTACATTTGTGGTTTCAATGAGTCATATCACTTTTATGGGGCGGTTTCCACACTTCCTCAACTGAAATTGTCGCATTTACACATTATGGTAGGAATGAAGATATATTGTAAATATAAATTACAGAAGCATATAGTCAATATAAATATAACATAGAAAATATTTATTCATTCCATTATCATATATAATCATTGTTTAATTAACATCATGTAGAAAGAAGCGCATCACATTGTGGAGATAGTAGGTTGTACGTACGCACAAACAACAATAAAATTCACTTAATGGTTAAAAGGTATTGAATTTTGATGGTATATTATTTATACAGAATAATTATCATGATATATTAATTATTTAAATCCATTATAATCATCATTAAACCCATCCAATAAATTTCATCTTGAATAACAAATTATGTCACGATGTCGAGACGGTAAGTCGTACGTACGCACGTAGGGTGATATAGATATTAGTATGATGGATGAAAGTAAGAATAAGTTTGTCCCATAATTATAATAAAAATATATGCATGTACAAGACACTAGATTTATTAATTTCGTATATAAATTTCCTAAAAATAGGAAGTAAAAGAAGAAAAGTATTTTTAAATACGTGATAAAACGAATTCAACTTTTTTTAGTATCTCCTTTGGATTTTCAGAAAAGGTCTACTTAAGATGTATTTTTTCCGAAGTTTAGAATAAATGAGGAATTAAGGGATGATAGTTACCTATTTTATAAGATTTTGGTTAATAAAATATGCTTTAGAGGTCTTAGTAAATGGGTAACATTTGTGGCCTTTTGTAAGAGGGATGAGGGGAACATTAGGAAAGTCTTTAAATATTATTTTATTACTAAATGATATTTGGATTATAATAGTTTCAAAGTGGTATATATAGAGGATAAGATGATTAATGGTTGAAAATATCTATCAAAATAGTTTTATTACATGTTTATATCCCAAAATTATCATTATCATTTAGCTATAACCATTAGATAAAACATTAACTCTTCACATGTTTTATTTATCTTTATATTATATGGTTATAAAAATAGCACAAAAGTTGAATTAATAATGATATTTTTATCATAATTATATTCTTTTGGCCGAAAATTATATTTTTAGGACTATTATATCATTTAACAACATAATTTTTCTTAAAAACACATTTATGTATATTTTGACAGTATTTAGTAATTGATCCATTTTAAATTTCATAACAACTTTATTTCTTCAAGCAGAAGGCATTAAATCACCCATCACATGTAAATTTATTCCCAAACAATCATTGATGAATTGAAAATTTTCACATTAAATTTAATTTAATATTTATAATATCATTTATTTTAATCGTTCATTAATAAGGTAATCATTGCATCATCATTGTATCACAAATAAATTTTTTATTTGTTTTTTGAAAATTATAAATAAAATACCATAGTGTATAAAATAATTTTAGATTTCAAGTAAAAAATTATAGTCACAATGATAATTTATATTACCCTATATTAATATTTTTTTAAAAGATACATGTTTATGTTATATTTAACTTTTCATTAAATTAAATATTATAAATTGTCATTTTCAAACCCATGTGGATACCATATGCATAAAAATCATACTATGGATAATAATGGTCTGAAATATCTCATCCCATAATATTAGGAAAAATTTTAGGGTAATTTTATTTTATTATAATATTATTTTTTCCCTTATTAAACCAATTAACCCCTGAACGGTGGTATGTAAAAATAAATACTGAAGTTACTATTATTATTGTCCAAAAATGTACATATATAGATAATATGGACCTTCTGATTCCAAATATGAAATCCAACTTTCCGTATTTAAAACACAAAGTTGGCCTAAATTAATTTAAAATTAACTCATGTTGTCAACACAAGAAAAAAAGATATTAAGAAGTAATCATTATCAAAAGATTAACTTGTGTGTATTTTCAATTAAAATTTGAAATTACTCAAAATGATTATAATTGGATTAAATGATAACACATAATACAATTAAACCTTATAACAAATTAAATGGAAAATATATCTTCATAAGTAATGGTATTTTTAATCAAAATCTAGAATTGTTAACTATTCATTAAAAATGGATTGTGTCAAAAAAAATAACAAAAGTTAATTTTGATGTCCTGGTTAAAAAATGATTTTTATGTTACCATATAGAACATATAAAAGTGACCAAAGTTATTTTTAAAATGGATTAACAATCAAAAGGTGGAAAAAGATATTTTAAAAATATTAGAGTATTTTACGCTTAAAATTAGATTCATTTATATTTTAATCCTCTAAAATTTATTAGATAAATACATAAAAATTTACCAAATATATAAACTCATATTATATTTAATTATTTTCATTCTCTCAAATAAAACGTATAGGAATTAACTAGCATTTAAAATAATATTATTACAATTGTATTATCTTTCGTTATAACTCATTGTTGTGTGCAACGTAAGATTCCAGAGAATCCCATTGATTTTTTTCACGTACGCTATCATACATAGAATCCACAAAAAAAATAATATTAAATTAAAACATATGAATTGTTATGAAATCATATTATTCTATAAATACCTAAGATGTTTCACTTTTAATAGTATAAATGATAATATCATTACTATATTCAATAAATAAAAATAAAATTTATGATAAGTCAATTTCATTAAATTAAAAATAAAAATAAAATATTTTCTATTTAATGTGACTAAAATAAAAAATGATTTATTTTATAGAATAGTCCTTGATAAAAAGGATGATCATTGTAAAAAACCTGCTATACAATTTTTATAATATATTATAATTTAACATTAAAATTAAATTAATGGTGAAATGTAATATTTTTATTTAAATTGTGCTTATTTTTAATAGTAATCATTTCTATGAATTTTATTCATTGGGTTTTTATTTGAGTTGGATAAGGTTTGTATATTTTTTGATATTGGAATGGTCGTTTTTTTTAATATAATTACTAAAAGATAACATTGTATTCACTTTTGTTAGGAGTTATAATGGATGCATTAATTTTAGATCATATTTGTTGTTATATAATTTAGGGATACCAATTGATTTTCTAGATCTCATTTATCCTGATGTGAATTAGTGTTTTTTCATTGAATGTGAATCTAAACCAGCATTCGCCCATGTGTGTGGACTAATTCCACATAAAACATTTTATTTCATTTCATATCTTTTACATTCTTGTTAGGATATTTGGAAGGAATATATATATATATATATATATATATATATGATACTAATTAATTAAATCAAATAATAGAAATGTAATATATCATATATCCTTATAACATTATAATCATTACAAATGAAATCATTACTCATGCGTGAATACCAACTACCCTCTTGACATAATGGTTTAAAATGTATTTAAAATCAAATCATTCATTGATAGTCATTGTGATGTATTTAATAATTTTATTTTATTTTTTTATATTTTTATTGATTCAATTCTAAATTATTAGATTTACCATCTTTATTTAATGTTCACTATAAATTAAAAACACCACTCACATGTATGTGTGGACTGCCTCCTAGCTAGCCAATGTAATTTGTTTTTTAGTCACCTCTCTTCATGGATGAAAATAAAATTTAATATGATTTATTAAATAAAAATTATTTCACGATAGACATTATATCAATGATATGTCAATGATACCTTTGAATACAATTGAACTACAACATTTATTTTTTAATTATGGAAAAAATGTCCAAAAAAACCGTCCAGGGCATAACCGACTGTTCTATTAAATATTTAATTAATGTAAAAAATTAATGGTGTAATAATAATTTAAATAATAACTAAAATCCCCTTAAACAAGAATATTACTAATACATATTTATAATACATGTGTTAATGAATGTTTTGAGGTAGACAAGATAAAATGTATGGGGCTCCGAAAATGAATTTTCTTTCATTGGGTTATAAAAAATCATCCTTCACATTTTTATCAAATTATTATGTGTAAATTAGTATCTAAATATTTATTTATTATATTTAGTATTATTTTATTTTGATTTATATGTACTAACTTAATCAATTCATGTAATAAATTTCACTTTAACTATTTTGATCTTTAGATGTTTTTTCTTTATTTCAATCTAATTTTTTTTGACATGTTCCATGTCATGAACTGTGATTTATTTGAATTTTAAAAATTCTAAATCATGAATAAATATTCTTATAATAATTCATTAAATTAATAGGACTTAAAATTATATATAACATTATATCATCTAATTAATATTGATTAATATGTTACCATAGTTGTATGGGTTACTCATATCACTTTTGTTTCTTGGATTAATATTTTATATTCAGAACATTTATCATTCTTGTGGTTTATATAAACACACCTATATATTTTTATTTTGAATTTATTTTAAATTAATAAAATTAATGTTTTACTGGAAGTTATTCGTTCCCTGGGTGTTTTGATACACATGTTTCCATGGCGATAAGGGTGTTATGAAACAATATCACTATTTCCCCCAATGTTTTGTGGTATAATCTATAATAACAATGTTATATGATAAATATATCACATAATATATTTGTTTAAATACAATATACTTATTTCTGGAAATTACATGTATTTATTTCATTATACTATCCTTATGAAATAAAAATATTGAAGGTATATATAGAGAGAAAACAAATTGTTTTTCTATATCTTCTGTGATCATTCTCATCCATGTAAATATTTTCTTTTAAATGTTTATTGGAATTATCTGTATATTGTAAAATAATTAAATATAGTAATTTTTCCCATGTTTGAATTTATATTTATTTTTTAAAAAATTTTAATCCCTATGTCCCTTTCCAAAATAGTTATATTTGTTAAATGTTTATAAAATAATAATGGTTTTAAAATAAACTACACGAACTAGATTCTATACTATCAAAACTATTACATCCAATAAATCTTCAATTTAAACATTTTATTGTTATATTCAAATAAAAACCTTTGTTATAATTTATTTTAATGATAAAAAATAAAAATTTTATCTACCTATATTTTAGAATAATTGTTTTAAATGCTAATTTAATTGAATTTTCATAAACATCGACATCCTTTAATAGTTACTCTTATAAATTTTAAATATAAACATATGATTCTATCCATGATTATTTAGGTTACATGTCCTTATTTTATTAAAGATATTACCATGAACTTCATTCCATTTCCATCGTTAAATAAATATTTACTGGAACAAAAATGGTTGTTAATATTATATGATAATGTAAAATGATTCCTTTTGTTAAATTCATGTTTGGTACCTATAAAGAAATTATGATTATGGTTGAGGACGAATTAGCTTTTGATAATGGGTGATCACGATATATCTTATATGATTTCTGATCCTACTATAGCTCTCTGATGTAATGTGAAATGATCTCTATCCTTATATTAAATGAGTTAGTTAACAAATGAGGTTTCTCCCATGTAATTTATTGATATCTATTTATCAAATGCATGATTGAAAATAGGTGATGAAGATGATGTTCAAGTACACCAATATGATTTCTCTACTCCTGATTTCATATAGATTTCATTAAATGAGATGTTTTTCCAATGGATCCTGGTTAATTTCTATTATACATCCAGAAATTGTTAATGTTTTATAATATTAAATATGTTTTCTGATCTATGATTTTATGTGAATAAATTATGTTATGTAATTATCCCATTACTCATACCAATATGATTATTTAATATGTTTGGGTTTATGCACACTACATAAGTGTTAAACAATTTTATTAATTCATTAATATGTATGTTTATCCTAATTTTCTTAACAAACCCAATTAGTCTGTTTAATTTTCCCAATGATATAAATAATTTTTTAATTTAGGTATACCAAGAATTATTTAATGAGGGAGATGATGAAGGAAAAATTTTGGAGTATAAAATATGATGATATTTGTAAAATGACCACTTAATTACATTCACAATTTATTGTATGTGTTCTTCTTAATTTAATAAAACTCTAATTATATATAGACTAGTGGTATATAAGTTATCTAATAATTTTTGATCATCAAATTGGTTTTTGATTACAATTATTTTTCATGATTATTTCTATCATAGATATAAATGTAAGGGTTTTATTAGTTAAGACCTTTAAAGTGAGGTTCCATAGGTATTATAGTGTAAACCAACTATACAAAAAAATTACATGGTTACTTCGAAATATTAAAATATTCAATTGGAAATCAAGTTACATGGTAGGTATAAAAAACTAATAATACACATACAATATGACAATCCATTATGATTGTATCATAGAATATCGATTTTTAATAAATAATATTATCATCCACTGTGAGGAGTAAATTTATTTCTTGTAGTTGAAAATGTAGCTTATTGAAAAATAAAATTCTTTTAGTCTCTATGATCATAGTAAAATGATCAACAAAATTGATTTATTATTTAGTTCATTATATAATTTTATTACATACATATGTATGCCTAGTTTTATTATCTAAATTTTAATTTCCCCAACCCTAGTAACGTAGTTCTAGTTTCGTACTAAAATAAATTTGAATTAGATACAAGTAATTTCATCTTGAATGACTAAATAGTTTATTATTATTAGTAACGTAGCTACATACATAAATCATTATTTACATTTGAAAACAAAAATTACAACATATGTTTTTAAAAATAACATTATTCCCTCTTGAATATCCTTTCATATCAAACATAGTAATCTTCGAGGATTACTAATACTGGAAAAAAATTATCGATGAACTCCAATGCTTAGTAATGATTAAGAACCATGAATGCTGTCACGAATCAATATACATAATATTTAATAATAAATAACTAAATTAAAATTTCATTTAAATAAATTTATTATAATCATAATATATGGTGGAATAAATATGAAATGGTTCAAAACTAAAAAAATTAAATTTAATTATTAAAATGAATATTAAATGCATCTATATTTAATATCATTTTTAAAATATCCTGGAAAATAAGACTTGAAATTATAAATATAAAAAGTTAAATAAAAGAAAATACATTCTATTTCTTTATTAAATTGAGAACCAAATGAATCCAGAGATCATATCATTTTGAAAAGATCATCGATAATATTAACTAAATTCTAAATAATGGTATTATTTAATTAATAGACATCATGTATTAGAAACACGTGACATATAACATAATGATCATTCCTCAAGACCATTTTAGAATACCGATAAGAACTCATTTAATGCAATCATATTTATTTGTCTCATTTGATCCATTGATGCATTGGTGGGCTATTTATAAATGGTATCCAACCATATCAACATATCAAAAATCATTTCTTAAAAATGGAATAGTTAATTTAATTCTTAGAAAATTGGTTGTATCATCTAATATTCTAATTGATTAAGGCATATATATTTATAAAAATATCCATATATATAAATTTTAACTTCAATGTAGGACCCATATATTTATATGAAACTTGTTTTATTAAATAAAAATACACATCTAAAAATTATGGATATTTTTGGGAAATTTATAGTCAAATGGACTTATATAAATTAATATTTAATTGGAATGTAAATAAATTACTAAAATTAACAATTAAATTGAATTTAAATGTAATAATCTATCAATAATGATCACAATCCATCCACATAAATAATAAAGATATTTTCAATCAAATATTTACCCATTGGCATAAGAGTAAAGGGTTGTTGTGGTTGATTAATTGAAAGACAATAAATGATTTTTGAAAAATGTATTCGGGAAAATATTTGTTTCATTTTTATAGTTATTTTTCAATAAATAGAATATAATAAAATAGTTTGAATATAATATTATTTGAAAATATGTTTTAAAACATATAAAATTTCAATTAAAACATTTCAGTGGTCATGAAATCTTTAAATTATTTTTATTCCATATATTAAAAAATAATAATTCATTTCAATTATTTATTAAAATACAAATGTGATTTTGTTTTCAAAATTCTTGAAGATTCCATTAATAATATAATTTAAAAATAATTAAATTGGTCAAAATTCATATAAAAATAATTTGTAAAATTTTAAATAATTTTTTTTAAATATTCATCGCGGACATTGTATTAGATACATATTGATTTCTATCTTTAGAGAGAGAGACTATGTCAGTTTTTTTAAATAATTTTCTCAATATTTATATGTACCAAAGTGTTGGAAATTGATATTATTACATGAAAACATCACTAATAACTAGATTATAATAAATTTTATTTTCATAATTTGACAAAAACCAAATAATATGTTTTATTTTGAATTCATGTATTAAAACATTCGATTAAAACGAGACTTTGAAATAAACCATTATAATGGATATTACGATTATTTGAGTATTAATATATAAATATATTATGATTTTGTAATATAAATCCTCAAAAAAAAATTAAATAAAATAATTAGTTAAAATAATTTAATAAAAAAAATAAACTTATAATATCAAATACAATGAAGAAGAAATATAACTCAATCAAATGAAATTGAGTTATAAAATTCATTACCACAACGTAATATTATTATAAAATACCATTGGATGATATAATTAAAATTAAAACATAATATCACATGATGTATGTTGTATTCATGATATTAAATGTTAAATGGGTAATATTTACACTATATAAAAGAAATTGGTGTATAACATTACAATTTTCCTAATTGAAGGGAAATTTAGAGAGATTTCATCACCATATGATTCCTTTTAGATGAACCATATCAATGCTTATGTATAGTGGTACTAAAAAAATTATAAAAATTTAAAATATATATTTTAACACTATTGATATCATAGGTGATCCTTTTATAGCATCTTTTCATCCGTTCATTTGTAATTGGTCATTATTTTAATGGTTTCATGTTCTAATTTACTTGTTTTCTATTGCATGTTTTATCATGAATGACACAATTATTGATGTTATTATATAAATACATAATTTATAGTTTAATAAGAAATAATAAATATCCTACTTATATTTCAATTTTAAATTTAATAAAAGTCTAGAATTATTTTTTGAGAAATGAAGTATGTTATGATAATGGAGGAGGTAGGCCAAACGTACACTTGTGTAACAGCCCTATTTCTCATTTATCATTATGGAAACGACATTAGTAATATTTTATATTTATTGAAATATATTAATATAATAATTACTCCAATATTTATTAAAATATAACTATATATATTCCCAGTGATATTGTGTTGAAAAGACTATAACATCGCTTCATGGAGGTGGTAGTCCACATGCAGACGAACAATGTTATCGTCTTTCTATGTGTTAAAATGTAATATTATAAAATGATATATCATAATCTCATAATGATAATTATTAAATTATTATAATAATTATATTATATAAAAATATGTAATTATATTCATTATCCTAATCAGTACCCATGTAAAGCATTTTTGAAAGATGAATTACATCATTTCATGATGTAGTAGTCCTCTGTAATCATGAGAGACAATTCTTAATTCACTAAAAATGGAAATTAAAAAGATAATATATAATAGAATGACATGATATATATTTTTACATTAGAAATATAATATATATACTATAAATCCATCATCATACCAAATTATGATGGGTGGTAATGAAAAAATGAATGACATAAGTTCTTGAGGCTGTATTCTACGGTATACAAAATTAATGAATTGATATCCCATTTTAAAGAAGTGAGAAGGGATTTAGGTTATGAAAAAATTTAATAAAATAAAATTATATTTACGATTGTGAATTTATTTTATCGTCATAGTTTAATTGGAATTGAAGTAGGAATAGGAAGAAATAAAATAAAAACTTTCATTGGAAAATGCTTCCTCTTCGTAGAATATCCTCCTCAAAATTATAGAAAATTCCCTCTTATGAAGAATTTATGCAAAAAATAAGGATTATAAGATGATATTAGGGACATCAGGATGTGAATTTGGTAGGTATTGGAAGACGAAAAAGGGTGAGATTGTGTTAATAGGATAGGAGAGGGTGTGGAATTTTAAAACATAGATGAGTCAGAAACATGATATATTTGAAAACCAAAAATGCATACAAATGTTTTTATCATGAAAAATTGGTCTGAAATAGAGTATTAATTATCCTTATAAATTATATTTTTTTAAAATATGGACATGAAATTGACTTTTGACAGGTTTTTAGTCATTTTTACCCTTATTATTCTTGCTGAACACAAAGGATAGTCATTTAATGCGTTAAACACAATAAGTGAATTTTACTATTTTCACTGTTATTTTTAGTCAAAAAAAGAATTTATTTTATAAGAATATATATATTATTTAAATTCTAAATATTTAATCCATTTTTCTTAATTCCAAACACATATGTTGCTAATTTTATTTTAAAATTAACTCCGTAGATGTGATGACTAAGAATGTTTTTTTTAATCAAAAAAATACACCCTAATATAATTTTTAAAATATGATTTAAAAAACATAAAATAATTTTATGAAATAAATTTTCCAAAAGTGATGAAATTTAATTTTAAATTATTTTCACAAATAATTACTAAAATGCCTTAAAATTTTATTTTTTTTTACAAAAAAATTCACTCAAATGATTAATTATCTTGTTTATAATAAATAGAAAACAAAATTTTTCGTATTTTAGTTCTTTATATTATAACATAAAAATTTAACTACTAGGATATAATGCTATATTATGTTATTATTTATTTATATTCAGAGTTTTGTATTATAAAAGAAATTGAAGAGTATAAATTTTATGAAATATATTTCACAGGTTGTTCATGAATGTTATTACATGTCTCATACACTATAAAAAATGTTATTATTTTAAAAAATTGGTTGTTACTTTCTCCCCACATTATTTAAATTCAGTCATAATATTTTAATCATGATCTTAGTAATCAATGGTTGATATTTGAAAATTATATTATTGAGAATTCACATCATTAATATGGTTAATAAAAAATCATTTTAATAATTTTTAAATGGTATTACTGGGATAAAACCTAACGAGGTTTCAATGTATGATATTTGTTTTGAATTTTATGATATTGAAATTATATAAATGAGTAAATATTTAAATAAATTGATAGAGTTCATTGAACATATGAAATTGAATGTTCAATAAAATGTTATAGACCTCAATACCATTAATATGTGAAAATTTAAATACCACCAGTTCAAAATTAATAGAGGTAATAAGAGAGAATTTATATTTAAAAATCATTTCCCAAATGTGACATCCCATACAGAGGCAACTAAATGGATCCCCCAGCCGATTGGACACATGCACTCAAGCACACCCCCTCGTACGCCAGACAGTGACAACTAGTAGTGAGGGTCTGGTATGTAAGTGTATCGTTCTGGCTCCGAAATCCACCCAGGGGAACCACATATCTGGTTGGTCACATGGACTCAAGCGCATTTCCCCAAATGACAGAGGTTGCCGACTAGTAGTGAGATCCTTAGGGGTGATAGTGCGTAAACTATGCCCTCATTGGAAGAGTACACATCAGAAAATATAAATAAAAACAACAAAGGAAGCAGTAGAAGAATCCATATAGAAGTGAACAACGGAATAGTAAATATGATAAACACCAGGAGCACCCACACATATATATGGAATGATGCATGATACATATGTCTAGGAAAATAGCCAACCAAGTAACAATGTTGAATACATTACTAATCCAAAGTACAAAACAAAAAACGAAAAACAACTCCTCAGGATGGAAAACCTCAGCTTCGTCCCCTTCCCTCCTGCTCAAATACAAGTCAAGTACCCGAAGTATAAGGGTTCTTTCCCTTGTCTATACCTTTAGCAATATAATCAGTTTGGGCCCAAAATAATTAACCAAATAGGGTGTGAGACTAAATACCAATAGGAAACCACCTAAAGATTTGTGCCTACAATCAGTGAGCATATGGTAGGTAATATTACAGTAAATAGTAAACAGTAATAGTAAACATGATGATCCATGACAGTAAACAATCCAAAGTAAACAAGAAGCAGTGAAGAAAACGGCTAACCACAAATAGAAATCCCACTGGGAATTACTTACAGCCATCCCCTCTGGTCATATCCATGAAGTACCAACAAAACATAAGGCAGTACACTCAACCTAACCCCTCTAGTCCTTTCCAAGAAGTACCAACTACCCTCTGTGTAGTACACTCAGTCTAACCCCTTTGGTCCTATCCAAGAAGTACCAAAAGCCCTCTGGGTAGTACTCTCAGCCTATGCCCTATGGTTTGGTCATATGAAATTATATGATTTTCTGAGGAAGCACGCTTAGCCAATTCCCCTTGTAGTATAAGGTAGCTAGGGAGTCTCTGAGTATGATCACGCGGTCAATTCCTCTTATAGACAAAGGACTAGAGACTCTCTGAGGAAGCTCACTTGATCAATTCCTCTTATAGCCTGAGGTCTATCACAGACCATCTAAGGAATCTCACTCAGTCAATTGCACCTATTGCATGGAACACACTTAGTAAAATCAAACAACAGAGACTCTCTATAGAAGATCAGTCGTTCTACCCTCCTGGAGTCTATAAAGCTTAAGACTCTCTGAGGAAGCTCACTCTGTCTATCCCCAATAGTCTATAATGTTTCAAGACTCTCTACGGAAGCTCGCTCGGTCTATCATCTTACAGTCTATAGAACCAGGTTCTCTCTACCTCGTGCCAATCAGTGCATAATAATGCTATAAGGCTGAAATAAACCTACACAGCTACTTGGCTAACTAGTCTACAGCAAAACAGGCATTTCAGGGAACAGAAATCCATACTACAGTCATAAGGCATGGAAAACAGGTATCACGACCAATAGGCAGAATAAGGCCAAAAGGCCGTAAACAAAACAAGGAATGGAAAATCATCCGAGCACAAAAATTATCATCATACCCAACCAAATTACCACTATACAGGAATAAAATTAATCCTGAAAAAACAAAAGGGGCAAAAAATAAACACACAATACTTCATTCATGGGTATTGGTGGAATTTGTTCATAAAGTTTAATGAATTTGGACGGAAAGGAACAGACAACCTACCGTGATGCTAATAGATCAATATACTTGAACCATGAGAGATGAATCTATTTATAACGTCGTAGATCTATGAAGACACACAAAACATTCAACCCACGATAACTTGCAAATGAGGAGGAATAGGAAAAAGAAGCTCAAGGAGAAGGAAGAGATTACTACTGTGGTTCCAACATAATCGATGAAAGTTTAATCAAAGAATGGATGGAGGATCGGGGGTTCAGAGAAGATTTGCGGTAGTATAAAGAACTCTCGGTTGAAGAAGCTGAAGATGAAGACAATTCTGGTGTTCAGACATGACCCCGGTCCGTTTAATGAAAAAAAATAAAGTACATAGCTTGTAATTTTAGAGTACACGACATTTACTTTTAGAGTAAAAGATGTGTACTAGGACTTTACATACTCCACATTAAGCGTCCTCCACATCACCCTGACACGGCCGTGTGTGTGGCCATGATACCACCAACACACTGCCTCGAGCGGCATCAAAGTACATGTCGTGTACTTCAGAAATTTCCAGAAACTCCACTTTTCTCAAAAACTCTAGAAAAAGGAAAAACATACATGAAAAGATGGTCTGGGTTCATAAAAACTTTCCCCATTAATGTAATTCATCCCTGAATTTCTTGGCGATGCGTGGAAGAAGAACCCCAAAACAACCCTGGACACTGTGATCGTACATCGACCTTTCTCTCCCATGTCTCATCTTGTACTCGCACGTGCTGCCATAGCACACGTACCCGAGGAACAGACCATCCGAAGATAACATTCATATTGCAATCGACAATCCAAATAGGATGCCCACCAAAAGATGCATCTTCTTCAACCTCAACCTCCTCATGTTGAAAGACATGAGGCGGGTCTGAAAAGTAACGTCGAAGATAAAAAATATGGATGATGTCATGCATATACCGGTACCTCAGAGGTAACTTTAACTGATAAAAAACTGGCCCAACTCTCTCAAACATCTGAAATGGCCTGACGTTCCTTTGTGAAAGCATACCCTATCTGTGAATCCTCTTGTGTCCCAACCTCGGTGCGACCAACAGGAAAACCTGATACCTGACCTTGAATTCAAGAGGTTGTCTCTACTGATCTTCATAAGAATTCTATCGAGATTGTGATGTAGCCATCCACTTCTGAATCAACTCTATCTACTCTGATGTCTCATGAACAAGATGAGGTCCCAGCATAGCTGCCTCTCCTACCATGATCCCTCACAATGGTGATTGGCATAGCCTACCATAGAAAGCCTCGTAAGGTTCCATCTAAATAGTCTCCAAAAAAATGTTGTTGTAGGTTTACTCCAAAAGAGGTATATGATTCTCCCAAGAACCTATAATGTCTAGAATTCCAACTGTGAACATTTCATCATGAACCTAAATCTTTTTCTCGGACTCGCCATCTGTCAGGGGATGGTATACTGTACCTAAATTTACATGTACACCCAAAGCCTTCTGAAGCCCCTGCCAGAACGGAGAAGTAAAACTCACATCCCTATATTAAACAATGGGGTGAGTAACTCCATGTATACGTACAATATCTCAGATGTACAACCTTCATAGCTCATCAACACTAAAGGTATCCTTGATCATAATGAAGCGAGAAACCTTCTTAAGAATGTCGATGACAACTCAAACAACATCTTTTCCTCAAGGTGACCTCAGAAAACCAGTCTCGAAGTCCATCGCGACATCGTTCCACTTCCACTCTGGAATGGGTAACTACTGCAAATGACCTGCTGGTCACTGATGCTCTACTTTCAACAAATGACAAGTGGAACACCTCATGACAAAACCAGCAACATCTCTCTTCATACATGGCCACCAATTCTTGAGGTGTAGATCATGATACATCAGGGTGACCCCACAATGACCAGCCTAAACTGAGGAATGAGAGACCAATATCTGCTCCACAAATATGTCTATTGATACACATAATTTTCCCTAGAAACGCATGATCGCTTCCTCGCCTACGGTCCATCCTATAATAGGGTCTTCTCTTGACACACTCTCTCACAGGACTAGGCCATCTGAGTCTGATAGTTTCCTCATCCAATCCTGATCGAGAAGAGTATAGGTAACAACTATAGATGATAGAGAAGTCTGCCCCTATGTGTCATGAACCTCCAAATGCATCTAAGAGAATATAGCCATAAGCTGGTAGTCACTACTGGCCTCTTGAACTTCCTGTATCTGAGTTCTTCTACTCAACGCGTCATCCTCTGCATTGCCTTTCCCAGGTGTATAGGAATGCTCAATTTCAATGGACTGATGATACTCGACCCACCTACGCTGTCTCAAATTCAGATCATGCTGAGTGAAGATATACTTGAGTCTCTTGTTGTTGTTAAACACAACAAATTGCTCTCCCAGAAGATAATTTCTCCAAATACGTAGGGCATGAACAATAGATGCTAACTCAAGATAATGCGTCGGGTAATTCCTATCACGTGGCCTTTACTGTCGAGACCCGTAAGCAACAAGTCCATCTCCTTGCATAAGCACAACTCCCAGCCCGATACCTGAAGCATCAAAAATAACAATATATAACTTGCCCGAATCTGGAAAGACTAGTATCATTACTGATGTCTACCTCCCTTTCAGCTCTTGAAACACTGACTCAAAGAATCTGACAATAAGAACATCTCCACATTCTTGTTCAGACCTATTAGTGGTGATGCTTAGTGTGAAAAGTCATGTATGAAACACATGTAGTATCAAGCCAGCCCTAGAAAACTCTTCTTCTCAAAGACGTTCTTCGACTGAACCCAGTAAACTATTGTTCTCAGTTTCTCTGGGTCTACTGATATTCCTGCCTCTGAGATAACATGACCCAAGAAGTGAATCTGATCCATCCAAAAGTGGAATTTTGAGAGCATAACATATAACTGACGCTCTCTTAGTTTACTCAGAATGATCTCAAGATGGTTATTATGGTCGTGTCGAGTGTGAGAGTACACCTAGACTTCATCCATGAAAATCACCATGATGGAATCCAAGTATGGGTGGAAAACTCAGATAATCAGTTCCATGAAAATGGAAGGCGCGTTCGAGAGACTGAACGACATAACCATATACTCGTATAAACCATACCTGCTCCTGAATGTTTTAAGAGTTATATCATAAGGTCTAACACACAACTGATGATAACCAAACCTCACATCAATCTTCGAGAACACATGGGCTCCTCAAATCTGATCCAAGAGATCATCGATCCTCTGTAAGAGATATAGTTTCTTGACCGTCAATTGGTTTAGATTCCGATAATCTTGAAAAAGCATGAGTTTTTCGTCTTCCTTCTTCACACATAGGACAGGGAAACCACAAGGAGAAGTACTGGGTAAGATGAAGCCCTTTTCATGAAACTCCTCCAACTGTTTCTTGAGCTCCTGCAACTCAGGTGTAGCCACCCGATATAGATAAATGGACACCAGTACCACTCCTGGCATGAGCTCAATCGGGAAGTCTACCTCACGTTTTGGAGGAAAACCTGAAAATTTCTCTTGAAATATATCTCTGAAATGATCCACCACTGTAGGAAAGTCTAACTATGAAGTCCCTGGGTCATTCAGATGAAGAATAAAAATCTGGGCTGTAACTCCTCATTTCCCATGATTCTCGGGTCTAGCTCAACTCACTAGACATCCCACTCACCAATATAAAGGAAGGAACCACCCTCTGGTGATACGAAACTCACCCTGCGTCTATATCAATCGACGAATGCCTGGAAGGGAACTAAATAGTCCATTCCGCGAATGACATCATATTTCATCATCTCTGGGACATAGTGGTTCCATAAGAAGTGACTCCCTTAAACCTCAAGAGGTCACTCTCTTCACTCTTCACAAACATACGATAACCGCTCTAGTACCCAACAGTGTGTCTAGCATCAAAGTATCGGCAGAAGAAAATATGCAGAGCCCAAGGTTGTCCACAATAGTAATCGATATAAAGAAATGTGTAACACCAGTATCAAAAAGAGATGAAGATAAAACTAAGGCTACTATGATCGTAGCTCGAACTGTAGAAGGGTCGGGATTCTGCTCCTGATGGGTCTACTCCATTTCAAAATTCCGGCATGTACTGTGGCCCTACGACCCTGCCTGACCACTCTGAGTTGATCCACTCTGTTGTCACTGGTAGCCTAGTGACTGACCACCACAGTCGCGACCTCCACCTCGGCCCGAGGGGCCAGAAGAACACCAGTTCCCAGACTGTTGAGAACTTGGCGATGCATCTTTTGTTTGTGGGGTCATTGAAGAACCCCTACCACCAGATTTTGGTGAGAAAATATGGAAAAATGATGAATATGGCCCATTTTTCACAATATCGGTACTCCATCGGGTCTCTATGGCACTGAGGCCGATTATGACCACTCCTCCCACATTGGTAGCATATTAAAGGGCTACCCGAATATACATTCCACCTACTCTGATCACCTCAAGTAGAATCCCTACGGAGCATCCTGCTATCAATAGGAGGAACAATGACTCTGGATGTCGAACTGTCCTGGATCACTACCCAAGAATCCCTCAAATTTCACTCTGTGATCAGCGCCTGGTTGAAGATATATGATATCGAAGTCAACCCGAAGATGTTTACATGGGAACAGATCTCCTTTCAAAGACCATCCTCAAACTTCATAGCCAGGAACAACTCATCACCTGCTAGAATCGGCGTGAAATGATTCAGATCGGGAAAGCGAGATGAGTACTCCATAACTGAAAGATTACCCTGCTCTAGACTCATAAACTCCAGGGCTCGATCAGCCCTCAAGGTCTCCAAGTAGAATAAATCATAGAAGATGTTCTGAAACTCATCCCAAGTCATAACCTGCTAGTGTCCTGACTGTTAGATCACCTCCCACCACCTCTTGGCAATGTATTAGAGAATATAGGATGCGAGCTTCACCCTATTCTCTGGAGGTATCTCCATATGGTCAAAAATTGTGAGTGTGGCCTATATCCATGATTCAACAGCCTGAGGTCCTCCAACCCCTAAGAAAGTAGGAGGATGTTGTAGCTAGAAAAACTGCATGAACTCTTCCATCAATGGGGTAAGAGGCAGTTCTCCCAGTAAGTTCAACATCATCCTCAGAAAATCATCCCTAAACTACGCATCAGCGCCTGTAACTGGTACAACTACTAGATCCCAGGCTGGTATAGCAGGAGGATTGGCAGGATGTCCCTGATCAGCTATATTCGGTGTTTGATCAATGTCTGGAAGCTGACGCACAACAGGAGGATGTCTCGCTGGCAAAACTTTGAAAGGTCAAAAGCACACCTTAGATCAGGATTATCAATGAAAACAAAGAAGAGTATAGAAGGGAAACATGTGAATGAAACATTCACGTTTTATGAAACATGACAACATGATTTGTCTATAAACTACACGACATGTTCTCTAATGCCACTCAAATGGGTGTGTACTTCTGCCACAACTGGTCGTGTAACGCCCAAACCACACTGCATGTTGTCCCCACACAAGGCGTGTACTTGAACTCTATTCCCCTTCCGGAGTCTCTTTACACGGATAAACCACACGGTCCTCTTAATCCTAGACTACACGGTGTTTATGAACCCCAGACGTCGTGTACTAGACATGGACTCAACGACCTGTGTTGTTAGTTACATGGTTGGCTACACAGTTCACCCTACATGGCGTGTTCCATGGCAACATGGCGTGTAATTGAAGGTTTTCATCGACCAGTTTTGTTCAGGACTTGGCCGGGTACTAAGGATACAAGTCACGGTGTGTGTGAAAACAAGACACAATGTGTAAAGTCAAGGTTTATCCAACTGTGTCATTAGTCACACAGGTAGACACACGGTCACAAAAACATAGCGTGTACTTACCATACATGGCATGTTCGAGATGATTTTTCACAACCTCGTGTTTTTGTCCCCATAGTTACCAACACAGTTTGAACACTACATGACATGTATCCATAAATTGCATGTCATGTATTCAGCGTTTTTCCAGCTAGTAGCTCAGAAATTTCTCTGTAGCCCAAAAAAAACAGAAAAAATAGAGTTAAGGTGACAAATTCTGATCTGTGAGGGCCCATACTCCCCGCGAATCAAATCATGGAATATTAAACAAGTTATAATAAGGTAACCAGAAAATGATCCACAAAATTCTTGTCCATGAGGGCACATAACAACTCAAGAACCAAAGTTTCGCGTTCATCTGAGCAAAGTACTATACAAAAAAATTTCTCTATCAAACCAGTGGAGATTCTATCAAAGCATCTATTACAACAACATGCATAATCTACACAATGTCTATCACAAAAACATGCAATCACTAATTCATCCTAGATGACATGGAAAGAATGCATGGCATGTGATTTCTAACAGTTGCCTATATGATGCATGAGATGGAATAACCTCATCTCATTGGGTTCCGATGGAAATAGAACCGCAATAACAAAACCGATAATAGAACAAAGCATGTGAATCGCCCAACAATGAAATCAAATCAACTGTAAAAGTGAAAACCAGTAAAACTGCAACAAACGAGAGAATATGTCTTTTCCCTGTACACGGGTTAGTTACTCCCAGGCATAGCTTATTACCAAGTACTTATTTCATCCTATCACTAGATATAGGCTCATAAAAGTAAGTCAAGAAAAATGAATTCCTCTGATACCACT
Organism: Viscum album; assembly: GCA_963277665.1. Classification (NCBI taxonomy): domain Eukaryota; kingdom Viridiplantae; phylum Streptophyta; class Magnoliopsida; order Santalales; family Viscaceae; genus Viscum; species Viscum album. The sequence continues at coordinate 1,991,632,811 of OY728135.1, read as the reverse complement.
TTGTAGAGTCCCGGTTCCAGAATCCACCTAGCGGCACTCTGTACCCGATTGGTCACAAGGCCTCATACGCATTTCCCCAAATGCCAGAGGCTGCCAACTAGTAGTGAGGGCCATGGGAATGATAGTGGGGAAACTATGACATCATTGGCAGAGTAGACTGTGGAAAAGAGAAATAATAACAATAACGGAAGCAATAAACAATCCATACAAAAGTGAACAGCAGAATACTATATATGATAAACATCAGGAGCACACACAGATATATATATATATATATATATGGAATGATGCATGATACATATGCCTAGGAAAATAGCCAAACAATTCACAATGTTGAATATAGTATTAAACCAATGTACAAAAGAAAAACAAAAAAGCAACTCCTCTGTATCGCAAGCCTCAGCTTGGTCTCATGCCTTCCTACTCTAATGGAAGTCGTGTACCTGAAGTAGAAGAGCTCTTTCCCTTGTCTATACCTACAACAATATAATCTGTTTGGGCCCAAAAGAATGACCCAAACAGGGTGTGAGACTAAACCCCAGTAGTCAACCACATGATGATCTATTCCTACAGTTAGTGAGAATATGGCCAGAAATAGTACAGTAAATAGTAAACAGTAACAGTAAATAGAATGATCCACAACAGTAAACAATCCACAGTCAAGAAGCAGCAGTGAAGAAAACAGCTAACCAGAAACATGAATCCCTCTAGGAAGTACTCATAGCCATCCCCTCTGGTCGTATCCAAGAAGTACCAACAACCCTCTAAGCAGTACACTCAGCCTAACCCATCTAGTCATCTCAAAGAAGTACAAACAACCCTCTAGGAAGTACATTCAACCTAACCCCTCTAGTCCTATCCACGAAGTACCAACAACCCTCTGGGCAGTACACTCAGCCTAACCCCTCTGTTTTGGAAAAACGAAATTATAAGACTCTATGGGGAAGAACACTCATTAAATTCCTCTTATAGTATAAGGTAGTCAGGGTCCCTCTGAGGAAGATCACGCTGTCAATTATTTTTATAGACCAAGCTACATAGACTCTCTGAGTAAGCTAACTTGATCAAGTCCTTCTATAGCCTCAGGTCTATCATAGACTCTCTGAGGAAGCTTACTTGGCCAATTCCTCCTATAGACCAGAATGGTTTAAGGAAAATCAAACAACAAAGACTCTCTAAGAAATATCACTCGGTCTACCCTCTTGGAGTCTATAAGTCTCAAGAATCTCTGAGGAATCTCACTCGGTATATCTCCTATAGTCTATAATGTTCCAATACTCTCTGAGGAATCTCGCTCTATCTATCCCCTTATAGTGTATAGCACCAGGTTCTCTTGGCCCTATGACAGTCAGTACATAATAATTCTATAAGGCCAAAGTAAACCTATTGAGCTACTTGGTTAACCATTCTACAACATAAAAATAATGTCAGGGAACAACAATCCATTATACGGTATAAAGTCATAGAAAACAGGTATAACAGCCAATAGGCAGAACAATTCCAAAAGATCGTAAACAGAAAAAGGAATGAAAAATCATCCAAGAACAACTATTATCCTCAAAAATATCCAAATTACATCTACAAAGGCATACATGTAAGGTAGGAAAAACAACATGGGAAAAACAATAAACACCCAACACCCCGTTCAAGGGTATTGGTGGAATTTGAACATAAAACACAATGACTTTAAACGGAAAGGCACAAACCACGTACCTTGATGCTAGGATATCAATATACATGAACCATGAGGCCTGAATCTCCTTAAAATGTCGTAGATATAAGAAAATGAAAAAACCATCAACCCACGATAACATGAAAAAGAGGAGGAATTGGAAAACAATGCTATGAGAGAAGAAAGAGCTTACCACTATAGTTCCAATGCAGTCGACGACGATCGATTAGGATAACGGATGGAGGCTCGGGGACTCAGAAACGATTTGTGGCTATACAAAGGGTTCTCAGTCGAAGAAGTTAATGAAGAATATGGTAATGGTGTTAAGACGCGACCCCAGTCCATTTAATGAAAAAAGTACATAGCGTGTATATTTGGAGTACATGGCGTGTACTAGGATTTTTTTACTCCACTTTAAGAAGCCTTCACAACACCCCTACATGGTCGTGTGTGTGGCCATAAAACGACCAGCACACGGCCTCGAGCGATATAAAAGTACACGGCATGTGCTTATAATGTACATGGTGTGTACTTAAAAAATTTCAAAAATACTCCTCATTTCTCAAAAACACCAGGAAAAGGAAAAATATACCTGAAAAGAAGGTCCCTGTTCTTACAGTATGTCTTTTGGAGACTATAACCTATGTTATTAGAATCTAAACACCAACATAATAAAACAATAATAACCATATAGAAGAATATAAATAACCAGAACAATAACATGTCATATGATATTAAAAGCTGAGCAATTCAATAATCAATTGAATGGTAAAACATTCTATGACAATGTGAATGCCTAGTTTCTGCAATTCAACTACAAGAAAATACAAAATTACTCCCTAGCGGGTCCCGAACCACATTTGGTTCCTTCTCCCATTATCCAATCCCAAATAAAAACATATCCCAGGGCCTTTCCATTATCCTATCCTACAAAAAAATACCTACTTGGGTACTAATTATGTACCCTGAATATGGTGTGAGTACGACCAAGTAGGCCACCACCAATGGTGTTTAAAACAAGTCTAGTCAAAAGATAGTGATTGTAGTTTAATGAAGCAATAAATAAAATTCATATTTAAAAAATAATCACATATTTATTTAATCATTAATTATCATATTAGTCCCAGTATCAATTCATGTTTCCTATTTTAGTTATCATTCACTATTATGATTTATTTAGGATAGATCACCACAACTAACCCTTTAAATCTCATGGACTATAGGTTATCATGCTCAGCACTCCAAATCTCATTATGTGTAGGTCACCATTCCTATCACTCAAACTCTCACTTTGTGTAGGTCATCATGCCTAGCACCCCGTAGTCTCAAACAGGGATAACTATTGTGGAAGAGCTCCATGTCAATGTCCCAACTGCTAATCGGTCTAGAACGCCATGTCTTGTACCACAAAAATCTCAGCCATTTAATCATTCTCAATAATTAGCCACTTCATTAAATTACTATTCCAATAATTAGTAAAATATTTCAATGGACATTAGTTAACTCAAAAATTTACTAGGAAAAAACATGGTAATTAATTCATCAATTAATTAATCAATCAACACAATTCTCATTCCATAATTAATTATTCACAATTAATTATCCAAATAAAATCTCTACTTTTCATAATTAATTCTCACAATTAATTATCTTTGTCCAACCTTACAAATATAATTATTTTTTCATAATTAATTATCATTCATAGGAAAAAACACTTAATAATTAATTTCCCCAAATTAATTTTCTGATCACAATCAATTAAATATCTCAATTATAAAACCTATTAGGGTAACCCCCCTTTGATTATTCCATGATTCAATTATCAATTAATCACCAATTAAATAAAAAGTAAAAATTACACATTCTTAATTGCTGTAATTTTGTAAATAAATTATCAAGGGAAGCTTGATATTTCATAATCACAAATTAAAATATCAAATTCTGAACTTTGGTAGTTCTATTTAGACCACCTACCTCAATTTATTTATGGATTTTAGAACACAAAAAATCCCTAAAATCCGAGCATCACAATGTTGTCAATAAAGCTATGGATCTAAATCCCTAAACCAATATAATGAAAAAGGCATCAGATCTGGAAAATAAAGTTCTAGATCCCCAAACATAGACTTAGATCTCAAATCATAGGTTTAGATCCTTGGAAATGGTGGAGATCTTCCATTAAAATATAAAGTAATATCAAAAGAGTGAGTGAGAGAAGAAAAGAGATCCAATCCACTTACTATGAATATAGAGGATCTTCAAACATGGTTTATTATCTCAATAAATGGTGATTGGATCACCTTAAAATCCCTCAAAATGGCTCTAGGTACTACTAGAATTTGTCAAGATCAATCCAAGGTCTAAAAATGGAAGTCTCAATAGGTTCAGGTGATCTTAAAATAGATTTTCAGATATTATATTTTTCATGCACAGTTTCCTGGGATGTGGCACACAGTTAAGGCATATCGTGACCCAACTATGCGAACCACACTGTCTAAGTTTATACTGTAGGCATGGTTTAGTTTCTCGTTTTGTCAAACTATGTTTATACCATGTAGACCTCTCGGTTGGCACTATTTAGATTCACAGTTTTGTAACCTCTTGCGCAAACTTGGAACACCTCACTATCTGTTAGTTTTTATTAAATGTTCACCAAAATGCACCCTAAGACACTACTTAAAATAAAATATATTTAAAAGAATAAAAAAGTAAATGAAAACACGCATGAGATGACTCCAAAATAGGTCAAGATCTTACAGTCTCTCTACCTTTTAACATCTAATCCATGAGCTGCACTCTCAACATTCTCTAAGATTATGATCCAAAAATAGTGGGCCATTGAACCCTCATGCCTACATACCATTCCCATGTTTCCATAACACATGAACTAATGGAACATTCATTCCCAGTAACACATTATCACTATGACGCAACACACATATCAGATGTTCCTCCATTGTCGCAACTATCTCAAGTTCGTCCTCTTCATCATCAGTCAAATGAGAAGGGTAAGGGTGATTCCTCCATAGTTGCAACTCATGAAAAAAATCATGCATAACACTGAATTTCATTGAAATGATAATTGGAATTCCATGAGACTGATTCTGTTAAACACCTCAAATGATCGTTCAATGATAGGCACACACATTCACTACCTCCATTACATTTGGTGACCCAATCTGGGCTACACATTATGGAATACACAATCACCCTCTATAAATTGTTGGGGTTTTCTCCATCTATCATAATACAACTTCTACCAACTCGGAGCCATAAAAATACATTTACGAATCAAATATACCTTCTATGATCTCTCCTAAACGAGACTCATCCCCAATAACTCTTACTCCCCTACCTCTGGTTGACATATCAGTTATCTATATGGTCTACAATGAAGTGCCTCATATGGAACCATTTGTATAGTTTTCAGATAGCTTTTATCATATGAGAACTCCACCAAATACAAATGCCTCTCCAAAGAACCACTAATGTTAAGCAGACATGCTCGCAGCATATCCTCTAACACCTTAATGGTGAGCTCTGATTTCCCATATATTTTTGGGTGGAAGGATACACATAACGAAACATATGTACTATATTTCTTCTATATGAAATGTTATAAGCATGATTTAAATCAAGAATTGTGATATGAACCTATATTTTGTGGCCCCGATGCAAATGAACTATCTCTCAAACTTACAGTTCCCTCATATGTTCTACTATATTGGTTTCCTTGATACGAATGAATTTTACTACCTTCATTAGTAGATCCATAATAACACAAATAGAACCAATCTTCCTAATAGTATTTGGAAGTCCTACCATAAAATTTGAGGTCACATCATCCAACTTCCATTCTCGAATAGGCAGCAACTGCAATATAACGCTAGGCCGTCGATGTTCTCCCTTCACCTACTGATAGGTGAAACATCTTCTTATTAACACTTCTATCTCGTTTTTCATGCATGGACACCATACATGATTTGGTAATTCACTGTACATTTTTTTTCACCCTAGGATCTACCTCCCATTTTGAGGATTGAAATTATCACATGAGTTCCTCTCGTTTACTAATAAGCACAATAACCCAATTTATCACTTAGATAATCCCATACTCCACAATTATCTAGTTTGAAGGTGTATCCCTACCATCTAGGCTTTATAATAAAGGTAAAAACATCATATCCTCATAATTCATGCCCCTGGTCTGTCATAAGAGTGTAGAATCCAATGCTACATAAACCATAGTCATCCTCTCATGACTCTCGTGAACTGCCACATGCATTTACACTATGAAATTTATCATCTTCCACAACATACTCAACTCATTTAGCAAATTAATCTAATTCATTATGCTCATGTTATCATTCAAAAATATTTCCCTTTTCGGGGGTATATGCCAGTTCAAAATCAATGGAATGAATATACTCTACCCATATTCACTATTTAAGATTCATGTTTCGATGCGAAAAGATATAAATCATGTTTTTTTCCATAAAAAATATAATCTTTTAACCCCAATGATACTGTCTCCGAATCTTGAGATAATAAACAACTTCTTCCAACTCATGGTCATGCATTGGGTAATTCCTTTCATGTGGCCTCAACAACCGTGACCTGTAAGCAATGACTTGCATCAACACCGCTCTGAGTTCGATCATAGATGTGTCACAATACACATTATAATCCTCACCATACAAATACAAGAACACAATTGGTTCCTATTTCATTTTTTTCTTCAACTCTAAGGAAGCATCCTCGAATGCATCCATCCAATAAAACGTTACCAATTTCATTGTCATATAAGAGAGTGGTCCTTCCAATAAGAAAGAGACTTGGATAATCCACCTGTAACAATATGGTAATCCAAAAAAGTATTTGATATCAAAATCATTATTGTGATGATCCCAAGAAACGAAATCGAACACTTTTTCTGGGTCCACCGCCACACCTTCTTCAAAGATAATGTGATCCAAAAAGTGTACCATGTCTATACAAAACTAACATTTAGATAGCTTGGCATAGAATTGATTCTCTCTCATAGTAACCACGAATATTTCAAGATGTTGGGCCTGATCTTCATGACTCTTATAGTACACAATGATTTTTTCCAAAAACCCCACCACAAACTGATCTAAGAACTGATGAAAGAACCTATTTCTCAAGTCCATAAACACTACTGAAGCAATTTTCAACCCAAACAAGATTACAAAAAACTCGTAAAGGACTTTCCAGCTTCTGAATGATGTTTAGGGTATATCAAAATTCTTAACACTCTCCTAATGATACCCTGGTCTGAAACTGATCTTTGAGATCACAGAAGCCCCCTTTAACTGGTCAAATAGATCATAGATACACGGAAGTGGATATTGGTTCTTCATGACCATTTTAATCAACATTCATTAATCGACACAGAAACATAAACTCCAATAGGACATCTTTGTGAAAAAAAATTGTTTTTCCCCATGGTTACATACTTTGAAAGATAAACCATTTATCCTCCATCTCATCCATCAATGTTTTGATCTCTTGATGTTCAGTTGGTGACATTCTATAAGGTGGAATTGATACTGGATCAGACCCAGACAAGAGATCAATAGTAAATTACACATATCTATCTAGTATAAACCCTAAAAATTATTCAGGAAATACATCCATAATGTGTTCTACTACTAGTAGAAGGATTTATTGCCTTCTAATCCAATCATCCAACAAAATAATATCAACTTAGGTTGGGGGCTCTCCTACTTGCAGTGTAATTATCCCAAATCATCTTGCATGGATATCACATTCTCAATGATGAAGATACTAGTCCCCCTTGGGATATAAAAAGGTTACTCTGATATGGTAACAATCTATGTGGGTCCAATATGCAATTAGAAAGTTCATAATCAAAATCAGTTTGAAGCCCATAAAATCATGTACATAGATATCCCAAACAAAGAATACCCTCTGATTACTATTGAACACCCCTTCAATAAACAGATATCCCTAGACCGTGTTCCCAACGTTTTGTTGATATTCATCCCCCAATCACATATGGAATCTACCTCTAGGCTCAAACCAATAATGTGATTTTCAGATATAAAGGAATGAGAGGTAGCCACATGAAACATGGTTGTAGCTAAAGAAAATGAAACTAGAATAGTACCTCTCACTATCGTTGGACCATCCTCGCTCTCCACAAGTGTAATCTATACTGCATGTAACCATCCTACCCCACTTCTATGTGTTGTCATATGACTCCCCAAAGTGGAATAACTCAACAAATATTGGTGCTCAGACCCTGAAACACTATATCCACTACCCCTAGTTCCTCTTCCAGTAGAACTCCACCTTCTAATCATATATGGTGTAGAAGACCCTATTATCAAACTCAGACTCTAAGAAGCTACTCCCTTTGCACCTGCTTGTCACTTCATTTCTGCAGTTCTTTTGTAGGTTCCCTATAATTCAACAAAACTTGAACTCTATTAGTGGTTAAGGACAATGTCTACGATATTTTTCCTAACTATCACATTGGTGACAAATAAATTGAAGAAATATTTGGGGCAACTATTCTTCCGAATAGTCCAACTTTCTTTCCACTGTCCTGACTAAGGTGCTCGTAACGACGCTTCTGGCTCTCAGAAGTCACACTCCCTGATCATCCAGTTATAGTGACATATCCTTAACTAGAATCCTTCTTATCAGTACCCTTTGTAATGAAATCCATATTAACCACTTATGAGTATTTCTTCAGCCTAATGATATTTTCAGGGGACTTAATTTCACACCTATATATATACTGAAATCATATTTCCAAAAAAGCCTCATCCTCATCCAAAGGTGGTGAAAACAACTATAATTCCATGAAATTTTCAACAAAATTCATTACAAACATACTTCCTTAGGTCAAACTCATAAACAATGAAGCCTTCTATAATCTCAGTTTATCTTCATATAATATCCCCAATAACTTCTCTAGAATGTCCTCCCATAGCATATGATCAGCCTATCTAGATCATATCTGAATGTCCCACCAGCACTTCCCTGACCCATGTTGCATATAGTTAATAAACATGAAAATCACCCAAGTTGAAGTCTCCATATGGTCAAATATTACCTCTATGTATTCCATCTAGAACTCAACTCCCTCTGGTCCACCCTCTCTACTAAAAGTTATAGGGTACCGCAGCTAAAACACCATTGTCAACATAGACATTATTTTGAGAACTCTCCATGGGTCTCTCTAAATAATCTATATGAAATGAGGAAATTTATCTAATAAAATCTCCCCATCCTCCCCATCATGCACAAATGGTGCCTCAAATTTCCTCTCAGGAATTTTGTTCTAGGCCATACCCCCTAGTCTCTCCTACTACAAGAATTTTTGAGGCATATATCTATAAATACAAAAACACGTCTTAGGTCTCATAACAAAATATTAAAACATTTTATCATGAGGATAAACTGATACAACATGTTTCAACATGTCATTTACCCCATTTCTCTCCACACGGTCAACACCGAGGGCTTGTTCCAACCCATAAACATCTTACTCGTTGGTATTGCTTAACAAGGGGTCATTCATTCTAGGTATTTAATTCGACCATTAAATAATCACATTATTTCAAATTTTTTAATATAACAATTAATTAATTAATAAAAATCATTTCACTAGTCAAGGATCTCATTAGACACCAATTTATTTTCATTTATCACCGTTATTTCAATCTCACAACAAGAAAAAATAGTTCATGTTAAACATCTTACACATAACCAGTTTTCTAGTGTGTTCCTAGAATGACACATGTCACAACAACACTGAGTTCCTATTATGATGCATGTAGACTGAATTATCATGCATCTTTAGTCCAAAAATCAAAATTCAATTAATTTAAAAAAAATATCATAGCACCCCACAAGACCTCCACCGATGGTGAATTAATATCCAACTATAACAACAAACATCAATCACAATAATCCCACCATGAGAACTATAACTTTCCCTCATCCATGTGATTGCAAATCCCATTCATGAGCTCATTACGAATCCTCAAATCTTCTTAGTATCACATCTACCTTACCAAAAATAGTAATAGAGAAGAAGAAGATTGAAAATAAAACTCATATGATATCTCTATGTGATGTTCCATCATGGGTTCCACTAAACGGTGCCTTGAGCCGGTTGGCCACATTCCTTCATGCACACATCCTCATATGCTTGAGGGTTCCAACAAGTAGTGAGGGTCTACAAAGTCAGTAATGGGGAGAGTATACCCTCTTTTATCATTATGAATACAAAAATTGAAGAAATACACAATAATAACCTTGTTTGGAAGTGTATGAATTACGAGAATAATACCATGTCATATGATATTCAAAACTGGAAAATACAATCCTCAACTAAAAAGGAAAACATAATATGATAATTCTAATTTCATGTGACTGCAATGTAACTAAAAAGGAAATACACTACAACTCTTAATTGGGTCCCAAACCACTTCTGATTCACTCTCCCATGATTCAATCCAAAACATCATCCTATCCCACAACATTACCCTGACCCAATCTAGCAACAACAAATTTGGCTTGGGTGTCGATTCGGCAGACCAAATAGGTTGTGAGAATGACTCATTAGACCACAAAAAACAATGTCAAAAACAAGTCTGGTCAATAGATAGTGTATACAGTTTTATAATGTAATAAATACAATCCATAATTAAATAGTTATCACATTGTCATTTAATCATTAATTGTAATGTTAATCCCAGTTTCAATTCATTTTTTCCATTTTAATCATCATTAATTATTATCTTTCATTTTTGGTAGGTCCCCATGCCAATTATCCTAAATCTCATTGGTATTTGGTCTTCATTCATAGCTCTCCAAATCTCATAAAGAGAAGGTCACCATGTTCATTACTGTACATCTCACTAGGTGTGTGTCGTAATTCCCAGCACCCCATAATCTCAATCTTGGTTATCTATTAGGGATGAATGCCTTGTCCAAGACCCTACTTCTGATCGGTGTAGAACACCGTTTTATCACAAAAAAATCTCATCAATTTAAGCATTAACTAATTCAAAAAAATTATTGACATCATTCCATTACTCATCTTAGAATAAGATAATCATTTCAGAGGATATTAGTTAACACAAAAATTAACTGAGCCCATAACTCATTTATTAATTCATCAATTAATTAATTAATCAACAAAATTCTCATTCAATAATTCATCCATTACCATTAATTGTCCATATCATATCTCATTTTTTCATAATTAATTATCATGATTAATTATCATTGATCAAAATTATGGCTCATGATTAATTCTCATAGTTATTTATCAATCATAGAAAAAAACATCATATTTAATTTCCCCCAATTATTTTTCTTATCAAAATCAATTCAATATATTAATTACATAAGCAATTTTGGTAACCCCCCTTTTATTATTCCGCAATTTAATTATCAAGTAATCACCAAGGAAATCACATGTCATAATTCAAAAATCCAAATTGCCCCATTTTAGGAAATAAATTATCCAGGGAAGATAAAAATTTTAGAAAAAACTCATTCACATAAAAAATTGACAACTAAGGGAGTTTGATTTAGACAACCTCCCTCAATTTATTGATGGATTTCAGCCAAATAGAAACCCCAATAATCCGATTGGCGCAACGTTGTCGATCATGCTCCAAATCTGAATCCCTAAACAAAATTTATGATAGAAGGCATCAAGAACTCGCAAATCTTTATCTATATCTTCAATCCTTGTTCTACACGTTAACTCATAGGTTTAGATCCATGGAAAGAGTGAAGATATTCCATGAAAATGTCAAAGAATAATAAAATAATGAGAGAGTGAAACAATGAGAGGTAATCCATGTACCAGAAAGAGAGAAGATCCCCAATCCAGGATTTTTGATATCAAGATCTTGAGTCAGCTATGTTTGTTAAAATGGGTGTCCAGTAGCGTATGCATTTTCTACACATAGTCTATTAGACTTTTCAAGTCAAACTATGTGGGTTACCTAGAATTATGTTTCAGGATAATTTATAAAATTAAATTCAGGATAAAATGTCATTTAATTAAATAATGTGAATTTGGTGTTTTAATTAATTAAATTGATGTTAAAGGAAAATTTAATTAAGTGATGTGAAATGGAGGATTTACTTAAATAAAATACATTTATATAATTTAATTAAATGACGATGAATTATATATTTCATTTAAAAAATTTTATTATGAAGTATTTAATTAAATAATGTGAAATCGGGCTTTTAATTAATTAAATTAATGATAGAAGAATTTAATTATATAAAGGAGATATGGAAAATTCCTTTAATTAAATTATGTTAGAGATAATTTAATTAATTTTTTTTGAATGTGATAATTAATTAAATTAAATTACTTTTATAGTTTTTAATTAAATGAAGTTGTGGAGGAGAATTTATTCAATTAAAATAAGAGGAAACAAATTATATTTTGGTTTTAAATGTTGATGTGATAAATTATTTATGAAATTCAATGGAATAAAGAGGAATTTAATTAAATTAGTTGTAAATATTAGTTTGGGGATATTATTGAATTGTAATATTAATGGGAAAATTTAAGTGATCTGTATATGTGGAGTTGATTTTTTTAATAAAATTTAAGTTAAAGAGGAAATTAATTAATTAATGAGAAATGGAGGTTTAATTTAATTACATTAATGGTTAATAAGAAATGAATTAGTCATTGTGAAATGGGGGATATTATTTAATTAAACTAAGGTGGAGATAATTTAATTAAATAATGTTGATGAGTTGGAGTTTTTCATTTAATAAAATTTTGTTTAGAGAATTTAACGAAAAATGGATTAGGGAATTTTTTAAATTATATTCAATTGGAATGAATTTTTTTAAATGTTGATTAATGAGTTTTTGGGTTTTTTATAAAAATTTATTTTTAGAGAAAATTATTAAATAATAATTAGTATGAAAAATTAATTTGTTTGACTTCTATTAGAAAAGAATTTAATTAAATGTTTTGGTAAATGTAGAGTTGTGGTTTTATATAATTAAATTCATGGTTAAGATGAATTTAGTTATATGATGAAAAAATGGGATTTTATTAATTAAATGTTGACCATATAATTTAATTATATAACATAAATTATAGAAATTATATAATTAAATTTAGTTAAAATGAATTTAATATAATGATAATCATTGAAGTGTCGGGTTTTTTAAAATAAATTATGTTGAGAGATTTTAATTAAATAATAATGAGTGATAAAAATTATATTATTAAATTTGGAATAAAGGGAGTTTAATTAAATTATGTATTAAATGTGGTGTTGGGGTTTTATCAAATTAAATTCACGGTTAAGATAATTTTAATTATGAGATAAAAATGGAGTGCATTATTTAATTAAATTTTGTTTACAAATTTAATTAAATAATGAGGAGTAGGAAAAATTATTTAATTAAATTCGTTGGAGCGGAATTTAATTAAATTATGTATAATCTGGGAGTTATGGTTTTTATCAAGGATGTGTTTAAATTAAATGAAATGAATAATAATGTGGTTATTATTATTATTATTTGAATTCATTTAATTCTATTTGGGTTTAATTGAGTTAGAGACCAATAGGGAGGGGCATACGTTAGGGTGAGGCATGACCCCCTCCCCTCGTTCTCCAATCATGACATGCACCACTCCTTAACTTGTTTCCTTCTCCATGTCCAAGATCACAACGTTTCCTTCAATAATTTTTCCATTTAGTTGAGGTTGGTCCTTATCCAAATGGTTGTTTTCCATTAACTGTGTCATATCAACTCATATACAAATTTTCTCCATTAGGCCTCGACCCTAAGGCTCGAGAATTATTTGGTTTCTTCCTTTATTTCAATTCTAGGTGGTAATTATGATGTCTAGGGACCCATTGGTTCATATTTCGACAACAGTTGATTAAGGCGGGCTAGTTCAACTTGATCTGGTTCAACACTATCATATTCAGGTTACTCTATATACCTTATAATTGTTTTTTCACCCATAGATGTAGGAGCTTGTGGTGTATTTTGGGTAGTAGTTACATAATCAGAGGTATGTTGGTCCACATCACACTAATTGTTTGTATTGGGTATTGATGTAGGGTCATGTGACCAATTTCCAGTTCGTGTGAGTAGTTGTTGAGGTGCATGTATGTTAAGAGATGACTGTTTGTGTTAGAAATCATTGGCTAAACCAATCCCTTGAGGAAGTGTCCTAAACATTGCTCAATTAATAAAACACATTAGTTTTTAAGTAACTATTGATGATGAATTTAATTAAAAATTTTGAATAAATGGTTTTACTGGTACAAAAAAATTAAATTAAAGATCAAACTTTTCTAATAAAAACTAACTAGTGGAGGTGAAATTTCTTTAAGATAAAAACATAATGTTACGATTGATATGATCATTTAGCCAAATAATATGTATTTCCCTATTGTCTTCTTTAAATTTTATCACACTTGCGTTAACAGGTAATTATGAATATTGGGTGGGATACGTTGTAATAAGTAATTGGGAATTAATTATATTCCTTGATGTTTACATTTAGATAATTAATTTTGTGATTAATTATGAGAAACTGAATTTGTTAAATTTTGATAATTAATTGGATAATTAATTATTAATCAATTGAATTGAAATTTATATAACTAATTTTGAATTAATTATGTAGTTTTGTAGTAATTTTTTTTGATAATTAATTGATGAAATTAAATATGGAATGATTAGATTTATAACAAAATAATTAATTTTGAATTAAATATGTGCTAGAGTTTTTAATATAGATATTTAATTGAGAGATAAATTATGAGATGTGGAATTGGTTATGTTAAGATAATTTATAGTGGATTAGTAATACACCTTGATGTTGTCCAATATAATTTATTGTGCGATAAATTATAATGTGTTGAGATATAAATTGGATAATTATTTATAGAAAATTTTATTATGGAATATGATTTTTATAATAGATTAATTAATTTATGGATTAGTTAATGGATCCATGTACTCAATTAATTAACAGTTTAATTAGTAAATTTTTTATATTTCACTATTTGATTGTATTGGTAAGGGAATAAGGATAGTTTATCTAGCGATTTAATTATCATGTTCTCAATCAAGTAATATGGATAATTAAGGGAGTTAATTATATTTTTTACTTCATTGGGGTTAATAATAATTAATTATTTCATATTTAGATAATGAATGGTATATTAATTGTTGAATTAATTTGTAGGAAATTGATGTAGTAAATTATTTCTTGAACTAATTAACAGGAATGATTAATAAATGAATAAATTAATTAATGGATGGTATTTGGGGTGTTATATATGGTGTTCAAAAATAATTATATAAATAAATTAATGGATTTTTGGTGTTATAAATGGTGTTTTTCTTTGATGGGATTTTTAATATTAGACATAGAAATCTACACCCCCTGATAGTTCTATCTGTATTGTTGAGTTTTGGGGTGCTAGATAAAGTGTTCTACACCAATGTTAAATAATGATAAAGGAGATTTTGGTTGCTAGACATGGAATTCTATAGTGATGGTATTTTGAGTATTAGAAATTGAATTCTACTCCAATGTTAAATAATGATAAATTGGATTTTGGGTGTTAGACATGGTATTCTGCACTGATCAGATATTGAGTGTTTGAAATGGCTTTCTGAACCAAGGATAAAAAATGAATGGGACTTGGGGTTGTAGACCTGATCTTTTGCACCGATGGGATATTCAGTGATAGATATGGTGTTCTACACCAATGATAAATAAATGAATGTGACATGGGGTTTAGGAAAAGATGTTCTATACTGATGGGATTTTGACTGTTAGGTATAGCATCCTACAATAAGGATAAATCTGTATTTAAAATTGTGAATTTAATATACGGCATGATTTGACGCTGGTGTTAATAAATGATCAAATCGAGAACAAATGGTTTACTGATAATATTTATGTATGCTTGATAAATAAACACGTATTTTTATTGTACAAAATGTTATTCCGGCTACAGGATGAAGCATGTATTTTCGTCAAATGTCCATTTGGATCCTTAATGGGTTTTTTGTTATTTATTTAGTTCTTTTATTTCTTCGTTATATCTGCACACAATTTGTAATATTGCATTTTCTGTATTTATCAAGACAACTAGTGGTTGAGCCTACTAAGATGAATTTCTCACAGCCTATTCATGCTGCCATTGCAAAGGGGTACCCGATTAGACATTCTTGTTTAGAGGATTGTGGGTCATTTCTTATTGTTGTAACTTGTACTTGGGAGTTAGGAGAAAATAACCGAGCGGGAGCTCGATATGTTTATGGAGATCACACTTGGGGTTTTGATTCTTCTCTTTATTTCTGTATTGGAATGTAAATAATGGCGTTTTTTTAATTCTTCCTGATATGTAACACTATGCCATGCATGCATTGTATAGACGTTAATTGGCCATATTCATTATTCATTTGATAATTGTTTTATATCTAATTTCGCTGTTATTTTAGTTTATTATGTATTGTCATTGTACAATGTAAATATTAGGGTATATCCTTGCCACTAATGATCTATAGACCCTTGATAATAGTTCACTATGTATGACGTATAAGGAGATGTGCATGAGGTCATGTGGTGAATGGTTCGGCTGCTAGTTTGAGGATATTCCATGCTAGGATTTTATAAAGGTGTATCATAGGTTTACGTTTTCTTTTTTTTTTTCATTTTATTTCTATTTTGGGTTGGTAGAAAGAACACAAGGACAATGTAGGTGCTCTATTTATAGTCAACCATGGGACTGATCACCCCATGTATGGGAAATAACCAAGTGGCTAGGGATGATAATTTTTATTTAAACTGCATGAGATTACATTTTATATGATTTCACCTTGAGTGACTAGTGTATTTTCCACTTCTTATTGATTTTTAGAGTTTTGAAAATTATCCTTGATATAATATGTCAATGTTGTTTCATATATACCCCATCATAGGCTCTTATGGATTCCCTTACAATGCATATAACATACCATGTAGTTCCATTAGTAGGATGCCTTCTATTTTTGATGGTGTACCTTGGGTTGAATGCCATGTTCTGATCTTATACAGAATGTCTTCTTGCATAACAAGTTTAGATGATTATAATCCATGATTATGTGTTATAAACTGTTGTTTCTTTATTTCTTATGATAACATTGTAGATTTATTTTTACATGTTAATGGTAACATGAGTGTAAATTGATTGATTGTGTTTACAACATGATCCAATTTCACTTATAAGGGTAATGAGTACCTTATAACATGGAAAAGGGTAACATGTGTATTGGAATAGTTGAAAAATGAATTATAATGTTTAAAAATAATAATTAATTTTTTTGTTATCTAGTTTATATGTAGGATGTGGGATACTTTGGGTTATGATTTTTTTGTATAGGGGAATAATATAGTTAAAGTATTCATATGATTGTTTGATTTTAGAGGTCACCAGAAGTCATGTATGGACTCTAGTTTAATTTTTGGTGGGGTTTGAAATAGTTTTAATGGTATGTCACCTATTTAACAACATCTATCGATATCATGGGTTGACAATTTCTTTCTAGTAAAATGTTTTGGATTGGAGTTATAAAATGGTTAATCTTGTGTTGGGTGTTTTGGAATGCCACATGGTTTTTCAAATGATACGTCGTATCCTTTGTGGGTTGGCCATTGATGTATTTTTTACTGATGGCTTATAGGTGATGGGATGTTTTTAAGGTGGAAAATTGTAATGCCCCATGTTTTTAACCTGGTTAAAAGATGAATGTTTTTTATCTTTTTTCGTTGTAATGATGTGTTTTTTTTAATCCCCATATTCCTGTTGATGTTTTTCGAGTGGGGTTCTTCTAAATTTGTTTATATCGAACTTGGGTGAGGGTTCATGGTGTTTACTAGAAGGATGGATGAGTATTGGCAGCATCAAGACTAGAATTTGTGTAAGAAAAAGCTGTGTACGGTTAGTCAAACAATGTGGGTCAGTCATTCTTATTATAATGGGTGTCTAGCAGAGGATGCACGGTCTGTGCACTATCTATCGGACCGTGCGATTCAAACCATGCAGCATAACCAGTTCGATTTTTCCTTTTAATTTATTTAATTAAACATATGATAAAAGAGGAATTTAATTAGATTTTCTATATTGTCGGTATTATTTAACTAAATTCTAGAATATGAATAATTTAATAAATTGATGTGAAATTGGTTATTTATTTATTCAAATTAATGTTGAGAGAATTTTATTAAATAGTGATGAATTTGAGATTTTATTTAATTAAATTCCATTGAAAATAATTATATTAAATATAGTGAAATTATGGTTTTATATATTTAAATTAAAGGTGATAAAATATAATTAAATGAGGGTGAGATGGATAATTTTTTTAGTTAAATTATTTTGCCGATAATTTAATGATATTGCGTCGAATGGGTGAATTAATTTATTTTAAATATTTTGAGAGTTTATAATTAAATGATGTTGAGATAAAGAAGTTATTTAATTAAATTGATATGAAAATAATTAAATTATTATTTCTAATGATGATTAGGTGGAGTATTTATTTAAATCAACCTATACTGGACAAATTTAATTAAATTACTTGTAAATTAGGAATAGGTGGTTATAAAGGAGGTTAATATTAAAGGTAAAAATAAAATAATGTGTACATGGGGAGTTTGGTTTTCTTTTAATTAAATTAATGTTAAATATGAATATAATTAATTAATGTTGCATGGAGATTTATTTAAATTATATTCAATGTTATGATGAATTTTGTTGGTCATTTCCAAATGGGGGTTATTATTCAATTAAACTGAGGTTGAGAGAATTTAATTAAATAATATTGTTGAGTTGGAGATATTAATTTCATTAAATTGTTTTCAGAGTATTTAATAAAATGATACATTAATTGTGGAGTTGGAGTTTAATATTATTTAAATCAAGGTTAAGACGAATTTAATTATTGGATATAAAATGGGGGTTTTATTTAAATAAATAGAGTTGAGACAATTTAATTAAATTACAATGAGTTGGATAATTTATTTAAATAAATTCACTATAGGAGAATTTAATTAAATTATGTGTGTTGGGGGATTTATGCAGATTATCAAAGAAGTGTTTAAATTAAATAATAATAATAATAATAATATTATTATTATTATTATTATTATTATTATTATTTGATTTATTATAATCTTATTTGGGTTTAATTGAGAGATAGGGAGAGAAATTGAGGGAGAGGCACATGGCAGGGTGGGGCATGACCCCCTTCCATCATTCTCTCATGGTGAGGTGCACCAGTCCTCAAACAAGATCCCTCTCTGCACGACGGTTCATGGTGGTTCCTTTATTGATGTTTTCAGTCTCATCATGATAGGTTCTTCTTCACATGATTCATTCATCGCATCGTCTGTCTTAGATCTTCTTCACCCAGTCTCTGTTAGGCTGAGACCCCAATGCCCAGCAATATTTTGTTTCTTCCTTTCTTCCAATTCTAGGTGATGGGAATGATGTCTCGGGACCCATTTGTCCCTATTTCAACAACCAACTCTAAAGGAGTAGTGGTTCGACCTGTTTTTTTCCACCACCTTCATTTTCCAGTAAAGCTATATTACCCATAATTGGCTTCTAGCCCTTGAAATAGGTTCATATGGTGTATTTTGGGTTTCGATTAATTATGTGGAGGTTAATTGTTCCTCATCACACTAATTTTTCGTTCTAGTTATCATTATAATGTGAGTGACCAATTCTTAGTGCGTGTGTGCATTTGTTGAAGTATGTGTATATGAGTACATAATGGTTCATGTTAGAAAGCATTGGCTAAACCAATTCCTTAAGTTAGGGTCCTCAATATTGCTTAATTAAAAAAATTAAGTTGTTGTTAAATTATTTTTGATGATTAATTTAATTAAAAAGGATTACTGAATGGTTTTATTGGTTAAAAATGTTCTGATAGATTGCATTGTCACGTTTTTTTAATAAAACCCCTCTAACAGAGGTCTGCTGCCTTCATGATAAAAAAAATAATTATTAGATTTATATGTTCATTTAGCATTCTTAAATATATTTTTCTATTACCTCCCTTAAATGTTGACGTTATTGGGATAAGTTGTATTTATGTGAATTTTGTTGGATAAGTTGTAATGATTAACTGGGAATTAATTCTAAGCCTTTAGGATGTAATTTATATAATTAATCATGGAATTAATAATGAAATATAGAATTGGATATGTTATAATAATTAATTTGTGAATTAATTATAAACCATTAGAATTGAAATTGAGATAATTAATTGTGAACGAATTATGTTCATTTATAGTAATGTTTGGGATAACTAATTGTGGGAATTAATAATGGAAAGATGATATTTAGAATGGTATAATTAAATGTGAATTAATTAAGTTATTTTTTTCATAATAATGATAAATAATTGTGTGCTGAATTATTAAGTATGGGATTGGATATATTAAGATATTTAATAGTGGATTAATTATGATCCATGATGTTGGTTAGGATAATTATTTGTTAGATTAATTACGATGAGTTGATATTTAGATTGGATAATTTTTTCTGGAAAAATTAATTATGGAATGTGATTTTCATAGTAGATTAATTTGTTTTTTGATTAATTAATAGATTCATGTATTTAGTTAATTTTTTTTAACTAGTAGATTTGGTATATTTGTCTAATTAATTGGAATAGTAATGGAATAAGATTAATTATTTGGTGAATTAATTTTCAGGTTTTTGATCATTGAATTTAGATAATTAGTTGAGTTCATTATCTAGTTGACGAGATTGGGGTTATGAATAATTAATTATTTTATTTTAAGTGTTTAATGATTTATTTATTATAGAATTAATTGGTGGGAAATAGATGATGTTAATTAGTTATTTAATTAATTAAAAAACATGATTAATTATTTAATTAATTAAGTAATGGATTGGTTTTTGGGTTTTATACATAGAACTCAGCATCAATGTTATAAATAAAAGAATGTGATTTTGGGTGTTAGATAAGGAGTTCATGACCAATGGGATTTTGGGTGTTTTACATGTCAATCTCAATCGCTGATAGATCTATTTATATTTTTTAGTTTTTGAGTGTTAGACATGGAATTCTACACCAATGATATATAATAAAATATGGGATTTTGGGATTTAGACAAGGCATTTTACAATGATGGTATTTTTAGTGTTATACACATCATTCAACACAGATGATAAATAATGATAAACATGATTTTGGGTGTTAAACATGGAGTTCTTCAATAATGGGATTTGAGTGTTAGACATGGTGTTCTATACCAATGATACATAAATGAATGGGGCATGGGGTGGTAGACATGATGTTATGCATCAATGGGATTTTGAGTGTTAGACATGGAATTCTAAACCAATGATAAATAAAAGAATGGGGCATAGGTTCCGAGACATGATGTTCTATACCGATGGGTTATTTAGTGTTAGGCATTCCTTCCTATACTAAGGATAAATCTGTATAGAAAATTATGAATTAAATATATGGTATGATTCAACACTGGAGTTAAGAAATGATAAAATAGTGAAAAAATGGTTAACTGATATCAGTTTTGTATGCTTGCTAAATAAACATGTATGATTCTTTATACACGCTCTTATTTCAGCTATGTCCCAACGAATGTATTGTCATCATGTGCCCCTTTCTAACAAGGATGAGTTGTGGATTATTTATTTAGTTCTACTATGTCATTGTTATATCTTCACACAATTTGTTATATTTCACTGCCTATATTGATCTAGAAAACTGGAGGTCCCAGTCTACAGAGATGTATATCTAACACCCTATCAGGTCCTCTATTTCGCTGGGATACCTGAGTCGACATTCTTGTTTACAGGACTGCAGACCTTTTCTTATGGATGTATCTTGTACGTGGGAGTTATGAGATAAGGACTGTGTGGGGGATCGAGATGATCATAAAGATCCCCCTTGGGGTATTGAGGCCTTTCATTATTTCAGTAATGTAATATAAATCATATTATTTATTACAACTTCATGATATATAAAACCATGACATACATGCTTTGTATAAACTTGTATTGGCCATTTTCATTATTTAGTTGATTATTGTTTTACATCTTCTTAAACTACATTTTGGGTTTATTATCAATTTATACTATGAACTATGAATACAAGGGTATATTCTCCCCATTGACTATCCATAGACCCTCTCTACTAGTCTACGGCCTCTGGTTTACGGGGAGATTTGCTTGCTGTCATTTACTGACCAGTCCGACTACGTATTTGAGGGTAAGTGGGGCCTGAACGTTTCATACATTCTAATGAATATAATATTATATTTTTAAAATAACAATAGAAAACAAAATATTAATTATTTAATAATTCATATTATCATGCAAAAAAATTTGAAATATGGAAAGTAAACAATTTGATATAATTTTACTATAAAATTTTACATAAATCCACCTTATAAAATAAATGAATAAATATGAATAAATTTTTAAAAATAATGACTATCAAATATTTTTTATAAAATTATTGATTCTATATAAATAAAAATAAGTATAGAAATTTTTTTGTGTGGAAGATAATCACCATCAATAATAAGATAGAAAATCTGATATGAAATAAGCTAAATTGACTGTAGATAAAAAAATGAGGGTAATTTTTTCGGAAATTATTTTAATATTTATAGTTTTTTTATATATTTAACCATTATAGTAATTTGGGGAAATGTTACAGTTTGTTGTCCTAGGGGTTATATTACCATTAGCAGTTGTTTGGGTAAATTGGATGAAAGATCAACGTAATCAATTCAAAAAATAATTCATTATGACTATGTAATTATTTATTAAGAGAGTAATTTCATATCGATAAATGTTAAATATATATATATATATAATTATTTTTTAAAAATTATTCTATTTAAGGTTCATGGTAAAATAGATATTATTGT
Source organism: Viscum album (assembly GCA_963277665.1). NCBI lineage: Eukaryota > Viridiplantae > Streptophyta > Magnoliopsida > Santalales > Viscaceae > Viscum > Viscum album. Next base: position 1,991,610,135 of record OY728135.1, on the reverse strand, counting down.
TAACGGTTAAATATAAACATTTACTATGATTCAAAATTCATTATTATGAAGAATAATTTTTTTGAATTATTTAATTTCTAATATCTATTGAATTAAATTTATTCAATAAATTTAATAATTTTAGTCATGATGTCAATCGAATGAAATTTTGGAAATATTATTTTTTTACTAAAACCTCAAATAAACTAATTTATAATAAAATTTGGAAAACTATTATACCATAACACACCCACAAACACACACATGTAAATATAAGAATTTATTATTAGTAATGTTCGATATATATTATACAAATAACTGGTAGAATGTATAATCTAGTTAATATTCTAATAAAATATATTTTATGAATGATGTCAAAAAGAATGAAAATAAGATAAAATCTTTAAATAATTAGTTTTCTACTAATAAGTTTAATGAAATCAATATGTTTATTGATTACATAAAACGAAAATGTAGAAATAATTAATGATTATTAACAAATTTTGTTCTATAATGAAAATATGAAATGATATTTGTCCTATTGATTTCATTAAAAGAGTCATAATTTTTTATCAATATTACTTGAAAAATAATGTTATATAAAAATTAGGATGCATGAAATAAACCATTTGTTAAATGATAATGTTAAAAGAAAAAATAACATAAAAAATATAATACATAATTATATTTCCCAATAGAATAACATAAATATTATATTTTAATTAAAAATGATTGTAAAAATTTTTAAACAGAAACAATTTATTAACTATAAAGACATATATATATATATATATAAATTTCTCCCCTATATCAGTACAATAAAAAATATATTTTATTCATCACACATTAAATATTTTAATTATATAAAATTCATATCACTAATAAGAATGTTTAAAAAATATTTTTAACCAATAATTTTTAATTTATTTAGAACATATAAAATATCTATAGTGGGATAACATCAATTAAACATGTTAACTATATATAAGGGAGATTTTAAATATTTTTAACATGATTCATTAAATATATTACTCTGTAGTTCAAATATATATATCTAATTTTTATTTTCTATTTTCCATTAATAATATTTTCTATAAATATTGAACACATTAATGTTTTTGATAATCGATGTTTCTTTATAATTCATTTAAATATCTCTTTTATATTTCTCTAAATGAATCATTTTTTAGCCCATTCCATTTGACAAATTCTACATATATTGGATTGATATTTTTTATTTATTCTTATGATTATTATTTTATTTGAATTAATCTATATTCCACTGATGTTATGATTCTGTGGAATTATATGTTTATGGGTGGTTTAATAGTTGTATTGTGATTCAATATGTTGTGTAATGATGTCATTCTCACCGAAAAACATGTTTTGATATTTCAAGAATTCATTCCTATTTTAGATAATATTCATTGATAAATCCATTAAAGTATGAATGTGTTTTATATGAATTTATCATGAAGTATTTTCATATCATATTATTTGACATGGGTTTTTTCTATAATCCACCATTTAATACTAATTCATTAATTATTTTTTTTCAGTTAAAATTGACATTTTATATTTATTTTCAATAAGATTATGATCTATGTTTTATATCATATGTTACCCATATTAAAACAATAAAATTCCATAATTAATATGATTGGTAATTTTATATTAATTATATTTTTGGTTATTGCTCATTGATGAAAAATATGGACAGTTTTGTGATTTTTTTCTGCGGATGGTGTGGAATTATAATGTGTATAATTAATTAGTATTTTTAGGAACATTTTCTGTGTTATTTTAATTTTAATCCAATAAAAAAAATCCTAAATCATTAGAGTTTTTCATATATGTGATACATTATTTCAATTGGATAAAATTATTCAGTTTGATATAATGATTAGATGTAACGACTAAAAACTGTTAAAAATAAAATTTCCATTTTGATTTAATTAAATATGTAATATGTTTATTGAGAACACATTCATTTATTTTGATTTATTATATCCAAATGAACTTAATAGACAATAAAATTTCATTACTATTGAAAATATAGTTTTTGAACATTGATATCTTGATTAATATAAATATATGTTTGTATCAAAACCAATTATCTTAGAAAAAGTTTTCGAAGTACTCCACTAGTAATATAGATCCCTATGAATCCCATTTATCAGAGAATTAAATTATGATAAAATCTCTGGGATTTTCTATTGAACAAGAAAAAGTTGAGATATAACGAATGAAGCACGATAGAATCCATTAACGGGAGATGTTCAAGCTCATCAGGATCATGTCCCAAACCTTATACGTCGAACCACCCCATGAAATTATCATCCTATCTAACCTTATTATTAGAAACATTATAGTTACATTAATTATATATGTATCAATAACCTAGAAATATTATTTTTAAATTAGTTTTTATAGAATAATTTATATATTTTCATTATATTATTGTTTCTTAGTGAATGGTTTTTATTTTTATAGAAATAAACTTTTGGGATATATTCAAATTAAATTAAACAATTTACATTGATGTATTAATGGATAATTAAAATAAATAATTATTTTTTAAAATATATTATTATATTATTAATATAATCTAACATATAATTTTTATGAAGTCATGTTTAATTCTTATACGGGTTCAAAAACTATTGAAGTAAAAAACCTAGATTTTCATAATAAATATTGATTTTATTTTAAAAGTGAAAATTCAAATATTTGAATAATAATTTAAAAAAATATTATTATTATTGGAATAATAATATTTAAACTAACCAATAATGAATTTTTCATAATAATTTGTGAAAGTCAAATATTTGGTTAAAAAATAAATACCTTATAAATATACATTTTGTATTATGACAATATAAAGTACCAAATGTGATTTAATAAAGACTATAAAAGTAATAAACTAATGAATATATTTTTTCCATTGAATATAAGTTAGTTTTATGTTTATTTTATTTATTTTATAAATCCATTATGCATCCACCCAATAATATAATTTTTTTAAGGTTTTTATATCATTTATTTAAGAGTTTTACTTACTTCTGCATAATAATGGGAATTGTTTTATTATTTTCTACAACTGGACTTATAAAATAATTAGCACCACTCACATTTGGATTATAAAATGGGTAAAACTATAGTAATTTTTTGTGGTGTTGGTTATTTTATTATTTACAGTACTAAACCTAAATAAAGAAAAAGAACCCCTTTCCCAAATAAACCAAACCATGATCCCATTTATATTTGATTAAACTACTTGGATTTAGAACATAGAGTTCTCTCATATATCCAGAGTCCTCCCATGGTTCCTGAAGCTTTTATTAAAGCCCACGCAATAATTTAGAGTCACACACTCAAGTAAGGTATTTCTCTCTCCTCATTTCCATTTAAGAACTTTTTTTGTTATGTCAATTGAATTCCATTTTCATGTGTTGGGATTTGTTCTTCAATATTACCCTTATATTAAATTTAATTTATAAATAATTATATCTCCCTTTAACTCTCCTTAATTCACCCATGATCCTTTATGGTCACACGATACCATTCTAAAATTTAGTTAGCATTCTTCACTTCATTTAAGTTACTTCATTTACTTATTCCTTCTATTCACAAATTTATAATGTTGGGATATGTTTATCCATGTCAATGATATAGAAAATTTTATTTCTATTAGCTGAGATACTCAATTCTCTCTTATCAACCAATTTTTTTGATTCTTTATATGGCTCTGTTATACTCCCAAAATTTCATCACGATATTTGATGCCAAAACAATTTAATATTGAATACCACACAAATTTCCTAAAAAGGGTATTGAAATATAAGAATATATAAATTCTCATTTGGTACCTACATTTATGAATTCCACACTCCGTGATCATGGAATTAATTATGATGATTAATGAACCAATGTTTTATGATCTATGTGAAACACAGAAACCTGAGAATGAAATGAATGGGAAAAGTGCGCCAGGAATTATATAGCACTCAAATGCATTAGAAAAACTATTTAGTCTCATGAGACTTCTTTTTGTGATAGAGTGTACCTGATTCCTCTATAGGACTTCTTCCACTATGATTCCTTGGGGATATAAACTTGACTTATGTATATGATGAAGTGTTTTATGTTGTTTCCACATTACCCATGTTATGATTATCATTCTATATCATGTCTGATTGATCATGCTTATGATTCCTACTTTTATAATGCTCCATTAATATGTCTATTGTCTAAAATGTATCATTTTATTCCATTATTATTCCCTTATTGAGATTTATAGCTCACCCCATTCAAATGTTTGTTCCTAGGATATCATGTGTAGTTTTAGATGAATTGGAATTTTAGAAGAATGTTTGAAGATGTTTTCAATAATGTTTTTGTATCCCATATTCATGATTTTATGATATATACACAATAATAAATGAAAATATACATATATTTTTTTTAGAATGGATTACGTCAATATTGACCAGATGATCAGAATCCAAAATGTTGGGATGGGTCTGCAAGGGGAATCGCGACGCTAGGGTTTTCCCCGCACCACCTTCCTCTCCCCCGTCACGGAGTGGCTTTGGTTCCTTCCTGGAACTTCAGATCGGCATGTTCGTAGTGTGAATCCTCCAGGCGGTGTTGTGTAGGATCATCTCACTCGGTGATTCATTTGACATCACCGATGTCGTGCAAGATCGTCTCCTCGATTTCGACTTCTAGATGTCTCGGCCTACGGGTTGATGTCACGTTTCGTGTTGAATGTGGGTTTGCTTAGAGGATTTGGTCTCTGTGTGTAGGTTTGAAGGCGGTGACGAGATTTGAGTCTATGTTCATAAATGAGGTTTTCTTCCAGAGGGATTTGGGAGTCCCTCTATTCCGTGTTGGTTCGTTTTCCATATTATCATGCTTTTGATTATGGTTCTATGATAAGTCGATGTCGTCATTGTTTCTGTGTCAATTCTGTTTTGGGATTCTAGCCAACAGTATGGATTGTTGGTGCCATGATTTTGTGTCTCAGGTGTTGAAGGTGGAGGATCATATCTGTGCTAGTGAGAAGACCTGAGTGAGCTTGTTGTGTGTTGGACTTCTGATCTTGTTTGGATTTGATCTGCTTTCTGATTGTTTTGGTTGATTAAAATTTGGATGATGGTCTATTTGGGCGGTGACGTCATTGGTTTTCTGATGAAGTCATGGAGGCAATTTGGTTCGGTGGAGGCACATGATGGCAGGGTGAGATTTATTTTTGAATTTTGAAATTTGAATAGTAATCTGGTATGTGGGTTCCCCAGCCACCGATCTTGACTTTTGGTTCATTTTCTGTTTGGTTACCGGTTACCATAAACCAGATTTTTAGAAAATGAAAAAAAATTGGATTACAGGCAGGCATGATTACGTCAATATTTCTATAATAAATCATGAATTAATTTGTACTAAAGATCATGTTTCCTATAATTGGAATAAAAGGTAGTGTTTAGAAATTTTTACGGTGGGGATTAAAAATTATATTAAAGGCCATTAGGGTAAGGATAAGTATATGAAAACAATTATAATTGTTTAATAAAGAAAATACATCAATTTCCTTATACTACAAGTGGATATGTTTCTGACAAAAATATACGTAATGGTAAGAAATTTAATAAGGTGTTTCATTCCTGACTCAATGTAACCTGGTACATGACAACAAGGCTTATTTCAAACCAGGTTTGATAATCTCATGTATTATTATTTGATAAATTCCTAATATGATTATTAAGCATAATTAAGGGAACAAAATTTTTTCACATGAATGTATGTTTGGAAATAGATCATGGATAATATAGATTGAATGCAAGAAATTAAAAAGTTAAGGAAATAAATGTAAGTTATATGTTTCAACTATTATATCATTAAATTATCAAATTTTTGTTTAGTAGTTTAAATATACTCATCATTATTTTTCATATTATTCTACAAAATGTAAATAAATATGATGAGTCAGATATATAATCAATGTTAAGGGATATGTGAGGACTTCCCCAATGAGATGCCCAACCTGATGGAATCATGAATTATGAATTTTATGATGATACTATCTCAAATAACATAGGATCTGAATAGAATCCTTGGTGATTAAGATCATAAAAATTCCCTAAATAGAGAATAAGTTTTTATTAATATCTTTATGTAACAAATTCTAGTGAATTTCAATGGATTATCTAATAAATTAATAGAAGAAAAATGGATATACACCCTTGTGAATGTCTTCTATATTCCCTAATGTTTTAAGAAAGAGAATGTTCTATTATCTACTTATCATATAAATGGAGAAGGTGATCAATGGGGAATGTTAATAAAAAATATGAAGCTCAAGGAAAAGATAGAATCGACAGACTATAAGAAATTACAGAATTGTTTTTTATCAATATTGTCCAAGAACAGTCTATCTTTAAATTGAAGGGGATTTATATTCCCTCAAGTAATCAAGTGAAGAATTTATTGGGGCGTACAAGAAAAAATTTAAAAAACAACCATGATATGAATTTAGATTTTACATTACAAACAAATTCAAGGTTGAACTCCTCTTTTTTGGGATAAAACATATCATTTAAAAATCTATATGGATCTGTTACATTAAAAACTACGGGGAAATTTTTTGATGTTCCTTGAAAGTTGAATTGAGGATAAAGGAATCTAATGGGTATCATAGGGGTAAGAAAAAGAATGTGGAGTTTAATTCTATAAGTATAATAGATAAATATAATGGTGATAATAAATTTCCACATCCCACTTGTTAAAGGAGCATAAAGAAGAACCCAAAAAAATTCATCATGGGAATGAGAAAATGCTTTAGGTGTTGGAAGGAAGGACACCAAGATAATTAATAAAGGTAAGAGAATCTTGTTAATGTGATTGTGTAATGGAATGATACAATCAACCCTCATCACATTTTTCATTGCCTCAATTTAAGGGAACCCTGACATTTATAAAATCAATGCACTAATCCAAGGGTTTTGGAGACAACAACCATCATCCAACGAAGCAAGTGTAATCTTTTTCCATCACAATAGCTAAGGTGGATCACACCAATGAAGTGGTGTTTGTATTCTAGTTATTCAGTCTAGGAAAATTAATACACCTTTTTATTTTGGTTCTATACATTGCATCATATCTCAAAGGATTAATATATCTATTAGAACATGACCATAATGTTTGGAAATAGAGTATACTATGAAAATTACATTTTGGGAAATTATCACAACCATTGTATATACCTCTTACCATATAAGAATTTATGGGTTGAACTTATTATTAAACCATAACATACAAACTTTGGTGGAATTTTATTCAATTATGTGAATCCATTGGATTTCATAATATATGAACAAAATAAATTTCTATGAGAAGAAAATCATTTTATTAATTGAGAATCCACCGCTGATTTTTTACATGTGCAAGGAGGAGGAATAATCTATATTAATAACAAAATATCAATAATGGAAATTAATTACATATGTTAACGTTTATCTAGATAAAATTATTGAGTCTCTAGAAATAATTATACCTGAATACATTCCCATTACAAGGGAATAATCGTATGTATTTCTTGAGGAATTTATAACACTTCCTCTAAAATAAAAGGGTGATGTTTTGATTGAGCATATTCATGGGGACATTACATTTTCCAATAATCCATAATGAATGAATCTTTTGGGATTTGGGGAGATAAAGAATCAAATATAGGTGAATTTGGATAAAGTATTCATACACCAAAGTGCCTCACCTGGGGGTTCACGAGTCCTCTCTTTCAAGAATAAGGATGGGTCAATGCACCTTTGCATCAGTTATCATGAAGTCATAAATAACATGATAAATAACAAATATCCTCTTCCATGTATTTATTAATTGTACAATAATCTATGTGGTGAAATATAATTCTCTATGGTGGATCTTAGGTTGGGATATTTTTAGGTAAGGGAGACAAAGGATTATATCCCCAATACCACTTTTCATATAAGTTATGGCCACTATGAGTTCTTAGTGATTCCTATTAGGCTCACTAATGCTCCAAAAATCATCATGGAGTTGATGAATTTTATTTTTAGGTATTACCTCAACAATTCTTTGGTATACTTAATAGATGATATTCTGGTATACTCTAAAACATTGGAGGGACATGAGGGGTATCTAAGATCAATGCTAAAAACTATAAAAACATATAATCTTTATTATAATTCAAAATATTGTAAGATATTTGTGAATGAAGTCTCATTCATGTAAGAAATAATGACAAAAATGATATATTTTATTTATTATTTAAGGATAGATGCAAAATAAGGATGGATTAGGCCAATATCTTTGTAAAATACCCATAGTTTCCTTTTATTTTTTGAGTATTCTGATCCACATGTTGAAATTTTCTATGGATTTCTAAACATTCTAATTAATGTAACAAGGAAGAGAGATAATATTTCTTAGAATGATGATTGTGAGTATATATTAAATGAACTAAAAAGGAGGCATATCACTATCTTATTCCCACACTACTATAAGATGATAACTTTTTTTTAGTATTCTATGATGCTTTGATGATGAGATTGTGTTTTGTGTAAATGAAGAATGAAAAATTCAAACCTGACACATTGAAGCAGTTGAAATATCATAAAGAGAACTACCCAACACATGATATGGAGTTTTCTAAAGTTATATTATCATTAAAAATATTGTGTCATTATCTCTTAATATAGTATTTTGAAATATATACATATCAAAAAATCTTCACGTACATATTTACACACAAAGAGAAGAATATGAACCATAATAAATACATAGAGATTATCATGGATAATGAGTGATCAATACCCTACCATATTGGGAAGCAGAATAATGTTGAAGAATCTATAGATAAAAATGATCCATCAATTATATCAATTATTTTAATTGATAGGGATCCGATCATCTTAGATTTATAATTAATTTATATAAGAACTATAATGTATGGAACATCCTCAATCCTTTCACAAATGATTTTTAAACTATCCCTTCAGGAAAAGATAAAATTTTCTCAAATGGAGGATGTGAGAATTGAGGAGAGAGTGAAAACTAAAATAAAACTATAATACTACGCTTTAAATGTTAATAATTAAGGAGTTGTGATATTTATTTCACAATAATGTGTTCCATCAAATCTTGAGTTAATGAAGGAACTACTGGATGATGCATGTACTTTGACATTATCCATTTACCCCAGAAGTAGAAAGATGGAACAAGATATCTCGGAGAATTATTAGTGGGACAATATTAAGAAGGATATGGTTGAATATATATCAAATTTCCCAGTATGTTACTAAGTGAAATCTTAAAGGAATAATATTATGGGGATGATGAAACAATTACCCTTACCAACTTGGAAATGGGGAAAATCACCATGCACATTGTCACTAGACTTCTAAAGACTTCTGGGGGAAGCAATTCTATATGGATTGTTGTGGATTATCCTACAAAGATAGCTCACTTTATTGTGATTTGAAAAAAAAATTAACTGGATCAATATGAATAGATAAAAATTAGATAGATGTTACGGCTATATGGTGTTACACTATCAATTGTATCATATTGATATCAAATATTCAACATTATGTATGATAACTGTCTCCATCATGCTCTAATCACTGAGCTAAACATCCGGATGGATTTTCACCTTCAAAGTGATATAAAATCTGAGTATACTATTAATACACTTGAGTACATGTTGAGTGAAGTCTTAATTGAAATCACAGGAGTATGGAAGAAACATATTTTTCTGGATGTGTTCTATTACAACAAAATATTAGAGTCAAGCATCGACCTGTATCCCCCTGAATCCCTTTATGGAAAGATGTAAAAAAACACCTTCATGAAGGGATGATGTTTGGGAATGAAAAATTCTAGGTCCTAACATGGACAAAGAAATGGTGGAAATGTTTAAAATCATTTAGCAGTAGATCACAACTTCTTAGAGTCAATAAAATAGCAATGATGAAAATCGTTGATGATACCTTCTGTTTATTTTTGGGGACTTGTTATTCACTTGTTTGTCTCCATGGAATATCATGATGATATTTGGGATGAAGGGAATGCTAATTCAAAGATACATTTTACCCTTTATGATCCTTGATTACATTAGATATGTGACCTTCTGACATTAACTCTCACCTAACCTATCTCAATTACATGATGTATTCCATGTATCTCTCTTGAGAATGTATATAGAAGACCCCAAGAATGTACTCAATCCATAGTTGGTACCATTGAATAATAAACATTCTTATGAGGACCATTTAATGAAGACAATAGATCATAGAGAAAAGTTCTACAATATAAGACAATTCACCATGTCAAAGTGTAGTGGGGAAACCACATGTTTGTGGAAGAATCATGGGAACTATTGGAATGGATGAAATTGAGTTACCCTCATTTTGTTATTGTGGGAAATGAAATTTTAAAGGGAGAAATTTCTTATGGGGTAAGTTTGTAACGACTAGAGATGTTATAAATAATATTACTCTTTTTATTTTACTATATTTATAATATGGTTATAGAAAAACATGCACTTCATTTGTCCTATTATTTACACTTTTATTTATAATACCACTAACAATGATTAATATTTATAATAATAATGTTTAATAGTGATCACTTGATTTATATGAACATAGGGTTTAAAAAATTCAATTATCACATACAAAGGAAGTGATGTCCTCAAATAGTAAGAATTATCCTAGGAAGAACATTTATTATAGACACCAGGGGAGAAAGAATTGATATGATCTTCTATTTACCAATCCCAAGATAATATCCAACAACTTAATCATGATATAATCCACATACGGGTTCGAACTCATATAGATTATGGATCAATCCTTGTATGCCAAACCACCCAATGAGAGTCTCACTATCTTGGATCATACTTTTAGGGAGTTCGTTGGCATCTTAGAGGGATATGTATCCAAACCCTAGTAACATGATTATTTACATTTTTTTACAACAATGAATATTTTTTATACTTTTTTTGTTTCTTTATATATGATATCTATTTTGTTACATTTTTTAGTTTATGTAATATTCAAATTCAATTAATGAAATTATTTCGAGGATTTTTTTAAAAAATAATAATTTAAGAAAATATTTTTAGAAAATAATAAAAATAACATTCCATAGTGGTTTTAAGAATTCAAATTTAATTCTTTTAATGGTATAATAACTGTAATTGAAAAAAACATAGAATTTATTAATAATTATTGATTTTATTTTCTATATAATAATATACAATGTTTTGTGACATCATAACAAGGTAAAATTAATGATCTAAATTATATAAAATGTATCCTTGGAAAAATATTTTTTACCATTTAAAATAAATAGATTTTATGTTTATTTTATATATTTATAGATATATTATTAATCCAACTTAACTTATAGTATAATTTAAGGGTTTTAAATCATTTCATTAAGAGTGTGACTCACCTCCACATAAGAAAGGGAGTTATTTAATAATGTTCTGACCATGGACATATATTAAAATTAGAACCACTCCCATTTTATATAATCCATTCTAATGAATAATATGCTTCCTATTTTTGGATACATTGTTATGTGGAGTGGAAAACTAAAATATTAATAAAATACATGTTATTTTTTATATGAAACCATCCATGCCTTCATTGATTCACTATAACTCCATGTAGATTGTCGAAAATCTTTCCACCACTCTCTAGAGACCTCCCAAGGGGCCCAATATCTCTGGTAGTCCCTCCTTAGAACTTTAGTCACACAATCAAGTATATGATTTCACTTATCCAATTTTAATTCAAGAACTTCTTTTATGATTGATATCTTAAATTCCATTTCATTATGTTGAGATATATTTTTCTATTTTACCAATAAATTCAATTTAATTTATAAATTATAAGATCCACTTTGACACTGACAAAGCTTCCATGATAAATTATGATAACCAGTTATCATGCCAAAATATAGTCAGGGTTCTTTTATTTATTCATGTCTCAATATTGATTTTTGCCATCAATTTAAATACATGTGTCATTGTGATATGTTTTCCATGTCAATATTAATTATATTTGGATGTATATTTGATAAGAGACCAATTTTTATCTTAGTAAACATTTTTTATGATTATTTATGTGACACTGTTATAGTGCTGATATTTCACTATGATTTTCCCCACCAAATCAATTTTGTAGTGAATACCATACCCGCTTCATATCGATATTTTTCACTTTTATTCACATATACATTATGATTTAAGACTTACATGTTTCTATTCCACACTCCTTGATCCTGGAATAAATAATGATGATAAATGAACTAATGTTTTAATATATGTATGGCACACATTAGCATGTGAATGAAATTAATGTGATGGGTTCAATGAAAATTATAGAGTTATATAATGCATTGAGTAATATTTATACTCTAGAGAAATAATGACGGGGAATTGAGTGAAACTGATTTATTTATGGTACTTTTTACGCCACGATGTCTTGGTGGTTCATCCATTAACATTGTCTATGATGAATTGTTTTATATTGTTTCAATACATACCATATATTGTTTATCATGATATATCAAGTCCCAAAGTTGGTTTTTAGGATTTTTACTCTTTTTATTCCTTAGTAATATTTTTATTGTCTGAGAAATATAACTTTATGCCATGTTTATTCCCATTGTAGGATTTATAGATCACCCATTTCTTATGTTTGTCCCCATGTAATCTATGTATTTTAAAAGCCTCGGATTTTAGAATCTTGTTATGTATGTTTAAAACAATGTTATTATATCCCATGTTAAAGATGTTATGCAAGGTACCTAATTCCAAAATATATTAGACTTATCAATATTTCAGGTTGTATTATGTGTAGTTTTATATAATAAATCATGAATTACTGTATAATAAAGAACGTGGTTTTTTATTACAAAATTATATTGGATAATATTTATATTTTTGTACATAATGTACAAGTTCTACAAAATTATATTGATTTATAGATAGTGTTATGGAAAAAAATGAAACATTAACGTGTAAAAATATGACTACATTATCATTTCATATCACATGGATGTCATTAAATATTTTTAATAATTTAGAAATACATTCATTTTAGCTACTAATAGTTTTTATATTCATTTAATTAATGTTTACATAGAATGAATAGTGGTCATGGTTATGAAAAAATGAATATATATATTTAATACAAATATATTATTTTTTATGTTTATATATTATACATATATTTAGCACAGTTAACATAATTAATATTTAGTGAAATAAATAATGGAATAAACTCACTTATAAAAACATGTTATTCCAAATGTGGATCACTTCATTTGATAATATCCACCACAATATGAATGTTCATCATTTCCAATTCCATATTTAGTGTAGATAAATGATTTTTTTTACATACTTGTATATTCTATGTGTTTTATGGTAACATATTCATTTTATCAAATTAAAGCTGATGATAATTAGTATTAATATCATATTATTATTTTCATGTACTCATAAACAAATATTTGATAATTATTTGGTTGGGTCACATTTAGGGGTGCTTCTGGTGAATTTTTGAAAAACATTTACGGGTCTTGGGTTATTCACGGTTGGATAATGATTTTCATAATTAATGAAATCCCAAGAAATGAGTCTTCTCATTTATGGATCATGTATTAAAACCCATTTTCCCCGCCATGTAGAAACCAATTACCCCTTTAGAGATGTGAATATTATGGATGCACAGTTTGACAAATAGTGTTTCCCTATGGAGCTTATTGTACATAGATGATTTAATTAGTCATTTTTTTCAAAACTTCCATGGATACTATTGAAACCCTGACTACACCATAATTTGGATATAACATTTTCCATGGTAGAGAGGGATATATAGAATAAATTTTGACATCTCTAAAACTCTTCTAAAGAGTATCAATGTAAAGAAAACATCATTTCTTCATTTCCCAATAAGAATTCATTCCCCTTTCCTTATCTCAAACATAATTCCTATGTCCTCTTTATAGATTGAAATATTTCAACGATCTTGGATGATCAAATATACATTTGTTTAAATCATGAATATAGGTTTGATTTTATGATCTTCATTACTATCATTATTCATTTAAGTCTCTAATTTAATGCATCGTGAGACCTAATATTTTTATTACGGTTGGTGGTTTCTTTAAACATTAGAAAGTTGATGTATCCCAAAATATCTATTTTAAATTAGATATATTTAAATTTTATTATAAAAATCCCACATTCTCATTCAATTAGTATTAGAAATTTTTTGGAATTAAATTTGTGTCAAACCCCCAATTCTAATGAACTGGGATGTGTTTGTTGAATTAGACGGAAATTATGAAATAAAATTATAGAAATTTAATATAAAATAAATTTGAATTTTTTATTTGAGAAAAATGGATTAATTTTTTTAAAATTACATTATATAGTTTCATCATATATAAACCATGAGTTGATTTAAACCACATTTGGTTTTTAAAATGTAATTGGCATATTTAAATGGGAAATGGGTTAGTATAATTTGGAACTACTTAGTGATAAATTGACTATTATTGATTATTGTTTGAGCACATTAAATCCTAGGTAGTTGGGGAGTAATTTGGGATACCACTCTATTAACATTGAGAATATCTCACAAAACATAGTTTAACAGATCACATCTATAATAGAATGGTAATGAATACTCTTTGACTTATATATGAAGGACATGTATAAACAATTTTTTTGATAATGTTTTTCTGTGGGTGAGGATCGAATTACCAGGAACTATCTTACCTCTTTATAGAAGACATTGTATCGCATTTATGATTATTTTTATATATTTAATACTTTTTACAATATTATAAAAAATCCTTGTGAATTTATATTACCTTTATTATAAAAAATATTTCATTAATATGTTTTTCGAAATATTTCCATCAATTTAAATGTAATGCCTGATTTATTTTAAATATTAATTTTTAGATATATGAAGTTTTATTTTAAATTGAATTATTTATTTGGTAAATTAATATGTCATCTTATTATGAAATCTATATTTATACCATAATGTGATTTTATCTCCCAGCCCAACAGTGCCTTCTAGTGTTTTTATATTTTATTCTTCCAATTTCGAGAAAGGGTAATGATACTCAAGGTGGTGATGGTTTTTAACCTATAGAATAGGAGAGAATTGTCAGTTTGGGCATAAGATGTTTCTCTTTCTATTTATGGTACTTTGTTGTTATACTTTGAGTATATATTCCAATATTAATTAGTCTAACAATATCCTTATGGAGTTTTCTATTGATAAAACTAACTTGTAACTATTTAATCAACTAATTATGTTGAAAATTATATTCCCGCATTTGTTTATTAATATGTTAGGTACTTATTTCCAACACATGGGGATCAATAACCCCCTTCGAACCATGTCTATACTAGATCTGGTACTATAGTACAAAGGTGTCAAGGCCAGATAAAGGAAAAGTTGTATCAATGGTGCATATTATACATCTTTTCTTATGTTCAGTATTCTATTTGAGATAATTTCCTGAATTAGGAAGTAGTTATGAGGGGGATTATATCCAACTATCATCGTATTAAGCCTTAAGTCACCAGGGTGGTTTTGGAATGTTTCGTAGAGGATATGTTCCATTCATTTCCCTTATTTTATTTTTGTTAGTTAAAATAAAAATATATTTTATCTATCTTTATGATTAATTTACTTGTTTCTCTTATTGAGTTTCAATAAAAGTAACAATCCTATCATCTTAATTGATTTTTGTTGATGTTCGATAGTGTCTTGTATCTTTGAAGACATGTGAATTAGTTCCAAGAGGAATATAATGGTTAATACTAGTGGGAAAATCCTTATGTGGACTAGAATCTTGTTGAGATTAGAGTACATGCCATCTATTCATTAAGATATATACCAATACCTTTTTATATATATCTTCATTATGAGGAACCAAATAGAGATGAATTCAGGATTCATGCCCAGCAATTACTTTTCATGAATACAATACAAATTCATTGGATAAATAAACATCATGAGGATAAGGAGTTCTTGACAAGGGTTAAACTATCATTTGAGTTCATTGAAACACCTATTTATATCATGGATAAATGTTCCACCATAATGATAGAGGGATCTATATGGTGATTGTGGGACACTATGACGATGAAAAAGAATCATTATGTCTTAGATTGGAAGGATATTAAATAAATTTTCACTGAATAGTTCAATCTAGAGTTTGTAGTGCTGTCCATATCTATAGATTTTTTTAAAATCATCTTGGATGACAAGACCATGAGATATTAAAAAATCCTTTTTTGTAATTGTATATATCGCAACTCAAATAGTCACACATGAGAAGATGAATTATTTAAGGTTTGAGATGGGACATTAATCAAATTATATTTTTCATATTTTCATGATGATTATATCATGTTTTTTGATTTCACTGAAATAGAATTGATGGTTGAGATAGACCTAGATGGAAAGTAAAGGATTCCAAGTGTTCATTTTTTCCCACTAGTAATTGTATGATTTACATCAAAGGGATGAGAATGTGTGATGATTCATGTGAATTTTATCCAATGAAGAGTTCTTTTTGGAATTGTTCAATGCCTGGAAAATTCCCTATGATTTTATATAAGTGTGGAAATAAAGAAAAATAAAAATGTGTTTTTATTGAGGCACCTAAGTTATCTGGTTCCTATGGACACATAGCTAATTTATAGAAGATTGTCCATATCTATTTTTATCCTTGTAGTGGAACATGATCTTCTTATACCTAAATTTTTTTTGTGCAATTAGATTCTTAAATGAATAAGGGGTTCCAACCACACACATATAAAATGAACCATCATCACATGGTAGAAGTGTCTCTAAATAAATAACATATAGGTCTAATGACCATAAGAGGTAAAATATTTATATCTTTGTCATTAGTGATACCATTATTTGATACTAGTGAATCTAATTTATTCATTTCAACATGTATTGTGGATATTACTAATCTTCCTATGATTCTTTTACCTTATTTGATGCATATCACTAAACCCCTCAGATTGAAGAGAGAGTAGGGTGTCTATTGTCCATCTTGTGTCTGATGTTTATCAAATATTGTTATTCTTTGGTATTATCTTGGTCTCAACATTATACATATTGATGTATAATTTTGGATGGATTTGATCATTTTTAATAAACCTCAAATTGATTTTTATCTTCGGTAGTTCTTCTTTATGGTGTCTAATGGGGTGATTTATATCGTTCAAGGTGAATGGGGATTTAGTTTGAGTAGTGGTTGACCTTCTAATCTAGAGATTGTGATTTTAAAATTTTTGTTTACAGTTTATTTTAAATGAGAATATTTGAGCGGTGATATCACTCTAGTTTTCATGGAGATTCCATTCATTTTTCATTCATACATTCTAGAACTAGATGAAATGAAAGAGATGAAGTGTAAGTTGGAAAATATGTTAATAAAAAATTTTATACGCCCGAGGGTGTTACCTTTGGAATCTCATGATCAATTTTCAAATAATGATTTGTTGTCACCTCTCATATATGTTGATTAGGAAAAAATAAATAGTGTCATGTTAAGGGACATGTATGAATTCTAGATGATTGATGATTGTTTTCATATTAAAAAAAAGATATAATTGATTCCCAATGATCGATCATTAATCTAGTTAACATTTGTTTAAAATGACTGAATTTGAAATTCATACAACCCCCTTCCTCGGTTGGTATGGCCATTAGAGTACCTTTTAATACTATTTTAATTGACCAATGATCATTCTATCTTTATGGATATAATGAAAATTATTTCCCTTGAGTATCATGATACATTCATGGTAGTATTTATGGACGAAATCTATGTTCACTAAATATATGATGGGAATATAAGTGAATCCTTGGAAAGATATTGTAGAATTGTTAAAATACCAATAAAATTAAGAAAATATATTAAAATGTGATTTCTATATTAACAAGTGATGTTATTAGAACATATTGTGTTAGAACATGGTATTTTAGTTGATCATGAAATAGAGGAGGCTATAATGACAAGGGGGAATCCATGAAATGTTTTTAAAATATAGATCTTTTTGAGTTTAGTAGTATATTATCATCATTTTTCGTGTATTTCAATGATTTGGCTTTATTAATGAAATCTATAACTCAGTAGGGAGTATTGTTTTCATTAGATTTGAACTTACATGTTTTTTTTTGTTGGGAGGAAATGCCTTTTGACAACTGCACTGGTGATGACTCTTCTAGAGGATAGGCAATGATTCATGGTATTTTATGATGATTCATGTTGAGGATTATGTTATGTTATTATGTATGTTTATTAAATCATTTTATATAACTCTTGGAATCTTAGTCTGTATGAGAATAATTATCTATCCCATGACATTGAACATGACGTTGGGATGAATGAATTATTTGTTGTCAGAATTATGTTTTTAGAGAATCATTTCCCCTGTATTATTACCTAGAAAACTTTATTTATATCCTATCTAAAATAGACATTAATATCTGATTGAGGTTTAGTGTGTAATACCATAAATATTGGACTTTTAAACAACATATACCCCAGGGATTGGGCAGATTGTTTCATATCCACTGTGATAGAAACATATGATATGGGCTGCAAAAGAATCATTAGAAGAGTATAAATTGATGGTTCTTTTTCATGGTTGGATTTAGGATTATAGAAATATAGGGCCTTTTTTCCATGTCCAATGATCAGATAAACACTACCCTACCTGTGATGATTCCTCATCAACAAAATTTTGATCCTTAGTCTGCAACACTAAGTACTATCATGATGGTGGGGAGACCAAGGCTGAGTTTCCATTCTCCACCCACAATATTCTATTTTTTATGAAATATAACATTGTACATTTACCAGTATCGAATGAATTTAAGGGGAATTTCCATATTTCGTAGTGTGTTTTGTATAGAATAAATATTTGTTAATATATAGCGGTAGATAGAGTGTCTATGTATTGTAGGAAGAATTTATGATTTTGTCTCTCATTATTATATGTTCCAATAGGTTATGTTAAATGAATAGAAAACATTGGTATTTATTCATCAACATCCAATTTATACTTGGAATTGGGATGAGGTCTATATTGGCATAGTGTGTGGGTTTCAACATACATATAAGAAGATGAATGTGGTTTGGGTTTTGATCGACATGATGACTAAATTGGATAACATTATAAAAATTTCTGATACAAAAAAATAAAGGAGTTGTGAAATATAAATATGAATGATAATGTTCATTTGTATAAAGTTCTATCTTATGTAGTATCTGATTGAGATCATTAGTTTAATATTCACTTTTATAGAGGCCTTCATGAGGCACTGTGACCTTAGGTTCATTTGAGTATGACATACCATCCACAGTCGGATGGCTATATAGAGGGAGATATAAATATTTTTAATATATTCTGCATGACTAAATTAATGTTCTTTTAGGGATTTGGATAACCATTTAGAACTAGTTTATTTTTCATATAAAAATAGTTACCAATTTTTGATTAGGATGACTCATTTTGAAGCCTATAAGGATGTACTTTTAAATATCCATCATGTTTTTTCTGAGAATATTGAATGTTACTTAATTTTTCTTAGAATATATCAAGAGATGACCAAACATATTTTCATCAGTCATCCTAGAATTTTGTTGGAACAGATCTCCTTTTTTCATTATTTTACTGATCATCATCATAGACTGATGTATGTTTTAGTTGTTGATCAGACGTTCTTTCCATTTTCACCTCATTTAGCTCACTGATATCTTGGGTGGCCCGATATGCTGTCCCTAAATTTTGAATGACCATTTTAGGTTGTTGAAATGGTGGGTAATGTGTAATGTCAATAAGTAATTCCAAAAACGTTGATTTCGATAAAAACATCTTCCATGAATCTTAGGTACTGAATTATCTTTTGGATCCATCTCATATTCTATGCTCGTGTGATCTTAAGGTTGATCCTGGTTTATATATGACAAAGCATCCAGTTAAAATAGCTAATTTTGAATGCAAGGTAATTTTTTATAGGATGAAACCTTTGGTTGTTGTTCTACAAAATCATTGTTTAGAATATCATTAGAAGTGGGAGATATTGGCACCAATTATTGATCTCTGACCATAACTTTTTTTCATAGAATATTATTAAGAGGTTTTCTGGGGACAAAATGATTCTATGATTATGATTTTGGAACACCATTTTATATATTTCAGGTATTATCAATCCACTATATCAATAATGATTTGTTTGGGTCCTAAATTTGGGTTCTTTAGGAAATATTTGATAAATATTTAGGTCTCTTTGACAAATCACTATTGGTGCACTATTTTACCGAACCATGTGTATTGATAGTGAAAATTGTAAAAACCAAAGTAGTGAGAGTTTTCATTATTGGCACACAGTTGGACCCATCATTCACCCACCTAGAAGATATTGTGCACCACTTGGTAGCATATTATGGTTAGGGAACACAATTATAGAAACTATGCGGTCTTTCCTTGGTAAGGGCTTTAACAATATTTAATTATACAAAAAATAATTTAAAAATACCTGAAACCTTATTTTGGACCCTATCAGGAACCCCAATCACGATACCTATTTTCCCAAGTTTGATTGGGCTCTCAAGGAACCATTTTGGATCCTCTACAACCCTTTAGAATCATATCGATTCAAGGAATAATTGTTTTGATCCTTTCCCAGAAGGAATTTATTCCTCATCACATTCCCCCTCTCTCTTCTTATCTTCACATTAGGGTTTGATATATCTCTATGTTAATGGATTATATAATCTTCATTGTTTTAGATATTGAAACTATGACTGTCTCTACGATCTCTATTGTTGATTCCCTTTGAGGGAGTTTCTTGTTATGGGTGTGGTGTGACCTAGTCTTTTTATTTTGGTAGGTGGTTCAATTTAGGGTTTCCAATTGATTTGATGAAACATTTTCTGATTTAAATTAAATTTTCTGCAATTTAATTTTTAAATATATAATTCACAAATTCTATTTATTTTAATTTTATTTAGAATGAAACATGGGAAAAACCACAAATTCAAATGAATGGGTTGTGATTTTGGTATTCGATTGAAATTGTGAAATTAAATTTTGGAATTATATTGTGAAATTTTTTAAAAATTTTATTTGTTGAAGATGCCTTAAATATATTGGGTAAGAACCTTGTTTGGATTTATCTAGGAAATTGCATTATTTGATTAAAACCCATGTTTTATTTTCAAAGGGAAATTTGAATACTCAAATGGGATAAGGGCTAATTATATTTTTAATTGTTTTTAGATAAATTTCACATTTTTTATTATTTTTTTGAAAATACAGGACAAGGTAGTAAGTGATTTATTTTAGAAAACACTTTTTTGATTCTTTACTATTCCAAAAAATTAGTAGAGTTGATCTCATCCATAATGGGATGGTGATGTGTCCCCTTATTATAAATGTATGAGGGTTGTGTGTACACATATTTCAATGATCAACCATTAGAGTATGTGAGATTCCAATAACCAGACACTTACATATCTCCTAGAAGATGATAATTTTTCTCATTTTTTATAATATAGTTATATTCAATTATATATATTCATTTTTATACATGAATAGAGAATTGATATAATTTGTTTATTTTAAATGATATGTAGCCATTATTTGAGATATTTATTTCAATTAAAATTTATATAATTATTTGTTTTAAATATTCATTTACACTTCCATTACTATTAAGTTGAAATTGATTGAATTTTATACTTAATTAATGTATAATTTTATTAATGTATATATGGTGAGACCCTACTGGTGTTTTATTTGAAACCCTACCTCTACCTTTAGGTGTTAATTGATTTTCTTCTACTAGGTTTGATCATGGAAAAACAACCTATTAAAGGTTGTGGTGGTTGGTCAATGCGCTTTATTTTCTAGGTATATTGGGGATTTTGACGTTTATCATTCAGTTTCTAGTACATTGTGGTTATACTTCGGGTATAAAAACCTATTTGACGTCTTTTACTATTCACTCTATGGAGTTTTAATTTTAGCATAAAAACTTGAAAAAATTTCATTAACTATTTATGTGAAAAAATATTCCCACATTTTTCTTTTATGAATCTAGGTTCCTGTTACCAGCCCTTGGGGATCAATAATGATCTTCAGGACATATTTACACCACCATTGGTTTCAGAGAATAAGGGAATCTAGGGTGGATCATGATATTATTGGTGGTTGGAAGTCAAAAAATGTAGATGACAATAAATTGAATGATATCATAAGGTATAAGGTATATAATGATATGTATATATTAATAAAAAACTATCCCAAAATACAACTTTATAAAATTTAAATGAAAATTTATAAATTCAAATAAAATGTGGTGGATTTAATGTTTATATATGAATAATATCTTAAATGAATTAAATATTATGAACTAAGTCGGTTCCTTAATTTTTAATACTAAAATATTATATTTAATAACAGTTTAAATCTAAATTAATAATGGGAAATATTGAATCATGAAATTATATGTGATTATGTGATTTTCTAGTACACCAAACCACATACTATTCAGAAATTTGTATAAGATAGTTCTTTCATAATTGATGTTATATTTTAAAACTCAAGGTTCTATGATGATTTCTAAACCATGGAAATCACTTGTTAATAAAACATGTAGTTTCAAAATTATAATAACGAAAATTTAATTTATAATATAAGATGATGATGTTGTTTATTTATTTTCATCATATATAATTTATATGTTTTATAAAGAGTTGTTATTGCATTTAATATTTTCTATGGTAGATGTTGTTATTTAGGTTGGGATGATTTAGAAGATCTTAGTAAAAAATAATGTTATTATATATATTTAATATAAATTTAATGTTAAGAGGGGATGTTTTTTTGTTTTTCTAGAGTGGGGAGATGGAGTATATTTACTCATATAGTGCATATATTATTCTATATGAGACTTGAAAATTTCATTCATGATCCATTTTTTGAAAAATTATATACATATATTCCATCTCATGGTTAGGAAATATTACTTGTACAATAATTGGGGGAACTTATCTATATATTGAAAAAATGTATAAATTTTCCAAAAAAATAATGTTAGACAAAAAAAATCTCATTGTTCTCAATTATTAGTTGGATTTAATTAAAATTAAATGAAATATATTTTTTCAAATGTTTGTTTATAGGTGCATATAACTAGATAAGGACCACTAAAATCATATAAATCATGGTATTAGAATATCATTTCATATTATGACAAGGTTTTATGATGATTTAAATTTAATTTGATATGTAATAATTAAATTTTATGTTATTAATAAATGATATGAGATTTATCTTTATTTAGAATTGTTTCAACTATGGAATTAATCCGAAATTGAATATTTTTTTTTCATATCCTAGGTCATTTTAAGAATACATTACAAAATAAGAAAATCATATCTAGGGAAGGTTTTGTGTAGTAATCCAAAAGTTTATTTTTATAGAATGGAACTTATAAATACATTGAGGTATAACATCCCCACTTATATACGGAGAAATGGATATTTTACGGTAATATATTAATTTAATACTTATTGTTTTCTCCTTTTTATTATTATTTAATGATTTTATATATCATATTTTATTTATTTAGGTATATATATAGTGCTGGATTTAGTTATAGGATGGGTTTTGGAAGACATTTATTGAATTTAATATATATTAAATAATATCATACAATATCACTAATTCAATGATTCAAGAATATTTTTGGAAATAAAGTATACAAATTCAATAAAATATTATTACTTATTAAAGACATATTTTTTCATCAGTATTAAAAATGGTTGAATATCTTTTGATTATAAAGTTTACTTGTGGTGTGATGTGTCAGAAATATTAATTTGATTTATATAATTTTAATAATCATAAATAAAGGGTATTCATTGATTTATATTTTAACATGTCTCAATTTTATGATAAATTTTTCCCATATTTATAATAGGAGAAAGAAAATATTTGATGAGTTAGAATTTGTGGGTTATGATTATGACCTAAAATATAGAAAGAAAAAATCAAGGAAATATTTCCTCTTAAAAAATGATACATTATTATTATATTGTAATATTTTAGATCATAAAATATATATTGACACGTTAGATATATAATGTGTATAATATTTTAAATTTCACAATGATATTTTTATGGTAAATGTGTTAACTTGTAATGAATATATTATAGTGTGATTATTCATATGTAGAAACAAATTATAAATATATATGGCTACTGTGTGAATATAATCATTAACAGAATATGGTAAATCATTGATAGGAAAATAATGTTATCATTAATTCTATTTTTTATTTTTTGGAATATATTAGGACCTTCTTCCATGGATAATATGAACAAAATAAATTTTTTTATGAATTCATGTACATGGAAGTGTTTAATGATGAAAATAATTGTGAAGCATTGTTTCATGTTGGTTTTTATTGCTTCGGGTTCATGAAATTATATATTCTTTACATCATTAATATATTTATATTCCTTATTATTAATAACTAATTTAGTATTTTTTATATAATAAATAAACAACTAAGATCAATTCAAACATGATTACAGAATGATTTTGAGTTTTCTATGATTAGCTATTGTTTTGGAATTTATGATTAAAAATGAATATATTTAACATATCATAATATATTAGAATATTCATGGTTAATAAATAATCACAAAAAAACTAGGATTATTGTATATTTTATTAAAGTAGTAATACGACAAATATTTAAGAACATTGTAATTTTATTTTTTTAATGAACTTGGATTTATAAAGTTAATAACATGACTAAATTTAATAAATTTTTTCTCATTTTTTTAGTCATTTTATTTATATCAATATTATATTTACTCATTTTTATAATAGGTATAATTTAGTACATGTGGCATCAAGGCCCCCTTGAAATTAACCTAGTACCTAGTGTTTATGTTTCACCCCCATTATTGAATTCAACTATATTTCACTAGTTCAGGATATCATATTTGATGTGTGGATTCATTTGACTATGAAGAGCTTCATATTAGTGAATATTTATTCCATATAGTTCGCTATAGTAGTTGATTTGTTTAATTTAACAATATAAAAGTCCATAAATTGTTGATTTGTACTGGAACACTAATACAAATTTGAGAATAAAGGAAATGGTAGTGGTGTTGGATCTCTATTATATAATGACCACTATGAGATTTGTTAATGTAGATAAAATTAATAGTTTATTTAAATTGGGTTATTGTGTTCTCGGTGGACTTTATATGAATGTTGATTCTAATCCCACTTCTGTAGATTGATTTTATGGATTTTGTATGATGTATCATTCTATAGTGACTCATTGTGAAATATGAGACCCCTAAAATTGTTCCCTATGATTTAGTTTATATCATGATTGAAAAAAATAGTTTTAAATAATGTAATAATCTAAAACCAACTATTTTTTTAACATTCCCTCCTAATAAGGAAGAATTGGGAACCTTTCATTTGATTCTGAAAACACCTCCTCAATGTAGGTAAATTAGTCATTATAATAAAACTAATTTTGAGATCATGTAGATGATTAAAAATTATCAAATTTTTTGAGGACATGTCGTACCTTCAAAGAGGATAAATTTTGATGTGTTTAATGGTCATAATTTTTATAATATACAATAAGTAATTTGTATAATTTTTATCAATATTATAGTCAAATAAATAAATGTGTTTATGTTAGTGTGGAAATCAAGTATGTCATGGAAAATAAATCATATACTAAATTAAAATATTATAAGACTCCCAGGATGAGTTTTAAAAATTCATATTATATGGTAGTTCATTCTCATGAACATAATGATAATTTGGACTTATATATATATTTATATCTATTAAAGTATCTCATTAATCTCAATATCACTATTCTAAATGCATCTTAAAAAGACTCCATGTAAATACAGATGAAATAAATCTAATGAGGATGAGAGGTATTATCTACATGATCAATATATATGGTGGGGAATAATAAGTGATTCTATATTTTTAGTAATTAAAAAATATAGTGTATTGTATTTAAATACTGGAAGTGGTTTTGGTAGTTGATTTGTTTGAATGTTAGAGTACTATATCAATTTAGTCAATTCAAAAGTCCATTACATGGGGTCCCACATTACCCATATAACATAAATTTATTTTCAAATTTCTAAAAAATTATTTTAGAGATGAATTAATTTAAAAAATAAAAATAAATAAAAAAGGAAAATAAAACTAGAAGACGATGACGATGACAATGATAGTAAAATAAACAACCAAAAGAAATTAGTTTTGTTATATAATAGTCTGTGTTATATATTTTCAATGATTTTAATAATTTTTATTATGTTAGTGTCTCATATACTCTATTATTTAAACCTCTAACTTGAAATTCATTTTTAGTTTTATATTTAAGGATGTGTAGTTGAAAACATAAAAACATGATTTTTAGTATAATTACATATCCTTAATAGGATTTTAATGTTTTTATAATTGATCATATTAAACTATGAGAATAGATTAATTTAATTTTTTTCTTATTAAAAAATTTCTATTATTAACCATTTTTAATATTAATTTCTTATAATAATTTTGGTGTTTGTTTTATGATTTATGTTATGAAAATTATTGATTTATAATTATTAAAAAGAGGAGTTGTAAATGATTCAATAATAGAAAATTTATTTGATATCCAGAAATTCATAATATAAAAATATAGTAAAAAATTAAATCATAGATATAATTTATAATGATTATAAAGATATTTCATTGTAAAAAGAGGACACATGATGATAATAATATGAGTATAGTATGATTTTCTTCGATATATGAGGGTAAAAGATGTTTTCTTCGGCCCAATGTTTATGAATATAGTTTAAAAATAAATATGGAGATCCTCATAAAAATATCAAAATTAATTCAATTCAATGTGTTCTCACATAAATATAAACCACATACATCATATGTTTCGTAAATAAGTTGACACTTTTAAATAAAATATTGTATCAAATTATTTCATATGGTTTAGATAATTAAATCCTTTGGAATATAATTCCAATGAGTGGTTTCAAATATTTTAACCACATTCTACCAAAACATCATATTATTTGATTCATTATTGTGATAAAATTTTCTATAACTATATAAGAAATTTTTTTATTTGACGTATCATAAATATAAATATACTAGAATATAGAATCTTCATATATATATACGGTGTTTTATTAATTTTCATGAAACCATACCATTAATAAAATTTATGTGGTAATATTTTTAAATTTTAAAAAATTTGATTTTATGAAAATAATATGTTATTATTGGATCTTATGTTCGAAGATAATTTTTGTATCATATTTTGGAGGAATTATTTGAATTTTTTTATACAATTCTATCAAAAGATTTTAATCAATAGTGGTGGAGGAAAAATAAGAGTTGTAAACAAGGTGGATTTTAAAGGATTGGTGGATGGAAATTTAGAATACATGATGAAGAACCTATATATAATGGTTTACTTGATTTGAAAAAATATAAATATTTTAATGAGGGGAATTATGTTGAATTGAATTGAAAAAAAAATTCTGACGGGGGAGAGATGTAAAAAATATTAAATGAGCTGGAGGATTATGGGTGTACCAACAATAATTGAAATGAAAAAAATGGTGATTCACATAAATAAATACAATATGTATAATGGTAGAATAATTTACATATATGGATATTATTGTTAATATTAATAGAGTCTCATGAAACCTTGGGTTTTCCTCATACTGTATCCTTTGTGGATTTGTAATCCTGTGTTTTGTGAGTGAAAGAATCTTACACGATCACTCAATTACATAATGATAAATACTTATGATTAATTATCATCTCATAATAATGATGGACTATCAATATCTTTTAGATTCCTAAGTATATTAACTCATGCAAGCCTGAAATTTAATTCTTCATGATATGTGATTGATGAAAATTACATCAACTCATCAAATGAAAAAAAATTATCAAATTAACACACTTAATCAATTTAATTTATTACGATAATATTGGGGAAAATTTTGTGAAACATCATCTCAAAGATGAACATATCATGGGTTTTTTAATTATTTGACACACACTTCATGATAACACAAAATCCAAATATTTATTTTCACTATGTTATAATAACACATTCCATTATCCTTCACGAGACCTAAATTTCTATGATTGTTCAAAATTGGAACATATTATTTCCAAACATTTCAATATTTTTCTTGAAACTACAAATGTATGACTGGAATTGTATTTATAAACCTATAATCATTATACATCTTACATCAGTTGGGAATCATTTTTTGAAGATCCATAAAATCCTAACAGCTTCCATGAAATATCAATATAAACCAATTCATAATAACATTTCAAAACCAAGTTTTCATTCCTTTTTTGAACATAATAAAATGTGGAAAATAATGATAAACAACATGGATAGTTATATCATATGACCTAAAATTATTCATATCAATCTATATGTGTGTTTATTAATGTTTTTTAGTCTATATAGGACACATACATGAGGTTAAATACTAATATCACTACTAAAATGCCTCACCATTATTTTGTCATGTCCCCTAAACCTAATCAAATTCATAGAGAACAAAAAACCTAATTTTTTGCCTACCAATAATGGAATATTCTACATAACAACCAAATCATAATTAATCCATGAAAATCCCCTCTATAATATAATCCATAAAGACCCACATTGGGCTCTTAATCATTAACATCTCCATTAGATATTAAAGTATGGGTATTCCCACTAAACAATAGATTACAGGAATACCCACTACACATTAGACAATGAGTATGTCCACAAATCCATAGATATTGAGAATCACCACTAGTTATTAAAAAATGAGCATCCTCATTCTATTTTAATCTATAAGTGACATTCTTCTATACATTAAGTGAAACCACCCATTGATCCTTATTTTAAATGATTGTGATTCACTAATATCTTATGATGAGGAATAAAAATTTAGTTTTGAATATAACAAAAATATTAATCCCATCAATAGTTTAGTATTCACACATCCAAGTCAACGTGTGTTTTAAATAACTAATTTATAAAAGGATGTGTTCATATTGTGTTTGATTAGAATATATTAGCCTTATGATTCTACACTAGACAAGGAAACCAGATCATTAATGGCATGATATGAAATAAAATCGTTCATTCTAATCAAAAGGATTAATAATATAGCCCATATGGTTAAGGGATATAACACATTTTAATTATGGAATACCTGACATTGATCTTGATCCCCTACAAACTACATGAAACATCCCAGTATAAAAATTAATATATTTTAATTATTAATCCTAATGTGAACCCCTTCTACTTCACCATGGATTAGGTCAAAAAAATTATTTATTTAATTTATTCATAATATAATCAACGCTGGTTTGAAATTCTTGAAGAATGATCTAAAATTTATGTTCATGGCATGCATCCCCTATAAAAAATAACATGTGACGAGGGATAGGGAATTATCATTATCAAACTAATTCAAATAGATTCCCACACTAGTTTATAATGTTCAGTTACTCCCACAAGGTAACAACTTCATATCATAATGAATAAGATACCCCAACCCCAATCCCTAGTAAACACTGTACATTCATGGGGGATCAACACACTCATTCTGAATAATGATTAATAATGCATTATAATTACATGAAAAATGAATTTTTAAGATATTGGGGAAATTGTACAATGAATATGGCCCTGATAGTAGAGGTCCCCTTGGGGGAAAACATATTCTATAAACAAACTATAAATATTTAGTGTTTCCCTTAGATAGTAATGATGAAACCTTCTGAAATACTATCAATGGATATGAAATTCAATTTATTCTGTCTATAATACCATCTGACAGTTTCCAATAAGGGATCATGCCAACAAAAATTAATTTTAACAAAAAAACAACCTAACCAACAAATGAACAGTTCATGACAACTATCGATTTTAATAAACTTGTTCATACTTAACCATAATCGTAATTATAGAAGGCCACTTTTCATACTCCATTTTTGGAGACTCCTAAAGATTCCACTAATCCTATATATGATGTAACTACATTTATAATCATAAAAATAATGAAGGAAATGTTTCTAATCATAATGATATTGGTACCCTATCCAGATATCCACCACCCCAGATACGCACTCGGCTATCTTGGTTTTAATTCCACCCTTATCAAAATAGAGGTCCTCCTCATTTTAAATAATTGTATATATTTTACATTCATCTATATATTTATGTTACTATTGGATCTCTCACATGTGACCTGATGAAATTAATAATAATGCTAATTTAACAGATCCTCATATATTGAGATTCATTCCCATAGTATACATCGATGTCATCACCAAAAGTTTAAAAATAGAAACAATGGTATATTTTCCTGAGAAATTTTGTATACAAGACTCTTTAGGATTTAGATCAGTTTTTTAGGACACAAATACCCTATCCCTAAGAAGAAAACCCACACTTATTGAGGATTTTTTTTGATATTGAGGTGTACATGCTCATAAGTACATTCTAAAAGAACTTGTACAATGAGAATGTGTTACCTTTCTCTCGTGGATTTAAAATTACCATATATTTAGTTTCATCAAGACACCTTCATATTGAATATATTGTATAGGTCATGGAAATATCTAGTGCCCGACCATCACATTTGGATGGAGAAATTATATTTTTTAGAATAATAGGATCCCAAAAATTTTTCATATAATAAATACATAAATTTAACATTCAATATAGAGATTTTGTTGAATTATAATCTGTATATACCAAATCCTCTTTATCCTAGGGTAGCGTGCATCAGATGAATGCAGTCCCACTGGAAAAATAAAACAATGTACATCCTCATCACCACATCATAGGGATAAATTTTAATTTCATATAGAAGACTTTTATGATGGAGAAATAATGTTCTATAAAATATATAATTTAATAATAAAAATCTATATGGGGCCATATAAACATAATGACTCTAGTTATGTTATGGATACATGTGACTCTATAATTTAATATCCTATAGATACATGCTTTAAAAAACAAGGAGTATTTCTAAATGAATCTGTTGATGATTCCCAAATACCATCAAATTTTAATGTTTTTTTATCTCATATTCTCGAAGAATATTTATTCCCTTATAAATTATTTCATAAATCAGGTCATTATTTAACATTAGTTAGAAAAATATTGGAACTATTTTTGATATGATCATTGTTTTAAGTGATTTCTTATAGAAATTTTTGAAGTAAATTTTGGTATACACAAAGAGGTATCTCCCCATATATGTTCTTGATAATGTGTTTAGTTTTTCATCACATATTTTATAAATCACTAAAATTGATTTCATGTTCCCAATTATATCCCCTATCATCATTTCAATGAAAATACACTGAAAACCATCACAACGGTTAATGTTAACAATGATGGTTACCATGAATATCAATAGCTTAAAACCAATGATGATGGTTTCTAGGAATATTTTTCATTTAATAACCCAATGGGGATGGAAAAAATCATTAGAGGTGTTTACACCCATCAATTATGAATTGGGATGTGATTTAGAGGTTTACCTCTCTTAACACAACCGTGTAAAAAAACTAGAATATTATCAATGGTATGTTTTTGGTTGATCTATTCACTATGTTTATTTCCACTAAGACCGCCTTAATAGATTCCTTGATTACAACATTTTATATGTAAATGATGAGTTATTGATATATTATTCCAAATCTATTTTGAGGATATCATTCTAAAAAACATGATAGAAACAAATACACACTCTCACCCTCTAATGAATTATATCAACAATTGTCCTTAGTTTGAAAAAAGTGTAATGAGGAAATCTTATCTATAAACCAGAGATATATTATTTTATACCCTTTTTCTCTTACACCTATGTATTTGTGTAATTCCTATATTCTGGATAATAAATTCCTAGAAAAATAAGTGAATTATCTAGCTAAGGTATAAATGCAAGAAATATCCTCCCAAAAGGTGATGATTAATTTTACTTCTCCCTTTATTAGAGGATATATAAATGAATCATTCCAATGAAGCTCCCTAAAATAATCATTATGGTGATTGGGTAGACTATATCCCCCGCCAAAAAAGTTTAGGAAACTAAAATTTCAACCCATTAAGGGCCCTAATGACTCAAAGTATAACATTGTACAAAATTCATCATAGATAAGTACGATGTTATTTAGCCTAAAATAGTTTTTTCTTAGCCATGATTTTTTATTTTTCTTCCATTAGATGTACCTAACATTTAATGTTATTGTAATTATTCCGATGTATTCATCTATAATTTGGAGGACCTCTTTATATCATTCTTATATTAGTTAATATGCACCATACGTAGAATTTGTTTAGTGACCACTATCATTGGAAAATATATTATAATGAACATATAATTAAATTAATCATTCAATTGAATATATATTGTTTACAATAAAAATTTACTCCCAGTAGAAAATCATTTTCATATTTGTGTGTAGAAAACTAGCCATGATTTTTTCGAAAATCTGCTTTCCTAGAAATAGTAATATGGATTACAGGAATTCATAATAAAATATTATTCAAAGAAGCCAATGTAAATTCGGTTAATAATTCTTCTATTATACCACATCCCTCATCGGTATAATATTTTTTAGGGGAAAATAAAGCTGATGTTAATTAGAATATGACCCAAAAAATCATGTATTACATAGCTCAATGGAAAAAACCCAAATAATTGTAAGCTCAAAATTTGAATAAATATCACTGAAAGAATAATAGATTAATGAATTTTCTAATGTTGAATATAAGAATAAATTATACTCCTTTTGTAACACCGAGGATGAAATATGTTTCATTTAATCCATACACTAGAGCATGGATACGAATTTAGATATTATGAACCTTGAATTTGATGATCTGTTGAAAAAACCCAAATATGCCTCATACCATTGGTCAAAAAAATATCAATTCATATTTAGGGAAACTAGATAAAAACTAATAAATAAATAAATATTGAAATTATGATAGAGTTAACTGACTATCGTCATAATTTCATCCTAGTCATTTAATGATAAAAAGATAGAGTCTAGGAAATGGGATTCATGTTTACAACAACAAAATTTCTAGGATTAGCTGGTCAAAATTTGTATTACATTACCATATTAGAAAATTCATTTATGGAATAATCGTCCAACACCCTCCCTATCAATCCATCATCTCTGGATAAACTATATGCTTTAAAATCGTTTTGATATCGATGTAGTATATGGTAATCCTGCATAGGCAGGGATGATCCCACAGTGATGATAATACTCATCTGAAGTCTTCACCCTTATAGTTGTGTTGTAGTAAAGGCTCAACTATAAAATATGATAAATGTTAACTTTTCAATGGTGTTATTTTATACCAATTCACTATATAAAAATATCCTAGATAAGAACACGAACAAACTTATAAAAGACTATATCAAATTTTTGGATCCAATCTACCACTACAAAAAGGATAAATTCACTATACAGATCCAATTTTTCTGGGTTCCTGAATCTTATTACTCTTGTGTAATTAAATTTATGGATAGATAGTATTGATTCAATAAAACCATTAAACTCTATTAACAATTAGAGTCTAAAATATTGATAGAAGAAAGAGGAATATACCACTATATAGTAATCCAATTTATCCATAAAAACACTAAAGAAACCTAATTGTTGGAAAAATATTACATATTTAATAACCTTATAGGTAAAATTATGGAATTATATGTGGATAAATTTGGGGTCAAATATATCCAACACTTGGAACTGATCAATAATCAGAGGATTTTTATCCATTGTATTTATAAATTATTTGATAGTGAAGCCATAAAATTTTCCATTTCGGTTCAACTATAAAATTTTAATAAAATTAATTTTCTAATACATTGAAATTATTATTGAACCAAATCATATCTATTCCATCATAGAATTACACTTTTTATAAAAATTATGACCTCATAAGAATTATTTTAATTTTAGATTACATATAAAATATTATTTCATTCTTTAGTGTAATGTGTTTGCAATTCTCAAAAGTAATGAAAAATTCACTATATACCTGTGGGATAGATAATTAAAATTTTAACCTAGTGAGATTATATAGTACATATATCTCCCATCGATTTTAATTATCCATATACTAGGAATAACCTTACTCATTTATGTGAAACCCAGTTTTAATATCTCTATTCCCTCTCACGTAAAATTGTGAATAAGGGCAATGAAAACTGTTTAATCAACCTTAGTAAAATTAATATAGAATTTGAGGATAAATATTATCATGTAGAGTATAATAAACATATCTATGACATTGTATAAAAAAGAATCTATCATAAACTATAACATCATGTAGTTTAAACAATCTCTATCATTGACCTTCTATTGTACACAATCAATCCATCAATATGTAATGGAAATATGTTATGATAGAATAAGACTCACATGAAATTTTACATCATGTACACTTCCTAGAATGTTATAAAGCAGCAAGCACTGTAATAATTTGTTATCACTTACATAAATCCTAAGGATATACCCATGGATATTTTCCTTCCCAAAGAGTAAAATATATCCAATAAAAATTCATTACCATCACAGGGAATTAATATTTGTATTTTATCTATAATTCACACTGGGAATATGATGTATATCTCTAATGTAAATAGGCACAATCATGTCGTTTCCCTTGTCACTACCTTAAAGTAAACCACATCATAGGACTGTTAAATTTATATGGGAAAGAAAATAGTGAGGCTAAAAAACTACACACTATCCAGACATGATGTTTTCCTCATGATCATGGTACATTGATATCACATGATGGGTAACTCAATGATTTTTTTCATGACAATCGTATGTTATTATTTAATAAAAATGAAGAATATGTTCTATTATTCAATTACACACATGATTTAATGGTATAATTTCTCATTGAATATAACATCTCTCATTTCATAGTATTATAATGATTGATCGAATAATCAATCAAATTGCTGGAACCCACATCTCACCATTACATGGTTGAAATTGTTATCCATGTGACACATTTGAATATGACCACCAACATTATTATTGATTGGGAAAGCTAATTAGTGAAGCAAAATAGAAAAACATCTCCATTGGTGGGCCCCTCCAATTCATGGATCGATGAATAATTGTGACATTAATGGACCACCATATTGTGTACAACCAACATGTGACACTTCAATCAGATTGGGTTTCATGTGAAAAAAAATCTATGGATAAGTATGGAATTCTTCCATTTATGATAGTTTCATATGTATTAAAATCATTTTAAAATTTGGAATTTAGAAAAATTATATATATATATATATATATATCTTTATTCAAGAGAATATAATATACCTAGGAAATGAAATGGGATCGTACTACATCCTATGTAGACCATTTGAGAGGATTGAGAGTTTTCCAATTCACTATAAGGTTGCGTTAGTTTTTTCACACAATAGTTGGTGGTTATATTGTGTTTAACAAGAATTTTTCTAATATTTATTTTATTCTTGCATCATGCTTTATCCCCAATATATATTCTTCATCCCCATATACACATGATATTTTAGGACACTAAACTTTTATTTCATGGGTCCTTGCCCACATGTTTAATGTATTAGTTATTGTTTATCACTTTTACTATAGAATTCATTTTAAAATTTTTTGAGTATATCACCAGAAAAAATTAAAATATAGGATTGTCCTTGAGATAGTGATATACCACATCATCGATCAATATGGGAGAACTAAAACTATTCTCATATGTAAAGATTAAAACATACATGCCTTTTTGGTTAATATCATGTATAATAAGTAATGTTTATGATATGATTATACTTCCATTTTACTGAAAATGTGTATAGAAATATCTAGGAATACAATAATTTCGAAACTAATATTTTATAGAAGCATATAGAACTATAAAAGATGATCTATCCTAATATGATCTGAAATGTGTAGTGGGAATACTTGGCCATAACATAGGCATCTACCCACGTGAACCCTTGCACTCTTGTGTGTGTGAAAGAAAATGATTCACTTATCTAGATTTAGTTACAACTACTCCGTACAACCACATATGACATGAAATTGTATGATGAAAGGTCCCTATTACTTCTTCATAAATTAAATTACCTTGATATAAAATAGTCTTTACAAACTAGAAATCCTTATGTATATAAATGGACAGATTTATAATCATTCATCAATAAAATATACCATTATGTGTCACTCTTGGTTGACTTGGTTCTTTGATATATTATGAATGTATAATTATAAATAAAATCATAAATAATGGGGAATATCTATGTGGACTCCTCCGCCAATCAAAATATCTAATATAATGGTTCATTGTGTAGGATCATCATGGATAGGGATCACATTACTTCTCCTACTAATACATGATTTATCCAAATATGCTATGGGTATGATGCATTGGCCTCTCTTTTCACTCCTTAAAAATTATGTTACTATACATTCTCAATCAATATTTTTTTGTGACATTAAAATAAATGATATATATTTGTTTATCTTTATTTCAAAATAAAAATTACACATGTTATATATGGGGTTTATAGTTTCATGGAATCAATACTACCTACATTACATTAAATTTTATTATTCTCGTCAACATCATGTGATTTGGATTTGTATAAATATTTCCACCTTCCATGACAATAATCATCAGTATCAATATCCCCAATGTTTGATTATATGTTGTATGATTACTCAATATTACTATATGATGTTAAAATTGATGGAACTATCCCACACTCATGATATTAACCCACAAGAATTACTAGTTCAATTCCAATAAGATTACAAATTTATGGTGTTTGAGGTGTCATGAAACTCAACTACAGTGACCCTAACATTTTATATAGAGTTATATCATCTTAATAGATTAATATTCATGTCAATATAAAATATAATGAATTATTTTAATGATGTTTTACTCTCTTTGGAATGTAGTTAAAAAATATTTTAATTTCATAAATGCTCTTTAAAATATCCCTCCAATACCGTCCCATTTAGAAATCATCATATACATAACAAAAATTTTATGTTTATTCATAACTATTTTAAAGGAGATAGAAGAATAGAAATATAATATGCTATATATGGGTAAATATGGGAGATAACATTCAATGACTATATTGATTTCAAAAGTACGAATAATTCCATAACATAATTAATATAACTAAAAAAATTTATAATGAATCTATCGAAGACCCCATGCACTAGTCATTTCATGAAATAATATCATATCAAAAAGAATTAATCATGAGAGTGGGGAATTATAAAAACTCAATCAATAACCCTTTTTTAATGTCATATAATTATGTCACTATCATTGTAATAGAAATTATTTTATATTTTGAGGAAAAATCACTAGAACCTCAACTCATAATGAAACATTAATCCACACATGTTTTCCATTTAAGACCATGGACATCCATTTGTTTTCCATAATAGTTCAAGTACAATAGATATTTTCCTATAGCAGATCAAAAAGATAGACATGTCCCCCATAACTATCCTAGATGATATGTAAAATCATCCAATTAATTATAGAGATATATAATTCTGATCCCACATATACTATAGAAAAATCATATAGTTTAATTCCATTAAAACACAAAACACTAATAATATCATAATTTTCGAAAAAGAAACATGTATAGTTAATATTTCATTATAGATTATTCTTTTAAAAAAATGGATTTTTCTATTTGATAATTAATAACCTGTAAAAAAGTAAGTGTATTCATAAATATAATTTTATCATAACAATAAAGTATTTGGAAAGATAATATGGATATCATAAATAGATTATATCCATAGTAAATCTTCTATAAAATCAAAAGATGACATCTTATACGGATAAATATTTTAAAAGATCACAAGGATCATTTCATGTGGAAAATAATTTTCAACATTGAAATCATTTATTTAAAATCTAAAAATATCAAAATTACTAAAGAAAAAATTTTAATTAAAAGAATATGTATATTTTTAAATGATTAATATAATAATTTAGTGGTCATGATGATGGAAAATTAAATTCCTTCAGAGTATTAATGTAAAAAATCATTTAATTTTTTTTTTGTAATTTAAAAAATTACAATGTCCATAAAATGAAAATAAGATTCTTTTTTAAATAATTTATATAAATAAAAAAAGGGTAAATTTTTTTTGATCACTCATAGAATAATATGAATAACATTAAAATATTTCTGAGGGAACAAATATAGGGAATTAAATATATTTTCAATCAAAAAGAGAAATACATTTGTTTTCCCATTAATCTTTTAATTGATATATTTAGTAAAAAATAAATAATATTAGGGGGAAAACATTCATTATGTTCAAATAAGTAGTAGAGAATAATTTTAAGAAGCTTATATAGAGTTATATACTAATATTCCACCATCTAATGCTCAATCATATTAAATCCTAATAAAAAATTAAATTGTAACACATTACCCTAACCATATTACTATATTCAAAATACATATCCCCACAAAAGAAGGATATTTATATGTATATTTATATATAGATAAAATTCATCGAAATCATAGAAATGGAATTTCTGGGTAATTTATACACCACATAAAATAATCAATTTTCAAATATGGAATGATTCTCAAAAATATAAAACTTTTGAAAAAATACCTTACCTCGTGTTTTGAAATTCTTATTAATAATTTGAACCTCATGTATAATAAATAAAGGATTATTATACCTATATTATAGACAAATATTCATATATATTATTCCATATATTATTTACATATACCCTTTTTTCACATATTCATATACTATGTTTCAATAAATTTACTATTTAGGATAAATAATACATTTTTTATTATTTTTATAGTTTGTTAGATTTGGTCCTAGTAAATTCATTATTATTACACCATTTCTAGAGTTTAAATAATGATATAAATATCATGTAATTTATTATATAATAATTTCAGTTCACCCATAATAATTTTATATATAAACATAACTTACATTATTCATGGAGACGATAAGCAATATGTATACATGGAAAATGATTTCATATTATTAACATAAGGAATGAAGGAAAGATAAATATTTGTTAACCATTAAAGAATCAATGAAAAATATATAATATAGTATATATTAATTAAATATATCGTTATTATCATCCTTTTAAATACTAAACAAAAGTAATATCATATCCCTTCATGGAGGCAGTTGTCTACATGTACACACAAGAAACATTATCATTTTTCAACTGATTGTAATATGAGAAAGTAAATGTTATATTATAATTACTGAAGTATAGTTACATAGTATATAACATAAATAAACATTAAATATTAAAAAAAATTAATCAATGTAGGTTTTTTATCGAGAAATAACTATATTTTTGGTGAGGCAGTTGAAGAAGAAATAAAAAGTAAAACACCCAGTTAATAATGAATTTTATTGATCGAACATCCTCCTGTGGTTATCTCCAAAACCCATTCTATATGGTGATGAAAATATGTATAAGGGGTACTGTATATTGAAAGTTACATAAAGAATGGATTTGGATTTTTATTGTAAAAACCAAAAGGATTTGGATGTGTGACGATGATTGGATATGGGGTTACATTTTATATGTGTTGGAGAGGGCAGGCTTGGAATTTTGGAAAATAATATTTTATACCCACGTTTTAAAATCACCAATGGCTAAGAAATGGTCCATTACCAATAATTTTATATATATATAGGATAAATGTCATGATAATGGATATTACACTTTTTATTTCTTTTTAGCTATTATATTGTTAGTTTAACCCCTAGTAACCCTTTA
This sequence comes from Viscum album, assembly GCA_963277665.1. Taxonomy (NCBI): domain Eukaryota; kingdom Viridiplantae; phylum Streptophyta; class Magnoliopsida; order Santalales; family Viscaceae; genus Viscum; species Viscum album. The sequence goes on along the minus strand of OY728135.1, from coordinate 1,991,570,082 downwards.
TAAAATTAAATGTTGTGATTAATTTTAGCTATTTTTACATTTCATTAGGTAAAAATATTTTGATATTATTACCTAATATTGATTATTATAATAACAATTTTGGTTTTTATTATAGAAACCTCAATCCACTAAATTGGAAATTTTAATTTAATATTATACCTATATATGAGATGAAAATTAAATTTTCAAAAAAACATTCATTAATAAATGATGATTTTATAATTTAAAAAAACATAAAATTTATTTCAATTTTATAAATTAGGGTAACGAAAATATAAATTAACTAATTATAATTTGAAAACAATGATAAAACTAAATTGTAATTATTAATACTTTAAATAAAAATATTATTTACTAAAAAACAATTATTAATAACTATTCATTGGAAAATTAATGTTTTCCAAAAAATCTCAAAAAATCTCTCTTCAATAATTTTGACTAGTTGATATAAATACATGTATCATTTTTATAATATTTTAGAAAATTTAATTTATTTTTTTACAAAATAAATAACAATCAAATTTTATGGAAATTGTTTGTTGAGGTATATAAAGACTTTACTAAAAATTATGTATTTATTTAACAATATATTTAATTTATCTAATTACATATTGAATATTTATAAAACTAAACTTATTAATATTCATACTATAATTTTTGGATGGGGGTTATAATGGTCACATTTAAATGAATATATAATTAGTATATTGTAGTTTATTAAAAAAATAATTTTCTATATAATAGATTCTATCAAAAAATTAAATTTATTTAAAAAATACATTTCATTAAATGGCATAGAGATTCATGAAAAAAATTTATTGTTAAATTCATCCATATAGTTTTTTAATATAATTTACAAAATTGAGGATAGTTTTACGTTACTATGTCATCAACATCCCTTGTATTTAATGCATGTGGGATGCTTCAACATAATAAACTCACTATGTGAGTGGTCCTATTTTATAAAAAATTCACACTAAAATCCATTAGGTCTACTAGTTTATCATTATAAGGAATATAAATATCTGATGGTACAACCATTGAGTTAAGTATATGTGAAGGGTGAGGAATGTAGTTTATCAGGAGAGATCTATGGAAGACATCATGAACATGGGAGAGGTTTAGTGGATGTCATAAATAAATAACAGAAACACACCATGTTTTTATGTATTAAGTATTTTAGAAAAAAATAAAATTTTTTAGAGACTATTATTTTTTTGTTATATCTTGCATAATATGTAACACACACTTTATCTTGTGTTATACACAACAATGAATTTTAAAAAACCCTGATATAATATGAATATTTTTATTTAAATGCACATATTATAACATAGGTATTATGAATAGTGATAACAATATTAATAAATAATTATAAAATATTATACATATTTTTTTATATTAATTAATCATATTGATAAAAAGAGAATATAATTTTTTTGAAGTCTTTATGTGTTTCTGAAATACTATTTTCCCAAAAAAGATTTTGTTTTATTTTTTATTGGGAAAAATAATAAAAATAATATATTTAATATTTTAGAAAAAAGTTAAATAATAAAAATAATATATTTAATATTTTAGAAAAAAGATAAATAATAAAAATATTTTTTTAAATCATTTTGTTCATATTATATTAGGTTTAATTTTTCAGATTTTTATAAAAAGATTAATTTTTTATCGAATAGTGTAGAATAATGAATTTATTTGATAGTTCGTTTTCATTTAAAGAATTAATTTTTATAAATTTTCATTGAAAATCGTTTTAAGAGTAATATTTATTTAATTATAAAAAAATTAATCTAATTTTGGTCATTTTAGCTAGTTTTATGTTTAATTCTGAGATAAATACTTTGTAGAAATTTGAACAATAATATTTAAAAATCCCCATTGTTGTGGTTTTGTTGCATAAATTTTAATTTAAAAATTCCAATTTTTTGCGTTGAATTTTTAAAAAAGTATTAAATATTTGCAATTATAAACATTTATATTATATAAAAAGATAAACATAATTGTTGTCCAAATTTAATTGTTAAAATAGTATGAATTATTTACTATGGTTAAGGTAAAAATGGGTTTACTTCTTATTGAAACAGTAAATAATATTAATGAATGATCAAAATCATGTCCAAACCCATTTTTATTTCTATATTTCATCCTTATATGATATATTCTTGGGAATTTTCCATTTCGTATAGTTTTTTATAAGAAAAATGTGGCTAAAAGATATTCATATCAAATAATTACAAGTGTTCCACTAACCTCACTTATAATAGGTCACCCCATATCCTCTCTTATTTAAAGGCCCAAAATGCATTATTTCACAATATGATTACCCAAATAACTACCTAAATTCTCTTCTCCCATAATTTATTCCATTTTGTTGTCACAAATCCATCCATTGTATAATTTTTGTGAAAATAGAACATTGTTATCTAATGTAGAGGTTACACCTCAAATCGTAAAATTTTTTTATTATATCCTTCAAAATTAAAACTTCTTGGTAAATGATTTTTATTTAACAAAATTAGTATCTTTTATAATAATATATTTTTTCATGTTAATTCAATGACCTAAAACTACAATATATTCAATCAAATTATATATAAAATCATTATTCATGTGTACGGTGGACTACCGCCTCACGAACCATTAATATCCATTTTCTATAAATACTACTAAAGGATGGATATTATGAATGATTAAATTTTTAAATATGATATTTATCAAATTATTATCTGTATAAATTTTTATATTAATAATAGAATCATAATTTACAATTTTTGGAATACAATAACATGAGTAATGTATTCACCTTGCTACCACCTCATGATGAATTATGATTCATTCATGATTTACCATGAGAGTAATAATGATGAGTTTAATGAAGATATGTTATATAAATTAATAAAAGTACTCTATAATGGTAATTTATTTTTTTTATTTAATGAATTTAGTCAATCAAGAAAATGTTAATTGTGTTCTCATGTATATATGTTATACCTTCTCCATGAACAGTGTATTTCATTTTATATCACTTACTTCTATAGAATCATAAAAAACTTAAATAATATATATTATATTTATAAATTTTATAAAATTATGAAGATAATGGCCGCATTATTTCATTAAGAGGGAGAAATAACAATAAAAACATACAAAAAGAATAGAGCGTTTATATCCAAAAATGTGACTTTAACAAGGAATTGTAAATACATTTGTAATAAATGGTAATAATAAATTCATATATAGTTATATATATACGTATCTTTAAATTCTACATTTATAATAATATTATATTTATTAAACATAATTTTTGAACATTTTTGATGGATTCATAGTCATAAGGAAACAGAGTTATTGCTCACATTAATTTTCAATAAAACTCAATAAATATTAACCAAATACATGTTCTTGTGGTTCATATACTTCCCATGAATGTATATAATTATTATTATCCATAGAATTATGTGAATCATCTCATCCATTGAATTATCTCCCTTTTTGATGTAAACTATTCCAATGATATTTATATTGTAATGGATTTTTGTATCAATTTTCTTTCCAAGAGGCCTATGATATATTATGAACCCATTTTATTTCATGTTGTCTATATACTGGACCCTTAGTTTGTAATATAATTATTTTATTTATTATCATGAAATATAGGTTTTTTTAGACTCCATTATGGGGGTTAAAATAATTATTTATGAAAATGGTACCATTTTTTTACAGTCACTTATAATTTTGGGATACTTTAAGATTATGTGCCCAAAAATAAAATAATATTATCAATCTATCAGGGAACTCACATATTTTCTCCTCGTATTTTTATGTCTTGAGAAAATATTTTTTCCATTTATACACCACTCTTTATCAATATAATTGTTCCAAAAAAATTATAAAATGTATATTAATTATCATTTCAGATGAAAAAACTTTTTCTTCCAAAAGAAAATTTTCCACTATTGTTTACTAAAATGTTTTAATAATTCATAAAATCAATTATTAAAAAAATTTACCAACCCTATACATTTTAATATTTTGTTGAAGTGAATCATAATGTCATTTCGAAAAAAATGTCAGTTTATATTTTAGAAAAAATGCGAGAAGAATATTTTTTATGTGTATGGAATGAACAATGTTTTACTCTATCATGCCAATTATTTTCATCAAATATTTGTTTATATTTTTTCAAGATTATTTTCAATGACAATTATTTTAAATTTATTTATCATGTCAAATGAATTTTTCAAATAAGAGATGATATATTCCATATGAAATGCTTCAAATTATTATTAAACAATCCTTTATATATTTTAAATATTATTTTAAATGAGAAGTATTTCCATTATATTTTATGAGTTTATATTTTTTTCAATGAAAATTAATTTCCCTTATGAAATGTTCCACGTAATATTTCAAAATCCCTTTCTATCCAAGATGACATCTTTTGATGTATAATATGATTTAATGAGGATATGTCCTACGAAGACCATTCATTTTAATACTTTGGATCGTTTATGTTTATGATGTAATATTGGTTATGAACCCCATTTTAACATCCATTGATAATTCCACACCGTGAAATATTGAGTTCATTTATTTAATTCTTTCCATGGATTTGGATGCATTGATTCAATTTTTTCTTGTGCCCTAGAATAATTTTTTGAATTTCAGAAGTCTCAGGTATGTTTTAGCCCTGTGCATGGTTAATACACGATTTGGGTAAACTAAACAGATTTTCCCAAGTAATTGTATTAATTAATTATGGGTCTAGGGGTAAGGTTCATGGGTAGTGTACAGTTTGGGAAACAATGAAAAAATGTGCATGAGGTTACATCCAATAGTACAATGGACACCACACAGTTTGTTCATGGTTAGGAAAACCATTCATCCAAACCTTGTAAGGGACCCAAATTTCATAAAACATTAAATTAAAATTGTGCCCCTATTATGTTCTGACCCTAAATTGTGACCATCACTCCTTTGTAATTTTTAGTGCATTATGGGGTACCAAATCCATCCTCCCTTAATTTCTAATCCCTCCATCGATGCTCCTATAATGTTCTGTGGATATTTCATTGGGTTTTTTTGCTGGTTTTCACAAATTATATATTTCAGATCTTGAGGTTTTGGTCTCCCAAGATGGTGTTTCTCTTTTGGATGAACCCTAATGATTATAGATGGTATTTTGGGTTTTCTAACATTGGATCTATAGTTTTTTAATGGTTCCATGGTGTATATTCTTCTGTTACTAGATGATTTCTGCATCCACACTCAGTTTAGGAAGGTATTCTGGTCCATTTCCTTTTATATTCAATGAATTTGATGATTGGGTATTTTTGATCAATATATAAATGGGTTTATCATGATTTCTGTATGATTTTTGGTCCTATTATATTGTTTTTATGTTAGTACAAAATTAGTAAATGTGGTTTTATGGGGGATATTTAAGGAAAGTTTTATTGTCATGAATACAAGGTATTTGTTAAATTATCAATATTTTTTTTGAAGTGAAATTGTGTGATTTTAGTGTTGTTTTTCCATGGAAATAGATTAATGGTGTTGTGGTAGTGTGAGTTATGTCTTGTATATTTAAAATTGATTCCTTAAATGTGTGACATTTATATGTGGCTTGTTGTAATTTCTTGAAAATAAGTGGTGTTTCTTTAAGGATTTTCCAAGGGATATTTCATGGAAACTTTTGGTGTGTTATTGGAAGATGTAAAATCCATGTGTTCTTGGGGTTCCACATGGATGGAAACACAAATAATAACGGTCATGGATTAACATTATCATCTTAAAAACACTGATTTCAAAAAATATATCCCTCCTCATTCTTCCCCCTTCAAACTCTTGATACTTTCTTAATGGTCCCTTATATTCTTAACGATATCAATGTGGTTTCAAATTACATTTGAAATTAATTCTTGGTTTTTACTTTGAAATATGGTTGGATTATAAATGATAAGAAATAATTTTTAAAATCATTAGGTTTTCAATGTTTTCATCTTGGTTTAAAATTTGATTTGGAAGTGGAATTCTATTTTGATTAAAATGGACCATTTAAATTTGTACATAAGAAAGTAATGTTTCATTTTATTTTGGAAATGTATTATAAATATATTTTAATGTGATGATGTAAATCAGTTTTGATAATTTGTAATGTTTCAAAAAGTGGTTTGAAAATCAATCGATATGAAGGCCTGATTAAATTTTGGAATAGATTTTTGTATGATGAGAACCTCATTGGAGGATATTTCCAATAAGAGTTATCAATAGGGTGGTATCATTGTTTTTCAGATGCCAGTTTGGTGGAATTAGTTAAGGTGAGTCCAGCATGCGAGGGCCTCCTACATATATATTGTACTATTAGTATGGGTTTATTGGGTTTCTTTTAGAGGATGGAGTTATGGTTTCATGTCGGCCATAACTATATGAATTGAAACACCCATGACATTATATGGATCAGTGGGATGTGCCACTGGATTGGTAGTTATAATGGATAGTTATTTATTTATTATGCAGAAGAACCATATACAATTATGTGAGTCTTGATAGGGTAATCCAGTGGATGTCTCTAGTAATGTCTTGGAAAAGACCATGTTTTATTAAATTTATGTTCTTGTTTATATTATACATCATTCTTTTTAATGTTTATAGTACACATTTATTTTAATCATGAAATTTTACAACCATTACTGTATTTTGGATGTGGGATTTGGTGTTTAAAATAAAATTATATTTTGAAATGGAAATATTGTGTGTGTGTGTGTTGTACTCACGAAAGAAAAGTTGTGTTTTTTCATTAATATGAGGAAAACATATTTTCAAATATGTATTCCAAACTAGTGTTTTTGGGATACTTCAAAAAATAACATTAATGGAATTTTTGGTGCTTTTATACTAAGATTTTATATACTTTCATCGATCTTCTTCCATTTCATGTCTGTAAACATGAGTTGAATTTTTGGTGAGGGATTATACTTAAGTCATGTCTTATAGAAAGTTATTTTGAGGATGATTCTCTCAATGAGGCCACATGGAGATATTTTTTGTAGTAGTTTGTTTTATTTGGTTTTTATCATAATTGTTTAGTTGTATTTGTATTTGGAAGACACTTTATATTTATTGATGTTTATTCTTTTGGAATTTACTATGTGTTTAGATTTGGTATTTTTATCATGTTTTATTATTTGTTAAAATCATTCCCAAAGTGATTATATGGATTCCCAACAATATTTTCTAGCTTGTGGGGTTCAAGAACACCAACCAGGCCTTTTCTCAGGACAGCCCGGGTGTTAGGATAGATGAAATCCTAAACTAGTATGGGAAAACATGGTATCAGTGGATTCCATTTGTTATTTGGTGTGTTAGGTAGATTATATATTAGGACTATCAGGGATAAATATATAGATATGATAAGAGTATCGTGAACTCTTACACATTATAATCCATGAGTTTCTAGGGGTATTATTGGTTATGAGTATTTTTTATTGTTTAATTATTGTTTTGGATGAAGAATGAAAATGGAGGTGATCCGACGTTATTTTATGATCTCACATGGATTAGTGAACCATGAGGAGTCTGAGTACATGTTTCATGCTCCTCCATGATTTGGATTTTTTACATGGGTAATATCCCACTAGTCATGTATCCTGGTAAGTAATGGAAACTTGTTTCACACTCTTGTTAGTTGGCATGAGTAATGATTGTTTTCCCAGTTTATGTGGGTAAGCATTAAAAATGAATGTATTTATTTAATGGAAAATGATTTCATTCTAGGAGTTTTGGAATTTTAAATAATTGGTTTTAAAGGAAAGTGTTTTTGTTTGTAAATTTAGTAAATTTTGTGATTTGATGATTGGATGTAATGTGTGACCCATGGTAATCGTTATGAGTGTTCACATATGTGTGGGTATGTATGGAAACTTCATGTTGGAACTTTTGTGTTGATGATGTAAGTGGATGTTGGTGAGCACATATGTGATGGTTCATAAGATTTCAGGGTCTTTTATTTGAAACCAAAATTTTGGATGAGTTTTTCAAATATGGTTGTTAATGGAAAATAATTTTTTTAAATTGGTTTCACATAAATGAGTGGGTTTTAATTTGAGGAAAGTGGACTTTGGAAATTTAAGGTTTCCTTGAATGATGGGTGTTATGGAAATTGAAGTGGAAATAGTCATGTTTGAAAACATGACATTGTGTTGTGTTTGTAGTGTTTGATATATAAAGAACATCCCTTTTTCTCTATAGGTACTTTCTAGATGTGTTTCGTGGTTGATATTTGATTTTTGTATTGTGTTCCTTATACTAATCAGAATATTACTCCTACAATATCTGCTGATGTTTCTAGCGATTCTTCCCCATTTTTTGGTACTTAATAGTTTCTACTTATCATTAATTGTGATTGAGGTCTGTTAGAGGTATTGGAATGTCTTGAGGGTGTTGATTATGTCTTCAAATCATTAGTAACACTTGAAGCTATTATAGTTCACATTGTCCTATGTTTGTTTGATGTTATAGCCATGGATGCATGGAAGATTTTTTCACCATCATCAATGCAAGATAGGATTACATGGTAAGTGTTTAATTTCATTTTAATCCTATATTTTATACATGAGTAGTTGAATATGAGGAAGGAGTATGAGATATGGGATGCTCTACAGGACCAGTGCATAAGGAATGATTTTGCTGACAATTATAGAATGATGGTTTCCTTACCTCTAGGGGTGGCATCAGAGGATCATTTGAATGTTCTTCATTTCCTTTTGGATATTTTTCCAGATGCTACAAAAATAAAAAACACATCTAGTGAAGACTATTTCAAGATATTGATGGATGTGGTGTTTTTTGCGGATTTGGATATCATGATGAAGTTAGTGGTGGCTATATTTCATAAAGGTTCTCCGTATAGAGATAGGGGAGTACAAAAGGAACTTGACTTTAAAAAATATACATCATTGGTTCTGGTTTCTTATTTGTTGGATCGTTCACTCATATGTTAATATTGAAGTTGGTTTGATCATTCTAAGTAGTAGTGTCACAATTCTCCAAAGGTCTATCATCATTATAGTTGTGTAGGTCACTTGGAGAATTTTGGTGGAATGAATTTCCCAAAGAAGAAGTTTTGATCTAATTATGTCAGCAACAGACTATGAGACAGTAAATAAATTGGTCATTAGGGATCAATACATAGTCCTCAGAGTGATGGTCATACATAGTCAGGTAATCACAAGGGGTGCAGACGGCCTTGGCTCAGTTTTCCCCCCATGTTAATGTGGAGACTTTTGAAGTTTCCTTTTTGAAATTTTAACTTTTGTTGTACACACATTTTTCAATGGTGAAACCCCGATGTGAATGTATTATTATAATCATAGTGGTTATGTTTATTCGAACAAAAGTCTTAAATTGGTTGTTGTTTCATAGGTGTGATCAACCATTATGTATGGTAATTCTGGATTTAGTTTCTTTTAGTCTTGTTTAAAGATATTTATGCATTTGGAAATCACTAATTATATTATTATTTTGGGTTTCATACATGGTTTTCCCCATGTTTTGGGGGTCCGTTTTATAATGATAATTTTTTTTGTTTTAGTAGTGGTGTTGTTTATCTTATTCAAAGAATGTTAGTTTAGTTATATTAAGAGTTACCACGTTGGGCTGATCAAAAGTAGTCAAAAAGGTGGAATTTGAGTTCTTATGGTGGGGAGAACCCATTTATATTCTACCATTACATATCATGATTTTTATTTACCTAGAATTATCAGGTGTAACATGTGAGTGAAAATTCAGCCCAAAGTTCACGGTTTAGTTCAACATTAAATAGTTATGGGATTGAGTTTTGTTTACCTTTAAGCTGAGTGAAATTTTGTGGGAAGATATTTTTTGGGGTGGGAACAATTGTAACCCTCTACCCATGGTAATTAATTTATTTTATTCTTTTGCAGTATTTGGATACTATAGTTTATTTTTAGGTGGATCCAAGGTTTAAATTTTTGAATTTATTATGTCTCGGGTAACTATATTTCGTACTCAAGGATAGAACATTGTATTGGTAAACCATGTTCATTTTCTAAGGTTATCGTGCTGATTTTTTTGTGTTACAACGGAAAGCCACATGGGTTGCACACATTTTCCCAAACAGTGCATCCATCCCATTTGAACTTTCCCTATTTCATAAAAAATTTAATTCCAATTGTTCACTCTTATGTTTAAACCCTAAATTGAAACATTCCCCCTTTTTCATTTTTTTCACATGAAGGGTTCCTAAGTCCCCCCTTCACATTGGTTCTCCACCCACCACAGATTCTTCTTCATGGTTCCAGGATGGGTTCTTCAGGTTTTTGTTGTGTTTTGGCCTCTCTTCTATTTCGCCTCTTCAGTTCGCGGTCTCTCATTATGTGGTTTATCTTTTTCTAGAATCCTTTAGATTAGGTTTGATGTCTTGTGTTTTTCTCTCAGATCTTGGGTGTGCATATAGTTCCATCGAGAAAATTCTTCCTCCCATGAAGTTTTTTTGCATCTCCACTGTATTGAGGTAGTTGTTTTCATCCATTTCTGTCCCGATGCAATCCATTTGATTCTTTGTTTTTTAAAATAATATATAAATTTTTTTCACATGTTTTTTGTATTATGTTGGGATAGAATGGTGTTTTTATGTTGGAATTTTTTTTGATGTTTTTTAATGTGGTTTCTATAATTTTGTTATATAAAAATGCATGTTGGGTATTTTTAAAATTTTAAATTATTCATACAAATTAAAATTATGTGATTTGAGTTGTGTTTTTACCTATAAATATTTTGATAGTGTTTTGGAAGTGTTATTTAGAACTTATATATTTATAATTGACTATTGTCATGGGTGATATTTACATGTGGGTATTTGTATTGGTTTTATATCTTTTATTTTTCCATTTAATATTATCTATGAGATATTTCATGGATACATGTGGCATTCCATTGGATGTGGGGACATTCATGTCTTCTTAGGGTGCACACATATACAGTTCGAGAAATGATAATGGTCATGGATGAACATTCTAAACATAAAAACCTATATTTCAAAACACTTATCCATCATAATTCCCCCAATAAAATGATTGATTATTCACTAATGTTCCCATGGGTTACAAATGATATGAAAGTGTCTTAAAATTATTTTAAAAATCAAGGCATGGTGGGTATATTTAATGATGGTTGGATCCTAAATTGAATGAAATCCCAGCTGTAATCTTTATGAATTTTTATGTTTTCACATTAGTTTTAAAATGGAGTTAGAAGTGAAATTGGATATTTATTATACAGGAATATTTTAAATTTTACATATGAATTTGGTGTCTGATATTATTTTGTAAATGATTTTAAAATTTATTTGAATGGATATGATAAATTACATAGTTGGAAATTTTTAATGTTTGGAAAAGTTTTTTGAACCTTAGGTGATGTGACAAACCAATTATAACTTGTGATTTGTATGTTGTATGATGGGAACCCTTATAGATTATTTAACTAATATGGGTTATTAGGTTGGTGGGGTCAATGTTTTCTGTATGCATGTGTGGTGGGGGCAGTTAAGGTCATCCATATTTGAAATTGCCTCCTATGTACATAGTGTACTATTACAGTCGGGTTCTTTAGAGTCTATTAGATGGCCGAGTGATGGTTTCATATTGACCTCTATCAGAAGGGTTGGTACCGACCATAACATTATAGTTATTTTTTGGATGTTCCACTATATTGGGAGTTAGAATGGCCAGTTTGTTATTAGCTTTTGAGCTACACCATATGTTTGTATGTGTGTCTCAACTGAGTACATATAAGGATTTCTCATGGGATGTTTAGGTAATACCCAAGGATTATTTTTAATATGTGCATATTTATATTACGCTACAATTTTTTGATTGTTTAAAATTCAAATTTCTTTTCCACATGACATAGAAATTGTAGAATAGATTTGGGCTTAGGAATTTGGATTTTAATATGATAGTCTATTTTGAAATGAAAATGGGTTGAGTGTGTTGTTCTGAAAAAAGGAAAAAATGTTATTGTTTGTTAAAATGAGAAAAACCTATATTAATATGCGTATTAACACTATCATTTTTATGATATTTTGGAAATATAAATCAATTTATTCTCAGGCGGTTTCTAGATGAGATATTATATTGTTTCATCGTACTTGATTTATTCGGTTATGGTAGAGTCGTGTTGTTTCTTTGGGGTATAAATCTTTTGCAGTCATGTCTCATAGTAGGTAGGTTTCTAGAGAGTGTTGACCATGAGGCCACAAGGATATCATGTTGGTATCTTTGTGTATTTTATTTAGATTCATATTTTTTTATTTATACATTTATTTTAATCACTTATTATATTTATTGATGTTATGTTCGTGGCTTTTTCGGCATGTTCATTTTTTTGTATTTTGATCCTTCTTTATTCATGGGAAAAGTAATTCCCAAAGTGGTTAGTTTTATGCTAGAAACTAGTTGTTAGCCTATAAGGATCATGAGAAACCATTGGGCCTTTTCTTAGATTGGTTTAGGTGTCAGTATTGATGGTATCCTTGCATGCTTTATGACATAATATACCATGATGAAATTCATATGAAAACCATTTTATTTTCTGTGCACTATGATTTGATGAAATAATTAAATTCTTATGAATAATGTATCATACCATTGGGTTATGATATGATATAATATTTATGAATCTAATTTAATTTCATAGTTTATAATATGATTATTATTTTTTGATCATGCAATACACATAAATATGATTTTCATTATGTGATGGTTATGACCTATATCTCTCTCCAATGAATTGTGTAAGTACTTCTATCTTATGAGAAGGATACGACATGAATGGGGAGTAAACTAGATTTAGTAAGTGAACTTTTCTTTTATTGATGATATTGAGAGTGAACCTTGAATACTATGATGGTTTGGTAGGTAAACCAAACCTAGATCAATAACCATTGAAGTGAGCAATGAATACATATGAAATGGGTTTTTATTATTTTATTCATGAAACACTTATATGAATTACACCAATTTTATGATATCATTGCTCATGTTCTGTAAATTCATTATGATTAATGTATTATAAAATTCCAATATTTTTTCCATAACTCTGGATTATGATATATGACATAATACTTATGGTTTTTAGATATTATTCTCATGTTCTCCTAATCTTCTGTTCATATCATTCTAAAACATCTCACATGTTTTCCATTAATGTTCATATGATCTCACCATTTCTTATGTTTTATTTCCCAAGGATAGGTAGAAATGTATTATTTATAGAATGTTTAAGAATTTTTCTTGGTATGAAGAACTTACTAGAGGATAATTTAGTTCCCAGGTGAACCTATACGTTATGTTTTCTTATTTTCAATGGAGCCATATTGTTATGATTATTTGAAGAGTGATTTTATAATGAAATGAATGTCCACAAAAATTATGTAATATTATTTTATGAAAAACATGGGTCACTATAATTAGTGTTTGAGTATAGGTTTAGTGATCTTTTTGAAACTATTATGAGAATTAATTAGTGAGATTTAATGTGTCTTGAAAAAAGTTATTTTTAATGAAATTAATTTTTTAGGAAAATTTTATGTAGTTTTAGATTAGGAATGGGTGAGTGGTTTCCAAGAGGCTACATCCATATTTGTATAACACTAATGTATGTAGATCTAGAAAAATGGTATATATGTTTAATAAAATCAAATAGGGTGCAAGGATATGGACTTAATAATCTCATGTAGCATTAAAAGGGTCCTTGTTGAACACTTAGTTTGACACTCCAAAGGAATGCCCATTATAAATTCACAGACGATGTTTGAGATACCATGGATGATTTATGTTGATGATTAATATGAAATATATAAGATAAAAAAATCATTTGATAGAGTAAAAATATGGTTTCATTATTTATATATCATATATGCGATTTTATATGATTATTTGGTTCACCAAAATCGTTATTGTTTATAAGACATTTATTTTTGGTTTTAGAAAATATGTAGAACATTAAGGAGCTATTTTAATGGTGAGTGTAGTGGAAAATGCATTGATTTTATTCATGTGTAGCCGAATGATATGGGATCTCAAATAAAAAAATTGATTCAATGGTAACATCGATATCACAATCCATGAATAATTCTTAACATTCTAAAAATAAATGGATGAAACAACATTATGTTGAGTCAGTCATTAAGTAACATCCACCGTTCTTCTGATGACCCATGGATATAAATACTTTTATTAAATAGATCAATACATTCAAAAAAATATTTTCTATTCTCTAATGTTTGAAACATAAAAAAGTAAATATGGCTATCGATCGTTTTGAAGGAAGAAAAGATCAATTGTTGAATCTCACCAGAAAGAAATGTTATTATTAAGAAAATGACTCAATGGATTTGAATATATCGTGAAATTATTTTTCCACATGTAAATTTTTAGTATACTACAAAATAATATAGTGAAAGATTTATTTGTGATAAATAAATAGGATGATGAATCCATTGGTAACTATGAGACAAATTTTACACGACTTGTAGGGCCTATAGTATTATCCTTATACCTAAAAGATGTCAGATGGAATCATCAGTTTCATAAAACCATGTCCTTGAATAGTGTTAGAAATAATAGAATTATGAAGTTATGAAGATATTATTCTATGTGATGCTAATGATAAAATTGATAATATAGTAACAAAACAATATCTTCGATTGGATAAAAATAAAAAAAGAATTCAAATGAAAATATTAAAAAAGTAGAGAGATGAAAATGATAATTCTTTTATTACCAGAATATGGTAAATGGTGGAAATAACAAAAGGGAACTAGTAATTGTTTTAATTGTTCAAGGGAAGATAATTATGATTTTAAATTCCAATGTGATGGGAAGAAGTATGTTAATTTTGAAAACAAATAGAACACTCTCCAGAATGCACCACACAGAGTTCAATGTTTCCAATGAATGGAGTGTGTGCATTTTGAAAAGTAGTACCAAAATATAAAGGTCAATGATGACGATTGACCTCAACAACCACATAAGATGAATGATAAGGAGAAATATTTTGATATAACTATTTCTAATGTGGGGTGATATAATTACATGTTTCAAGGCACAATTAGTGTCATATATAGAACATATATGTTATATTATATTCTATATCTACTTATTATTTCATATTTTATTAATTTAATATATTCTGGAAGATTCCACCCAAATAATATGTTGTATAATTAGAAGGTATACCCCCAAATGGTGTGATTATCACATCTCAAGTATATGATTCCACTATAGTCGAATTCTGTGTACTGTGTTTCTTGTAAATCATGTAATTCTTTCTCTAGTTGATTGTAATAATATATTAGGCATGTATTTGATTTACCTGCATAAATACCACATAAATTTTCATGGAGGGTAAGTCACATATGATATTGAAATATAACATGTGATAATTTATAAATGTGATAAAAAATATAATCTTGTGATGTAGATCACATCTATTGTATGTGACATCACTTGTAATCAAAAGGGGTATCCATCTCAGGTGGTTGGATATAAACACGAATCCAAATATATTTCTATATTAAGGGAATTGAATGATGAATTTTCTAATTATTATCAATTTATGTGAAAAAAGATTCAATTTTTCTTTATAAAATCTCCTGACATGTTATATTGATAGATCTATTAAAGACAAATGCTATTTAGTGTTATCCCAGACCCACAACGGTTATAGAGAAACATAATTTTCTAGTCTTAGAAGCATAATATGAATGGTTTATGGAAAATTTCTGAATACTATATTATATAAAAACCATGTTATGTCTAAAGTAATCCATGATCCTCATAATATATGACTTCAAAGAATAATAATAAGTAACTGATGTGAAAAATAGTCAGGTCACCTATTCTTACATTACCCAATACTGGATAAGGGTTTTTATATTATATTAGTGAATTTAATAAGGAATTAAAATGTTTGTTATTTAGAATAACATTCTTATATGTTATATAAAAAAAAATAATTTATGAGAAAAATTACCCAACTCATGCATTATAGTTATCTATGCTATTATTCACATTAATTATATGGAGGGATTATATTTTTGGATAAAACTGTGATATATATACAGGTAAAAAATAAAAAATAATTCACATAGAATTAGTTGAATATGCACCAAATAATATAAATGGTGTTGATTAATTATTATGATTTCTCGACCCAATATAACATTGGGATATAGAATTAAGAGGCCGATGCATTGAGTCAAATATATTGTAATAGATTATCCATGATGAGGATAAAAACATATAATATTTATAGATTTATAGTGTATGATTATCGAAATCATAGTGTCATGGGAGAAATACTATCATTGACAGTTTAATTGAAATCCATATGTAATAAAAATGGTTAAATCAGTGCAGAAATAATATCTACAACTACAAAAGAAGGATAAAAAAATTTCTGGGTTTAACCATGATCATAATGAAATGATAAGTTTGTACATCTTTATATGAATTCCATCTATAAAAAATTTATATTAATTAAATTGTAGGAGATTGTAATAGTATATCATTGTCTACTCTTCTGAGATGTGAGACGAAGTATACATATTAGAAAGAGTACTTTTGGAGGATGGAATGATAAGAGATGTTACAATGTTTGTATCACGTTACTTGGTTGTTCAATATTTTATGTATTGGTGTCAAAATTATAAGTGGATGTTACATCTAATACCCATAAGAGAATGTATATTGCAAATCATCACCATGGATTTATTCATCAGACTCCCAAAAAAATCTAAGTGGAAGAATGCAATATGGGTGGTAGTTGATCTGCATACAATGTCATTTCACATAACCACTATATGAAAATACTTATCTATTGACCATATTTCCATAATGTATGTTGATTACGTCGTATGGATGACTGTAGTTCAACATTCAATTATATATAATAATTTTGTGTTGTTTACCTCAATGTTTTTGGAAGTCTTTAATAATGATTTGGATACTGCGTTATGTTTTACCACGACATATCATCAGATGATTGATTGTAAATATTTGGTAAAAATTCATATGATATAAAATAATTTTATGATATTATTACATGTATTTAAATCTATTATGGATCAATATTGTTCTCTAGATGAGTTTTCAATCAGTAATAGCCTGCACTTTAGAATTAAAATTTATTTTAATGATTCCCTCCATGTAAAAATCCATTGAGATCCAATATGATAGAATGATGTTGGTAAAAAAATGTATTAAGATCAGATATATAAGATGAAATGATAGAGATTTTTCGATAAATTCAATAACAATTCATGTAAAATCAGAGTCTGCAAAAACTTTTTGGTGTCCATCACCGGTGATATCTATATTTCAATTTTGGGGGAAATGTATTTTTATGATAATATCTATGGAAAATATATTGGTATTTGGAATGAAGGGAATTCTATGATTATGTATATTATTCCCCTGGAAATTATTTATCATTTTTGGACGATATTATAGCATTTGGTGCTTCCACCAAACCAATCTCATGTTCTGGAGGTGTTCTATGTATCTATCCTTCTAAAGTACATACATAATCCTTTACATGTACTGATAATAGAGCATGTAATTATAGAGAAGAGTATATTTTATGAGGAATTGATAGTGGATGTTTTGAATCATAGTGATAAAGTAATACAAAAAATACCCCTCTCCTGGTTAATGATATATGGTGAAACAACCATTTGGAAGATGTTTCATTGGAACATAAGGAAATAATGATGCAAAAGTATCCTAATTTACATGTAATATATTGATGAATTTTTTTGGTAGAAATTAAATTAAATTTATCGATTGTAACAACATGATTTTTATGAATTATTTTTTCTTAATACATTAAAATTCACTTATATCTTGTGTAACACACAACACCAGGATGAGAACCCCTATAGAGGATTTTAACAATAAGATTTATTAATAGGGTGGCATCATTAATTTGGGGATGCTCGTTTGGTGGAATTAGTTAAGGTGAGTCACGCATGTGAGGGTATTCATTATACATGTTGTATTATTAGTATTGGTTTCATGGGTGTCTTTTAGAGGTTTGAGTGATGGTTTCATGTCGACCCTAACTATATGGGTTGGTACCCCCATGAATTTATAGATATGGCTGGGATGTGCCATTTGATGGGTAGTTATAATGGATAGTAGTTTCTTGATTATGGAGATGAACCATATACCAGTAGGTGAGTCTAGACAGAGCATGTCAGTGGATGTCTCCAATTATGTTTTGGAATGGACCATATTTTATTACCTGTATGTTCTTGCTTATATTATGAATCATTCTGTTTAATGTTTAAACTACACATTTATTTTCATCATGACTTGGTACCATCTTTTTAGTATTTTGGTTTGGGGATTTGGTTTTTAAAATGGTAGTATGTTTTAAAATGGAAATGTGGTGTGTGTGTTGTTATCATGAAGAAAAATTTGTGCATGATTATTAAAATGAGGAAAACCTATTTTCATATATGTATTCCAAACTAATTTCTGCGGACTACTTCAAAAAATGACATATATGGATTTTTTGTGCTTTTTCACCAAGTTGTTATATACTCACATCCTAATTCTTCCATTTGTTGTCGGTAAACTAGAGTTGCATTGCTGGTGAAGGCTTCTGGTCCATTCAAGTCTTGTAGCATGTCAGTTTGAGGATGATGCTCACCATGAAGCAACATGGAGATCTTTTTTGAAGCAGTTTGTTTTCTGTTGGTTTTTTTCTTCATTGATCAGTTATATTTTTATTTGAAACACACTGTATATTTATTGATGTTTAGTTTTTGGATTTTTTTGTGAAATTAATTTTGGTATTTTTATACTATTTTATTATTTGTAAAAAAATTTCGAAAGTGATTATATGGATTCCCAACATTTATTTTCAGCATGTGTGGATCAAGAACACCCTTTAGGCCTTATCTCGGGCTAGCTCAGGTGTCGGTTTCGATGAAATCCCAACCTTATTTGTGAATACAATGAATTATTATTGGACTTTTTTCATTTGGTGAGTTAGGTAGATTAGATATTAGAACTCTCTGTACATGATATGTAAATACGAGAAGAGAATCATGAACACTTACACATTATAATCAATGATTTTCTAGGGGTATTATTGGTTTTGAAAATTTAGTTTTATTTATTTATTGTTTTGAATGAGGAATAAAAATTGAGGTGATCTGATGTTATTTCATGATATCACATGGATTAAAGAATCATGTGGAGTTCGAGTACATGGTTCAAGATACTCAATGATTTTGATTTTTATATGGGGCATTTCCCATAAGCGATGTCTCCTGGTAAGCCATGGAAACTTGTTTCACACTCTTGTTAGTTGGCATGAGTTATTATTTGTTTCTATCTCAGTTTATATGAGTATGATTTTAAAATAAATGTATTTATTGAAAGGAAAAGGATTTCATTCACGGTGTTTTGGAATTTTAAATAAAGGGTTTGAGGGTAAAGTGTTTTGGTTTTTAAATTTATTAAATTATTTTATTTGATGATTTGATGTAATGTGTGACCCATGTTACTCCTTATGAGTGTTCACATATGTGTGGGTATGTATAGAAAGTGCATGTTAGCACTTTTTTATAGATGATGTAAGTGGATGTTGGTGAACATATATGTGATGGTTCTTAGGATGTCGTGGGTTTTTATATGAAACCAAAATTTGGGATGGTTTTTCAAATTTGGTTTTGATTGGAAATTAAATTTTTTAAATTGGATTCATTTAAATGATATGGTTTTAATTTGAATAAATTGGCCTTTGGAAATTGAAGGTAGCTTTAGAAGATGGGTTTTATAGAAATTGAAGTGGAAATAGTGACATTTGAGAAAATGATATTGTGTTCTGTTTGTAGTGTTTGATATATATATTTCATCAATTTTTCATAATTTATACGTTCTATATTAGTTTTAAGGATGATATTTATTTTTTTATTTCATTCCTTATAGTAATCATAATATTACTCCCATAATATTTGTCGATGCTTCTAGTGATTCTACCCCATTTTTTGGTTCTGCATGGTTTCTTTCTATTTTTAATGGTGATCGTGGTCTGTTTGATGAAGAGGAATTTCATGAGGTAGTTGAGCATGTCTTCAAATTTTGGTAACTCATAATGTTGTTATAGTTCATGTTGTCCAATGATTGTTTGAAATTATAAGCATGGATGGGTGGAGGATTTATTCACTATCATCAATGCACGTTACGATGACATGGGAATTGTTTAATTTCATTTTAATCCAATTTTTTATTCATGAGGTGTTGAAAATGAGGATGGATGTAGAGATATGGGATGCTCTACAGGACCAGTGGATAAAGAAATATTATTCTTACCACATTAGAATGTTGGTTTCATTCCATCTAGTGGTAGTGTCTGAGGATCTTTTGAATGATACTCATTTCCTTTGGGTTATTTTTTCCACTTTAATGAAAAAAGTACACTCATCTAGTGAATTATATTTCAATATGTTGGTGGATGAGGTGTTTTTGGCTGAGTTGGTTCTAAAGATTAAGTATATGGTGGTAGTATTTCATGAAGGATCACCATCTAGAGATAGGGGAGTATTAGAGGAACTTTTTTTTAAAAAATATACATCATTGGATCTGGATTCAAATTTTTTGTACAATTCACTAATATCATAATAGTGCAGTGAATTTGGACATTTTATGAAGTCATGTACCAATTCTCCAAAGACCTATCATCATTGTGGTTGTGTAGAACATTTAGAGAATTTTTGTAGAAATAATTTCCCACAGAAGAAGTTTTGATCTAATTATGCTAGCACAAGATTATGAGGTTGTAAATAAATTAGTCATTATGGATCAATACATAGTCCTCAAAGTTATTTTCATGCACACTAAGGGAATCACAAGGGGTGTAGACAGCCTTGGATTTTTCCCCCATGTTGAGGTGGAGACTTTTCATGTTTGCTTTTTTGAAATTTTCACTATTGTTGTATTCTAATTTTTCTATGGTGAATCCCTGATATAAATGTTTTATCATAATCTGAGTGGTTATGATTATTAAAATTCAAGTCATAAATTGGTTTTTGTTTCATAGGTGTAATCAACAATTATGTGTGTTAGTTGTAATTTTAGTTTATTTTTTCTTTTTTGGAGATATATATACTTGTGGAAATAACAAATTATATTATGAGTTTGGGTTTCATACATGTTTTTCCCCATGTTTTGGGGGTCTTGTTAATGTGGATAAATTTGATTTTAGGTGGTGTTGTTGTTTATCTTTTTTGAATACGATTGGGTTAGTTGTATTGGAAGTTACCTTGTTGGGCCTATCAGAATAAGTCAGAAAGGTGAAATTTGAGTTCTTATGGTGGGGAGAACCCTCTAATTTTCTACAATTACATATCATGTTGAGTATTTATCAAGAATTATTGGGTGTTATTTTTGAGTGAAAATTCACCCCCAAAGAACACAGTTTAGTTCATCCTTATATTGTTATGGGATTTGTTTTTTTATCCTCAAAGTGGGTGACATTCTATGGGAACAAATCATTTTGGGTGGGTATAATTGTAACCATCTTCCCATCGTAAATAATTTATTTTATTATTTTCAAGGATTTGTATACTCTAGTTGATGTTTGTGTTAATCCATGGTTTATGTTTTGGGATTTTTATGTCCCAGGTGACTGTTTTCCCTAGTGAAGGATTGAATATGGTTTTGGTAAACCATGTTCCTTTTTAGAGGTTATCGTGTTAATTGTTTTGTGTTACAATGTTAAGCCACACGAGTTGCAAACATTTTCCCAAAAAATGTATCCAAACAATTTGAGCTTCCCCATTTTCGTAAAAAATGATGTACTGATTGTTCCCTCTTATGTTTAAACCCTAAATCTAACCCCTCCCTCTTTTTTCATTTTTTGCATATGAAGGATTCCCAAATCCACCCTTCCCATTGGTTCGCCTCCCACTATGGATTCTCCTCCATGGTTCCAAGATGGGTTTGTTGGGTTTTTAGTGTGTTTTTTCCTCTCTTCTATTTTTCCTCTTGTTTTCATGGTCTATAATTATGCGGTTTCTCTTTTTTTCTAATCCATTAGATTAGGTTTTATGGTTGTGTAGTTTTTCATTGGATCTAGGATGTGCATATTGTTCCGTGGGATAATTATTCTACCTATGAAGTATTATTTCATCCACACTGTATTGAGGTAGTTAATTTTTCCATTTCTATTTCAATGTAATCTATTTGATGGTTTGTGTTTTTAAATAATATATAAATGTGCTTCAAATGTTTTTTTGTATGATTTTTGGCCAAGTATAGTGTTTTTGTGTTGAAATTTTTTTTGATGTTTTTTAAAGGGGTTTCTATAATTTTTTTAATATAGTTATGATTGATGGGTATTTTTAAAATTTTCAATTATTCATACAAATTGAAATTTTTTAAATTAGTTGTGTTTTCCCTTGGAAATATTTTTATACTATTTTGGAAGTGTGATTTAGAACTTTTATATATATAATTGATTATTTTTAGATGTGATGATTAAATGTGGGTCATAGTATTGTCTTGAGATCATTTGTTGTTCCATTAAAGATTATCCTTTAATGATTTCATGGATTCATGTGACATTCCATTGGATGTGGGTACATTCATGTCTTCTCAGGGTGCACACATGTGTTGTCACAAAAATGATAACGGTCTTGGATGGACATACAAAACATGAAAATGTAGATTTCAAAACATTTTTCCATCATCATTTTCCCATAAAAATTGCATAAGATTCACTAATTCTTACTTGGGATCCAAATGATATGAAAGTGGCATAAAATTATATTACAAATCAAGTCTTGGTGGGAACATTTAAAGATGGTTAGATCCTAAATGGAATGAAATGTCAACTGCAATCATTATGAATTTATTTGATCTCACATTAGTTATAAAATAGAGTTATAAGTGAAATTGAATTAAGATTATACAGGAATGTTTGGAATTGTACATAGTAATGTGGTGTTTCAAATTATTTTGGAAATGATTTGAATATGTATTTAAATGAACATGATATATAGTTGAGATGCAAATTTTTAATGTTTGGAAAATTCATTTGAAACTCAGGTGATGTGAGGAACTAGTTGGAACATGTGAATTGTATGTGGTATGATGGGAACCCTTATGTAGGATTTAACTAATATGGGTTATTGGGTGGGTGGTGTCAATGGTTGGGTTAGGCATGTGTGGTGGTGGCAGTTATGGTCATCCATCATTGCAAGGGCCTCCTACATCTATTGTGTACTATTACCATGGGGTTCTTAGGAGACATTTAGATGGCCGAGTGATGGTTTCTTATTTAACTCTATCAGAGGGGTTGGTATCGCCCTTAAAATTATAGTTCTAGGTTGGATGTTCCATGATATTGGGAGTTATAATGGCTAGTTGGTTAATAACTTTTGAGCTGCACCATATGTCTGCATGTGCGTCTGGACCGAGTACATCCATGGATCTCTCTTAGGATGTTTAGGAAATACCCAATTTTTTTTTCTATTTGTTCAAGTTTATATTCTGATGTACTTTGTTTCCTATTTAAAAATCATATTTCTTTTCCACATGACATGGAATTTCTTTGTATGTATTTTGGTATTTTAATTTGGTTATTAATATTGTAGTCTATTTTGAAATGAAAATGGGCTGTGTGTGTTTTCGGAATAAAGGGAAAGATGTTATTGTTTGTTAAAATGATAAAAAACTATTTCATATTTGTATTAAAAATATTGTTTTTAGGAAATTTTGGGAATAGAAATATATTTATTCTTGGGTGGTTTTCAACTGAGCTTTTATATTCTGGCACCGTACTTGATTCATTCGGTGATGGTAGACCCATGTTGTTTTGTAGGTGGATGCTTCTTGTGCAGTCATGTCTTGTAGTAGGTTGGTTTTTAGACAGTGGTTACCATGAGGCCAAAATGAGATCATTTTGGTATCAATTTTTTAATTCATTTAGATTCATATTTTTTTAGTTTTACTTTTATTTGGATCACTATTTATATGTATTTAGGATATGTTCATGGGTTTTGCTGAATTTTCATTTTTTGTATATCAATATTTCTATATTCTTGAGAATAATATTTCCCAAAGTGATTAGTTTTATGCTACGCATTAGTTGTTAGCCTATGAGGTTTAGGAAAAACCTTCAGGCCTTTTCTTGGACTAGTTTAGGTGTCAGGATGGATGGGATCCTTTACTACTTCATGATAGATTATATTGTGATGAAATTCATATGAAAACCATTTCATTTTCCCTGAAATAATATTTTATGACATAATTAAATGATTATGAATAATGTATCATACCTTTGGGTTATGATATGATAAAATATTTATGAATCACATTTCATTTAATAGGTTAGAATATGATTATGTTTTATGATCATTCAATACACTTACATATGATTTTCATTATATGATGGGTGTGACCTATATCTCTCGCCAATGAATTTGGTATGTATTTCTATCTTATTAGAATGATGAGAGATGAAAGGGGATTAAATCTAATTTAGTATGGGAATCTTCTTGTTTTGATGGTATTGGGGGTGAAACTTGAATAATATGATGGTTTGGTAGTTGAACCAAACACATAGAGAAAGCCATTGAAATGAGCATTGAATACCCTTGAATGGGGTTTTTATGATTTTGTGTATGAAACACATCTAAGAATTATCCCAATTTTAAAATATCAATGCTCATGTTCTGTAAATTAATTATGATTCATGTCTTAAAAAAACCCAATATTTATTCTATAAGTTAGAATTATGAATATATGATATAAAACATATGTTTTTTAGATATTATGCTCAGGATCTCATAAACTATTGTTCATGTCATGCTAACATATCTCACATTTTTACCCATACTATTCATATGATATAACCATTTCTTTTGTTTTCTTTCCCTAGGATTGGTAGAAATGTATTATTTATTGAATGTATAAGAAGGTTTCTAGTTATGAATAACTTATTGGGAGATAATTTATTTCCAAAATAAACCAGTACTTTATGTTTTATTATTTCTAAAGGAACCACACCATTATGATTATTAGGTTAGTTATTGTATTATGTTATAAATTTCCATAAAAAGGATGTATTATTAATATATGAAAAACATAGGTCACTATACATGGTGTCTGAGTATAGTTTGAGTTATCTTTTTTAAACTATGATGAGAAATAATTAATGAGATTATAAGGCCTTCTCTAAAGATATTTCTAATGAAATTATATATTATGGAAAATGTTCTGTAATTTTGGAATTGGATTAGGTGAGTTGTTTCTAATAGAATACAGCAATATTTGTATAATACTAATGTATATATATCTATAATAATAGTAACTCAGTTTAATAAATAAAATCGTGTAAATTGATATGGACTCAATCATCTCATGGTGGATTACAATGGTCCATTCTATACACATAGTTTGACACTCATAGGGAATGTCCATTAGAAATTCAGAGACTATTTTTGAGCAACCGTGGATTATTTAATTTGATGTTGACTATGAATGATCTCGGATGAACTAATTATTTGATAGAGTAAAAAATATGGTTTCATTATTTATATATCATATATACGATTTTATATGATTTTCTAGTTCATTAAAATGGTTATTGTTTATTAGAAAATTATTTTTGGTTTTTAAAAATTGGCTGAAAATTAAGAATCAATTTTAATGATATGTGTAGCAGAAAATTCAATGATTTTCATCCTGTGTAGCCAAATGATATGGGATCTTAAATAAAAAAATGATTCAATGGTAACATAGACATCTAAATCAATGAATCATTCTTAACATTAAATCAAGAAATGATGGAAATAAGATTATGTTGAGGCCTCCGTTAGGGAACATCCACCATTCATCAGATGATCCATAGATGTACCTATTTTTATGAAATATATCAATACATAAAAAAAAATGTTCTATTGTCCAATGATAGAAACATCAAAATGTGAATATAGATATATATCATTTGGAAGGAAAATAAAATCAATGGTGGAATCTCACCAAGAATAAATGATAACTTGAAGAAAGTGACTCCATGGATTTGGAAGAGATCAGGAAATTATTTTTCAACGACTAAATTTAAAGTATACTACATAAAAATATATAGAAGGATTTATTTGAGATAAATAAATAGGATGATGAATCCATTGGTAACTATGGGACAAATTTTACCTGACTTATAAGGCCTACAATATTATCATTTAACCAAAATGTATGTCAGATCGATTCATTAGTGGCTTAATAACATGTCTCTAAATGGTGTTATAAATAATAGAATTATAATGATACGAATATATGATGATATTGTTATATGTGATATAAATTATAAAATGGATATTGAAGTAACATATCAATATCATGGATTTTCTAAAATTTTAAAAAAAAATTAAAATAATATATTTAAAAATTCGTGAGATTGAAATGATCATTCCATTATTACCAGAATATGGGGAAAATTGAAGAAACTAATAAAACATCACTAGTAAATGTTTTAATAGTGCAAGGGAAGATGATTTTGATTTTAAATTCCAATGTGATGGTACAAAGTTTGTTAATTATGTAAACATATAGTACACTCTAAAGAATTCACCGCATACAGTTAAATGTTACAAATGAAAGGAGTATGAGCATTATGAAAACTAATTCAAAAATATAAAGGTCAATGATGATGATTGACATCAACAATTTCATAAGATGGGAGATAAGGAGAAATATATTGATAAATATATTTCTAATATTGGGTGAAATAATGACAAGTTTCATGGTATAATTAGAGTCATCTATAGAACATATATGTCCAATTATAATCTATATGTACCAATTATTTCATATCTGATTAATTTATTATATTCTGGAAGATTCCACCCAAATAATTAGATGTATAATTAAACGTTAGACACCATAATGGTGTTATTATCATATATCAAGTATATGATTCCACTATAGTTGAATTCTATGTAATTTGGTTGCTATAAATTATGTCATTCTTCCTCTGGTTGAATGTAATGATATATTTGGAATGTATTAGATTTCACTGCATAGATACCACATAAATTTTCATGGAAGGTATGTCACATTTTATTTTGAAATCTAACATGTTATAATTTATAAATATGATAAAAATTATAAACATGTGATGTAGATCACATCCATTGTATAGGTCATCACTCGTAATCATGAAGGGTATCGATCTTAGGTGGTTGGATATAAACATGACATCAATTATATGGCTATTTTAAGGGAAATTAATTATGATTTTCCTAAAAATTATGAATTCATATTAAAAAGGATTCATTTCTTCTTCACAAAATCTCATGGTAGGTTATATTGGTAGATCTATAAAAGACAGATACTATTGAGTGTTATCCCAGACCCACAATAGTGATAGAGAAACATACTTTTCTAGGCCTATAAGAATATTATGAATGGTTTATGGATAATTTCTCATGACTATATTATCAAAAAAACATGTTATCTATAATATAATCCATTTTCATCTTGATATATGACTTCAAGGAAAATCTTAATGAACTAAGGTAAAAATTAATCAGTTCTATCATTCTTACATTACCCAATACTTGAGAATGGTTCTTATATTATATTCATGAATTAAATAAGGTATTGAATTGTTTCTTTATTTAGAATAAAATTATTCTATCATATTCCAAATGAAAATTTATAATTTATGAGAAAAATTAAATAACTCATTCATTATAGTTATCAATGGTAATATTCACATTAATTATATAGAAGAATTATATTATTGTAAAAAATTGTGATATATATACTGTTAAAAAAATCATAATGCATATATTCATATAGAATTAGTTGAATATGAACCAATAATATGGATATAGTTGATTAAGGATTACGATTTCTCGACCCAATATAACATTTGGATTTCGAATTAGGAGGCTGATTCATTGAGTCAAATGGAATGTACTAGATTATCAATGATGAGGATAAAACAATATTCTATATTAATTTATTTATAATGGATGGTTATAGAAATCATACTAGAATGGGGGAAATATTATCTTTAACAATTTAGTTCACATCCATACGTTATAATAATGGTTAAATCAGTGGAGAAAAAATATATAAAACTAAAAAATAAGGTTAGAAACATTTCCTGGATTAACCATGATCATGAAAAATGATAAGATTCTAGAACATTATACAAATTCCATCTATATAAAATTTATAATAATGACACTTTAGAAGATTCTCAAAGTTCTTCATTATCTATTCATCCTGTATGTGAGATGAAGTATACAGATTTCGAATAGTATTTTGGTTAATGGATTGATTAAATATATTACAATGTTTTCATCATGTCACATGGTTTTTCAGTATGTTATGTATTGGAATCAAATTATATGTTGATGTTACATCCATTACCTATAAGAGAATGTAAATTGGAAATCATCACCTTCAATTTACTCATCAGACTCCCCAAAATTATAAGGGCCGAAAAGATTTTTTTCCATTTCCAAATATCTGCTTTAAGGAGAAGCAGGAAACCAAACATTCTAAACACAATGCTATATTCAAATCAAATTACAACTTTCCAGAAACATCATCACCATCTCGATTCCTATTAATCTCCATTCAATCCCCCACCGCGAGACACACACCTATCTGATTTTCCATCCTTTCCTTTCGCCTCCCAAGAACCACAATCGTCCTCCTTCCGTCCCAAATCCAAAAGTTCAACAGTGCACCATGAACCATGAACCAAACATCACACAAGATTTTCAGCTCCCAGATTCAGCCAAAGAGAAAACCAAAAACAACACACAGACTTCATTGAGGAACTAGTAAATTTTGAACGGGTCAACTCATTGTCGAATCCAAATCCCATCGGAGGAGCCTCGCTGATGCCATCACAAACACACAAACCTCAAAAATCATCCAAATCAAGAAATCAATGGGAAAAATAAAATGAAAAAAAACACCACAAGCAATTCAGAAAGAAGGTCTATCACAACCAAGACCTGTCGCCGCCTACCATGACGCTCGAAGAGACCACGACGAACCGCCCTACTCTCCACTAGAGTCATTATGTAGTTCCACGGGTCGCTGAAGCTGGAACTCGACTGTGAACTGTCATCATGCTGCCAAGGTGCCCTATTTAGAGAAGATGGAATCAAGCCAAAAATGCCAGAATCATTTCAAGGTGGCAGAATGAAGTTGGTAAAAGAAATATATTAGGATCAGATATTAAAAATGAAATGGTATGGATTATTGGAAAAATTTATCAACATTTCATGGAAAATCATAATCTAAAGAAAAGTAATTGTGACAATCACTGGTGATATCTAGATTTCAATGTTGCAGAAAATGTATTTTTAGGATAATATCTACGGAAAAAGATACTGAAATTTGGAAATAAGGGAATCCTAAGACTAGGTATGTTGTTCCCATTGAAATTATTGATCAATTTTGGAAGATATCCTATCATTTGGTGATTCCACCAAACCTATCTGAGGTTCTCAATGTGTTCCACATATCATTCATGAAAAAGTACATACCTAATCCTTCACATATACCGATCTTAGAGAATGTAATTATGAAGAATAGTATTTTTATATGGAATTGTTTGTTGATGTTTTGAATCCTAGAGATAATTTAATACAAAAAAATACCACTCACCTTGTCAATGATTTATGGTGAAACAACCATTTTTATGATGTTTCATGGGAACATAAGAAAATGATGATGCAAAACTATCCTCATTTACTTATACCAGAATGATGATTATTTTGGTAGAAAATAAATTTATTTGGTTGAATGTAACAACATGAGTTTTTTGAATTATTTTTTCCTACTAAATTAAAATTCACTTATAGCTTGTTTAACCCACAACACCATGATCATACTCTGCTAAATTCCAAAAAGAGTTTTAACTAACTGTGAAATATAAATAATGTTATTATTTAGACATGATTTTTTCATGTCCAGTAAACATAGATATATGAATATATTAAATTTTTTTAAAATATAATGTGTAGTGGTTTTTTATAGAGTAAAGGAATCGACAAAAAACAGTACAAAATTTTTGGTAAAGTCTTTAAATGTTTCTAAAATACAATTTTACCAAAAAAGATGTGTTTTATTTTGTCATGAAACCAATAATATTATTAATTTAGGACACTCATAGAAAATTAATTATATTAATCAATATTATTTTTTGAAATCACCATGTAAAAATAGTTAGGTTGAATTTTTGATATTTTTAGGAATGGACTAATCTCTAAATGAATATTAAAAATTTACGGGTTTTATTGAATAACTATTTTTCAATTAATGGTATTATTGGATAATTTTTTTAAAATTAGTCTACAATTAAAAATAAATCATTAATATATCAATTAATCCAATTTAGTTCATTGGATTCAGTTTAATATTGATTATGGATATAAATGTTTCATTACATTCGATCATTTAATCTTTGGAAAATGGCATTCTCCACGCGTTTGTAGAATTAATTTAAAATTAAATTTTCTCAATAATTGAAATTAAATTCATATAAGTGTATTTAATATTTTGATTCATTATAGTTTATATTATCTATAAATATAATGTAATTTTTGACCAAAATTATTTGAAAAATCAATAATAAATATTTACTTTGGTTAATGTTGAAATGGGTGTACTGAGGGTTAACCTAAATAATAAATGTTTTAAATGATCTAAAATAGGTCCAAAATACATTTTAATGCAATTTTTAGACCACATATGTATATATATTCTATTACATACTATTTTTTATTTTGGTGCCTTGTGTTTTGATAAAAACATGGGTATACCTTTTTCATTTCAAAACATTACATGTATACTACTCGCCACTCTTATAAAAGGATACCGCATATATTATGATTTTTAAACATAAAATACCATTTTAACCATAAACACCTAACCTAATATTTTTTTTACACTCCTATGTACATCATAGATTCATTATGTTTGTCAAAAAACCAACCAATGATGTTGTTTTCTGTAAACCAATATAAGTTGGCCAATGAATCACTAACACCCCGAACCGAGTATTTTATTTTATTTCATCCACTATCTCTATGAATTATAATTAATAATTAATTATTTAAATATTATATTCACATAAATATATAGAGACAATATTTTTTAAAAGGAATTATCATAAAAAAGTATGTTCAGTGGATTCGGCACACACTCTCATGGTCAAATTAGGATGGCTACAATACCTAAAGAATACCACCATATATGCCTTATGATGAAGGATTGATGTGGGGATGTGATGAGTATTGTGAGGAGTCTATACCCCATGAATTATAGTTAATGAATTTAGTAAATAAACAATACAACTAAATGTCTTGTAACGAACAATAGCAGAAACTATATATCATGAAACTAGCGGGATCATATGTCTGATCAAGACATCTATAATGGATGAATTCACTCTAAAATCACATCGAATTTTGTTATAGCTCGAGAGGGGAGTGGCATCACTAAATAAATAAGAATTGTATGAGTACAATGAACATAAAACTATTTATCCTGAGAAATAAATGTATTGTATCCCAATTTATCATTGTTTATTTATTACATAAGAGTTATACCATAATTCAAATCTTCATATTTAAATTTACCCATGAAAAATCATTAAACAACATGAACTGTTGATTTATTGTGTGTAACATGTTCACAACTTGAACCAGTTCGTGGATTATAATCATTTCATGGGGTCATACAAATGTATATTACATTTCATTAAAATAATTTGAGTGGTATATAAATTCCCAACCTACAAATTTATTCCCATCATTTACGAAAGCTCTCATATCACCTCTAAAACTTTTAAAACACACAGGAAACCCTCACATGACCATTAAAAATGTTTCAACCAGACTCCATCAAATAAAACGAAAAATAGAAATGGAAATATAGTACATTTTTTTTATAAAATGTTTTCCATGTCCAAACAATACTCAACCTACAAGGCGTAATGTCAAATAAAACCATAAAAAATAGGTTCAAAAAAATAATAAATGAGGGACATACCTTGAAAAAGATGGGATCTATAACCTCCATGTTGTATAAAATAACATCCCATAGCTTCTACAAGCATCACTATGGGGTCTCGATGAAAATTTATAACCATTACAATTTTATATCGGACCCATTCTATAAGGTCTCTTGGGAACAAGCCCATGTTTCCAAGATAATAAAACTATATGTATAGTCCAACTGTGAAGATAAGTTTCACAATGTTCCACAATTTGTAATCGAGTCTCTTTCAAAGGACTCAATAGATTAAATGTTAATACCCTCGTTATGTACCACAAGATAATTTTTATGTTAATATTTCTAAAAATGCGTCACATGAGTGAATGTTTAATTGAAATGTTGTTCTAAAAAAGGGATAAATGGTACACTACTATATTGACCCTTTAAACTCTCACATATGGCTTGAAAAAGCTTTGTCAAAAGATATCCCTATTTCCTTATATGATGATTCCCAAAAAAAATGTGTCACAAAATTTAATAAAATATGAAATTCCTCAAACACTCTAGGTATTCTATGTTTTCCTTTGTAATACTTAATCCTATGTAGTGAAGTCTTCAACCATATTCAAATCAACAAAACATTCGTAGACATCTATATATAAAACTAGGGCCATCATCATTGACTCCACTACCTTCAACCAACAAATAGGTGAATGAAGTGGACTACCATACATATCCTCAAATGTTCTATTTGTTTAGATTACTGGAAGGTTTTGTTAAATTAATACTCTATGAGTGTCATATTATCATCCCATGTAAAACCCAGAAAAGTATCGTACCATATCCTCTAGAATAAGTACAGTCTTCTCATATTTTTGGTTACTCTACGGATTATAGGTTATATGCTTGAAAATCTACAATCCCAAATTCTATTGATGAGCCTTCTTGAACTGTGATGTGGATGAGGATCTATATGAAAATAGTTACTTCTAATAACAACATGTTACCAAACTATATAAAACATGTAAATTCTACACTTATTATCTAAAATTATGGACACCCTAATTTGAATGTAGTAGTATACCATTCCATTGGATTCAAGATCACACATACTATATCTTTCGTTAAGGGTTTCCTAGGAAATATAGACAGATAATCCTTTTTAACAATATCCCATTTCTACTGAGTAATGGTAAGAGGCTACATTTTCTAAACTACAATCTGATACTTTTTTTCACCATGTGATAATTGAAACATCTAACTAAAATACATATACTTTTTTGTTCATTCTAGACAACGTGTATTGTCTTTGGATATCCCTTGATATATTTTTCATACCAAGATGTTTCACCTATATATATTAATGAAAATATCTCATAAATTCTTCATGGAATATCATATGAACCAATAATCAACCATAAAAAGATACATACTTCACATAACAAATATACAATCTAGATTTTTCATCCCCCAAATATAATATTTCTCTCAAAACTAATCCATGAATTTCAGAAAACTACTCTCTATTGAGTGATTCCAGAAGCAAGGGTATAATAGGTATCAAAGTCATAACTACCCATATTGTGACCCCAGAATATCCTAAAGCATTTATATAAATAGTTCTTCTAACACCCCAGGATTTCATAGTATTTTATATCATTAAAGTAATTCAATATCTTTCTCTACATGCAACACCGAGTTTGAGTGCACACAACGTACTAAACTAACCTTTCAAAATGCGGTTATGAATAGTATTAACTGAATTTTGAATCTTATATATTCTATATAATTTTAACATCCATATTATGAGTTTCTTAGAAATAATATAAGAAAAAATATATTTTTTTTGGATAAAATAATTAATTTTTAAAAAATGCCGTTTTACAGCCTTTTATTGACAAACCTTTTGTTAAAACCATTATTTGACAATTTTATATATTAATTTTAATGAAATTAAATTCTTCTTGAGATGCATGACACAAAAATTTAGTTTGGATAAATTTTCGGTACATTTATGACAACATTCTATTTTGATGAATAGTAAAAAATATTATGTTTTAATTGAAAACAACTATTTTAATCGAAATAATTTATAGTGTTAAATTATTAAGTTGAATGGTTTTGAATTATAATTAGATTATATTTTTATCATTTTATATAGTTTAGGTCGTGATATTTAATTTCACATTTAAATTTGACATAAACACATGTCTTTCTGTTTATAGTTTTTACTTTATAAAAACCCGCCTTATGGTTTTGACAACGGGAATTAATTTGAAATTAATTAAGGATTCTTATAGGATTTGAATTTGGTAAAATATACATCATTTTTGGATTCAAAATATCAAAATTTCCTTATATTGAATTTTTGTTATTTTTATGAAAACATTCAGTTTTTTATGAATACTGAAAAACATTACGATATTATTTAAAACCAAATTTTTATTTAAATAATTAGTTATTTTATAATAATTTATTTTAAGTCAAGGTATATATATAATAACTATATAAATTCAAGGTAATTAATTGGCACCATTTTGAAATAAATTTTGATATATAAAATTTTATCGAACTTCCTACCATCTTTTATCCACCTCTTAGGAGCATTTTCAAATTTGCATAAAAATTAATTTTACAGCTTCTATGAGTTAAATTTCAAAACTACAAGAGAAATGCTTAATATTATTAAGTAGAATTTGTTTCAATAAGATGAATTTTTTTTTTGTGAAGAGTAACATTTGGCTTTTATTTACCAATTTTAAAAGTAATTATGGTAATTACAGGTAAAAATGATTTCATAATTACCATAACACATGTCCTAATTATATTGGATGAGTATAATTAGACCAAAAACTACCTTAGTAATAAAATATGATCCTCTTTTATCCACTTTTATTAGATTAATACATTTATTATTATTTTATTTAAGGAAGAGTTAAAAGAGTTAAATTCATTGTTTAATAATTAAAGCATTTTTAATATAGGGATACACACAATATATATTATACTATAAATAGTAATTTTAAATCTAAAACAATTTCCTAAAAAATGATATTTTATTTATAATTTTTAGACATTTAATAATTTAATTTATTTATGACACAATGATGATGCAGTAATTACTTATTAATGAAATATTAAATCAATTGATATTATTAATATCCAAAAATGAAAATTGAGCCTTCTCATAAATCCAACTAATTTTATAGGTTAATATAACATTCTAGGTTTGGTTAAATAAATTTTATTCGATGTGATAATGGTTTTATGGCTTTAAATAATCAAATACTTAATTGTGTCTAAATTGACATAAAATAGTTTTTATAACAAATACAATATTATTGGTTGATATAATATTCCAAAATATATATGGTTTAACCAAAGGGATTAAATAATCCTATATATTTCATTAATAAACCACTTTAGGTTCTTTTGGAAGTTTATAGTACGTTTATGAACAATATAGTGTAATAATACATGAAGACAAGGTAAAAGATAAATTATTTAACTGAAAGTTAAATATAAAAGATAAGGATAAAATGGTAACCTAAGAATGTCTAAAACATATTGATTGAGAGTATTTCGACCCATAACCACTTACGTCTACAAATAAATTATTTTGGGGACATTATAAAACTAATATGATTTTATAATAAATTGATTATTTAATGTTTTCCTAAAGTGACCCTCACCACTCTTATAAAAGGGCACTTCCCGTCCTCTCAAATTCAAACCTCCAATGCCATTTGGCTTGGCAAAAACCTTCTAAGATATCCTATGAACTATTTTATCATCATCCTAGAGGCCTTCCATTGGTCAGGAATACAACCTGCAGAGCCCTTTTTATCAAATCAAAAAGAAGTACCCGGAAAAGAGGTAAATATTTCATCACCTCTTTCAAGTTACTTTCTTCATCCAATTACTCTTTCATTGTTGATTATATTATAAAAGAATAAATCATGTATCTTCTATATATTGTGATGTTATTATAAATTCTCTAAAACTATATTTTTTATTCTATCCATCCTATAAATGACCAACTCAACAAATGTCTGTATGTACGGTTTATCGTCTCCACGTTGTGGAGTAGTTTGTCATTCAAACACTTCATTATTTAGATGGGAATAATAATGATTATATCTGATTTAAGTAATAAACATAACATTTTAATGATTTTTTATGTATGATATAACATCCAATTAAATACGATATCACCATCAATATAATGATAGTTTCCCCCATGTGTACGTACAGATTACCATCTCCACGACGCGATTAGATTCATTTCCACGTTCACCCTTCAACGATGACTGTAAAAATACATTTCATTAAGAATTATGTAATATATAACAAAATAATGATACTGTATATATATATACTCATTTATTTATGTACTTATATATATCTTATTCATTTAGTTCCATTCAATAAGATATGAAAATGGAAAGAGTGTTTATGTGTATGTACGGCCTACCGTCTCCATAAACGGTGTTTTACATTTCATATATATGTCTATTATACATATTTATATTCTAAATATATATGATATAAAAATAATTTTTTATATTCTATAGGTATTTAAATCATTATCTAAGTGATACAATCAATAACAACAAGTTAAAACATGGATGATAATGAAAGTTATTATTACCCGAAGTGTTAATTTAACATAAAAATTATTATTAAATGGGTATTATAAAGTCATAAATGAATCATGTATGATATCATAAATATTAATATTGTTCTGGAATAATTTAATAACATACTATGGTCATTATACAGGAGCTCAAACATACCTTTGACCAAATGAATGTTGAAGGTAAGGGATAATTTCAAAATATCATTATTATCTAAGGTTATTTTTATATAAGTATCTACTAGGACATATTTATTATCCATGTCCATGTTTCAGAAAAGTGTTTTCAAAATGATTTTATAACGTAAAATTTTAATAGTACATCATTTTAAATGCATTAATTATTTATTCTTCTAAAACTTTATCATTAATTCCCATGTTTTTAAAATGGTTTTAGGGATTTATTTATATGGGAATGAATGTTTTAAATGTTAATTCCTTTAAAAAGATTCAAAGCGTTATGGGATACTTTGATTAAAAAATGTCTTTAAATGTCTTCCTTTCTAAATTGTGTGACTTTTAAATGTTTTCATGAAAAAGGGATATTTCTCTCAAAGAGTTTTACAAATCATTTTCATCTATGTCAATATCCAATGATGGATTTTAAACTTGATTGAAGTGGATTTGTTATTATACAAATCATCCATATTGTATTGAAGGAGTTGTGATATGTTTTACTGTGGATGTGTTATTTTTTTACCATTCATGGTTTATGGTTAAATTATCGACATTTCATATGCTAGTTTAATACAAATGTTTATGTAATGATTAAACCATTTCATATGAGGAAAACATTTGACTTATTTAGTGACAGGTGGAGCTCGTTATAGCTCCTTGATGCATCGATAGGTCCCATGTGAAAAACTAGTGTATTGGCACATGTCCATGATAAAATATTATTTTTAGTATTAGCACAAGGCCTTGACTATGTTTCTATGAAGTCTGACATTACACATTTCATCATTATCAATGTGACAATTTATATTTCATGTAATTATTTGAGGAGTAGAATATCCATGTTAATATGTAAATGGAATTATTTTATTGTATTTTTTCAATATTATTCTGATGTTTAAGTTTAAAAGTCTTATGTATTAGTATAATACATTTCCTTAAATGTTTATTCTTATTTATGAAAGATTCCTCTATAATGTTATCCTCATTGAGAGTTTGAGCTCACCCCTATCTTATGTTTTTTCCCAGGATTCCATGAAGTGTATTATGATTGATAATCATGGTTAATCTAGGGGATTAATGGTGTTCTCAAAGGATCATTTATGTTGTGTTTTGTTTTATAATGTGTAATGTAATGATCATGTATGTAGTCTATTGTACAAGACTGCAAAACTGTTCGGCCTTTCAGGACAAGATTCCATTTAATCATTCCAATGTATTAATATAAGGCACCAACTCTCATAACGGTGGTCGGGGCATTACAGTTCCATCATTATACAGTATTTCCAATACACAAACACTACATATGTCTTTCTTTTCTAGATCAATTAATCGACTTTGAAATTTCCCATTTCTAGGTGTATAATCCCACTCTATGTTAAGAGATGAAAATACTCTACTGACCTCCCACGCCAGACATTTAGGAACTGTCTGTAAAATATGTACCATAGGAAATTTTTTTTATGCACCCCATAGACCCCTCACCCAAAATATTTTTTTTTTGAGATTCTCATTAAATTTACCACCATAGAAATCAATAGATCATGGGATGGATAATTCCTTTAATGTGGTCTCCTCTTTCTGGATCCACAAGAAACCACTTTATCCTTCTACATAAGAATTTCTCTACCTCCATCCCTAGATTCATAAAATTACATGGTATACAATTTATGGAGAATATGTAATGTGAGGATTGGTACTGAGGTTATCATGTCATTTATCTCCTGAAAATAGCTCTCACATGAATCTAGTAGAATGAAACAACACCCTATCTTGGTAATCTCTAATAGTGGTAACACCAATGGGAGATTTCATAAATAACGCAACAATAAAAACCTTTTAAACAAAAAACATAGAAGCTTGAAATTTTTTTGGACACTCCCGTGATACCATGGATGAAACCTTCAATAAGTCTAAAAAAACTCCATACACTAATTTTAAATGAACGATGAAGTTAACATTATCAGTGGATAAACGACATTTGGTTAGCTTATCATATAGATAGTTCTCTCCAAATTTAATCAGGAATATTTCTAAATGTTATCCAAGATCAACCAATGACTGGTAT
This sequence comes from Viscum album, assembly GCA_963277665.1. Taxonomy (NCBI): domain Eukaryota; kingdom Viridiplantae; phylum Streptophyta; class Magnoliopsida; order Santalales; family Viscaceae; genus Viscum; species Viscum album. The sequence goes on along the minus strand of OY728135.1, from coordinate 1,991,531,123 downwards.
TTCAATGTGATTTTGTTCAAAAATCTCCAATAATTTTTGTCAAAAAATGAACTAATAATCATATTCATCAATTATATAAATTCCAAATGTTTATTTTTTTAAACAAATAGAATCACTAGAATCTCATAAGTGCCATACCATTTTTTAAAGGAATACTGAGTTATGACAAATGATATCACCCTCACATAGTGGTATCCATATCTCAAATCAATCAATGAGATGATCTTAGTGCCTATGAACTATTATATTATATCATTAATGGATGGAAGTGGATACCATTTTTTGACTGTAATATACTTAAATATCCAATAATTCAAACATATTCCAAACGAACTCAGTAGAATTCTTATAAAATAGAAATATAGAACCCCTTGGAGACATATTAGGCCATATAAAACCCTTTTCATCTAGATCACCCAACTAAATATTCAACTCTCTATGATTTGTTGGTGTCATCCTATAAGGATGAATAGAAACATGATATGCTCCTAGAACCAATTCAATCATGAAATTGACCCCACTCAATTTGTAATCCATTCTTCTTATCAGAAAAAAACATCCTAAAATGGTCTACCATTAGAGAAAAGTATCTTTCAATATTAAAACATCATCCAAAACAAGGTATTCTTTCTAAGTCACACGACAATCAATTCTTCCCTAAAATGGTTCAACATGAGTTGCTTGAACAAACCACTCACCCTGGTTAGAATATCTTACTCAAAATAAAGATATAAAGAAACTATCATCACATAACAATCGATAGTATTCTAGTATAATAATTTACAATCCATAGAAGGAATCAAATATAAAAAATTTATCTCTAAGATGAATGGTTCGAATATGATACAGTAACCACCAATATCTAGATAAATTCTATGAAATATTTTATATTCTCCAAAAAAACTAGCAATAGAGTATCAAAGGTCAAAAAACAGTCCGAGATTTCAAAAACCAAGAATAAAATATGTGTGAAAATAGAATATAAAAAGGAATATTTTTTCCATTACTCAACTAAATAAAAGAAATGGTAGTTTATACACGAATCATACATCTGATGGTTGATGGTCATGCATCCACATTAGAGAGAGTTGTTAGTATAAAGTTTATTTGATATCACCCATTCCCTAGGATGAAGTTTAAATCCCATGGGTTATTCCCTATTCATTGTATTGTCTCTCCTACACAGGGGAACCACATCCCCTACCATAACCCAAACTTCTATTGGAATTCCAAACACATGTATATTAGAGAGTAGTTGAGTACTTCCCAAACTCTAGTATATGTTTGGATACCCTTCCAATTTTCAATTAAGATATAATCCAATAGAACATATGGATTAAAAGCAACATGTATCATGCATGGAATCCATAAAGGTGTACTAACACTAAGGCCCCTTGTAGCCTAATTTTACACACTAATAAAACTATAATGAATCACAGTCCTCATATGGCTACCAACTTACCTAAATATTCATCTCATTGTTTCCATAGATACAACTATCATAGAAGTGCTTCTTTCCACTAGAATAAGACTTCTTAATTCATCCTAGTAAAATATCATTCCCACTCGTAGGGATTATCTCAAATACCCTTCTGTGACAAGTGTATGATTCGTCAAATATGAAATTATACTTAATAGAATGGAATTCACATATATCCTATTGTCATAGTGAATCTCATACTAAAAATATCTTTCTATGGGGATCTCATCTTTTACTAAAGATGATTCCAAATGGTGTATGTCTTCGAAATGTCTAGTATTGTTATTTAAAAATATACCCTAGTATTTGGTGTACATGAACTCTTAATCAGTGTCATCCTTTATCATCTATATGTAGATGTGTCTCAAAAAAATAACCTAAAATTCCTCCCATCATAACTCATCTTGTTATCCATCTTTGTCTGCAATATCCTATAATGTTTGGAACACGCACACCGCATATATTCAAAAAGATTTTCCCTCTTATTTGTGGTGTCTAATGCTTCTTGATGATCATCTAATCTTACCTGATGTAGAACACAACTTCCTAGGGGATTAGGTGATTCACTCAAAACTCTCTCATCCACCCATACATTGAAGGTAATTTTTGAAATGTGTCCCTTTACATGGATCAAAAGACCATCAAGAATCTCCCATGTAGATGAACATTAATCTTTTCTTTAAGAGCTACAAGAATATCTGGATTACCTGTATTAGGAGGGTGATATTTTCCACTCTACTCACACATAGGACAAATATGAGGATGTGTAATTTTCCCTACAAAACAATCAAACATCATAGAAAACTAGATAATGAAAATCTGAACCTCATAAAGTTGGTAAAACAGATGTGTAATGAATCACGGTCTCCCCCAAAATGGATTACATTTATTTTAGAATGAAATATCATATTTTGCATTTAATTTTTTAGATATAAAAGATATCCAATATCATGCCTCATCATGAGAAATATATCACATGTAATAGATATGACCCAATCATGGACAATGCATGTACATATACTTCTCTATGTGCCTATCATGATTCCTGAATAATTATGTCATGCTATATTGGACATGAGTATAAATGTCAAGAAATATTAGAACCACAAAACATGTGAGTTATACAAGGTGGAATAGAATCATACTATATGAAATGTACACCATGAATAACAATCACATCTCGTAAAACTCTTCTTTTTCCCCCATACATGAGTTAAATACTCCTATGGATAAGCTCATTATAAAGTATCAGCACATTTTAGTCTTTCCTAAAAGTCTCAAAAATCGATTATCACTAAGAAATAATAATCTAATACACTAAAACCAATTCGCAACATCACTGAACCCAACACTATCAATTTTGATTAAAGAAGTCCAGTCATGCACCCTTAAGCAAACCAATCATTAATGAAGAGTTTGCTCCCTAGTAGCAAGGTATGATGATTATAGTGGGTGAATATAGCCACTAGTTTAGAGTAACATTACAAAAAAATATGTGAATAAATATCATTGTAATATAAGATAGTAGAAATAATACAACATATTGTTGTGAAGTAAAAGGTGGAAACAATAAGTGGAATGATAATGAATCGTTAATTGTTCATATAAAATGTCTCTAAATGTCCAAGCGATGGAATACAAGTAAATGATCATGTAGACACAGTAAATTCAAAACACCCCAATAATAAACCAACATTATATCACATACCCAATATTCTTCTCATAATATAAGAACAAATCTACCTCAAGGTCACTTTCTATTATCCAAAACCACATCTGTGCAGTATTCTTGGGTTCTAAAAAATCTTGAATTGGCGGAGATTAAAAATTAGTAGGTCACCCAATAAGTATAAATGAAATTATTTTGATAATAAGTACATGAAATAAAATGATAATAAGGTGTATTAATTAAAAAATTAGTATATATATATTTATAAATCATCCTTCATTGGACCTATGCTATAAAACCAATGAGGATGTATCATAACCAGGCAAAAAAATAAAAAAAAATCCATTTAATCATTAATCAATTATGAAAATTGATCTTTATATGAATTTTAGACTCAAGGTAAATCCTTATATATAATCATTTCAATATAATACCCAGAAACCATATTATATATGCATTACCACATCCTATGGCATATCCCTATTTATAAAAATTATAACATCACTGGAAAAAACTCATCATTTAATCACTATAGCATCACTGCAAATACACCTATTTATATGAAATATTTTATAATAAAGAAATTTTTTATATATAATAATTTTAACATGAATAGACATTTATTTATTCATTTTTACATGAAATGAAACCACTCATAACAAAAAGAATATCACAATATCACAGTCGAATTCTCAATGGTTAATTATAATAATTACTACTCATAATTTATATAAACAAAAATTTCTATTGAAATAAATTTACATCCATATAAATAATAAATATTAGAATATTAACTGTAATATATATTATTAATTCACCTAAATTCTGTTTTCTTCATAAAAAAAATCCAAAATCCATTATAAAATTCATTATTTATCTATAGTCTGAACACCTAATGGTATCCACAAGCCGGGTTGGAACAATAACTAAATATAAAGTGATATAAAAAATATTCCATTTCATGACTCCATATTATATAATCAATAAATTAATAATATTTTATTTTCCTCGATCAAATCATAATATTTTATATACTGTATAATTAAATAGACCATAGGGTTAGGTTTTATACCCCTACCTTAATCTAGGAATCATTTCGATGCTTCCAATGGAAAAATCAAACAAAAATTGATGCTTGGATGGTTTCAAGAAGATCCCAAGATCATACTAGATCATAATCAAGACCCAAAATAACCATGGTCATAGATTCCACCATAGAAACATGACATAATAATATAAAAGGTATAAATAGATAATAACCACACACTGGGGATTAAATGAAATATCACGACCTCTAGAATGGATGATTGCAGTCCAAAATCGCATCAAATTTGTATAGGGGTCGAGGGAGGAGGTACTTCACAAAATTTATGATTATTATAAGTGAAATAGAAAATTAAAACAAATCATCAAGAGATATTAATGACATGTACCTCCATTTCACTTAATTTATTTCCTATTTATTATTTAAACAAAATTATTATGTTCCCATGGGTCAATTATCCCATGATCAATCATTACACATCATATAATGAGGATTCATGGTGTGTAATTAGTTTACACCATGAATAAATTCATGGTTTGTTCTCACTTAACAACATCTGCCGAATTATTGTAACATGTAATTTAATTCATTTACCCAATGTGTTAAATATATTATTAAGCTTCCATCCTCACTTCTAAAAAAATTTAGGATTCACATTCAATGTTTTCCAAACAGATGGGGAACCCCTGTATTCCCATTTATCATGTTTAAGATGGACTCCCCTATTTAAAAAAACATACATCCTAGAAAATTAGTTTATTTTCCCCTAAAGAGGCTCTCCATATATGAAAAATACTCAACCAACAATGTTTAAAGGTAAGGAAAACCAATACAAAATATTCTTAAAAAAACTCAATGAGGTATGAATTTGGGAAAATATGGGAATTTTATTCCATATCTTTTCCTATAAAATGGGGTATGAAATAATTATTCATGTGTACTCCTGGTCCTACTCCTACCACCATCATTGTATCTCGTCCTTTATTTTCTACTGATGTTGTCATAGGAATTCTTTCTACTGCTGATTATTCCACTGACATATCTCCTCCTACTGACTACACATAGCCTCTATAAGCTCACTCTGAGCTCACAAATACTCCTGATATTGCGTATGAGATTAAGTTGACTCCCTATGAGAACTTCTTGAGATGAACAATGAAATTGTAGTGGTTTTATACTAACCCCTTGGGGTCACTAGAGAGTCAATACCAAAACCTCATCATTTCTTGATGTTATACCAGGTAGCCTACATCTATGTTTCCTCATAAAATCAGGGTGAACAAATATGACCATTAGTCTGGACTAGACTCTTGACATCTATCTAAGATGTTGTGGCCTCATATGACAATTTAAATTTAAATTTAAATTTAAAATAGTTAGAATAAAATTTGTATTAATATTTTAAACTATAAAACATATACTGGCAAAAATCTGACACTAGCGAGCACCTCTAATCCTCCCTATGGCTGAATCACTATACATCATCCTATAAATGTCGAACCTCATAACATCTGGTTGTGTGACTGACTATATGAATATAAAATAAACTATTTAAATTTAATGTTATAATTAAAATTTTAAAAAATTTATTCTCCATACCCCCCCCATTGTGTACTAAATGTACGGCTACCCACTCAATGTGTCACCTCTTGTCTCCCCTAATTTTTCTAACCTAATGATAATATTCCCAACAACCACATACTCTAATAGTGCATATATAATCCATCCTAAACATGAGATAAAATATAATCAAATTTGTGAATGTTCCATGTCTCGTTAAACTCTTTAACTCATTCATTCTCCATTGCTTTCCTTGTCAAATTGTGAAAAAACTGACTACAATTTGGATACATAGCTCCCTGCCATGCCTTCCCAATAGCCTCATGCATGCTATCATTAATGTTAAACCGTAAACCATACAAATAATTCAATATACCTTGTTATTAATTAATCTATATTTCAAAATAAATATTATTTATTTTTTTACCTCCAAACGATTCAACTTGGACGACCTAACATCAATTGGAATCTTATCCCATGATACTCAGGAATCATAAAAATAATTGAAAAATATTACACTCCCTTGTCCAACATCTATATGCGTAAAGCTGTGAAAAAATAACAATTAATAACAAATATATAAAATATATAATTTAATGAAAAATAACTAAAACACATTGGTAAACATACATCAGCATGCATGGAGTGATCCCCAGATGTGGATATCGCTTGGGGATATAATCGAGAATCATTAGCCAGACAAGACCACACCCCCTCCAAGTGCCCTCTGAACTGTGATCAATATGAGGGTTGGATAATCCAAAACTCCTTCTCATCCAAAGGTAGACCATCCTCCTGGAACAAACGATATAGATCCTCACCCATCTAATAAACAAATTCATTTTATAAGAAAATATTTTAAAAGAACAATTATAAAAGATAAATATTTTATATGATTATAACCAATATTTAATAATGTCGATTTCCTTATAAATCCTCATCATCAGATCGTTCGATGTCAACTTCTTAATCCTTCTCTTCAGCATCATTAATTTCTATATATATTTTAGTTTCATCATCTTTTATCATTTCTAATTCAGTTGTAACATTATTAACATCATCGTCGCCATATTCCCATAATTGTGTTGTGTCATAAATGAAATTCGTGTCTCTTCTTAAAAAATATGTAATGGGGGTAATCTCTTGAAATATTTAAATTCATGGAACATCAGTGGAATCACATTCAATTTCCTTAAACTAATTCTCACGATATTTAATTCTTATTATGCTCAAAAAATCACTCTACTCCCTTTAAATAGCATAGTAATTTGTATAATAAATTTAATATGCATGATGAGCCAAAAAAATGGTTCACATACTATAAGAAGAATGTTATATTTAATTTAAATGATTCCATGGATCAGGTGAACACCCAAGACTCTCTCAGTATCCAACAAATAACATTTAAACATAATTATTTAATGTTTTCCCATATAACACAGTTTATTGATTTGTTCCAAAATTCCACAAAAATTCAACGTCGGTTTCTCTATGATGAGTTCCTTTCATGAAAACACAATTTTTCATTGTTTTTTTGATTCCCAATATACATGAGTATGATATCTAAAATCATTCACCAAATATGATTTATTAGATTTAACCATTTCTAATGAAGGGATACTCAATACAGAGAATCCATTATAAATTTTATCAACATGATGATATTTCTAGAATGTTTTAAAACTATTTGTCACTATAACAAGAATAAAATTTATTTTTTATGTGAAATTAAAAATAATTTATGTTACCTGTTTTTGAAAGGAGTAGGAATTTTTGTTACTCCATTCTTCATGACCAGCTACTATAATTTATTGAAACTGTTTCTTGAAATGACTATCATATTTTCTAAAAATATAATATGATTAATTTATGGTTATAAAAATTATATAATAAGTGATAATACCACTCACAACACAAATGGTGTAATTGTTTCAGAGTTGAGAAGAATATATCTATAATTTTTCTGATGTTCATTATCTGAAAGATATCGTTCATGAACTCCATCAAATAAATGTTCTAGGTGATTTAAAACATATAAATGATTAATCATTTCTTCATCAACATTTCCCTCATTAAAAATCATATGGTCATGCTTTGAATGATATTTAGATTGAATGTAATGAAAGATGAAAAATAAAATTTCCCTTTGTATATTACTTTTGCAATTGAGCCTCGAACTGATGCTTTGTTATGTTTTTTTCAACTTCTTCATGCATATCTGAAATGGTTATATCAATATATACTTTATAGAATATCCACAATTTAATTCATGAGGAAAATACAATATCAAATGTTCCATACAGTCAAACAAACTAGATGGTATTATTTTTTCAAATTTAAATAAAATTAGAATGACATATTCTTTTAATTTTCTTATGGCTTCATAGTCTGTTTTCGATGAAAAAATTTCTCAAAAAATATTATAGTATTATAAGTTCATCGAAAATCATAGTTTTTAATGAACCTATTATTCCAAATTTCAAAATTCATTCCTTTAAAACATGATAGTCATGTCTTTTAAATATGGTAATATAACCATTTCTCACACATCATCCTAAATTGGAAGCATAACCATGTTGAAGTCTCAAATCTAAAATGCACTGGAAAAATAATTAACAAATATATTTGGATAGTGTATAATCATTAATTAGATTCATTGTCTTCTATGTTATTTCATTTTCAAAATATTCATTTTCTGGTCACTTGAAAATTTGGGAAAGATAGAATCCTTACATTATATTATCATTTGTTTTACCTGATACATCCAAAATGGTATGAAATAAATTTCCAAAATAGATACTCTCAATTATAATCAAATCCAATATGTGTTGGACCATTAAATAAGGCCAATATGGGAAATCTGACAAAATCAACTGTTTTATACAATTTTTAACTTTTCAAGCCCACTAAATTATTTTGGTTTCTTTTTTGTCCAAATGTGATGGGAGGTAATGAAGAGAAAATGGGGTTTATGTCTGTAACTAATACCATTTTGGGATTCCCTTTTTTTAACTTTATTGTTTTTAAAAAGATATCTATTTCTTCAAAAAGGATGCTCGGGTGGAAGAAATTTGCGATGAGAGTCGAAAAAACATGGTTTTTTTCATTGACGAGCATGAATTCATTGCTATCCCTTATACATTTTAGACATGATTTTGGGCGATGTGCACTCCAGCCAGATAACATGCCATAATCTAGGAAGCCAAAAAATTTCCACAGCAATGTAGCCTTCAGTAAAAAGTAATGATTCACATCTACATCATATGTTCAAACAAAATTACTCCCTAGTAAATTCAACACATCAATCAATGGTTTAATGTAAACATCAATATTCTTTTTTGGATGTCCAAGAATTAAAATGGTCTAAATGATATATGGAACTTTCATCAATATCCAAGGAGGTAAATTATATGGAGTTATAAAGACACGAAAAACATGAATTGCGACTACCGTAAGAACCAAATGGATAGAATCCATCAGTATAAAGGGAAAATACAATGTTTCAGGCTTTTAAAGAAAATGACGGATGCACTTTGTCCAAATATTTCCATGAATCACCATAAGAGAGTTTATTTAAACTTGTACAAGTTGTAATGTTAGTTTTATTCCATGACATCAAGGGTGATCTAATTTGAGAAAAACAATAATGTAGTAATATGGGTGTGAGCTGAAAATATCTCAATTATTTTATAAAAACAAATCAAGACATCCCTGGTTGAGCTTATTTATACATTGATTTTTCACATGTAGAAAAACTATCCAACAACTCATTTTCACCATAATATAATATATATTCATTTTGACTGGTTTGGATCATCTAGTGACCAAGAAAAAGATTACGAACCATCATATTTCTCTTATAGAAATTATCATAAAACATATTTTCTTCTGGTTGCATTGTTTCTATAAAATACAATATCTAATAAAAACAACTCTTTAACATTCCCTTATTTAATAAAATGGCCATGAATTTAGCAACTTCTCTAAATATCCTTATCTTTCAACCAGTATATAAGGGATCCTCATCATACATCAACATGTTATCTAATTGAGTTGGTCCAACATAGTAGTTAAATCAATATCATCTTGAGTTTCAGTTTGAGAAATAGACAGACCTAACAGATCATTTACAAAATTTTGAAACCGTGAGGGATTTAGAACAAAATGATTAATATCTTCACCGGAATAGCATTCACCATGTTGATTCAAAAAAACATAATCTGACTAGAAACCAAAATGAAATAAAATACCTCCAACTATGTCAATTGTTGAATAGGTCCTCAGAGTACATTTTGGAAAAATAAAAATTATTGTCCCTTCTGAAAAAAATTGTTTCAATGATGAAAATGATAAGAAACCATTATCACCCTCAATGTGTACATGAATTTGACAAAAACCATTTGGATTCCATCATTGTGTTATCCATGAATAATCATCTAATAATGACTATTTTGGACTTCCCCATTTAATATTTTTTCTAAAATATATGAAATAATTAGTTATTTTGTATAATTAGATATTTGATAAACATATTTAAAAATTTTAAATTAAATTCTCTATTCTAGAAATTTATAATAATTTCTATTATTTTATAGTTATTAATACATTTTTTAAGATTTATACTAATCTACACTCTTTATAAAAATATATAATAATTACCATAAATTATTATTAATTTCATGTATTTTGTACAAATTATTTGTAATTACTAGCGGCACAATTTCCAACAGATTAGCGGTAGCTCATTTTCCCCAAAAAACAAACTCGTACAACATTCTATGACAAAAACAACTATGGAAAGTCTACTCTGACGTATGAATATCAATTATCATATGCACTGGGATGAGAAGTAGGGAGGCCTCACTACACTACTCTTCATGCTCTCACGCGTACAAAAATGAGTATTCATTTGTCATAAGATACTATTCATATTGATTTCAATCGCATAAAGATACAAAGGGATGTGTTGTGGGGAAAAAGAGGCTCTTTTTCCAACAGATCACCCCCTCGCAACATTATATAACTTAAATCATTTTGTGAAATTAGCTCCGATGATTGTGAAATAATTCATTTTTTCATGAAAACAACCCTATTTGATTTTTTTTAATAGAAACAAATATCTCTTTATCCTCTTTAATGTGAATTTAATTATTTCCAATAAACAATACTAAAGTGTCTCATTTATAGAAATTCAAAAACACTCTTTTCATTTATTAAAATAATATGGTCATAATTATTGTTGATATATTTTTATTTATATGATTATTCAGAAATAACGGTGTCTCTTATTTCATGACTAACATTATGATACACCCATTAGTTATTTGATATTACGTGATTGCGATACACATTTCAATCCATGGGTATCCCATATATATACTAATTATGTTTGATATATTATGTGGCACACATATACATGAACATGTTTTAGTCGATGTGCCTATATTAAGACCCATTTAATTGGGTAATGTTATGTTCCTAATATTTCAAGAATGAAATTAGGTAGGAAACAAAATCCATTATGATACATTGTCTACCGTGTGATGTAGTCTTCACTATTAGCCTTGAGTCATGTTTATTTCTTGTTGTAGGTTGTTTCCACATTCCTATATTGCAAGGATCATATAATTATATGTTATATATGTTGTTCCCCAAATTTGTTTTCATGCTTCAGGGCTATTAATCTATCATGTTTTCCTTTGTCTATGGTATGATGTTACATTTTAAATCAAATTCCCATACTTGGATTTTTAGCTCATCGATTTGGTGTATGTATTCCTCATGTTATCATAAGTAGCATTATGTTCTCAAATATTCTTAGGATATGAATATAGATATTTATAAATATATTTTTTCTTATAGTTACTTGTTTTTAATTTTATTTAACTAATATTAACTTTGATAATATACATTATGATCCTTGGGTTGTATTTGATGAATGATTATGCTTAAAAATGTTTAATTAAATGCATAAAAGGATATGGTCAATATAGTTGCTATCAAAAGATTATCTTGTAATTTTTCGAGAGTATGATTAGAAAAATTGAGTATGAAACCTAGGTATAATTATATCCATATAGAGAACCAATATTGAAACATAGGGAATCACATGTTAAGATATACTTTCCATTTATATGTTTATTATAGTTTTCTCATTGTTTCATTTTTATATGATCATTAGATAATTTTTATATTTAAAACCCAAAAATTTGATCAATTGAAACTCCTATATTATAATTATTTAATATATTATAAGTCACATAAAATCACATAGAGGACACAATTAAAACATTAGAAATGAAAAATGAATAGAATAATGTGTATTTCTAAAAGATAAAGAACCTATACCAATGGAATATTAACTAGTGATTTAGAATAGAAATGTGACCATTAAATTATGAATCTTTTGAATAAAATAGTAACCGCTCCAATGAATGTATAAATAAAATTTACTTATCTTATGAATGAAAATATGATATATTTATTCCATGGTATAAGTAATTAAACGTTTTAGAAATGAAATTAAGTGTTCATATTTGTGTAAGTCATAAATATTTAATAAAAATTTTATGATTAATATAATGTTTTAAAAGAAAAATATACTTTCAAAAAAATTACTGATATATTTGTAATTTTTGTCGTGTAATTATAGTATAATTTTATGAAATATTAAGTAATTTTTCAAAGTGTCGTAAAATAAGCTATAATTTTAAATTAGTATTTTTTAATAAATATTGATTTCATTTCAATATAAATTTGGTGTATTTAAATTTTTTTCTTAAAATTGTGTCCATTTTTGTATTATATACATTGAAAAAATTTTATGGTGTATTTTTGGGATTTTTATAAAATAGTAAATTTATATGTAAATAGTGAAATTCTGTAAGTTATGGTATTTAACAAATTCCTAAATTATTGTGTAATCTATGATGTATCAATTATGTAATCCCATAATCTCAAAAAAATACATCATTAATTATATATATCTATTGATATTTTTAAAAATATCTATATTCTTGAGATAGAATAATAATATAATAAATAAAATTACCAAAAAACACCCCTCTCCTCCATTGTAAATACCGCAAGTCACCACCACTTCTCCTCACACATCAAAACCCTCAAAGTAATAATAATTTTTAAGAACTCGTATACAAAAGAACCTACCATATCACTATGAATTTTAGATCTGCACAAATGACTAAACCAATCTCTTTAATGAGATTCCCGAAGTGACAGTTTCAAGAGATAAACTCATATTTGTTTTCATTTATTTCTTATTATTTTATTTCATTCTGTTATTATCTATTCATATACACTTATCAATGTTGAATGATAACTATAGTATCTTATATATACTATAATATTATTATTTATTGTAAAAATATATCATAAATCCTATAATCATATCCTTTTTATTCTAAAAATAATCATCCTTTCTACGGTGTTTCTTTATCACCATTATGGATGAGAGGTTTCAATTTTACTTTACTGAGTTCATTAATTGACTTAAAAACATTATAATGTCTGAAATAGATTTTAAAATTTATAATATAACATTTATTATATTTTATATCGAAATTATATACAAAATATTAAATAAAAAACAAAATAAGATCATTGTTTTTGGAAATAACAAAAGTAATTTGGACACATATAATTTCAATTTTATCAAATGAATCATTTCTATATACGAGATAAATAATACATGATTCCAATTAAACTTATTGAATTTTATTTTTAACATATAATATAATTTCTGTATATTTATCCCCATTTTACATGATCTTACATACATTTATACAAGTGAACTAATCATATAAATGATGAAAAAAAAAACAATTTTGTTCGATGAAATGGAAAACTATAACTCTTTAAAATGGTCATAATAAATAATTATAAAATGTTAATGAATAAAATAAATTTATAAGAGGTTATCATGTTCATATTTAAGAATATAATTTTCATATAAAAGGTATTAAATTCAATAAATAATTCATCCATATTGTAAGGGAATTTTCAAACCAAAATTCCATTCTTTAGATTGTTACTCTATTAGGTCAAATTTTATTGTGGATTTTTAATTAATATTCATAAAATATATTATATTTTTTCTTACCTATTATTTTATCAGATTTATATGATTCCAATCAAATTCTATTACAAAATCAAATATTTTTCCAATATAACAATAATTTCTAATAAACACATCCATTAATTTTTTTTGAGAATATTTCTCCTTCACTTAAAATGGATTATCATTATACCAAGTGTGTTATTCGATTTTTATTTATGGAAACCAAATGGTTATTAATGAAAGTCCTTTTTTTAAAATTATCATTAAAATTGTATAATTTATATGAGTATTTTTATGTAAAATATTATTGTATGTACTATGAATGATGCATGATTATTTAAATGTTATGATGTGATAGGTGCACATGAAATTTTATAGCACTCCAATGCGTTAGGTAAGGCGATGTATATCCGGAGATAATGTATTATACGTGTGAAAATGATTCTATTTTTTACAATGATGAGGTTAGGTTCATACAAATATGATATGCGTGAAAATGATTCAATATTTGTTCAAAACAATGCATGGGAGTTTACCACTAAGACAATATGTTTAATTTTAATACATTTACAAATTAGATGCCATTATATAATGCTTCCTCCCCAGATTAGGATGATGATGTGTGATAATTTCATTTTGATAATGATTATGCACACCCATTAAATATTGATTCATGTTCATACCTTATTGGGATTTTATCTCACCCCATTCAATGATTTATATACTGTTGTGACTACATATAATAAAATGAAAATGTGTTCCACTAAGAAACTACAGTACTGAAAAAATGGATTATAGTGATCAGTTATTTTCGATGGGTGCCCATCCCAAATAGTATTTTGGGAAGAGACCCTGTCGCAAATGACTAATTATGGAAAATAATGTCACAAATATTAATTTCTGCAACAGACTGTCACAAGAAATTATTAGTTGTGAGGGGAGTTAAAACTGTCAAAAAATAGGGAACTTTTTAAGAAACTATTTGCGATGGCCCTCTCACCCATCACAAATATTTTAGCATTTTTTTCATTTTTGCGATGAACCATCATAATTACTTCAAGAAATATTAAAAAAAACACTTCTGCGATGGGCCGTCACAAATAGTTGAAAAATAATAAAAATAAAAAAAATAAAAAAAATATTAATATTAATATGTTTTTAATATAAATAAAATATTAATATTAATATTAATAAAATTAAATTATTTTTTAAATAATGAATATAATATAATTTTTATACATATAAAATAATAATATTAATATTAGTAATATAAAAATAATTATAAAATAATTAATTAATATAATGATATTATGATTAATATTAATGAAATAATAATAATAATATTCATAATATAATAAATAAATGAGTATTCACAAAAATAAAAACAAAATAATAATTAAAAAAATAATAAATTTAACAAAATATAAATAAATAATAAAAAATGTAATATTCGAGACAATATAAAAAACAATTTAAAACATTAAATAGTTTATATTACAAAAAAATTACAATCAAATATATCATCATAAAATGAAAATACAACACATAGTGGGAGGGTCATTAGGATGAACTAGAGGAGATGGTAAAGGGAACTCCATCCCTAAACAATGAGTAAGACGTCACATATATAATATCTACTCCTTCTCCCCTCCTACAGCCATCTTTGCATCTCATCCTATATTTTCTGTTGATGTTTTCATAGGAACTCTTCCTGCTGCTACTTCTTCCACTAATGTATCTCCTCTTACTAACTACATATAGTCTCTATAAGCTCACATTGTGCTCGCAGCTGCTCCTGATACTGGGTATGAGATGACACTGAATATCAATAAGATCCTCTTGAGCTGTACAATGACATTGTAGAGGTTCCATACAAACCCTTTTTGGTCACTCAAGAGACGATAGCAAAAACTCATCATTTCTTGAAGTTATACCGGGTTTCGTACATCCATATTGCCTCATAAAATTAGGGGGAACAAGTATGACCATCAGTCTGGACCTGACTCTCGACATCTGTCTAAGATGTAGTGGCCTCATATGGCTCCTTAAATTTCAATTTAAATTTATAATTGTTAAAATAATATTTGTATTAAACTTTTAAATTTAAAAAACTTATATTGACCACAATATGACACTAGTGAGCATCTCTAATCATCCCAGTGGTTGGATAACTTTACATCTCTCCTATAAATGTCGATCCTCACAACATCAGGTTGTGTAATGGAATATATGAATATAAAATAAATTGTTTGGATTTAATGTTATATGAAAAATTTTGAAAAATGTATTTTCCATATCACCCCATTCTGTACTAAATGTACGAATACCTGATTAATGGGTCGCCTCTTGTCTCCCCTAATTTTTCAGACGAACTATTGATATTTCCAAAAACCACATACTCAAATACTGCATACATAATCGATCCTAAACCTAATAGAAAATATAATAAAATTTGTGGCTGTGACATGTCTCATTAAACTCTTTAACTCTTTCTTTCTCCATTTCATTCCTTTTAAATTTTTGAAAAACATGACTACAGCCTGGATGCATAGCTCCCTATCATGCCATCCCAATATCCTCACGCATGCTATCTTTAAGGGTATACCATAAAACCTACAAATAATTTAATATACCAAGTTATTAATTAAATTAAATTTCAAAATAAATATTATTTATTTATGTACCTCCAAACGCTTCAACTTGGATGACCGAACATTGATAGGAATCTGATCCCATGACACTCAAGAATCAGAAAAATTATTGCCCAATATAGCAATCCCTTTTCTAACATCCATATGCGCAAAGTTTTTAAAAAAACTTCATTTAATCAAAAAATTATAATAAATATAAATAAATGAAAAATAACTAAAATAAATAGGTAAACATACATCGTCATGTGTGGATCAAACCCCAGATGTGGATATCTCTTCGGGATAGAGTCGAGAATCATTATTCGGGAAAGATAACACCCCCATCATGTGCCCTATGAACTATCATCAATATGAGGGTTTGATAATCCAAAACTATTACTCATCCAATGGTAGACCTTCCCCTGTAACAAACAATATATATCCTCACCCATATAAAGACAAAATTATTTTTTAGAAAACAGTTTAAAAGATCAAATATAAATGATAAATATTATATATGATTGTAACAAATATTTATCAATGTAAATTCAATTATAAATCCTCTTCTTCATAGCTTTCAATGTCAATGTCTTAATCTTTCTCCTCAACATCATCAATTTCTATATTATTTTTAGTTTCATCTTCTCTTATCATTTCAAATTCAGTTGCAACATTATTAACATCATTGTCACCGTCTTCCCATAATTTTTTAGTGTCATCAATGATATTTGTGGTTCTTCTTACAAAATATGGATTCAGATTAGCCTCTTGAAATATTTAAATTCCTTGAACTTCAGGGGATTTACATTCACTTTCAATAAACTATTTATCTCAAGATTTATTTTTTATTATGCTCAAAATATCACTCTACTCCATTTAAATAGTATAGTAATTTGTATAATAAATTTAATGTTCCTGTTGAGCCCAAAAAATGGTTCACTTACTATAAGAATAACATTATATTTAATTTCAACTATTCCTTGGATCAGATGAACATAGAAGACACCCTCTGTATCCAACTATTGACATTTAAACATACTAATGTAATGTTATCCCTGATAACATAGTTTAATGATTTGTTCCAACTTGCCATAAAAATTCAATGTCAGTTTCCCTATTATGAGGTCCTCTCAAGAAAACACAATTTTTATTTATTTGTTTGATTCCCGATATACATGAGTATGAAATCTAAAACCATTCACCACATATGAATTATTACTATTTGTTACTAATTATTCCAAATTATTACTGATTATTAGTAATTAATAGTAATTATTTCTAATTAATCCTAATTATTTCTAGATATTCCTAATTATTACTAATTAATACTAATTATTTAACATTAGTCCTAATTATTACTAATTATTGATTATAAATCCTTATTATTACTAATTTTTTCTAAATAATCCAAATTATTACTAATTATTACTAATTAATCATAATTATTAAAAATAATTTATAATTATTTCAAATTAATCATTATTATTACTACATAATACTAATTATTACTTATTAATCTAAATTGTTACTAATTGTTGATAATTAATCCTATTTTTTACTATATTTTACTAATTATTGATAATTAATCCAAATTATTACTAATAGTTGATAATTAATCATACTTTTTACTAATTATTACAAATTTTTTATAATTAACCATACTTATTTCAAAATATTTCTAATTAATTTTTATTATTTATAATTACTACTAATTAATCCAAATTAATCAAAATAAATCCTAATTATTTATAATTAATTATTATTAATGACAACAGTTGATAATTATAAGTAATTATTGATTATTATTAGTAATTCTCGATAATTATAACAATTATGGATAATTAACATCAATTATTAATAATTATTAATAGTTATTGGCAATTACTACTAATTATTACTAATATTGATAATTATTATTAATTATTAAAAATTAATTCTAATTATTGACAATTAATCCTAATTATTACTAAATATTACTAATTATTATTAATTATTCCTAATTGTTACGGATTTTTTCTAATTAATACAAGTTATTACTAATTACTCCTATGTATTACTAATTATTCTTAATTAATACTAAATATTCATAATTTTTACAAATTATTACAAATTAATCCTAACCGTAACTTATTAATCTTAATTATTAGTAATTATTATTAATTATAACAATTTTTTACTAATTATTACTAATTATTATAATTTATTACTAATTATTCATAATTATTGATAATTATAACGAATTATTTCTTATTATTAGAAATTATTTCTAATAATTACTTTTTTTCATATCATTACAAATTTTTTCTAATTTTTTCTTATTATTACTAATTAATACAATTTACTACTAACAAAAATAATTTATAAATATTTATTACTAATCTATCCTAGTTATTACTAATTTATACTAGTTATTATTAATTAATACTTATTATTACTAATTAATACTAATTATTACAATTTATAAAAATTTATTAAAATTTATTTAAAATTATTACAATATATATAAAATTATTACTTAATATTACATTTTATTAATAATTAACAACTGCATATAATTTTTCATTAAATTAAACTCTATAATACAAATTTATAATTATAATTTAAGTAATTTACATCTAGTTAACAAAAAATATAAAGAATTTTAAATTTTATAATTGACTAAAAATTAGATAAATACCATGAAACTGAAGCTTTCGGAGTATCAAAGTTGCATATAATGATCGAATATAGATGTTTAAACTATGGAAAATCTTAGAAGAAATTTTTTTAGAAGAGATAGAGAGAGGAGTTGATTAAAAAGTTAAATGAGAGGGAAAAAAGAAGTGGGAACATATCGAATAGAATATTTGTGATGAGCTGCTTCACAAATGAAAATGGTGGCATTAATTACATTATTCCATTAAAAATTTATTTGCGATGGGGCCCATCGCAAATGGGTACCTAACAAAAAACTATTTGCGGCACGAAAGGAATCACGTCACAAATACTAAAAACCATTGTAGGGTATTTTGCGATGGGAAAAGGAACTCGTCGTAGATACCATTGCCCGCAGTCTGGTGCATATTTCACTACAATCCAATTACGATGAGTCCTTACTCCCCGTCGCAAATAACCTCTTTC
The DNA here is from genome assembly GCA_963277665.1 of Viscum album. NCBI lineage: Eukaryota > Viridiplantae > Streptophyta > Magnoliopsida > Santalales > Viscaceae > Viscum > Viscum album. The sequence goes on along the minus strand of OY728135.1, from coordinate 1,991,511,542 downwards.
AATGGGTTATTTGAGATGGGCCCATGACCCGTAAAAAATAGCCATTTTTTCCATAGTTCTATAGATGATGAAATTAAATATTTTTATGTTTTATTATTTAAATGTTATGTTCGGTGAAAATTTTTCAAATACCTAAAACCATTCGATCTAGGTTTTGTAACAATATTATTTTGTTTTGATTTGCCATAATCAAATAGTAATCTATTAAAATAAAGGTCACCATGAATGGTATCAGAGTGTGGTTTATTTAATTTGGAAATTAATATTAGGGGACGTTAGTGAAAACCCGTGGTGTGGGACTAAATATATAAAATAACCAATGAATATTCGTTTTAGAAAAATGCTAAAAAGAGGGATCCCACAAGATATTCCAATTAAGTTAATTACAAAAATGAATAATTTATTAATTCATGAGTTTTGAATTATGATTTTTTCATAACATTCCAATTTTAGAAAAAGTTGGAAATGAAGATAAATCAAGCTAATAATCCATGTGGGGGAAAATGTAGTTATTACCGAACGACATCCCCAATTCCTTGGGAGGTTTAGTACAAGATTTCAAATGGATTTTTACCCAGGAATCTCAGGCTATGAATAATAAACAGAATAATATAGAACATCCTCATTCAATTAAGAGGGAGAACTAATTATTGAGACTATTATGCAGTAATGACCAATGACATCGAGTGGGTAGTTTGACCCACTAGTCCTACAATAATTGCTCAACTGAATGAAGAATGTATTTTATATGATTCATAGTTCTGAGAAAGATAATGAGACTCCAGTTATCAATTTTTTAGATAGAAAGGACTATCAATGGTGGGTGTTGATTAAGAACACCAAACCAATAGATATAAATTATGATATTTATTTGAAAGACTTTCAGAAAATATTTCTTACAAAGAATTTCCCACAAAATATTCATACGAAGACAGAGAGTGGATTTATAGAGCTGAATAAAAAATAAGATGTTTCCATCATGGTTTATGAAGAATATATCTTAGGTTTTTCATGGTATGATTTTTGTTATGTTATCTACAATGATATAAAAAATCGAAATATTCTTCAGTTGTTTAAAATCACAAATTACCTATCAATGCTTCAATTGTATGTATAATGTTAACTATGCAAGCTAGTGCACTAAACCACTAGTCCTCGATGGTATTCAGCATTATATTCCACCAATGCAGAAGGAGAATGGGAAATCTTATAGCATCACTACTGCTGAGGAGTAACCTAATAATGATGTGGTGATCGTTACACAAATTATTCATTCATCAATAACAAATGTACTATTTTATTCTAGTTCTATACATTCATTTATATCATGAATGTTTAGTATAACAATTCAAACACAGCCTCATAATACAAAAGTTGAGTTATTATTTTGAATTGTAAAAGTGTAAATTATTTCATCCATATTATATAACTCTTCTCCATTTCATTTTTGTTTAATGACCCTACTAGAAAATATGATCATCCTTATTTTGGTGGAGTTTGATGATATATTGAGCATAGATGGTATATAATTATACAAAGAATAAATTGACTATCTGGAAAACGATATCACTTCTCAAATCATGAGGCATCCGCCAATTCTGTATAAATGTAAGGACGAGGATGAATCTCTTTTTAGATAATATTCTCATGTGTGGATATTTTTGACTTATAACAATGAATATCATTTTCAAATTATTTAGAAAAAAATTTTGATAATCATCATCGTTGACAAGCCACTTAGGAGGGAATACACAAATGTTTTCCCTAAAGAATTTCATGGTCTTCCCCCAGTCCAAGAAGATGAGTTCTCTATTGAACATATTCCTACATCCCTATATATATGAATTATACTTTATAGAATGACCACCATTTAGTTTAAATAACTAAACAAGTAGTTATAATAGAATAAGTACAAGGCTTTTATATTCCCAAGAGGTTCACCACGTGGTGCATCAATCCTATTCATCATGAATAATGATAAATTGATGCAACTATAAATTGATTTTCCTGGTCTCACCAAAATTTCAATTAATAAAATGTATCGCATTCCAATGATAGATGACTTGTTCGATTAGATACATGGTGCCTATTATTTCCTTAAGGTGGACCATCAGTTGGGATATCAACAATTAATGATGAGGAATGATGATATTGCTAAGAATATATTTTTAATGAGATATGGTCACTATGTGTTTATAATGACAAATTTAAGACTCAATAATACTCCAAAAATATTCTTGGATAGAACAAATAAAATATTTATACAATACCTCAAAGGCATTTGGTGGTATTTTTGATGATATATTGAATTAATCAATGAAGATGGCGGAATGTGAGGAGCATTTGAATACTGTGCCATGGACATTGTTAATTGAGAAACTTTATGCATAGTATAGTGAATGTGAGTTCTAGATGGAGTATTTATTAATCATGGGGGACAATATCACCAGAAAAGTAATATTTGTAGACCCTTCCAAGAAAAATACAATCAAAGAGTGGTCTATACCAATACTTTTAAGAGAGATCAATAGATTCCATGGTATATCTGGCCATTAGCAACGATTTGTGAAAAAATTATCATGAATTTCAAACTTACTATCCAATCCTACTCAAAAGATAGAAAAGATTTTTTGGACCAGTAAATGTGAATACTTATTGAATGATTTCAAAAATGAGGCTTATCACCATGCTAGTACTCACACATCCAATAAATGTTGAAATATTTATTTATATAGATATATTTTAAAAATGCTATTTGGTTTTTAATGATATGAACTGATATAGTGATATCCTACTCCTCATGTAATTTAAAATTTCATGCGAAAAAAAAACCACATGCATGATCTGGAGTTGGTAGTTGTCATCTTCACTTGGAAAATATGACCTCATGATATCTATTTGTAAAAGTGTAAAATATATTCTAATAATAAGAGCCTCAAATATATATTCACATAGAAATAGATTAATATGATCAATAAATCATGATTAGATCACATAAATTATTATTGTTGATAAATCCACTATCGTCCTACCAAAGTGAATAAAGATAAAAATTCTCTTAGTAGAGAGGATGAGGAAATATTATAAATAATGATTATTGAGAAGGAACCAATATTATGATATTTTCATATTATAGACAAGGGAATCATTAAGTATGGAACATCATATATCCGTTTTCAAATTATTTCTCAAACTACCCACTTGGAAAAAAAGGATGCTAAAGGAAATGATTTGGATAATCAAAAGAAAGTGGAATCCTGGAAAAAGGGGAAATCCCCATATTGTAAAATTGATGAGAAATGATTTGAATGAATTTGATCATGAATATGTTGACCATCCAATCCATAGATAAAGAAATATATTCTTTCTGAAACACATAGATCCACCTTCTATATTCACCACAAGATCAGAATGATGTTTCAAAATCTCTAACGAACAATTAGTACGAAAAAATGAAGAGGGAGATCATTGAATATAAATAAAAGTTCTGATTATGTTAGCTAGTGATGGATGGAAAAATGTCAAGGGGGATGACGCAACCACTACCCATAACAACTTGTAAATAAAAAAACAATACCATGGATATTATCACCAAACATCAAAATACATCATGAGGAAACAATTATAAATTGGTTTTTTTGGATCATATCAAAAATTCATATCACTATATCACAATTCAAGACGAATTTTCACCGAATCAACTTTATTTGATATATATCTATGAAGTTATATGGCTGTATTGATTACCATTATCGATTCTATTGGATAAATATCCTAGATTCAACTCTATCATATGGGAAAGTCTCTAGAATACTCTAAACACAGAACTGAACATCAGTATAATTTATCGTTATCAAAATGATGTCCAATATAAGCATAATATTGATACACTAGAATAAATGTTGAGTGCATTTTTTTGAATAAAATGAGGATGGTACCAACATCTTCTTATGTAATAATTCTCCTATAACAATAACTTCTACTCAAGAATCCAAATGGCTACATATAAATCCCATGTTGGGAAATGATGTTGAACACTGCAATGATGAGATAAAGCAAATGATCGTAAGTTTCAAGGACCTAAAATAGTTAATGAAATGGTGTCAAATTTGAAATCCAATTAGTAGAACATAAAGGTAGAACAATGTTTACAGAAAAGTTATGTATACAATTATCAATAGGACATAGAGTTTGGGGTTGGATACATATTATTCCTCCACATATCACTATGGAAGATGATCATGAGATTTATGAATAATAAAAAGTTGATTTCTAGGTACATCAGGACATTAAAGATTATTTATCCTGTAGCAGATGTGGTCTCTCAAATAAAACCCCCTCCTACATTGTATCAAAGACTATATGTATTCTATGTATCCATGTTGAGTAAGTATATATTCTGTCACTCACATATACTAAATCCAGAGGTTTACAAATGGAAAATTATCATTATTATGTGGAGTATACAATGAATATCAAAGAATGTAAAGATAATTTTAAATGAAATAAGAAGACTTAGTTGGTCAGATATCTATTGAGGAACCATATGTATGAAGAGGAAATATAGGTACTATAGGAAGCGATGAAGGGGAAATAACTTCGCTAGTTTTCACCATATAATGTTTAAGAGAATAACTATGGTGGAATTTTATAGGGTGAGAAGAATGTAACAACCCAAAATTTTATCAATGGAAACTCCCTTGTATTTATTTTTCCATATAGTATAAATAATATAAAATCATATAGGGGAAACAATACAAACATTATAAATGAATAATGAATGGAATAAGAGGTGTTTCTATATACTTAAGAACCTCTATCAAAGGAATAATAACATGACATTATAAATAGTAACATTAAAAATAGGAATAATATTCTTCCTAATAGAATTGTAACCTCACCTATGATAGTATAAATAATATTTAGTTTACTTATGAATAAAAATATGATATATTTATTTCTTGGAATAAGTAAATAAACTTTTTTGGAAATTATATATATTTTTTTGTATTTTTATAAGTAATAAATATTTAATTAAAACATTATCTTTATTAAAATGATTTAGAAAAAATAATATTTTCATAAAATGTATTCTTAATTTATTTTCTCATGATTATAAGATAATTTTATGGGATAATGATTAATTTTTCAAAGTGTTACAAAAACTATTATATATTTCAAATCGGTAATTTTCAAATAAATGATGATTTTAGTTTAAAAAAGTATCATATTTGGAATATTATTTTCAATAAATTGACTAATTTATTGAATTCTACACATAAAATTTTTTTTAGGTAGATGTTTTGGTATTTTTCAAAAATAGTTGAATTTTTTAGTAATACTAAAATACTTTAATTTTTGGTATTTAACAAATACATGAATTATTGAGTGATGGATGATTTATGGATGATGTATTATCCCAATATACAACATTAGTTCAGAATTTTAATATATTGAGTAATAAGGATCAAACTATTCATAATCATGATCCTAAATAAAAAATAATAATGAATACAATTATCAAAAAACATCATGCTCATCCACAATAATTACACACCTCTACACCTAATATCATCACACCTAAAAATCCATGATGATTTCCTAATTTCATTTCTTTAAACATCCCAATACCATACCCCACCTCTAAGATACTTCTTAATCAACAAAATATAAAATCCAATCTCCCTAAAGAGGATCTCAAGGAGAATAATTCCAGTGGTAAAATTTCTTTTAATTTTTTATCATTTTCATTACATTGATTATACTCCTCACATATCCCCATAAATATTTAGAATGGTTAATCAAGTATCCTATATATATTGTAATGTTATTATGTTAACTTAACAACATATCATTAATCCTATTTATATCCCTTTTATTCTGAAAATGGGAACCTCATCCATGAGGTGTCATTTAATTTCCTTTAAGAAAGAAAAATTTTCATTTTAAATTATTGCCTTGAAGAATTGTATTACAAAAATTATAATGGATAAATATGATATTTAATTTTATGTTATAAAATTTTTTATGTTCTAGAACTAACATATATACATAATATTAACTAATAAAACTAAATGAGTTCATTGTGAAAAAATGGATAAATTAATGTAAATGATTATCATTAACATTTTATATAATGAATCGTCAAAAAATAAGAAATAAAATTCAAATTGAAGAACAATTAGAAATATATAAGACCATTAGTAAAATATATTATCAATTCTATATAATTATCCATATTTTACGTGATCTTCCATACATGTATAGAAGTTAAAAGACCATGAAAACCATAAAAATGAATTGTCTAGAAAGTTGTATTTGAACAATATATATCATAAATATTTCCATAAAAACATTATAAAAGTATAATGATTCAAATAAATGATCTATAGGTTATGGATTTATCAATTAATTTATATAATTTGTTTACCCATGATATTAAATTTAATAAATCCTTCAGACATATGGTAAGGGAATTATCGGATCTCATTTCCTTTCATTGAGTGATACCTCTTTCTTGACATATTTCAGAGTGGATGTTCGTTGTATATTACTAAAATCTAATTTATTTTTGAATAGATTCTATTTGTTGGATATATATGTTTCCAATATTGTTTTGTATATATAAAATGATTTTTTCAAAAAAAATATTAATTATAAAATACACATCATTACTTTTCTTGAGATTGTTTCTCCTTCTCTTAAAAATGCTAATTATTATATGAAGTGTCTTATTCCATTTTTATTTTGGGAACCCAAATTATTATTCATGAATATTTACATTATGAAATTATCATCAATATCATTTCACTTACATGGGTTATTTTATGGGAAAAATTTGTTATACTTTCTATATGGTATACATTATTATGTAAATGTTATGATGTGATGGGTGGCACAAGAATTAAATAACTCTCCAATACAATGGGTATTGAGATATATCTCATTATATATTCTTAATTATTTATAAACATGAAATTTTTTTTTTTTAAATGATGATTTTTTTGTCATTCACATATGTTATGTGTGAACATAATGCTAGCTTCGTTCACAATTATGAATGGTTTAGGTCCACTACGACATGATGTTCTATTTGAATGCACTACAACATTTAGTGTCTTTATATAATGATTATTATCATAACAATGATGATTACCCCATGACTTTGTTATAATTACAAGAATTATTATCACCCATATAATATTGATTCATGTTCTTATATATCAACTAATTGGGCTTTTAGCTCCCCCTTTATATTATGTTTATCATCTGGTTATTACTTGTACGAAGGAGAAAACTTTGTCAAATATGAAGTTTTAGAATAAAGAATTAATGAATTTTTATGTATTGTTATCTTAATGTTATATTGGGGACTTATTTTCCCACAACACTAAACCTTTTTATCCAGGATATGTAACACTATTATATTGTTTATATTTAAAATCAAGTAATACTAATTTATGAAAAGGAGGGTAACTATATTAGATCTGACCAATTGTATTTTATATATATTACATAATGGTATAAAATAGTAGAACCCATTCCAAAATAAATTTTCTTAGGAATAGTGATTATATCCTTATTAAAATTTCAAATATAATTGGAATTAGATCCCTGGACATCATGACAGTAATAATATAACTCTAAATTTAATTAGGATAATTCTTTTATATCGTACAGGATAATTATAAATATCAATCATTGAGCTCGATAGATATTATCTAATGGGTGTATATAATAAAACTCGAAAATGTATTGGGTAATTTTTCTTGTCTTCCAATTTAAGAAGGTTGGTTTTAACTGTTGAGGTTTCTACTATATATTTATTTATACCCTGTTTATTTTTTACAGGAGTTTTCATGGGTTATCAATATGATTCTATGTGATCTAAGAAATAATTTTTGTTTTAATTATATATATTATTAATGGATTATTTTATAAAAAATTATTTTTCCATGTGGAAATGAAATATTAATTCTCTAAATAAATAAAGTAAAAATATGAAAATTTTATGTTTTTTCAGTCTGTAACTACTTTAATTGTTTGAATTCATTTATATGCATTGGATATAATTCAGGATCAATCCATGTTTAGAAACGTTTTTATTTTTTATAATAGTGATTATCGAAAATTAAGATGTCAAGTTGATTGAAAATCCTAGAACCCACACTTCCAAATTCAATAGTAAAATATTTTCATTCTTTCTTATATATGATAAAATTCAAATTCATAGTACATTATACATTCAAGGGCACATTATGGTCTAGGATAGGGAGTGTCAGAAAAATTATACAGTTTTATTATAGCTTTATATGAATAACTAAAAAACAAATAGATTCGTTTGTACTATCTGGGCATATACATGGACGTGGATGGTCGGTGCCTGTGGTGTATTTCTACCCATTGGTGTTCTTCTATTTTCCAAATCAATTCACAAATCACTATTGGTTTGTTCTCTAGTGATTTTGAGTTTTCTTTGGGGCCCAATGTCTCTACCTCTCATTGTTTCCAACTCTATTCCTTATTTCTTCTTCGTGCACGACCCTATCAAGGTTGGGTGCGACAGATTACATGATGTTTCATTTAATGTTAGTGTCTTCGGTGAAGATAGATTTGTTGGGGTGCACTTTTGGAATGGTGTCTTTGTAGTGACGTCAATGAACCTCTCTATTGGCCATCCTTGGCCTATGGGGTTTTGGGTTTGTTATGTCAAATGTATTTAATGGGGGATCACCTTGATCAAATAACTTTTATTGTGGGTTTTCATGATTTGGTTCTCACTTAGTCTCTAAGATATTTTGGTTAGGTTCCCTCTTAGCCAAAAAGTGATTTAAATTGAAAGAAATGTTTAGAGAGATTCATCTGTACTAGAACCTTAATCATACTTTGATCATATAATTAATCATGTGAGAATTCATTTTTAAAACATGGGATGAGAAAACAATATCCTTATGAGGATAGCTAAGATCATTAAATAGTATATCAAGGGGTGAGAATAATCATTATCATCATAACATTGGAATATGATCATAATCTTGATATGAGGCATTAATAACAGACTTGGAATTGGTAAATGCATAAAAATGAAACCTTATGTCATAGTGGTTAACTATAAAACATAGTTGAGAGGAAATATAGAATCACATTCAAACATATATCACTTTATCTCATTATAATCATTACGTTACCCAATTCATTGCAGTGATATATAATTTCAGGATCACACATCACATCATATCTTTTAAATAGTGCTATATAATTTTGGGTGCTCCCATCATATCATAACATTTGCATTATCATGCATTAGACATAGAACATATATCAATGTTTAAAAAAAATAAACAACGGGAATGAATGGGTTACATTACAAAAATCATATATTCATAAAATTTTGGTTCCTAAATGAAAGAGGTAATAACATACTTCATCATCAAACTTTAGTGAAGACAATCTCAAGATGTAAAACTTTGGTTATCTTTTAAAAGATGGTTTATTTTGGAATGAAATAAGAAAACCTATATATCCCAGAAAAATAATTAAAATGATAAATAAGTGATATTCATGAAATATCCGTAATTAAAATTGGGGTGAATGGCTGAAAACCCTAAGAAATGTAGTTGGGTTTGAGAATTCCCCTTACATTATGTCTAAATGATTCCTTCAATTTACTGCCTTGTATAATCACTTTAGATTAATTAATTGAAAATTAATATTCACTGAATAAATTAATTTTATCCATTATTGTTTTATTGAAGTTATTTATTGTCTCTTCTATGAGTTATAGAGTTCAATTTCATTGTTCCTAAGTTTTCACTTTAGTATTTTTCAAAAATGGGTCATATGTACGCCTGAATTAAAATTCATGTAGAACATGGATAAACAACCAGAATTGATATTATAAATTAGATTATGATATTATAGAAGAATAAATTATCTTAAAATATTTTTTGTTATATACCATGGGGATTATTAAATAGATAAATGTTAATGATGATCATTTTAGGTTAATTCTAGTGGTTTTCTAAATGGTACGAACTCGTTTTGTTTAGTCATTTAGTATTATGAGTATATTTTTTATCCACGATAGAAAAACAGTTATCATATATTAATTAAAATTTAGTTTTAAACCTTGAATGGTATTATTAATAACACTAAATGTGTTTATGAAAAATGAAAGAACATCACCAACAATGTTGGTAAATTGACAAATCACTGTTGACAATTTCATATTGTAGATGAAAGATCGAGTGGTGTTATTTAATGAATGATATTACCATATCATTGTATATTTCAAGTATATGTATGTTACTAGTGGTAATTTGGCCCATTATATGAGGATATGTGAGGAGGGGATAGGAAAAGGAAATCAAATAAAAAGAAATTAAATGAAAAAAGAATAATAATATACTTCTTAAATCTCTCCTCCTTGAGGTCATCCATTGGGAAGTGGTTTTCTTCTATTGATGAGACTGTGATGTATTGGACATGGTGGAGGTACTAAGTAAGAGATTTTGGAAGAATATTGGCATGTCATTAATCTTGAGATGTGTGAGGAGATGTGGTTGTGAGAGGTGGTACTTATAGTGGAGGGAGTGGTGTTTTCTCAATATATTAGTCATTATTTTATTATTGATCCCCAAGACAGACAGTAGTGAAGATTATTGTCACTAAAAATAGTAACATGTGCATGTTAATTTGATTAAATGACCATTTACATCATCCATGACCCATGCATGATGCATAAATTCATTTATTTTACATATTTCAAAATTATCAAATTTCACTATTCACTAACAATTAATGTATTTTAGAAAAATCCAAAAAAATTACCCAAACAATATTTTGACATGTAGAATTTAAAAAATCAACTCCATTTTTCAAATTAATGTTCTAAATATGATATATTTAATTTTTAATTAAAATCATGATTCATTGAAAAAATAACAATTTTAAAACTATAACTATTTTTATAAAACCATGGAAAATTAATTAAGATCCAATAAAATTAGCTTATAACCAAAATTCAAAAAAATAATAATTTTTTAATGCATTTTATGAAAAAGTATTTTCATATCAATTATTTACATAATCGTAAAATCAAAATTAAATATTTATGAATACCAACACTAATATAAGGATGATATTGTAACTTATAAGATGACTTTTAATAATAAATTCATAGGTGAAGATACTATATATTTGGAAGGCATACTATTTTTAAGGGTCATATTACTATTCATAAGGGTATGTTACTATTAACCAAGAAAATAAGTTGTTCCTATCCTACTCTAAATAACTTACTTATCACAATCTTGTATGCCCATTTTTCAAAATTCCAAACCCAGAAGAACCAATATTAGGATTAATTGTGAGTTTATAAAGGTAACATAGTATATAGTAGTTCATTTAAGAACATCCGGATTCCTTTTAAAATCCTAGGATGTTACATCCCCCCCTAAACGAATTTTTCACATTCAATTCATTCCTTGTACTTTTAATTATGAATTTACATATCAATAATTTTGAAAAACATTTTGAATGTGTTCTTAATTAATTAGAATTTTAAAATTAATATGTATCCTAATTTTTTTACTAATGATATGAAAACGTATAATCTCCAGAGTTATCTAGACTATTCCACTGATACCAATTGTAAATCCCTAAACCCACACATCCCGATTATGTACTAAATCATGTTTTGTAATTTTTTATAAAGGATAACAGAAAAATACTGAGTACTATATATATTTGCGGACCATTTATTACAAGGACCCATCCTAGGGAATTACATAATCATGAATTAAGTTAATAATTCAAATTGAGGAACTTTTAATGTATATATATTAAATTAATTAGTTCATAACAAACACATTAGAATTTGAATATTACATTTTGAAATAGAGACTCAGTAACTGTGTTTTCATAAATGAAAAACTCTTAAAAAAGTGTCATATCTGGTTCTATATTTTAGTCATCAAGAATTTTCTTTGATCTCATCCATGACCCTATTCTTCTTTTTTTCCAGTGAAAAAAATTTCAAAAAACATGGGATGATCATAAAAAGCTTATTAAGGAATACAAAAATAAGGAAACCTGTTAGTTTTTTAAACGACAAAATAAACCATCAATACTTTATCAGAAGCAATAATTTTCACCTTTATTAAGTAGTAAATACTCTTTACTAAACAAAACATCATTTCTTACCATTTTGTAGACAATATATTTCCATAAAACCCATAGAAAACATTTATAACATATATAGGTAACATGGGGCATAACCATACTTAAATGGAATAACCAAACGGTTTACTTACACATATATCCCTAAATGGAATAGCCACACGACCAACTTTCATATGAAATGTGTTGGAGGTTATTAGGTAACCACCAATCCTGGATTATCAGGGTACCATTGTAACAACCCAAGAGTTTATGAGAAATATTATTTTTAATATCATTGATACCTTGTGTTTTACGCTACACCAAAATTAGCTTGTGCTATACGCTACACTGTATTATCTTGCAGTACACGCAACACTATTGTTGGATCGTGTTACACACAATTTCAAGTTCGTTTTTTAGGAAATATTCTATGCAACATTAAGTATAGATTTAGTTTATTGTATAAATGAAATAAGTTTTTATTATGTTATACGCAACACTAAATGGGGCTTTCACTATACGAATCCCGGACTTGGCTTGCATTACACGCAATCACGACCTTCCTTGATAGCCTGTGTAGTACGCAATACCGGGTTTCACTAAACAATGATATATTATTATAATATTATGAACTAGAAGTTATGAATAGTATTAACTACATTTTTAATTTTATAACATTAATATTCATCTTACACATTTTATAAAACATTGTATGTGAACAGAATAAATTTTTCAGGTGAAATAAATATTTTTCTAAAAATGCAGTTTTGTCACCTTTTGATGGTGCACGCACATTAAATCTAGTTTTTTAAATTTTTATAAGTTAAATTAGAAAAAATGAAATTATTACTTGGAATCAGGATATAAAAATTTAATTTCTAAAAAATTTTCATATTATTCTGATAACTTGTATATTTTAATAAATGGTAAAAACCCGGTATATTTTAATTAAAATCAAATTTTTTCATCAAAATAATTTAAATGGTTAGATTATATTTTTATTGGTTTTAAAGTGTATTTAAAATATATTTTTACCATTTAATCCAATGTTGGTCATTGGAATTAATTTCCCTTTGAAATTAGACATAAACAAGTGTCGATCTTTTGATAGTTATTGTTTATTAGAAACACGCTATTTTTTTATAAAGGGAATTTATTTTAAAATTAATTAATTCCTCATCTATGTTTTGAATTTTGAAAAACATAGTTTATTTTTTAATACTATCAAATATAGCTTATGCTGAATGTTTCGTATTTTTCTAAAAAACGTCAATTTTTTATGAAAAGTGAAAGAACTTAGTGGTAGTTAAAAAACTGACTCATTCTTTTAAATGATATTTTACCACTTCTGTGAATTGGATTTCAAAAATCCAACACACATGTTTTTTTTCAAGAAGTAAAATTTGCTTCAATAAGATGAAAATAATTTTTGGTGAATAGTAAATTTTGACTTTTATTTACCACAGTTAAAGGTAAATAGGGTAATTCAAGGTTAAATGGATATTATAATAATTCAAAATTACCTCAACACTCGTCCAAACATTTTTGGACTAGTCAATTACGACCATGGGCATCCTTGGGTCGATTATGGGTCCCCATTGAGCCACATGGTAGTGATAATTACAATTTGGATTAATTAATTTAATGTGAAGTCAAAATTTACATTAACAAAAATCTTTTAATAATTAAACTTTTATATGGGATTATATAAATTATCATTTAGACTATAAATTTTCATTGGAAATCTAAACCGATTTCCTACATGATGGTTTTTTTATAATTTTTAAACATCAAATAAATTAAATTATTCATGACACAATAATGATGCAGTATTTACATCAATAATAAATAATTTAAATAAATAAGGTTTTAATGATTAATATTATATGGCCCCAGCCTTAAACCTTACTTAATCTTGAGTTATTACAAGATTACACATTGAGGATCTTTTCGGGTTTAGAGTTTTAGAGAATTAGATCATAAAACTTGCATTACATTCCACATTTAAACAAAGTGGTTACATAAAGATAGTATTCTTCATTCCCATCAATGGAAACACATTTAAAATAAAACATGGATTATTTCTGGACACTTCCTTGACATTATCATCATATCATGTACCTTTCCCTTGACCTGTGAAAAACATTTCAAAAAAACTTGGGATGAGCATAAAAAGCTCAGTATGGGTTATAAAAACATGAAAAGGAAACATGAGTTCATATATACATAAGAATTAAATCATAATTTAGCCATAAAACATAGGCACATTATCATACCTCATAAAATCATGAATAAATCATAGAAATCATAAGACATAAAGGTAACTTGAGGCATCCATAACATTCTTACGTAGGGAGTAACCCTCTTGGTTACATTTGGAATACTCATCACAGTATATTCCCTAAATCTCTTTGGAGAAACCTTAATGTTTCACTCATTTGCATTACCCAATGCATTGGAGAGCTATAACAGGCTCACCCGCCCTTAGTTTATCACAAAACCTCCCATCTTCATAATAATGCCCAAAAACCATACATAATCATATCACATAAAACATGAATAAAGGAAACATAAAATTTCCACATTTCAATCACGAGATATCAATACAACACATTGATATAAAAACATTATGAAAACCATTTTCAATACTAAAATAAAAGAAAAGTAAAACATGGTATTTATTTTTCTTTTAAAAAGAAGGTATGGCTTGTAGAGGAAGCCGAAACTCAAATAACGGTCACGACGGCGGAGAAGTCGTTGTCGCCACATACGTATGACAAAAACATTCCCTTTTGTCATATAATAAACGCTTCGTATAAAAAAGATTCCTTTTGAATAAACATAAAAGTCAAAGGGGTTTATACACCGTATAAAAGAAAGTTGTGTATAAAATAAAATATGCCTCAACGAAAGGAGATTGAGACGAAGTCCCATACCTCGTATCCGACTTGACCCGACCGTTCTTTAATCTCCTGAATAATAAACATGAGTTAATCTCTACTTGCTTATGAATCTTTTTCATGTTCATTATTCCTTTTATACCATGTTATGAACATCATGTAATCATTTAAGTTAATAATGTTCATTTTGTCGGTATTTGGTTCTTAATTCAAAAATAGACTTCATACACTTACATGTTGTTAATTTGGTCAAAGGTTCATTATATCCAGAATGATATTAATGATTTGGATAACATATATATCATATATATTAATCATATACATGTATTTATAATATTGAATCACATTTAGAGGTAAGAAATGAAATGCACCGTTCCTGGAGACGGTAAGCCGTACGTACGCATGAATGCTACTTGCATTTCTATTTCATATTTTCTGGAATGGAATCATAATGATATATAAGTATATTATAATTCCATTATAATAACATACATAATATCATTAACTTTATCCTTTACACATCCCACATATGGTATTAACGAATCAAATCACTTTCAGGGGGCGGTAGTCCGCACTTCCTAAAATTAAGATATCGTGTTTACCCATAATGGGAACCATAAATATATGCCCAAAATGAAAAAAAAACAGAAGCTTAAGGAAAACATAAACATATTATACATCATATATAAAAATAGTGACATCATAATGTCCACCTTTGAAGGTGTTAAATGAGTATTGAACAATCATCGTTTCGGGAGGAAAAATTTCGCCATCCACAGAAACTGTATGTTCTTTAACCATTTGATGTAGTTGTGTGAGAGTGTAGATCAAATAAATCTTATAACAACATCCTAGTATATTGAAGATACTGGTGTTTTTACAAAAGAAGTAAATAAAAAGTGTTTAGGGGGTTGGAGAAACAAAATAAAACAAATGAACATGAGAGAATGAATTACCTTTAAAAGTGTAACTCCTTTTGATTTGAGCCTAAAGGCTTCCTTTGAAAGGATTCTACCCAAAGGGAATCCTCTAAGATGAGGAGAGGGATGTGTAGAGAGTAAATGGTCAGGGTTTGGCCGAGCCAAAGGCTTGAGGAGTGTGTGAATTGAGGTAGAGGTGGGGGCCTTTTATAAGAGGAGAGGAGGGGCACTTTTGGAATGTAAAGAAATATTACTTTATTTGAAAATGTGTTTCGGTTTTAAAAGGTCCCACATTGATATAAGTCGTGGATAAGGTGATAAGGGTTCGAAATCCACTCATCCAATTGGTTTTGGACATGTGTAGTTCATAGATTTTACATTATCTTTCCATTTTATTTAAATCGTTAAATAATGAGGTCATCGCTACATCATCAGGATGTCATAAATAATTTACTTTATTTAATGTCTAAAAATTATAAAAAAAATACTATGATGTAGGAAATCTTTTTAGATTTCCAATTACTATTTATAATCAAAAATATGATCTTTATAACCCCATGTAAAAATTCTTTTTGTAAGACATATTATGTTTGTGTCATTTTTACTTTAACATTTAATGAAAAGTTATTTATGTCATTTCCCAACCAAAGTGTCTCCATGGGATCCCCAAGTTGACCCATGGCTTGTCTTGGTCGACCATTACACATCCAATGAGCTTTGGACATGTGTCAAGTCCGTTTCATATTATTAAAGCATTATTTATACCCTAAACTACCCTAATTACCACTAATCGCGATTAAGAACTTAATAAGTTACTATTCACCAAAAAATTATTTTTATCTCATTGGACCACATTTTACTTCTTAATGACAACCATGTATGTCAGATTTTTGAAATTCAAAACACAATGATGGCAAAATTTCATTTAAATGGAAAATCAGTTTTTATAAGTACCACTTAGTGGTTTCACTATTCATCAAAAATTGATGTTTTTCAGAAAATTACCAAAAATTCACCCTAAGCTATATTTGATATTCCGAATTCAAAAATGAAGTCTATTTTAAAAAATTAAAAACATATAAGTCACATTAATTAATTTAATAATCAATTCCCGCTGTTAGAGCAAATAGCATGTTTTTATGAAACAATAAGTTTCAAAAGATTGACACTAGTTTGAGTCCAATTTCAAAGTGAAATTGATTCCAATGACCACCATTGGATTAAATGGTAAAAATATATTCATATTACACATTAAGATCAATTCAAAAGATAATCTAATCATATAAATAAATTAGATTAAAAATCAGTTTTGATGTAAAATGCAGTATTTTTCACTATTCATTAAAAAATGAACATTGTCAGAAAATTATCAAAAATTCACACAAAGTAAATTTTGATGTCCCAATCATAAATAATAAGTTTATTTTGACAAAAATAGTTTATAAAATTGTCAAAAGATATATTTAAAATGGGTTTTCCATCATAAGGCAGTAAAACAATCTTTTAAAAATATTAGTGTATTCAATGCTTAAGATTGAATTTATTTTCATTTTAAGCCTCTAAAACACTATCTAATTCATTAATAGACATAGATAAAAATATATATTATTCATTACTTACTTGGGATGTTACATCCTTCCCCCCTTTAGAAAATTGCGTCCCCGCAATTTATTTACTTATCGAATAAACGGGGGTACTTATCCCTCATTGCATTTCCAGATTCCCATGTTGCCTCTTCAATCATGTGGTTTTTCCACAAAACCTTTACCTGGTGAATCACCTTATTCCGTAACACTTGCTCCCTATGATCAAGAATCTGGACCGGTTGTTCCTCATAAGATAGGTTCTCTTCCAGCTGAACTACCTCTAGACTCAAAACAGAAGATGGATCTGGTATATACTTTCTCAACATCGAAACGTGAAAAACATTGTGTACCTGAGATAAAATCGGAGGTAAAGCCACTCGGTATGCAACTGATCCAACTTTCTCCAGAATTTCATATGGTCCAATAAACCATGGACTCATCTTTCCTTTCTTACCAAATCTCATCACACTTTTACAAGGAGAAACCTTGAGAAAAACATGATCACCTACCTCGAAAGATAGATCCTTCCTCCGGTTATCCGCATAACTCTTCTGCCTGCTCTGAGCTGTTCTCATGTGTTTCTAAATCAGCTGAACTTTTTCTGCCATCTCTTCTACCATTTCTGGTCCCATCAACTTCCTTTCACCCACTTCATCCCAGAAAGCTGGAGTTCGACACCGCTTCCCATATAATGCCTGAAATGGTGCCATCTGTATACTATAATGAAAACAATTATTATATGAAAATTCCACCAAATAAAGATGTTGGTCCCAACTTCCCTGATAATCCATCGAACAAGTTCGTAGCATATCCTCCAAGGTCTGAATTGTTCGTTCTGACTGCCCATCTGATTGAGGATGAAAAGTTGTACTAAAATTTAATTCAGTACCCACCAACTTATGAAGTCCTTTCCAAAAGTTAGAAGTAAACCTGGGATCACGATCCGATACAATGGAGAGAGGAACTCCATGTAACCTGACTATCTCTTTAAGATAAAAATGGGAATGTTGATCAAGAGAGAAAGTATCTCGTATAGCAAGGAAATGAGAAGATTTGGTCAAGCGATCAACAATAACCCAGATTGCATTATTACCTCGAGATGTCTTTGGTAATCCAACAACAAAGTCCATGGATATATTCTCCCATTTCCACTCTGGCACTGGTAAAGGCTGAAGCATCCCTTTCGGTAACTGCCACTCTGCTTTAACCTGTTGACATGTCAAACACTTCAAAGTAAAATCAGCAATGTCTCTTTTCATTCCATCCCACCAGTAATACTCCTGCAGATCTCTATACATCTTAGTACTTCCCGGATGAACTGAAAACGGAGAACTATGAGCTTCACATAACAACTCTCTCTTCAACTGTGAATCACAAGGCATACACAGTATCTTCACAAATCTCAAAACACAATCATTATCAATGTTGAATTCAGCCAACTTACCTTTCTGAACCAGCTCTACCTTTTTCTGCAACTCACTGTCTTGCTTCTATGCTTGCTTGATTCTATCTGACAGAGAAGATCTCACTGATACCTGAAACAAAACAGAAGGAATTCCTACACCAAAAACTTCTATTCCAAAGTTCATCAAATCCTTAACCAAAGGATCACGTTCCAAATGCAACATTGTTAATGAAGCATTACTTTTTCGACTCAAAGCATCAGCCACTTTATTTGCTTTTCCCGGATGGTAATGAATTGTAAAATCATTATCCTTGATTAATTCTATCCATCTCCTTTGTCTCATGTTCAATTCTTTCTGAGTGAATATATACTTTAAACTTTTGTGATCGGTATATATTTCACACTTTACTCCATACAAATGATGCCTCCAAATTTTTAAAGCAAAAACAAAAGCAGCTAATTCCAAATCATGTGTAGGGTAATTTACCTCATGAGTTTTCAACTATCGTGAAGCATAAGCAATTACCTGATCATTCTGCATTAGGATGCAACCAATTCCTTTCAATGAAGCATCACTATATATAACAAACTCACCATTCCTGGAAGGTAGTACCAAAACTGGAGCATTCACCAATCTTCTTTTCAATTCTTGAAAACAATCATCACATTCGTTTGTCCAGATAAACTTAACACCATTCCGAGTTAGCTTAGTCATTGGACTAGATAACCGTGAAAATTTTCTAACAAACCTTCGGTAATAGCCCTCCAAACCAAGGAAGCTACGAATCTCGGTTACACTTGTGGGTCTTGGCCATTCTTCCACAACTTTTGTTTTTGCAGGATCAATAGTTATTCCATCTTTAGAAACAATGTGACCAAGGAAAGAAATTTGTTGCAACCAAAACTCACACTTGCTGAATTTCCCATACAGTTTCTTTTCTTTTATGGTTTTCAAAATAACCCTTAAATGTCTTTCATGCTCCTCTTTACTTTTAGAAAACACCAAAATATCATCAATGAAAACCACCACAAACTTATCCAAGAACTCATGGAAAATTCTATTCATTAAGTCCATGAATACAGCAGGTGCATTGGTTAGCCCAAAAGGCATTACTACAAATTCATAATGGCCATATCTCGTACGGAATGCGGTCTTCGGAATATCTGCCTCCTTTACCTTCAGCTGATGGTACCCCGATCTCAGGTCAATCTTTGAAAAAAACTGAGCTCCCGGGAGCTGATCAAACAAATCATCGATATGAGGCCATGGATATTTGTTCTTAACAGTGATATTACTCACGGCTCTATAATCAATGCAAAGTCTCATAGAACCATCTTTCTTTTTAACAAATAAAATAGGAGCACCCCATGGTGATGTGCTAGGTCTAATGAAACCTTTCTCTAATAAATCTTGCAATTGCTCCTTCAACTCTAAAATTTTAATTTGTGTCATTCGATAAGGGGGTTTTGAAATTGGCTTATCATCAGGAGCTAAGTCAACAGTAAACTCAACTTCCCGATCTGGTATTATTCCAGGAAACTCATCAGGAAAAACATCAGGATACTCATTTACCACTAGCACATCATTAATCTGAAAAATTCTTTTATTTTCAACGACATGTGAAAGGTAACATTCATTTCATCTTTCACAAGTTTCTCGGCCTCTTGATATGTTATCAAAAGTAAGGGTTCATTCCTGTAAATAAACTGAAAGTATTTATGAAAAGAAACTTCTTTAGCTCTATAGTCAATCTTAGCATGGTAAATAGAGATCCAATCCATACCCAGGATTACATCAAACTCTACTAGAGGTAGAACAATAAGGTTTGCAAGTAGGTTCTTTCCACAGATAAGGATAGGAAGATTCTTATAAATTCTTTTTGCCTCAACATTTCCCCCAGGTGTTTTTACCAAAAGTTCAGGATTCATTTCTTGAGATAGTATTCCCATTTTACTAGAAAAGGTTTCAGAGATGAAAGAATGTGTAGACCCCGAATCAAACAACACACTGGCATAATCTGAAAAAACAAACAATGTACCTGATACAACTTCATTTGATGGCCTGACATCTGCTGGAGTAGTTGCAAAGGATTTCCCCACCCCTTTCTGCTTGTAGTCTAACTGCTTCCCATCACTCAAGCTCTTTGTCGGACACTCATTTTCATAGTGAACCATCTCATTTCACTTAAAACATTTCACTAAATGTAAATCAAATTTGTTCTTACCTTCACCTTGATCCTTTTCAGTGCAATCACAAGCCTTATGTCCCATCTTACCACATCGGTAGCACTTTCCAGAATTCAGAAGACATTCCCCATCATGCCTTTTTCCACATTTATCACAAACTGGAAACATAGTTCTCTTACCATCAGAATTTTTTGAATAATTCTTACCTTTCTCCTGCCACCTCGGTCTCTTCTTCTGCTGGTTGTTATAGAACACTTGGTCATCGGCAAACTCCATTTCCACCTTCTCAGCACATCGAACAAGATTTTCATAACTTTTAAACTCTCGAGAAGCTAATGCCCTTCGATATTTTGGCTTTAATCCTGAGTAAAAACGATTGATTTTACTATCAAGGTCTCGGATAAAATTTGGAGCATACCTTGCCAATCGAGTGATCCTTTCTTCATAGGCAGCCACTGAGTCTTCCTCTTGCCTCAATTCCACGAATTTCTTTTCTATCCTAAGTCGAACAGCCTTAGGAAAATACTTCTCAAGAAACATACCTTTGAATTCATCCCAGTCAAGAGCATCAATCTCATCGGCGTCCCTGATATTTTTAACCATAGACCACCACTGATCTGCTTCACCCTCCAAACGTTAAATAGCAAGACTAACCTTTTGATTGTCTGAACACCCCATGACATCAAAAATCTTTTCCAGTGCTTTCATCCACCCTTCAGCTAGCACAGGGTCAGATGATCCTCTGAATGATGGTGGATGTTGCCTCATGAAATGTTCCACCACTAACATGTTCCTCTGCGGTTGATCTCGCTGATCTCGTGCATGGATACCACCACCATTTATAGCCTTAGTTAGCTGCGCCATTACTGCAACAAACTGTTCAGTTCCAATTCCGACCATCTTAGGATGCTGATTCGGAAGGTTATTTCCTTCTGTATGCCTTCCTAGCACTGCTTCCCTATTTCCTCTGCGGAAAACCATTCTGAACAAACATGTCTTAGATGAAGCAACATGGTAATCTTCAAATGCTATATCATTTCAACAAAAAAAAAATTTGGATAATCATTTAATAGAATTCTAACTCCAAAAGTTATCTAAACCGACCTTTGATACCAACTATAAGGCCCCATCCTTAAACATTACTTAATCTTGAGTTATTACAATATTACACATTGAGGATCTTTTTGGGTTTAGAGTTTTAGAGAATTAGATCATAAAACATGCATTACATTCCATATATAAACAAAGTGGTTACATAAAGATAGTATTCTTCATTCCCATCAATGTAAACACATTTAAAATGAAACATGGATTATTTCTTGACACTTCCTTGATACTATCATCATATCATGTACCTTTCCCTTGACCTGTGAAAAACATTTCAAAAAAACATGGGATGAGCATAAAAAGCTCAGTATGGGTTATAAAAACATGGAAAGGAAACATGAGTTCATATATACGTAATAATGAAATCATACTTTACCCATAAAACATAGGCACTTTAACATACCTCATAAAATCATGAATAAATCATAGAAATCATAAGACATAATGGTAACTTGAGGCATCCATAACATTCTTACGTAGGGATTAACCCTCTTGGTTACGTTTGGAATACCCATCACAGTATATTCCCTAAATCTCTTTGGAGAAACCTTAACGTTTCACTCCTTCGTGTTACCCAATGCATTGGAGAGCTATAACGGTCTCACCCGCCCTTAGTTTATCACGGAACCACCTGTCTTCATAATAATGCCCAAGAACCATACATAATCATATCACATTAAACATGCATAAAGGAAACATAAAATTTCCACATTTCAATCACGAGATATCAATACAACACATTGATATAAAAACATTATGAAAACCATTTTCAATACTAAAATAAAAGAAAAGTAAAGCATGGTATATATTTTTCTTTTAAAAAGAAGGTATGGCTTGTAGAGGAAGCCGAAACTCAAATAACGGTCACGACGGTGGAGAAGTCGTTGTCGCTGCATACGTACGACAAAAACATTCCCTTTTGTCATTTAGTAACGCTTCGTATAAAAAAGATTCCTTTTGAATAAACGTAAAAGTCAAAGGGTTTTATACACCGTATAAAATAAAGTTGTGTATAAAATAAAATATGCCTCAACGAAAGGAGATTGAGACGAAGTCCCATACGTCGTATCCGACATGACCCGACCGTTCTTTAATATCCGGAATTATAAACTTGAGTTAATCTCTACTTGCTTATGAATCTTTTTCAAGTTCATTATTCTTTTTATACCATGTAATGAACATCATGTAATCATTTAAGTTAATAATGTTCATTTTGTCGGTATTTGGTTCTTAAGTCAAAAATAGACTTCTTACACTTACATGTTGTTAATTTGGTCAAAGGTTCATTATATCCAGAATGATATTAATGATTTGGATAACATATATATCATATATATTCATCATATACATGTATTTATAATATTACATCACATTTAGAGGTAAGAAATGAAATGCACCGTTCAGGGAGAAGGTAAGCCGTACGTACGCATGAACGCTACTTCCATTTCTATTTCGTATTTTATTGAATGGAATCATAATGATATATAAGTATATTATAATTCCAGTATAAAAACATATATAATATCATTAACTTTTCCCTTTACATATCCCACATATGGTATTAACGAATCAAATCACTTTCAGGGGGCGGTAGTCCGCACTTCCTAAAATGAAGATATCGTGTTTACCCATAATGGGAACCATAAAGGTATTCCCAAAATGAAAAAACAGAAGCTTAAGGAAAACATAAACATATTATATATCATATATAAAAATAGTGACATCATAATGTCCACCTTTGAATGTGTTGAATGAGTATTGAACAATCATCGTTTCGGGAGGCAGAATTTCTCCATCCACAGAAACCGTATGTTCTTTAACCATTTGATGTAGTTGTGTGAGAGTTTAGCTCAAATAAATCTTATAACAACATCATAGTATATTTAAGATACTGGTGTTGTTACAAAATAAGTATATAAAAAGAGTTTAAGGGGTTGGAGAAACAAAATAAAACAAATGAACATGAGAGAATGAATTACCTTTAAAAGTGTAACTCCTTTTGATTTGAGCCTAAAGGCTTCCTTTGAAAGGATTCTGCCCAAAGGGAATCCTCTAAGATGAGGAGATGGATGTAGAGAGAGTAAATGGGCATGGGTTGGCCGAGCCAAAGGCATGAAGAGTGTTTGAAATGAGGTAGAGGTGGGGGCCTTTTATAAGAGGAGAGGAGGGGCACTTTTGGAAAGTAAGAAAATATTACTTTATTTGAAAATGTGTTTCGGTTTTAAAAGGTACCACATTGATATAAGTCGTGGATAAGGTGATAAGGGTTCTAAATCCACTAATCCAATTGGTTTTGGACATGTGTAGTTCATTGATTTTACATTATCATTCCATTTTATTTAAATCGTTATATAATGAGATCATCGCTGCATCATCATGATGTCATAAATTATTTAATTTATTTAATGTCTAAAAATTATAAAAAAAAATATTATGATGTAGGAAATATTTTTATCATTCCAATGACTATTTATAATTAAAACTCTGATCTTTATAACCCCATGTAAAAATTCTTTTCGTAAGACATATTATGTGTGTGTCATTTTTACTTTAACATTTAATAAAAAGTTATTTATGTCATTTCCCAACCAAAGTGTCTCCATGGGGTCCCCAAGTTGTCCCATGGCTTTTCTTGGTCGGCAATTACACATCCAATGAGGTTAGGACATGTTTCAAGTCCGTTTCATATTATTAAAGCATTATTTATACCTTAAACTACCCTAATTACAACTAATCGCGATTAAGAACTTAATAAGTTACTATTCACCAAAAAATTATTTTAATCTCATTAAACCACATTTTACGTCTTATTGACAACCATGTATGTTGGATTTTTGAAATTCAAAACACAATGACGGAAAATTTTCATTTTAATGGAAAATCAGTTTTTATAAGTACCACTTAGTGGTTTCACTATTCATCAAAAATTGATGATTTTCAGAAAATTACCAAAAATTCACCCTAAGCAATATTTGATATTCCGAATTCAAAAATGAAGTCTATTTTACAAAATTCAAAACATATAAGTCACATTAATTAATTTAATAATTAATTCCCGCTGTCAGAGCAAATAGCGTGTTTTTATGAAACAATATGTATCAAAAGATTGACACTAGTTTGAGTCCAATTTCAAAGTGAAATTGATTCCAATGAACACAATTGGATTAAATGGTAAAAATATATTCATATTACACATTATTACCAATTCAAAAGATAATCTAATTATATAAATAAATTAGATTAAAAAGCAGTTTTGATGTAAAATGCAGTATTTTTCACTATTCATTAAAAAATGAACATTGTCAGAAAAATATCAAAAATTCACACAAAGTAAAATTTGATGTCCCAATCATAAAGAATAAGTTTATTTTGATAAACATAGTTTATAAAATTGTTAAAAGTTAGATTTAAAAAGGGTTTTCCATCATAAGGCAGTAAAACAATCTTTTAAAAATATTAGTGTATTCAATTCTTAAGATTGGATTTATTTTCATTTTAAGCCTCTAAAACACTATCTAATTCATTAAAAGACATAGATAAAAATATCTATTATTCATTACTTACTTGGGATGTTACAAATATATTATCCAAAACATGTCCAATTCTATTTGGATAATTTTATTTCAACCATGAGTCAAATTATCTTCATCGTTAATGATTTTTGCACCTTTTGAAACCAAAGATAAGTTTATAATAAAATAATATTTTCACACTTTCCAAAAGAGCCCCTCCTCCACCTTATAAAAAAGACCATTTCTATCCAATTCCCCACACCTATAAAGCCATTTTTCTCTTTAAATCATTTCCCAATTATGCTCCCAACATCCCTTCCCTCCCCCTAGAAGTCTTACCTTAGGAAGAAGGCACTTCAAGAAGTACTTTTGGTTCAAACCAAATGATGCTGGCCAAATTAAAGGTAACCGTTTCTCTAAAATTGTTTTCGTTATTCTACTTCTACAACCACTAAAATCTTTTTAATCTTTTCTTTTGTAACAAAACCAGTATCCTAAATATACTAGGATGTATTAATGATATGTATTCGAACTACACTTACACACACCTCTATCTTATGCAAGAAGAACATAATGTTTCTGTGGATGGAAAACCAACGCCTCACGAATCGATGATTGTTAGATTTTCTCCTACCGCCTCTCATGGTGGCCATTATGATGTCACTTTATCTATATATGATATATATTATGTATATTATTTCCTTATTCTTCTTTAATTCCCAATTATATCAAGCCTTTATGGTTTCCATAGTGGTTAAATACGACAATCTCATTTGATGAAGTGCGGACTACCGCCCCCTCAAAGTGATGTGACTCGTTAATGTCTTCTGTGGAATGTATAAAGGATGTAGTTAATGATATTATATATGATATTATACTGTAATTATAATATACCTATATATCATTATGTTTTAATTCAATTAAAATAATAAATATAAATGAAAGTAGCATTCATGCGTACATATGACTTACCATCTCCATGAACGGTGCATTTCATTTCTTACCTCCATATGTTATGTAATATTACAAATACATGTATATGATAGATATATATGATATATATTATATATAAATCATTAATATTATTCTGGATATAATGAACCTTTTACCACATGAACAACATGTAATTATAAGAGGTCAATTTTTGACTCATGTACCAAATATCAACAAAACGAACGTTATTAACATAAATGGTTACATAATCTTTATAACATGGTAATAAATGATATAAAAGGAATAATAAACTTGAAAAGGGTTCTTAATCAAGTATAAATTAACTTTGTATTATTATTTATGATATTAAAGAAGGATCGAGTCAAGTCGGACATGAGGTAAGGGAACTTCTTAATCTAATTTCTGTTCTTTGGGTTGATATTCTCTTTCTTGTTTATGTCGTTCTTTGATTATGTCAGAAATGAATTTTTAGATATTATCAGATATTTATACTATCTTTACGTGATTTTATATTGAATATCCATAAGTGATATATTTTATTTACAAAAATATCTTTGTATGGGATAACTTTTCCAATCTCGTTTTTATCTGAGATTGTTTATTCGTAAGTATTTGCTGGGGTTATATTTATCATCCATGTCCCTATTTTATAAAAATGGTTTCATATATATTTAATGTTTATTTTACCCATTTTTTAATTTTACTACATGATAGGTAAGGAATCGTTCTTTTTTATTCCATAGAAGGTACTTTTTTACTTTTCCGGCAAAAGTATGAGAAGAATTTTTTTTAAACGTTTACGGCATGAACGGATTTTTATGGTGTCATAACGCATAATTTTCATGAAAATTCCTCTACAATATTTGATGACTATTTTCAAAAAACCATTTTATTTTTAAATTTCGTGGCATTTTTTGAAAGGAATGTTATTTTAAAGAAGAAAGGATATTTTCCTCAAGAATTCAATTCAAGTGTTTTGTCAAAACTATTTTCCTTCTAAGATGACATTATTTATTTTGATTATGTTTCAAGTATAATGTCTCTATAATTTACATGATGTTGTTTTTCTTATGAATAAATGAAATCCATTTTTTATATAAATTTTGTGATGGTGGGATGATGTTTATGAAACCCATTTTATTCATTGGGTTGTGATGAATGATTTATGTGGCACAATTAAGAATGATTTCATTATGAGATGGGTGGGACCTATATCTCCCTCCAATGCATTGGGTAAAGATTTATATCTCATGAGAGAGACATGGATGGAATGGTAAGTTAATCTGGTTCAGTGATATAGGACTGGAATGAGGAGTGAACTCGATTCAGTAAGGAACATTGTCCGCTAAGTTGGTCTTGGCAGCAATGCCTTGGCTACTATGGAAATCATATCATGTGCTCAATGGTTTTCCATAATTACATGTTTTATTCCAAGGATATTTTATCATGACTGATGTTACTTTATTCTATATTCCTTATGTACATCAATGATTTATGTATTTGCTCAAGATTTTGATGTTTAGATTTTATGTTCATGTATTAGCATTCAAATGTTTATGGATTGTTTTATGTTCTCTAGGTTTATCCTTACTAAGCATTTGAGCTCACCCTTTTTATGATTTCTTTTCCACAGGATATAAAGAATGGTTTTAGGTAATAAAACAAAAGGGGAAGATCTTTATGGGAGATGTTGAAGATCTTTCACCATGAGTAGAAGATTATGATCCATGTTTCCAAAGACACTAAACTATTACGATCCTTGTGGGTTTGTTTTTGTTATGTATTATGTATTCCATAAAAGTAATGTAATTTCCATGTACATCAATCTTTGGGTCTCTACAACCACATATCATTTGTTTTATCACATAAAAACCTGTCAAATGTCCATGTACTATAATAAATTCATAACAAATAAAATATTTCAAATATAAACATTTCTCTAAAAGCATTTCATTTTCAATCACAAGAATTTATTTAAAGATATTGAAATAATGAATCCATTTCAAAAAATTATTTCAATACCAAAACACCCAAAACATAGTAAGGGGTTTTCCTTTTTTTCTTTTAAAAAACATTGAGGCTTATATAGGAAGCCAAATAACGATTGTGGCTGCGGAGAGGTCATTCTCTTCGAAATCATTAAAAACATTAATTTTTTCATTTAGTAAACTGCTTCATATAAAAAAGATTTTAATTTAATGAAATTAAAATTCAATGTGGCTTATTAGATACCATCTAAAATAATGCAGTATAGAAATTAAATCAAGCATCAATGAATGGTGATTGAGACAAAGTCCCTTACCACATGTCTAACATGACTCATTCGCTCTTTAATCCTCAAAATAATAAAAAAAGAAAATTTATACTTTATTAATAACTTTTTCATGTATATTATTAATGTTATATCCCTTATTACCATGTTATAAACATTATGTAATCATTTAAGTTAATAATTTTCATTTTATCGATACTCGATACTCGAGTGGAAAATGAATTTCTAATAATTATATGTTATCCATGTGGTCAGAAGTCCACTACAAACAGAATTATATTCCTAATTTAAATATAATATATATCATATATATATCATGTATATATGTATTTTAAATAATCCATATAACTTAGATATATGAAAATGAAATACACTGTTCATGGAGACAGTAAGCCGTACGTACACATGTACACTACTTTCATTTATTTTTTAAAATTTTTAAAAGAATGAAAAACAAATGATACATATGTATATTATAATTGAATTATAATATCATATATAATACACTACCATTATAATGTCCACTATGAGAGGTTGTAGGAGAAAATTGAACAATCATCGTTTCGTGGGCCAGCAGTTCATTGTCCATAGAAACAGTATGTTGGTATCCATTAGATTGAGGTTTGTGTAAGTGTAGTTCTAATAATTCTCATAGAAAAAACCTAGTATATATATGATATTGTTTTCATTATAAATTAAATGATTAATGAGTGTATAGGTGGTTGTAGAAGTGAAAAAAAAAGAAAATAACTTCATAGAATATGTTACCTATAAAATTGGTAACACCCTTTGGTTTGAACCAAAAGGCCTACTTGAAGTGATTTATACCTAAGGTAAGTCTTATTGATGGACTAGAGGGATTTTGGGAGCTTATTTGCGTATAGTATGGATGATCTAAGGGGATTTAGAGGTGTGAGTAATGGGTTAGAAGTGGTGTCCTTTTATAAGAGGGAGTTGGGACTCTTTAGGAATGTTTTAATGTATTATTTTATAATAAAATGAAATTCAGTTTCAAAAGTTCCAAAACATTTTTAATTATAATATAATGTGTATATATGTTGAAATAAAATCATCAAATAATAATTGGACTAGTTTTTGAAAAAATTTAATTCTTATATTTTTTTTATTTAACCCTCTGATAACTTATTTAACTTTTACCGTGTTCTTTCATATATTCAATCTATATTGGTTATATACATACTATAAAATTTCAATCAACCCAAAATGTATCATTAATGAGAATTTAAATATTATAAATTTTATTTGGCTGAATGTTAGATTTTTGTACTATTTTATCTTTAATAAAATATTAATTGTTTTAAAAACTCATTTAGGTCAATTTATAAACTTTTCATATTAAGAAATTTAAAAAATATATAAAAACATTATTAATTCTAAATACCTTTACTATTTCAAAGATATCAATTCATTATTGACCCTAATGTTATCAGATGTCATAAAAAGTTTCAATATAAATTAATTTTAATATTTATTTTAAAATTTATTTGAATCCATTATTAATGATTCAATTACTCCATCTCCATTGTGTCATAATTTAATTTATATATTAAATGTATAAAAATTATAAATAAATTAACATGATGTAGGAAATCTTGTTAGCTTTCAAATGAATATTTATAGTCTAATAAATCACAAACATAACAACAAATACTAACTTTTTAACTAAAATATATATGTTAATGTTATTTTTTCTTTACTTTAAATTAATTAATATAAAGTGGAATTAACACTCACATGTGGCTCCATGCGATCCCCAAATCGTGCCAAGGATGCAAATGGTCGACTATGTATTATACAATAAGATTACGACACATGTTAGGGAAATTTAATATTATTATAATTGTTAGGTTCACAAGGCTGAATACCCTGAGAGGGGGGGGGTGAATCAGGGTATGACTAATTTAAAATTAACGCCTGCTCTGATCTTGTTTCACTGTTAAGAAAACACTTTTCTATCTCTTTTCTATTGCACAAAGTAAATAGAAAGTAAATCATGCATAGGACACAACAATTTTTCTTGGTTCACCGCAAAGGGCTACATCTAAGGAGCATATGCCGACAAGTTTCTGGTCGTACCAATTCCACTAATCTTCACTAGTTGTGGATTACAATGTTCGAGCTAGATAACTTCTATGCCCAGGCTCACTTCCTTTACAATGTTTAGGGTCAGCTCACTACTTTCCCAAGGGTCACTCCCTGTTTATCTCTCTCTGGATCACTGTCGGTGGAGAGGATCACCTTCATTCTCTTCCTTTGCTCGCTTCTCTTGGAAGTAATCCACTCACAGTTTATAGACCTATAGGTCTCTTTATTTGCATGAAAGAATGAAACTTCTTCTTTACGTAGATGCTCTATTGAAGTGCAACATTCACCCATATATGAATATCTCTTTGCACCAAAGGTATCAGGAAAACCTCCAACTTCCACAGAGCCCGAAAAACACTGCTAGAAATAAGCCTTACATGGCGTGCAAGTCTACCTCGGCACGCAAGTATCGGCGCACAAGTTACAACGGGCGCGCAAGTCCTCCTCAAACACTTGCGCGACTCAAGCTTCATCAACTCCAAACCTGTGTGACTCACTTCGTTTTTAGCCCAATCCAATATTGGCGCGAAACTCCACACTGGCGCGTAGCTTCAAACACTAGCGTGCAACTATCACCCTGGCGCGCAAGTCCCACCTGCACGACCACACACACACCACTTGCGCGACCACCACAATTGCGCGACGAGAGCTCTGATTTCTCAATGTTTTTAACTGCAGTTCAAAATGAAGAGGAGTGGTCCAATATTTATAGGAAAATTGACCACCCTGTGCAACGGCGCGCAAGTCACCTGCGCGACCCAATCTCGGCGTGCAAGTCTTCTATCCTTTTCGACACTTGCACGACCTACTCCCAAACATGCCCGAACCTATTTCCTTATCCATATTTTGATCTTCTGATCTTGAAAAACATATGGCGCACATGTTTCCTATACTCCAAGTCCTCAGTGCACAAGTCCCTTTTCCAAAAATAGTTTTCTTCATTTGTCGATTTTTAGGCCCAAAAAATTTGGCAAACACTGGAAAATGGTGCCACGTTGTTTCTGTTATTTTGTACCACCTCCAGATCATCCATTCCATTTGTTGAAGTTCTTGAATCAATCATGGATCATTGACCTCAGCTCTTGAACTCGACATTCCATCATTATATCCTCTTTGTCAGAAAATTTGTATGTCATTGTTTTGATTTGTAAACAATCACCACTCAGATGTCCACTTTGTCATCAAACACAATCACCTCAAAAATGATTCAATGATGCCTTGAGAGATTTTTGACCAACAATCTCCCCCTTTGGGTTTGTTGAAAACTCTTTTATGGAATGATACATCATTACTTCTTCATCCACCATTCACCTTTTGCGATTCTGATAGCGGTCAAGGATTTAATCAACACATACTCTAAGCCCACATGAGCAATTCTCATCATGAGATACAAGAGTAAATGAAAAGTTCATCAATGAATCACTTCATCTCGGACATCCACTATTGACACCAAACTGATACCAATTTGTACGAAACTGATACCAATTGTTGAAGGACTTGTTGGAAGACCAAATTTGGTTGGAAATATTTTTACCACATTCCAACACTACTCTTCTGATTTTATCACAATCCGCAACTATCATGATATCTTTTCTTAGATTGATCACTTCTAGCATCATCAGATTTAATACGCTCCCCCTTT
Source organism: Viscum album (assembly GCA_963277665.1). Taxonomy (NCBI): domain Eukaryota; kingdom Viridiplantae; phylum Streptophyta; class Magnoliopsida; order Santalales; family Viscaceae; genus Viscum; species Viscum album. The sequence goes on along the minus strand of OY728135.1, from coordinate 1,991,478,789 downwards.
CTGTTCACAGCTTCATCCCTTGTCAACTGCAAAACCTCTTTAGCCCTATTTCCCATGTTGTCCAAGCTAAGCTCTGGCTAAGCACGTTCAACTAGCTTCAACTCCCCCTATCTGGCTACTCTAATTGTCAGCTTCTCCCCATATCATTAATGATTTATCAAATCTACACATTGTCTCCCCCTTGAACAATCATTATTTTCTCCCCATTTGTCAACGAGCCCAAAGGACACTCCTTTTCAGTCTGTAACAGAGTAGAGAACACATATCAGAACATTAGGGAAAACACATCATACCTCGGAGAGAGGGGGGGATTCCACATTAACACTATTTCAAGGGCGGGAAATCAACTAAACTCCCAGAGCTAGTCGATGACTCTCAAAAGCTTCTTTGGGTAAGGCCTTTGTTAGAATGTCTGCAACCTGTAGCTCTGTAGGCACATACTCCAACTTCACGATTCCCTACTCAACCTTCTCCTAGATAAAATACCACTTAATCTCAACGTGCATTGTCCTTGAGTGATGGATGGGATTTTTTCTAAGATTTATAGCACTTTTGTTATCACACTGGATTCCGATTGGAGACTTCACTTCAACTCCCATATCATTAAGATGTTGCTTCATCCATAATAACTGTGTGCATGCTTGAGTGGCCACAATATACTCAGCTTCTGCGGTGCTCAACTAAATGAAATCTTGCTTCTTGCTTAGCCAAGAAATACACAATCCACCACGATAGAATGCACCACCTGACATTGATTTTATATCATCTGCTGAACCGGCCCAGTTTTCATTAGTATATCTCAATAACTCTATCTGAGATTTGTCAGTATATGTCAAGCTGAAATCCACTGTGCCCTGGATATACCGAAGTATTCTTTTCACTAGAAGCATGTGGAATTCCTTGGGATTACTCTGATATCTCGCTGCTTGGCATGTGGTGAAAACAATATCAGTCCTTGTTGCGGTTAAGTACAACAAACTTCCAATGATTTGCCTATATTCTGTGATATTATCTGCCTTTCCATCCTCATCTTTTGATAATTTCATCCGAGTAGAAACTGGTGTCTTCATCTCCTTGGAATTTTCCATTCCAAACCTTCTCAGGACTTCATTGGAATATTTAGATTGAGAAATGAATGTTCCATTCCTTCTTTGTGTCACCTGTAGACCAAGGAAAAACGTTAGATCTCCAATCATTGACATTTCAAAATCATTTTTCATGAATTCAGAAAATTTTCTGCACTGAGTTTCATCTAATCCGCCAAATATTATGTCATCGACATAAACCAACACCATCATCCTTTGATTACATTCATTGCTGAAATAAAGATTTTAATAAACTACCCCACGCTGAAACCCAAGCTTTTTTTAAGTACTGATCAAGTCTTGAGTACCATGACCTTGGTCCTTGTTTCAACCCATACAACGCCTTCTTCAGCCTGCAAACATTGTTCTCATCCTCATGAATGAGAAAACCATCTAGCTGCTCAATATACACCTCTTCATCCAGAACACCATTCAAGAATGCGGATTTGACATCTATATGGAACACTTTGAACTTTCATTGCACTCCTATGGACAAAAATAATCTGATTGTTTCCAGCCTTGAAAATGGTGCAAATGTCTCATCTAAATCTATTCCCTCTATTTGGGAGTATCTCTTGCAAACTAGTCGTGCTTTGTTTCAAATCACAGTTCCATATTTATTCATCTTGTTGCGATATACCCATTTAGTCCCGATGACATTCTTGTATGCTGTCCTCGAAACAATCTCATATGTCTGGTTCTTCTCGATTTGATCAAGATCTCCACTCATAGCCTGAACCTAGTTTTCATCTTCAGCTACATCGGAACTGTCCATCTTCAGCTGGACTCGAAGAATGAATTCATTACAGCAAACATCATTTTTATCTCAGCATAAGTGGAGAATGAAACACTTACTTCCAAAGATTCGAAAGTATTTCAACGTTGGCTTCTTTCCGTACCACAGTTCATACGGAGTCTTCCCTTGCTTCGGACACAATAGAGTCCTGTTTGAAACATAGACCGATGTCAAAACTGCTTCCTTCCGAAATTTTTTGGTTGGTCTTTGTCAATAAGAATCGTTCTGGTCATGATGTTGATGATCCAATTTCTCCTTTCAACCACAACATCTTGTTGGTGAGTTATCACTGATGAAACATGATTCCTTATCTCGTGTTTCTCAAGATATTCTTCCACTTGTCTGTTTGTGAATTCTGTACCATTATCTGTACGAAACATCAAAATTTTCTGCCCACTCATCCTTTCTGATTCCCTCCTGTACTATTTTATGCATCTAAACACCTCTGTCTTATGGGTAATGACAAACACACAGGCCATTCTACTGTAATTATCAATGAAAAGAACATAGAACCTTTGCCCATTTATTTCACGTGTTGAGATAGGTCCACATACATCAGCATGAATGAACACTCTAGTTGATTTATGTTCCTTTGGCATGTATGTCATTCTAATGATCTTCCCTTGTTGGAAATAATGACACGTATGAGTGCAATCACGTGATAGTTTGGGAAGGTCTCTAGTAGCATCAAACTTTACGAGATCCTACATTGATGGTTGGAATAGATGACCAAGTCGCTTACGCCACAGCTGGTTTTCTTCCTCTCTGGATAAAAGACATGTATCTTCTTCCCAACCTACAAGGTAGAGATTTCCCTTTGACCTTTTTCCCTGAAGAACAACTGCTCCATCTTTTCCTTTCAAAACACACATCTTCTTGGTAAATCGGATAGAGTGCCCAGAGTCACATAGTTGACTGATACTGAGTAAGTTATGACTCAGATCCTCTACTACCAAGACATTAGCACGTCTCATCTCTTTGCTCCCAAACATGGAATTCCCTAAGACAACAATCTTCAGGCCTTCATCATTTCCAAATTTGAAAACTCCTTCTTTGTCATATTTGATGCCTGTAACAAGATCCTTATTACCCGTCATGTGGGATGTGCGACCACTATCAAGGATCCACACACCAGATCGATCTGATGGTTTAAAGGAAATATCTGCCACCACAGCTTTCTCATTTTTCTTCTTCTTGGTCCATACTTTTTCTTTCACACTCTTCATGGATTACGACTTCTGTTCTTTCTCAGAGTATGATGGACCAGCCTCATCTTGCAAAGCTGCAAATCTATTCTGCATTTTTAACTCACCTGTCAGTTTATTGACCTGATGCTTGTGAATGTTCTGATTCTGCTTTGGCACATTTCTCTTAATGCTAGAAGTACAGTACCTAGCAATGTTCCCAAATCCTCCACACCAAAAATATTGTCCTTCAAAAAATGTTCTGGAAAACAGTTCTCTGTTTGGCTGCCATCTCTGTTCATGTTTCCTTCTATATCTATTGGTTATGGATCACACTTACTGTGAATGTCCCATTTTCCCATAGTAATAACACCTGATATCAGATAAATTCCTTCATGATACTTTAGCACTACTATTTTCCATTTGGGATATCTGAATATACTATTTTGTTTTGTGCCCAAATCAACCTTCAATTTCGGGACGGTTGCTTCAGGTATGACTGCAATTGTCACAGATTTTTGTTCCTAATTATGCCCTGAAATGACCTTAACATCTGAGCTCAATAGCTGCTTCTTCCCTGTTGAACTACTAGGCTTGTGTTTCATCTTATATGTCTTCTGAATGTCCTGCTTTTCTGATATCAGATTGGGGGTGAAGAGTTTTTCTTAATCCTTAATTTTTTGTCACAGACTGACCACTTCTTCTTTAAGCTCTTTAATACGCCTGGCCTGCTCCTTTCCTGTGTTAGTCAAACAATCAATTTTCTTATTTTGTTCCTCAATTTTAAGATTATACTCAATAATATTTTCGGAGCTCTCTTGTATTGAGGATTTTAGTCTTTCAATTTCTTCTAATAGATCATAATTTTCTTTATTCTATTGTTGCATATAGAGTTTGGCATCATGAACCACTTTATTGGATTTCTTCATTTTGGATCTCCAAATGTCTATCTCTTCAAAAGATACTTCCAATTAGGCTTCCATATCAACTCTCCCTTCAATCTCTTCTTCTTATCCAGCGTCAGCTTCTTCCTTTATTTGAGAACTACCAACAATTGCCTCTAAGGCATTTACCCCATGATCTCTGCAATTTTCTATTTCGTCATCCTCTCCATCCTCAGACTCCTCTGAACTTTCAAATTCTTGTGAAATGTGATTATTTTTCTTGAAGGACTTTCTCATGAATTGCTTCATCCCTTTCAGAAATGCTGAAGTCTTCTTCTTTGTAATTTCAACTTCATCATCATCATCATCGTTATCTTGAAATTACATGGGACATCTTGTCGCATGATGACCAACATTTCCACATAGAAAGCATGATAGTGGAAGTTTACCTTTATACTTTCTTCTTCCTCTTTGCAGATTTGAAGAAAGGAATGACATGACCTCATCTGTCTCTTCTTCTTAATTTGAATCTTCAATAGTGAGTTTCTTCATGTCCTTGATTGCCACCTCTTTGGATTCCCCTTTTCCACAGTCTCATTATCATCGTTTCTCATTTCATATAAAACAACAGTGCTATGTAGGTTATCCAATGTCAGTTCTTTTGGGTCATTATCTTCCAAAACAGAAACGTTCGGATTGAACCGAGGTGGAAGTTTTCTCAATATGTGCTTCAGAATTTTTAAATCTTCGATAATTTATCCAAGAACCCGCATGTCTTCTACCACCGCATTTACCCTGTCAAAGAATGCATCAACAGACTCATTCGGGTTCATTCCCAGATCATCATAATTTTTCCATAACACCTGCATCTTTGACTCTCTCACCTTTGTAATCCCTTCATATATATTCAAATTCTTTTCCCACATGGCATGTGACGTTTTGAATGACATCACCTTTCTATATATGGGATTAGAGAGGGCTCCCCCTAAGGCATTGATTGCTTTGGAATTAGCATCCAACTCTTTGTGCTCAGCTTCTGACAATGCACCACTAGTAATATCAGCTATGATACCATGCATAGTTTTTGAAAACACATCTATTCCCAAAGATCGAAAATAGTGTTGCATTCGATTCTTCCATATCTGAAAATTACATTCGTCGAAGATCGGAATCCCTATATGATTAGTGACCTCCATTGAGAGAAGACCTAATATCAACCTTTCCCTTTGATACCAATTGTTAGGTCCACAAGGCTGAATACCCTGAGGGGGGGGGGGGTGAATCAGGGTATGACTAATTTAAAATTAATGCCCGCTCTGATCTTGTTTCGCTGTTAAGAAAAACACTATTCTCTCTCTTTCCTATTGCACAAAGTAAATAGAAAGTAAATCATGCATAGGACACAACAATTTTACTTTGTTCACCATAAAGGGCTACGTCCAAGGAGCATACGCCGACAAGTTTCCGGTCGTACCAATTCCCCTAATCTTCACTAGATGTGGATTATAATGTTTGGTCTAGATAACTTCTATGCCCAGGCTCACTACCTTTACAATGTTTAGGGTCAGCTCACTGCTTTACCAATGGTCACTCCCTGTTTCTCTCTCTCTGGCTCACTTCCAGTGGAGAGGATCACCTTCTTTCTCTTCATTTGCTCACTGCTCTTGGAAGGAAGCCACTCACAATTTATAGACCTGTAGGTCTCTTCATTTGCATGAAATAATGCATCATCCTCTTTATGTAGATGCTCTATTGAAGTACAACTTTCACCCGTAGATGAATATCTCTTTGCACAGAAGGTATCGGGCAAACCTCCGGCTTCCACGCAGCCCAAAAAACACTACTGGAAATAAACCTTACTTGGCGCGCAAGTCTACCTTGGCGCGCAAGTATCGGTGAGCAAGTCACAACGGGCGTGCACGTCCTCCTCAGACACTTGCGCGACTCAAGATTACTCAACTCCAAACCTGTGTGACTCGCTTCCTTTTACGCCCAATCCAATATTGGCACGCAACTCCACACTGGCGTGCAGCTTCAAACACCGGCGTGCAACTATCACCCTAGCGCGCAAGTCCCACCTGCGCGACCACACACAAACCACTTGCACGACCACCACACCTACATGAAGGGAGCTCTGATTTCTCAAAGTGTTGAACATTGGTTCAGAATGAAGAGGGCTGGTCCAGTATTTATAGGCAAATTGACCACCCTGCGCGATGGCGCACAAGTCACCTGCACGACCCAGTCTCGGTGCGCAAGTCTTTTGTCCTTTTAGACACTTGCGCGACCAACTCCCAAACATGCGCAAACCTATTTCCTTAGCCATATTTTGATCTTTTGATCTTAAAAAACATATTGAGTGCAAGTTTCCTATACTCCAAGTCCTCAGCACGCAAGTCCCTTTGCCAAAAACACTTTTCTTCAATTGTCGATTTTTAGGCCCAAAAAATTTGGAAAACACTGGAAAACGATGCCACCTTGTATCTGTTCTGTTGTACCACCTCCAGATCATCCATTCCCTTTGTCGATGTTCTTGAATCAATCATGGATCATTGACCTCAGCTCTTGAACTCGACATTCCATCATGATATCCTCTTTGTCAACAAATTTGTATGTCATTGTTTTGCTTTGTCAACAATCACCACTCCAATGTCCACTTTGTCAACAAACACAATCACCTCAAAAATGCTTCAATGATGCCTTGAGGGATTTCTCCCAACAATAATAATATTTTTTACCTGTATTTTCCAGATTTACACTTTAACAATTATAAATATAATATTTACCGAAATAAATATTCATAATGTCTAAAAATGAAAATTAAATATTTACGCAAAATTTACCTCTTGATTCCAAATATTGAATCCATATTTCCAAATTAATAACACAGAAGTGGCTGAAATTAGTTCATAATTAATTCTCTTTGTCAAAAAAGTGCATTTTTAAGATAAAATAACTATCAAAACATTAAATGATTTTTATGTCCATTTTCCAATTTTAATTACATAAAATGACCAAAATTGGATTTAATGGTAAAAATATAATCTAATTAAATTTTAAAACCAATTAAATGACAACATAACCATATAAATACATTAGATTAAAATCATGTTTTGAATTAAGATGCAGTATTTGGCACTATTCATTAAATTTGTACTTTATCAAAAAAAATTAAAAAATATCATCCAAAGTAAAATTTGATTTCTTGATTCTAAAGAAGAATATTATTTTTTCAAATATAAAATATAATATTGAAAAAAACTAGATTTAAAAAGGGTTCACCATCAAAAGGTGGTAAACAACATTATAAAGAATATTTGACTATTTATTGTTAAAATCAGATTATTTCTTCTTTTAAGCCTTTCGATTTTATTGGATAACTTAAAAAATGATTAGAAAACTTATATAATAATATTGTACTTAGTTCTGTTCATTCCCACCATTATAATGGCTAGGTGTTAATCATAATTTAAAATAATAATATTATATTAATATTTTTCAGTATACCACAATGTCATGTGCAACATAAGTTTTCAAAGACATGTTGTTGCATATAAGGTATGCCAACGAACATGGAATCCCCATTAAATTAAAATTTATTATTTAATACACAATTAATAATAAAAAGGAAAATGTTATTTTCTTTATTAACATTGGATGTTCCATTATTTCCCCCTTTTGGGAATTGAGTCCCCACAATTATATTCATTTATCAAATATGTGGGATATTTATCTCTCATATATTTTTTAGATTCCAATGTTGCCTCTTCAATAATATGGTTTTCCCACAAAACCTTTACCGGAATAATTAATTTTTTCTACAACAAATGCTATCTTCAGATAAGAATATGAACTGGTTGTTCCTCATAAGAGAGATTCTCTTCCAACTGAACTACCACTGAGCTCAAAACATGAGACGGATCTAGAATATACATTCTCAACATTGAAACAAGAAAGAAAATGTGTAACAGTGATAAGCATGGAGGTAACTCCACTCTATAGGAAACTAATCCAACTTTTTATAGGATTTGATATGGTCTAATGATCCTTGGACTCATCTTTCCCTTCATAAAAAATCACATCACACTTTTTTACGGAGAATCTTTGAGAAAGACATGACCACCAACCATGAAAGAAAGATCCTTCCTCTGGTTATCTGCACAAATTTTCTGCCTTCATTAAGCTGTTCTCATGTGCTTCTAAATCAATTGAACTTTTTGTTTCATCTCTTCTACCAATTCTAGTCCCATCAGTTTCCATTCACCTAACTCATCCCCAAAAGATGGAGTTCGACAATGATTTCCATATAATGCATCAAATGGAGCAATCTTTATAATGGAATGAAAACTATTATTATTAAAACAATTAACTAAAGAAATATTTTGGTAACAAATTCTTGGTAATACATTGACCATAAACGTAACATATCGTCCAATGTCTGAATTGTTCGTTATGACTACAAATATGATTATGGATGAAAAGATGTACTAAAATTTAATTCACTTCCCAACAACTTATGAAGGCCTTTATAAAATATAGAACAAAACCTGGGATCTCGATCAAATACAATATAGAGGGTAACTCCACGCAACTTGACTATATCTTTAAAAAACATCCTAGAATTTTGATCTATATATAATGTATCTCAAATAGTAAGGAAATGAGAAGATTTTCTCAATCGATCAACAATAAGCCAGATTTCTTTATTAGCTCAGGATGTTTTGGGTAATCCCACAATGAAGTCCATGGACACATTTTCCCATTTCCACTCTGGCACTAGTAATGAACGAAGAATTCCTTTCATTGACTACCGCTCTACATTAAATTGTTGAAAAATCAAACACATCATAGTAAATTCTACAATATCTCTTTTTATTCAATCCCACCAGCAATAATCTCGAAGATCTCTATAAATCTTAGAACATTAAGGATGAACTGAAAATGGAGAACTATCAACATCATGTGACAACTCATTCTTTAACTGTAAATCACAAGGCACACACAATCTTATTCCAAACATCATAACACGATCATTATTAATGTTAAATTCCGGAATCTTACCCATCCGAACAAACTCTATGTTTTTCTACAACTCATTGTATTCCTTCTATGCTATCTTAATTCTATCTGATAGAAATGATTTCACTGACACCTGAAGGAAAACGGATTAATTTCCTGCACTAACAACTTTTATTCCAAAGTTCATCAAATCATTAATAGGAGGATTGTTTTCCAAACATAACATGGTTAATTTGCATTAGACTTTCCACTCAAAGCCTCATCCACTTTATTTACTATTTCGAGATGGTAATGAATTGTGCAATAAAGGTCCTTGATTTATAACAACCATCTCCTATATCTCATGTTCAATTATTTCTGAGTTTATATATAAATCAAAATTTCAAGGTTAGTATATATTTCAAATTTTACTCCATACAGATGATTCCTTGAAATTTTTAAAGCAATAACAACAACAAATAATTCCAAATCATGTGTAGGGTAATTAACTCATGAGGTTTTAGTTGATGTGAATCATTATAAATTACATTATTTATCTTCATTAGGACACAAACATGTCTTTTTAATGAAGCATCACAATAAATAACAAGCTCACTATTTTTTGAAGGTACTTCCAAAACTAGAGCATTTACTAATTTTTGTTATTCTTGAAAAGAATCATCACATTATTTTGTCTAGATTAATATAACATATTTTCGAGTTATCTTAGTCATTGGGCTAGATAACCATATAAATTTTTCAAAAAACCACCTGAAGTAACATTGAAAAATAGGAAAGCAACAAATATATGTTATATAAGTAGGACTTAGCCATTCTTCAAAAAAATTATTTTAGCAGGACTAACAGCTATGCCATTTTTGAAAATAATGTTACCAAGGAATGAAATATGTTGTGACCAAAAGTCACACATTATAAATTTCCCATATAGTTTATTTTCTTTTAATGTTAGCATGAAATCCCTTAAATAAATTTCATGAACCTCTTTACTTTTATAATATAACAAAATATCAACTATAACTACAGCCACATTTTATTGCCTGATTCAACTGAGCCATCACACTAATAAATTGATCAATTATGATAGTAACCATCTCATGATACTTATTTGGAAGGTCATTTCCCGTTGTATTCCTTCCCATCACAACTACCTTATATCCTCTATGAAAAACAATTCTGAACAAACATATCATAGATAAAGAAACACAGTAATCTCTATATGATATATCATTTCAATATTATCAAAAATTAATTTATTTATATTAATTTAACAATACCCTAACCCCTAAAGTTTTCTAAACTGACCTATGAAACCAACTATATGAACCAAGCCTTAAACATTTCATAACCATTAATTGAGTTAATCATTCCCATTGAGAATCTTTCCATGTTTATAGATTTATAAAATTAGGTCATAACATATATATAAAAATTATAATATTACATGTTTAAACTTCTACTAAACATCAATTTTCATAAATTAAAAACTCATAAAAAATGGTCATGTCTTGTTCCATATTTTAGAAGTGATGAATTTTCCATGATCCCATCATTGAACCTATTCATCATTAAATCCTGTGAAAAAAATTCAGAAAACATGGGACTACGATAAAAAGATCAGTAAGGGATTCCCAAAGAAGTAAAACAGTATGTTTTTTTAAAAATAATGTACACCATGAATACTTTATCATAAGTAAAACTTTTCGCCATGAATTCTCATATAGTCAACATCCATACCCAATGCATTGGATGTTATATCATAACAACCCATCCTGGTATATCACATCACCACTCGTCATTTGGTTTATCATGTAACCACCCTTGAAATGTCCAAGTACCATTATAAAATCATAACCCATGAAATATTTCATATATAAACATTCAATTAATAAAATTTCATTTTCAATCAGAGTAATTCATTTAAAGATATTGAAATAATCAATCCATTTCAAAAAAACCATTTTCAATGACAAAACATGAAAAACAGAAAAATAGTTGTCTTTTTCATTTTAATAAAAAAGTATGGCTCAAAGAGAAATCCAAATAATGATTACATCGATAGAGAGGTCGTTATCACAACAAACGTCAAAAAAATTCTGTTTTTCATTTTGTAAAAATCTCATAGATAAAATATTACCTTTTATGTAAATTAAAAGTCATTTCGGTTTATCATATACCATATAAAATAAAGTTGTGTTGAAATAAAAATATTCCTCAATGAAAGGTGATTGAGATGAAGTCTCTTACCTCGGGTCTGACTTGACTCATCCGTTCTTTAATATCCTGAATAATAAACAACTGTTAATTTCTACTTGTGTAAGAACCTTTTTCAAGTTTATTATTCTTTTATATCACTTATTACAATGTTGTAAACCTTATTTAATCATTTATGTTAATAACAGTTGTTTTGTTGATATTTTGTACTTGATTAAAATATAAACTTCTTATTATTATATTTTTCCCATGGGGGATAATTTTAATTATATAAAGAATTAAATTCATGATTTACATATCATATAAATCATATATAACAAGTATATATGTATTTTAGAATATTCTATATAATTTGGATATATGAAAATGAAATGCACCGTTCATGGAGACAGTAAGCCGTACGTATGCATGTACACTACATTCATTTATTTTTACATTTTTAATGGAATGAAAACTAAATCATGCATAGGAATAATATAATTCCATAATATTATCATATATATTTCCAGTGACATCATAATGATACCATGATAGACGGTAGGAGATAATTGAACAATAATCATTTCAGGAGGTAGTAGTTTGTCTTCCATAGAAACAGTATGTTCGTATCCATTAGATGGAGATGTGTATATGTGTAGTTAGAATCCTTATCATAAAAACAACCAAGTATATTTTGGATACAATTTTTTTTATAAAATAAAGAAATAAAGTGAATTTAGGGGCTTGGAGATGTAAAATAAAATAACAGAATTTAATAGAAGACGGTACATTTATAAACGATGCATATCATGACACTAACAATTTATAACAACTTTATATTTCTAAAACCCCTAATTATATCAAAGATAACAAGTCATTATTACCCTATAATATGGGTATGTCCAAAAAAGTTTCAAAATAAATTTATTCTAATATTTATAATATGATTTATTTGAATCCTATATTAATGAATCAATTACCTCATCACCATTTAATCATACCGAAATTTATTTATTAAATATAAAAAAATGTAAATAAAATACTCTTATGTATAAAATATTTTTTATCATTGAAATTAATCTATATAGCCTATGATAATAATTATAAAACCCCATGTCATCTTTTTTACAATAAGATATATGTATATGTCATTTTTGTCTTTACTTTAAATTAATTCATATAAAGTATCATTATCACTCGCATGTGGCTCCATGAGGTCCCCAAATCGACCCAAGGATGTCCACAGTCAGACAATTATCTACAAATAGGATTAACACATATTTTAGGAAGATTTGATATTATTTAATTACAATTATTTACTAGATTTACGTTCCGTCAATTGTAAATAATATATATACTGGAGTAAATATTCATAATGTCTAAAATTAAAAGTTACTTATTTAAACAATTTAGGACCTCATAACTACAAATATGGAATCCATTTATCCAATTTCAAAACACTGAATGGGAAAAAATTTATTTAAAATTAATTCTCATTGTAAAAAAATCATGTTTTTAGTAAATAATAACTATCAAAAAATTGACACTTCTTTATGTCCAATTTCAAAGTGAAATTACTTCCAATGACCAAAATAGGATTAAATGTCAATATTATAGTCTAATTAATCTTTTAAACCAATAAAAAGAAAAATATATCCTTATAAATAAGTTATATTAAAAGCCAGTTTTGAATTAAAATGCCCAATTTTGCATTATTAATTATAAAAATTTTATTATCAAAAAATACCAAAATTTCATCCAAATTAAATTTTGATTTCTTGATTCTAAAGAAGAATATTATGTTGTAATATATATTAAATAAAAGTGACAGAAACTAGATTTATAAAGGGTTCAACATCAAAAGGTGTTAAACTAAATATTTTATGAAAAATAGACTATTTATGCTTAAAATAAGATTCGTTCTTATTTTAAGCATCAAGAATTTATTGGATAAATGTTAAAACATTTAGAAAACATGTATAATCATATTGTAGTTAGTTTTGATCATTCTAGCCATTACAATGGCTATGCGTTAAATACCATTTAAAATAATAATATTATAATAATATTTTTAGTATAACTCAACGTTGGGTGCAACATAAGTTTTTGAAAAAAACGATTGTAGCGTATCAGGTACGTCATCAAACATTACATCCCCTTTAAAGTAAAATTATTATTTAATTTACAAATATTAATAAATATGAATATTTTATATTCTCTAGTAACCTCGGGTGTTACATTTATTGTGTGCATTTTGGATTATTAGACAAACCATACACTTTTATCAGAGCAGAACAAGAATAATTTCAAAACAACTAATTGGAATCATTTTCACTAGCACCTTAACCATAATTTGAACATTGAAGGAATCCTGTGATTTAAAAAAAACATATGGTGAGAAAAAATTATTAGTAAGAGTATAGGTATAATTATGAAATAATATTAAATGTGGTGATCAAAATCATTATCATCATAAAATAATCATATGATCAAAGTCATGAGAGGAAGCATTAATAAGAGACTTAGATGTGGTAGTCCATAAAAATGAATCCTTCTATCTTAGATGTTAACTACCACACATATTTTTGTACAAATATAGCATTATGTTCACACATGTTTCAGTTTAAATAATTAGATTCATCAAATTATCAAATACATTGGTGCTCTATATAATTTTTTTCACACCCGACACACCATATCATTTAAATTTCACTATATAATTTCAAGTGCACTCATCACATCATAACATTTACATTATCATGAGTGCAACCTATTACATATATAAACATTAGAAATTAGATTTACCCATGGTAATGAATTGGTTATGTTTATTAAATCCTACATTAATAAACATTCATTTCCCAAAACAAATAGGGAATATCATACTTCACCATCAAACATTAGTGAAGACAATCCTGAGAAATAAAAGTAATATTTTCTTTTAAAAGAAGAGTTATTTTGGAACTCAATTACAAATCATGTATATCCAAGAAAATGAATTATAATAATGAAGAAATTTTATTTAGGAAACATCCATATTGAAAATGGTGTTAAAGAGGGAAAACCCAAATAAAGGAAGCTGGGTTTGGGATTTCCCCTTAGGTTATGTATGACTGCTTCTTTTACATTAATGTATGGTATATTAACATTGGAATCATTAATTAATAATTATTGAACCTTTTATTCATGAATATTATCATTATGGTTTTATTGATTTTATTTATGTTAGTTTCTATGAGTTATAGTGTTTAATTTCGTCGTTCTGGAGTGTTCATTTTCTAATTTATCATAATTGTTCACTTGTACACATGAATGGTAGTTCATGTTGAACATGGATAAACACCCAGACTTGTTATTATATGTTATTAATGATATTATAGATTATTAGATGATATTAAAAAGAATTGGGTCATATTCCATGAGAATGATTCATTAGATAAAAGTTAATGATGATTGATTTAGGTTAATTTTGGAAGTTCTACGAATATTATGAACTCATTTTGTTTTATCATTTTTTATTATGATTATAAGATATTTAATGAACACAAGAAGGGTAATAAAATTCTATTTTTAACCTATTTTTAACCATTGAATTGTCTTATTGGGATATTGGTTGATATTTATGGAAAATTAGAGTGTATCACCCACAATGTTGGTAAATTGGCACACCACAGGTGGTGATTTCATTTTTAAGAAGAATGGTTTGGAGGGTGGTGTTTAATAATTGATAATAAATTTTCATGGTAAACATACAATATATTTAAGGTAATAGAGTTTATAATTAACAATATTTGTGGATAAGTGAGGAAGAAATAATAAAATGAAACGAAATAAAAAGAAATTAAAAGGAAAAGGAAGAACATTTTACATATAAAATATATAATCATTGAGAACCTCTATAGGGACGTGTTTTTTGTATTTTTATGATACCATGATCTCTTGGACGTGGGGGGGACTACATAAGTGTATTGGGAAGAATTTTTACAAGCCTTTAAGGATGATAAGTTTAAGGAGAGGAGGGAGTGAGGGGCGGTATTTATATTCGAGGGTAGGGGTGTTTTTTAATATTTAAATTAATAGTTTATTATTTCCCCAGAGGAAAAGAAAAATTGAAGAATATTGTGACTAAAAATAGAATTAAGTGAATTTGAGTTCATACCATTGGCAATTTACATCATCCACGACTCATGTATGAGGCATAAATTCATTTATTTAACATATTTCGTAAATTATAGAATTTCACTCTTCACCAAAAATTCATGTATTTCACAAAAATAGAAACAATTAACCCCAAAATTTGTTCTACCTAAAAAATTATAAAATGGAACTCTTCTTTATCCAAATAATTTTTTAAATATGATACTTTTAATTTTAAATTTATATATTAATTTATTCTAAAAATTCCATTTTTAAACTAGAAATTTTTATAAAACCATGAAAAATTAATCATGGTCTCATAAATGTTTTTTAACCATAAGACAATAAAATATTAATTTATCAATACATTTTATAAAACAAATATTAATTTAAAATATTTAATTAATAATAATTTTGAAAGTTTTTATGAATACCCAACATTAAATAATGATCATATTATCCCTTATTAGATGCCTTTTTATTATACATTCATGGGTGAGGTTGCTATAAATTTGATCGATTTACTATTAATATGGGTCATATTAATATTCCTAATGGTATGTTTCTGTAAATAAGGGTATGATATTATTCACCAAAACATAAGTTGTTTCTTTCAGTCTCCAAATAACTTACTATTCTCAACAGTCTATGTCGGTTTTTCAAAATTCAAAATATATAAGCAATATAATAATTTTTAATTGTTTCTTTATAAATATCAAATACTATTTTATATCTCATTTAATCACATATAGTATGCTTTAAAATTATTGTGATGTTACATTTAATTTCATGAAGTCTTTTTAGGAAATAAAAAATGTTTCAATTTAGATGTTCATATTGTGGGAAAAAAGATACTGAATGTATCTGACCACTTTTTACTGTATGACCATGTTATGTAAGAATTATTTTTATATTCAATAAACCACTAATCCTAAAAAGTATTTGGTAGTTTAAAAGAGTGATTTTTGGTCCATATAAATAAATTATGTAATGTTTTATGGTTGGTTCATTATAAATGATATCCATGAAATTGTTAACATATCTTCAGAGGTGAAAATAATATTTCTAGAATGCCAATAAATTTTTATTGCCTGTTTTTCTGTAGAAATGATATAAAATTTTAACTTTATCATACTTCCTCATATATTATATGTTGTTTCATGATGGATTTTCTATAGGAAACATGGTTGTTAATATAGGAAACTATGTAGATGATAATATCCTTCGAAATCAACATTCTATAATTGATAAAATTTTACAAAGTAGTTTAATTCCATGATTTTCGATTTTACACATGATATAATGTATGGTATTTTACATATTTACGATTATAAATATATATAATTTTCAAACATGTCAATATAAAAAAAATTTGTGAAACAACACCATCTGGTCTTTTGTGTGACATTGAATCCAGTAGTTGAGGGAGGGAGAATCATTAATTTAGAAAAGATAGCAGATATCATGAGATGATAAAAAAAATTGGTAATTCATTTAATTTTTCATTTTGAAGGTTAATCTAATCAATGGTTTCAATTATTTTATAATATCAATGTGAGAGAGAGAATATCTTGGTACACTGGAGTGATATATATATAATAATAATCTATTCATGGAAATATATTTCATTAATATTGTTCGAATATGAATGGGGAAACACTTATCTGTATTAAGGTAAGATTAGGATTCAATAGCTTATTACAAACCATATCAAACAATATTTTTTGGGTAACAAAAATTTATTATGGATTTATATTTTTAAATTAATATATTTTACTTTTGATTGACAAAACTTTTAGATATATAATTATACATGTGAGAATTTAAATGCTATGAATATTTATTTCGTTAGTATAGAATCTTGAGATATGGTTTTCTAATACTAATGTTCATCATGATGAAAAATTTAAAAAAAATTCAAGGTGGTATAAGATTGGGATGAAGTAAACTATAAAATAAATTTTTAATCAGCAAACATTTTCCAACCATGGGAAAAATATTTCATGGATTGGTAGATATGATTTTGAAATTTGTATTGGTGTCTCTTTTTTGATAATAGGGCTCATTAAGGAAAATATAATATTCCTGAAATATCTATGTGTTGGGAAATAGATAACCATCAAATGGTGATATTTTTTTATTTCAAATGAGTAAGGGAATTTTAAAAAAGGTGTCCCATATTATTTAAACACATTGGAAATAATCAACATCAAAATGAGAATATAGAGAAAAAATCATTTTATGTTATTACATATGATATTGGTTTACAAATGATGTGGTGATAGGTGCATTAGTATTTTATTCCAATTATAATGATTCCCTGGTTTACTCAGGATCATAAAATTCTTTCATTTTTATGAAATCTTCATTTTAAAGATAATATCACCTCATGAACTAAAAATATAACTTCTGGGGAGAAATCCTGGTTGATATATTTAATAAAACATGATTTATATGGTCCGTCCTATTTTTATAATTAGGATAGAACATCCAATAAATATTTTTAAACGTCTTTTAGTTATAGTGACTCGAATTTACATATTTTTTAAATTGTATCACTAGATATGAATATATTTTAGTTCAATTCTAAAGATAATATCACCTTTATAATATTTGGGAATTTTTTATAATACTTATAAAACAAACCAGTATATAAAATATTTTAATAATTTTATTAGTTTGTATTTTTCCCATAATAAACAACATTTAAGTTGTAATAAATTACATATCATGTAAAATCCTTAGTACATCCAACATGAATTCAACTATATTGAAAATCATACTTAAACCCATTAAAATCATTTTAAATAATATAATGAGAAAAAAAGGCTCAGAAATGGAAAAACCCAAATCAATTAGTATATTATAATTATATGAGATCATAAAAGAGAGATTCCCCTTAATATAGTAATCATTGAGAGAAAATAATCATTTATTAATTCACAATCTCAAAAATACTAAAATTATGTATTTCGTAAAACACATTATAAGAAAAAATAAAGTAAAAAATCATAATCAATGTGGTTTCATAGAAAACAAGAGTACCCATAAACAATTTTTCTTGAAAATATACATTTTCACCCAATAAGGGAATAATAATTCCTTAAAACAAAGGAACGTTATATTTATATACAGTAATAGAAACATTTCCTATACCAAAAGTTTGGAACTATTGTAAAAGCTTCTGAAACCATTGGTATAGCCTATACGAACGGTTTGGGAAGCAGTTGGGTGATTTGGCATGGGTAAATACCAATCCCAACTGTTTGGAGAAAATTGTTGGGAAAGAAATATCCCATCGATTTTTCAAACCATTGTGATAGGTCCTTCCAAAAGGGTTTCCTAAGACATTGAGATTTGTATATATAAAATAAATGTTCTAGTAGAGGTTTAAACCACCAACTTACGTATTATATATCAATATCTTTACCACTCTCAAATAGTATCCATAGTGTGTATATTTGGATATATATATATATATCAATAATTTATATATTGATTTATTTGATGATATTCGATAAATTTAATCATAAAAAAGAAAGGTACATATCCAAATAGTTCTCAAATCCATTGGGATAGGCCTTTACCAATGGTTTTGGAAACCATTGGGATAGGTACACTCCCTTTCCCAAAGGTTTTCCCAAACCATAGGTAAAAGTGGTCTGAAATTACCCTTTCCCAATGGGTTTTCAAAACATTTTGGAAAAGTTGCCTCAAAGTACCCTTTCTAAATGTTTTTGGAAAACCATTTGGAGTAGTGGACCCATTACCAATAGTTGGAAAAAACTACTAGGAAAAGTGGCCTCAAAGTACCCTTTCCCAATGGTTTTGAAAAAATGTTGGTAAAAGTGGACTCAACGTACCATTTCCCAATGGTTTGGTAAAAACCATTATGGAAAGTAGACCATTTCCATACAGTTGGAAAAAATTGCCTTAATGTACACTTTCTCAATAATTTTCCCAAACCGTTGGGAAAAGTGGTGTGAAAGAACCCTTTCCCAACAGTTTTGGAAAAAATATTGGTGAAGGGGACCTATACAATGGTCTGTATAATCCTTTTTTATAGGTTGGATTTCCAATAATGATTTTAAATAAAAATATCTCCGTGAAACTCATTAGACAGAAGAAAAATGTAATGATAGTTACTTTGGTCATAATCATTCTAGGAAACATAAAAACCCCTTCATGTGGAATAACCAATTATGTAATCATCAATTATATATTTATATATATATATTATAATCCTTAAGAAATTCCTTAGATAGAGATATCGAGTTCACCTTTCATTATATGTTATATTAGTATCACCTATCTTAACAAGTTATATCAGGTTCACACATCAGCATTACAACATTATGTGAAATATATATGACAGTAAAAGATAAATTTTTCCCTTAATAATATATTAATCATTACGTTATCATTTTTAAACCATTTGAAATAAAATTTATGATATTGAGATATCCCATAACTTTAGAACAAATTTTTAAAAATAAAATTCATTGATCAAATGAATTTAGTATCTCATAATGGAAGAAACATCAAAAATTAAAAATGTGTCCATATGTAAATATTGAATAAAGTGGATATTTGACATTTGACCTCATCCTATGGAGATACTGACTTAGAATACAATAGTTTTGATGATGATGAGGACCCTGATGTGATGTATGTATATCAAATTGAGGACAAATATGACTTTTTAAATGAATTTGACTCTTGGATAGAAGAAAATGAGATATCTTGTTTACATCATTATTAAAATAGTGAAATGGATTCTAATACCTTGTTTCAAATAGTAAATTTAATGTTTATTAATTTTGTGGATGAATTTTGGAGAAATAGGAACATCAACACTAGAAAGATTCCATGGTAATGAATCTACATTGTTTTCTTCTTTTTAAAAAGACTATCTGTCTTATTTGAGCTTCCTATATGATCATATTTTCAAACCTATTCATTTGTGAATACAACATGGTTTATAAAGTATTTTGGAAGAAGGAAAAAAATTTATGAAGTTATTTTTTTATGATATTGTATAATAATTTACATTTGTCCAGGTTGCTGTATTTGTGCTTATTAATCTGCTTGTATTTTGGTTCCTTTGGTATAATTTCCTCACCAGATGTGATGTTTTCTTAGTTGTTGGAATGTTACTCAGTATATTGTTTTGCTAATAGTTATCTTCATTTATTATCTGTACTGCTTTTTTGGATTGTTTTTATTGCTGAAAGTCAATGATATATGATTTATACTAGTTTCTAGGAACATTTTTTTGAAATTGGGTGATGATTTGTTTTTTCTACAAGGGAGGATATGTTGTAAGATTAATGTCTAAAGTGTTTTCACTATTCATTTTAATCATGGATATTTGTATTTATAAGGACATATACACTACTATGATTGGATGGTATGATGGTTCCACTTGATCATTATATATTAATTATTCATCTTTTTTATTTTTGGGAATTCTAGATCTATATCAGTTTGTTCAACAAATTTTTGGGGATTAGATTTAACGTCTTTTCATCATGTATATTCTTGAATGTAATTTTTATAATGTATCATTTTTTCTAAATTTTTGGTTAGTTAATAGTGAATTAGTGGACTCATAGTATTAATTGTGAAACATTTCACATGTAATGAAACCATTTTACACATTAAATACAGATTTATTTCATTCAGAGTCGTATTAGTTGGAATCTAAGGGAAGATCATGATGGTATAATAAGGGAGGGTGATGTCACTATATTGTTTAAAGAGATGGATATGGATCTACATTCCACAATTGTAAGAAAAACTATAGTAAACTATGAGTTTTCATTGGTCATGGATTATGAAGTAGATCCTAAAAGGGTATGACTACACTCATTTTCATTGATATCTCTTATTTTTATTAGTACACATTTGTAATCTCCCAAATTGAGAAAATATTAATCCTTTGTAAGCTCATTACACCTATGGTATAATTTTTAATCTCTCATGTTGTATTAAATTCATGATTAGTGTGGGTTGGGTATCCATCTCACACTTCATTCTCTTTCCTAATAAAATCAGTATATGTCATTGTGAGCAGTGATAATGGAAAATGAAATACATATCATCATGAAGATTTGATTATCACTATGTCCAGGGCGTCAAGAAGGTGTAACGACTCTTCCTTTTATCTATTCCATTGGGGTTTCGATTTTCATATGCATTGTGACCCATCGTTGATTTCTACGTTGGTAAGTCTTCCCGGTCTCCCCCTTTCGTTTCATAATCCTGCGATTACTTGTGCAATTGGAAATATGATTGGATGCTTTATTTACTCCGATCAATGGTCTGAGTTAGTATCTCACCCGGTTTGGCCAAGCATATGTGTTGAGGTTGATGTTGCATGACCTCATGTGAATTGTGTCTGGATTACTGATGCCAAAGAGTTTATATGGATGCAGAAAGTTGTTTTTGAGTCAAAGATAAAGTACTGTGTGAGGTGTAGACGATTAGGACATTTGGAGGCTGCTTGTCGTAGGGGAGGGCTGAATGGTTCTTCATAAGGGATGGGTGGACACAGTGGGGATGGTTGCAGGGTGCGTGTTGCTGTGAGGTCGAGTTATTTGGCTATGAAGGATGGCCCTATGGAAGTAGATATGATTACCAACCCTGGATTTTCACCTGGACAAGGGGATCGGCTGAATTCTGTTTTCTCTGTGGGTAAGGTGGGTGAAGTGCAATCTGTTGTACATTCAGTGATGGGTATGATGCAGGTTCAATCTGATGATGTGCAGGGCCTTGCAGGTGTTTTGAAGATAGTGCAGGTGTCATTTAACCCCGCAGTGCCGCAAGTGTTTGACAGATTGAAGGGTGATCATGGATTTGAGTCAAGATCTTTGGATGGGGATAGTGATTGACATCCGGTTCTTTTAGAGGATAATTTGGTCTCTTTGAAGGGTGCTCAAGAGAGTATGAGCAGGGGCCCTGTGAATGTTGTTCGAGAAATGGAGGGTGCTTTCTTGCAGGACAATATCATCAGCAGTGCATGTGATGTGGAGGAGGTGATTGTGAATGAGCCTCCAATTGGTCATGGGTCTGAATAGCAGGTTGTCGATGGGGGTGATGTGCAGGTGGAGTATCAAATTGGGCTTTTGTCACATTCTTGGAAGTAGAGGACTGACTTGGAGATTAGAAACGGATTTTCTAGTTTGGTGATGGATGACCTGGTGTAGGACTATGATGGAGTGGTAGTTATGGGTGAAAAAACCATAGAGGGGCAAGGTATTGTGGATTCAGATGGTCATCTTGGGTCACTAAAAGGGAAAGTGGATGGTTCTAATGTTACTGCTCTGGATTCCACTGGAATTTGTCATACAGAGGTGGAGAAGGGCGTGATTTCTAACACCGAGGGTGAGGTTTCATCCAAGGCAGATGGGAGCATTTCACAGGAGATTGTTGCTTGTGATTTTCTTATGAAGCATGGGACAAATATTGGTTGTGAGCTTGTGGGTAATTCACAGTGTCTTGACATGCTTGATTCTAACATTCAATATCAGCAGGAATGGGGTGTCGATGAGGGTTACCCTACGGTGAATATTTCTGTAAATTAAGGAGATTGTTGTGATAGTGACAAGGAAAATGAAGGTGGCATGATCTGGTCTTCCAACAGTGATGTTGTCCAGGGTGAGAAGAGCAAGGTGTATGGGAATGCAGAAGCGATGACTAC
Organism: Viscum album; assembly: GCA_963277665.1. NCBI lineage: Eukaryota > Viridiplantae > Streptophyta > Magnoliopsida > Santalales > Viscaceae > Viscum > Viscum album. The sequence goes on along the minus strand of OY728135.1, from coordinate 1,991,455,792 downwards.
CCGACCATGAAGAAGGTCGGGGAGGGATTATTCTTATCTTCCAAATCCATTGTCTACCAGGTCTTCTGTTGTTGGGGGGGAGAAGGTTGGGCTACTTGGTCCTCTAAGGAATTTCTCTCTTTGGAGATGTTAATCCTCAGAAGGAAGTACTCCAAGATTTTGCAACATTATGACATCTCTAAATGGGAATCAGCCATATAGTGGATGAAATGTATCATGGGGATAGTAAGGGATCAGACTACTATGCACTGTTATTGTTATTTCACGTTCTTGTATTGGACTGGTGGTTTTCCTTTTATTTAATAAATGTCATAGGCTTTCCTCTGACTGAGTTTCCTGGTATAATATTAAATAAATAAGTCATATTATTAAGTAAACCAATTTAGACATAAAACTAATTAGTAAAAATGAAACAATTTATTTTTTAATTAATAAATTACATAATATTGTTAAACTGTAAATAACACAACAACAAAATTTATTTAATATTAATATCACATGTAAATTATTTACAATAAATAAGAAATGGTTTATTACATTCATCCAAAATTTTGGAAATTACCCCCAAATAATTTCTACTAAGTAATGTAATCAATGGTTAATAATTTATAAATACTAGTATTGAAGTCCAACATCATAAAGGGGTTAATATATGTCCATTTTGAAATGTGTTAAAGGGAAAGAGTAATACATTTATTATATTTTATTTAACGATAAGTGAAAATTTGCATACTCAAAAAATAATATTTAAATAATTGTTATATAGGTTTATACATAAGATAAATTCAACAATAAAAATTAATTATATATTGAGAAATTTATATTCATCATGTTATTTTATTTATAATTTTTAGATATTAAATAATTATTTAATGGATGTATAATAGTGATGAAGTAAATAATTTATTAAAGGGGCAATCAATTAAATGATATTAATAATATAAAAATAAATATAATATGAAATATTTGATGCCATCCAAAAAAATTTTGCAATCCTATGAAATGTTATTGATGAGAGAATATATAGTTTTATGGAATATGTTGTTATGATCTTTTAGAATGTACAGTACTATATATTTTCATAATGTACATAAAAGAGATTTCAATGTAAATAATATTTTATTAAATGATTTAAAATTCATAAAAAATTTATTTATACCAAATAAAATGTATATTGTTAAATATGTCATAAATGAACAAATTGATGTTATTTTATATTTTTTAGTAACTATATTAACCATATTTTGTAAAAAGAAAAATTTTCATGGTAAGAGTTATGTTATTTTACTAAGGTTAAAAAGCCAAAATATAAGGTTAATATTGAAACCTTAACATGTAAAAAATCTATTTTTTGAGACTATTTTTACCCATAATAATGTGATCCTATAAATAATTAACTTTTTACCTATTTAAAATAAAAAATATATTTATAATAAAATATTAGTTTTGATTTTTCAAAATGTGCCTCTACCATCTCTTATAAATGGGATCTTCTCCTTCGCTATCATTCACACATATAAAGCCTTTTATCATGTACAAATGTTGGAAACATACTATCCCAACACCCCTCAATACATCCTAGAGGCCATAATTTTTTAAAAAATCTATCCTATGGAATCATTTTGTTTTCGAATCAATAGAAGAAACCCAAAGTAGTGGTTGTTTTTTATCTAAAATTTTAATGTTTTATTCTTCTTCTGAATCATCATACAATGTTGTTTTCATACTGAAGTAACTAATATAGTATCATCTATATTCTAATAAGTTATTTTGATTATGGTATGATCATACTATTTTATGTACCCATCCCACGAAAAAGTATCCCCATGAATGAATACATATGGTTTACTATCTCTACAATGTGGTGTTATTTGTTTTTCAATACTAAATTATTAAAGTGGATATAATGATTAATATAATGGATACCAAAATAAATATTAGAAGATATTTACTCTTTTAAATTATCATACAATCCATTTACTTGGCCCTTTACCATTATGGAAATGATATCATTGCTCGTGAATTTTAGGACTTATCCTCTCCACAGTTCAATGAGATTCATCTTCCATGTTATAAATTCGTGAATGATTATAATATTATATATAGTTAATATGTTTAAACTATATGACATAATAATTTTATGGGAATTATAAATATATATATATATACATATATGTGAGTTACTTTCTTCTATTCAATATGATAAGAAAATGAAAATAGTGTTCATGCATATGTACGACGTAGCATCTCTAAGAACTGTGTATTCCAGTCCATATATTATATATATATACTAAATATATATGATATATAAATAATTTATTATATTTTTTAATTAACTATATTATGATCTATGTGATACATTCCTGAATGATAAGTCCAAACACATATGATAAATAATGTAGTTATTTCCCAAAACATTTTTTTAAATTTAGATTATTATTAAATATGAAATATAAAGTCCTAAATAATTCATATATGATATTATAAATATTTTTATGACTTTGGGGTATGTTAATAATATCATTCAGAAAAGTATATTGGATTTTCAGACACATATGGATTGAATTTTACAAACAGTAATGGTTAATTACACAATTTAATTATTATTTGAGATTGTTTGTACATTAGTATTTAAAGGGACATATTTATCCTCCATGTTAAGGTTTCTTATATTTTTTTAAAATGAATATTTTTAAGGGTTTATGTAATGTAATGTTTAACTGAAAAAACATTTCAAATGTTTCCAATATTTATTCTTCTAAACCATTCTCATTCATGTCTGTGATTTCAAAATGGGTTTTGTGAATTCATTTATAAGGACATGAAATTTTTAAAATTTTACTTATTGAATATTTCAAAAAGGATTTAGTGTTTTATGGAATACTATGATGCCAAAATCTATTTTGAAATGTATTCCATTAGAAATGGGTGGATTTTTAATAAATGATTTCAATTTAAATGGGGTTTTTTTCTTAACAACTTTTTAAAGATTTTATTAGATTATTTTAATTTATGATAACATAATTTGATGCATTTTTAATTTAATTGTTTTTTTTTCTTATGATACAATACACCATATATTATTGAATGGTTTATGAATAGCTTTGACTATGGATGTTCTATTTTTATACCATTCATGATCTATGGACATTGTATTAAGATCTCTCATACTATTTTTTATATGAATTAATAAGTTATTTACGATTTCACTTTTTCATATGAGTAATGATTTTGACTTAGTAAGTGATGAGAGAGGCCCACTATAGACCCTCGATGCATTATCTTGTATCATGAGATGAAATTAGTTGGAAAGAAGCCCTTCGAGTTTATTTTCCAAGCAGTTTATCATTTTCATAACGACAGGTAATGACCCAAATCAGATGAGCTTCAACCCAAAGACTTCAACTATGTCAAGGATAGATCTTGATAGTTGCTGTCATGAGGATATATCATGATAGTGTAGATGTATGAAATTATTCATTTCATATTATGATATTTTTATTGATATTATATGTGATTATTATACATGTATAATATCACTAGTTATACTTATTTCATAAGTTATTATTTATTATTACCATAATATACAAGAATATTATGTTAAAAGGGATTCTAATTATGTTATATATCTTTCATAATGGTTTATTATTATATATATATATAATAGATTATATTGTACCCATACCCTTAATGATCATATGATCTCACCCCGTTCGTATTATTTATTTTCCTAGGATTTTATTAGGTGTATTATGATGGATATAGGGAGTTAATATAAGAGAATGATAGAAATTTCAATGGATTATCTATGTTTAATTTGATTTTTTGAACTGTAATGTATATTTTACATATACAATATTCTCTACGACATCTAATCTAATCGGTCCATCAGGATTTAATTCAATAACATTGTTTCAATATATTAAAATAATGAACTCGATCCTAGATTCATGGGTCTAGGCATTATAGTTTGTATAAAGTAATATTTAGAGTTAAAATTAGAATCATGATTCACAAATCAAAAAATAGAAAATAAATCCCAATGAATGAATTTGAGGATATGTTTATGTATATGATATAATCCACTATATTTCGAAATGGATGAAATAGATTAATCTTTTAGAGTTTTGGATTGATCAGAATATTCCATCATTTAGAAATCCTATAAACGATTCTTCCTAACTCTAACACTATGATTTTTGTTTATTCCATTATGATTTTAGTTTTGGTCGACGGTTTGGATCCATATACTAATACAGGAAATTGTTATACCACTGATAATAAAGAGATTACAAAAGAAAAATGAGATGAAGGATGTACTAAGGAATTATATAATGAGCAATAGATAATGGTTAAAGAATGGAGTATAATGATTGACGTTCATGTGATGGTAGATTCATTAATTATTTATTAATAATATTTTATTATCAATGTAATAGATATATAAATTATGGAATATATGAAGATTGTGATGAAGTACTTATATTATATGTATTTTAAAGCACGATAGTTTACATTATTGTTTTAATGTGAGTAATTAATTCATATTTTTGTAATGTTATAATAAGAGAAACATTATGTTTTATGAAAATATGATGTTAAGATTGATATAAGAAATTTAGATACCTTTTTAGTCTATTAATTTGGATAGATGTATTTAAGATATGTAATATAGTAGGATTCGAGTAAGTTGAATATTTGATATTATTGGTTGAAGTTAAATTATGGTTTATTGGGTACACTGGGATAACTTAATTGGTTTTATTAGACATTTAGAGGATGAAGGGAATACATGCGGGTCATATTATTTTTAAAAATTGTTTCCAGAGTTAAGAGAATAATTTATAAATTTCATTTACTGGTTTTAGGGATGACATAAAAATGAATCAATTCACAAACAAATGATAATATTGTGTTTCTGACATGTAATGAAAACATTTATGTTCTTATATGAATTGTAAAATAATTATTCAACTATTTGGAAAATATCATTAAACCCAAAATTATATACTTAATTTTCATGATGAAACAAACTGTCCAATACATCATCAATGATTTTTAGTTTTATGATTGTTAACATTTTCTTAATTATGTTTTCTACCACTCTTCATCAGAATATGATGGTTATATTTTTATTAACGTCCATGGTTTCTTACATGGAACCATTGTATGTTTTTTCTATTGAAAATTTTAACTTGCCGTTATTTATATTAAATTTGACCATTTATTAACCCTTAATCTGATGTTGTATTTTAATGAAGGAATTTTTGAATCGTCAAAGCACAGTTACTATAACTTAATTTTAAAATTGTGAGGATGAAATTTATTGATTGAGGAGATAATGTAGAAACTTAATATTCCCAAATACGTGTCCTTTTGAACAAATTCCTAACATGCATTGCACGTAACACTGAGTTTGATCACAACATAATCTATCAATGTATCCATTAAAAATGATGGTATGAATAGTATTAACTATATTATGAAATTTATAAAAAAAAATTTAAATAGACTTCATTTTTTTTGAATTCTTAATATCAAAATTATATTCAGTTAATTTTTGGTAATTTTTTTAAAATTATAATTTTGATTAATAGTAAAAATGACTGCATTATTGTTAGAAAACATACATTTTCATATAACTAATTATTATAAATTAATTTTATGTTAAAGCTATAATATATAAAAATACAAATATTAATCCAATTTAGTTTATTGGAATATTGTTTTGTGAAAATTATATATATAAACTTAATAAACTTTTTACCAACTCTTTTACCCGCCTTCTCACCACATTAACATTAATGATAATTTTACAACATATATAAATGGAATTTTAAAAAAAATGGACATTAAAGTTTTTAATTAATATGAAATTTTTTATCCAATAGAGTCAATATTTTGTTGGTGAATATTTACTAAATTAATTTTTTTTATTTACAATGTTTAAGGTTAAATCATATAATTAAATGTAAAAAAAAAAATAAAACATTTAAAATTATGCAAAAACTTGTCCTAATATCATTGGTTATGTGGGTTTTAATTGACAATAACCTTAGGTAAACATTATGATCTTCTTATGGATCTTATGTAAGAATAATAAATTATTTATCTTTTATTTAATGATAAGATAAAAATTTCATAATCAAAATTTTAATAACTAAATAATTTTTAATACATGGTTATATATATGATAAATTTTGATATAAATATTAATTTTAAATAAAATAAATTGACCTTCATTAAGAATTTTTTTTAATTTTTAGAGATGAAATAATTGATTTTTATGCTTGTATAATAATGATGTAGTAAATAATATATTAAATGAAGAATCAATTATATGATATCAATAGTATTAAAATAAATATAATTTGAAATATATTATGCAATTCACAATTTTTTGGATGACTATGAAATTTTAGTGATTATATAAGGTATTATTTTATTGAATCAAGTTATTATGTTTTTTTAAAAAGTCAAGTACTAAATAGTGTCGAAATTGACAAAAAATTTATTTTAAAATAAATAATATTTTATTACATCATATAAAATTACAAAAAGTCTATAAATCTCCCAAATAACATTAATTATGTTAAATATTTCATATATAATCTAATTATGGTGAGTGTTTCGTTTTATAGTAGATATATTAACACTATGGTGTAAAAAGGCTAGTTATCACTAGACGAGTTAAATTGTTTATGTAAGGGTTAAAACCAAAATATAAGGATAATATGGTGACCTAAAAATGTAAAAAATCATTTTTTGAGAGGAATTAAACCCATCTGCATATTCTCTTATAAATAACTCACTTATTAGATATTTTAAATTCAAAATAAATTTATAATAAATTAATTGTTTTGATATTTCCAAAAGTTCCCCTCACCTCTCTTATAGAGGGGAACTTATCCATCTCTTCAATTTAAAAATATAAATCCATTTATCTTAAAAAAACCAACCCATTTACTATTATAAATTCCCCAAATTCATCCATGATTCCATACATTGGGAATAAATCCAACAAAATGAGTCCTTATGTTAAAATCAAAAGAAGATACCTGAAAAAGATTTTATTTTATTGTCAATTTTTTCAAAGTTATATTCTTCATTTTACTTCCTCTTGATATGTTTTCACTATAATAAATTAATTAATATAACATAATAAATATTCTGATTTGTTGTTATTATTATGTGGAAACCATACTTCTCTATTTATCCATCCTATGATGAATAATATCACCTTGCGTGAGTGTGGACGACTTACCATAACTGTATTGTGGGGTAATTTGTTTTCCAAAACCAATTTAATTAAATGTGTATAATAATGAATATAATGGATAGAAATAATATATATTATATTAAATTGACTTTTTTTTATTATAATACAATCCATCTCCCTTCCACATTACCATCACTAGAATGATACATTCATTTATGTGTACGTATGACATACCGTCACCACAAGGCGATGAGATTCATCTTCCAAATTAACCATTCAATAATGATTATAAAAATATATATAATAAATAAGTATTAAAATTATGTAATAAATATTCTACTGGAATAATATATATATATATTTATACATAAATTTTATTGACATTCATTTATTCAATACAATAAGAAAATGGAAACAACACCCATGTGTATGTCTGACCTATTGTCACTATGAATGGTGTATTAGATTCCATATATTAAATATATATTTATATAATAAATATATATTACATATAAATAATTTTTTATATTATTTATGTATGTAAATTATAATCTATGAAATATTTTCATGAATAACAACTCAAAACACGTACGATAAACAAAGCCATTATTACCTATAACATTTCATTAACTTGGGATTATTAATAAATGGGTACTATAAAGTCATAAATGAATCATATATGATATCATAATTATTATTATGACTCTATTATAATTTAATAATATTTTTAAATCCACAATACATAAGTTTTGGACACGTATAGAGGGAATAACACATATGGTATGAAGTTAATTTCGAGATCTGTTCATTATCTGAGATTATTTGTATGTAAGTATTTAAGGGGACATTTTTATCATATATATCCAAGATTCTTATATTGTGTTAAAAATAAATATGGGCATTGTTTTATATAAAAAACACGTCAATTAAAACTTCATTTTAAATATTTCATAGTTTTATTCCTCAAAATATTTCACATTATTTTCAATCATTTCAGAATGGGTTTTATGAATTTATTTATAAGGTCATAAAGATTTTTAAATGTTAGTTTCTGAATTTATTTAAAAAATTTCAAAGTGGAATGGTAATCTTTGATTAAAAAATCTATTTTTAAATGTTTTCTTTTAAAATATTTTTTTATTTGGAATAAATGATTTCAATGTAAAACGGGTATTTTTTCACAAATATTTTTATGATGTTGTTATATTATTTTCATCTATCTCTGCATAATTTGTTAGATTTCAGGCTTAATTTAGGTTTTTTGTTATTATATAACTACCATATTCGATTAAATGGTTTATGAATAGGTTGACTATGGATGTACTATTTTTATACTATTCGTAGTTTGATGATATTCCATTATGATATCATATAATAGTATTAATACGAATGTTTATGATTTTTATGATTTCCCAATTTAATATGAGAAATAAATTGGACATAGTAGGTGAAGAGAGGGGCCTAATATAGCCCCATGATGCATCTGTATGTCTAATGAGGAGAAATTTGTGGTTGAAAATCCATTCACATTTGTTTTCCATGACGTTTAACATTTTTAGGAGGATAGATCTTGAAATAAAATTAAATGTGTTTCTACCCACAAACTTAAATTGTCACAAGGATAGATCTAGAAATTAGCTATATTGAGGATATATCTTGATAGTGATGATGTATTAAATTTTTTCATTCCCTCATTTTGATATTTTTTATAGATATTCCATGTGATTATTTGACTAGAAAAATATCCATTATTATGATTAATTTATATGTTATTATTTATTATTGACATAATATGATGAATATTTGGTTTAAAGGGTTCGTATTTTAATTATATAAATTTCCTTAATGTTTCTGATTACATATTAATAATATATTTCTTTTTACACATTCCATTACTAGTAATCTATGCCCACCCATTTATTATTTATTTTTTCCTAGGATTATAAGAAGTTTATTATGATTGATATGTAGGGTTAGTCGAGTAGAATTATGGAATCCTCAAAGGGTAATCTTTTTTGTATTTTTTGTTTTGAATTTTATTGTAAGGTTAATGTATATAATCAATTTTCTAAAACAACAAACTGATCAATATTGTGGGATTTTATTCCATGTTATCATGAAAATGCATTAAAATAAATCATCTGCTCTGGGATTATAGATTTGGGGGTAAGGGATCTAGACTTAAATAATAAGTAAATATCATCATTAGACAAGAATACAATTTTTTATATTTACTTTTGATCATTTCTCATTGATATTTTTGGATAATTGGTTCATAAATCATACATTAAAAAAACATGCATTAAATTTTAGATAAATATTATATATATTTGTGTTTCCAACCCTAATAGACATTTAAAATGAATCATGTTTTCCATTAATTAAAAATATTTTTGATTTTCAATGTCACTATTTCGTTGTTTTAACTCTTCATTAAAATCTACAAACAACATTTGAAAATATGGTATTATCAAATTAATATAACTTATGGTTATAAAAATATAAATTAATAGAAAACATTTATAAAACATGATACCAAAAGAGATAGTTTTCCTTTAACAGAAAAAACTGTCAACTGATGTAATCATTAACTTACTATGGAAATTATCCTAAATTCCAAAATATTATCATATTACATATTTTTAGAAACAATAATGGTAATATCATAATAATTATGCATTCGTTGAAACCATGATGAACCATAAAAACATTTTCCTCGATGATATACAATTTTACCCTAAAAATATATAATCATTCATTTAAAATAATATCGTTATCTTGCCCAATGAAATTGAATTTTTTCCATGAGTACTATTTAATAAAAATATAAAATTAATGAAGGTTCTTTTAGAAATAAATTCATAAGAAAAATTTAAAATAGGTATAATATGACCATTAACATATGTATTAAAAATATATTCCACTTAAAACATAAATCTTCAGAGAACCTAATCATTATCAAATCCATCAAAGATATCTATTAGGATCACTCATCAATGTGATCTATATTAATATCACACTTACTCATGTGATATATTAGGTTAACCCATCAACATACAAAATTAATGGGGCCAAAAAATCAATTAATCATATAATATGTATGATTTCCTTCATCTAAATCAAGGAAATATCCTTTTGAACTCCCAAATAAAATATTTTTGAATATTCTCATTACCCTTTCCTTAAAAATCAAATTTTATAATCAAAATTTCTTATAACATAGGGATATATGATTTTTCGTTAAAGGAAGCATATAAGACTATAAAGGGATACAAATATAAAATAAAAGATATAGTTTTAGGAAAATCAAAAGATGTTATATATGATAAAATAAATCATTACATTTTTACTCTTGCAATGAATTTCTTAATGTTCTATAAAACATTTGACAACGGTTTCCATATAAAAATAATTAAAATAAAGTAATAAATATATATATAATATCATAAAAATTATTTATTTTCATATATATACATCAATAAAATAATTTTGATATTATGGATATGGAATAAAAATATTTTTTAAATAAATACCAAAGACATCTAAATGGAGCTTTTCATATTAACGTGTTTCTTAAAAAAATTATTACTCAACACATACATTTATTATAATCATGATTAATAAATATAATTTTATTATTCAAAATATTATTATATATTTTTCATTTTTATTATTCATTTATTTTTTATTATCATGTTATATTCAATTAATTACAAAATTATGTTCAATTCAAATATTTTGAAGATATTCGAATCAGATGTCCAAAATAAATAAGTTGTGTAAACTACAGTAAATTTTGACATTATAATATCATTATGTAAAAGTAATTAAATAATAATCATATTTATTAATCAATTATTCAGTAATAATAAAATAGTGTTGATTGTTATGAAAAATAAACAACATTACAACCATTCAATCATTATGCCAAATGTATGTATTGGTAAATTTTTGATTTTTCCACAAACATAATGAGATATGGTAAGTAATATTTTTTTATAATAAAATGATAGTTCTGTAAGAAATAATATATAATTTCATTGAATATTATTATATGTCACATACCTGAGAGTTGATTATGAAATTTTAATCACATCATATTGTTGAGGTGGTAATACACTCATATGTACGAATGATGTTATCATATTTCAATGAATGGAAATTAAAAAATATGGATATTAAATGTTCCTTAAAAATGATATGTATTTAATTAATATTATATATACATAATTAATCAATAATTATAATATTTTGAGAGGTAATGATATAAAATTAATTACATTGGATAATGAGGCGCAGTCCCCCATATAAATGAATGATGGTTTGATTTCTCATTTGATGGAAAATGAGCTGGATATAGTTTAATAAATTATCATAAAAATTTCTTAATATATGGAAGGCACATGTGTTTTTATTTCAAAATTTTAACTATTTTTTTGAAGGATGTATAATAAAAAAAACATGAGTTTTCTTGTTTAATATGTATACCTATTATTCCCAAAATACATTTATGATTTTAGCTACAGACCTCTTAAATTGATTTTATGATGAAAAAAGATCCTATAGAATGTGATGAAGGATATGTAGATGGGATTTTGGAGATACGATCTAAAAATTAATTAATTTCATGTGTGTGTAAATGATGATATTTGGGGCCCTTTTATATGTTTGGTAGGGGACACAATTGGGATTATTAATTTTTTTGAAATATGTTAATACCTTATAATAGAATAATGGACCTTATATATATAATTTTAAATACTAAAATTACACAGAGTAAACATATGGCTATGAAATACAATTTGGTTTTTTTATTTGTCCATTTAATCTATATTACATATATTTAACTACCTGTAAGATTGTTTTAACTATAACTATTGGAATAGTTTTAATAGTTTTAACTATTTATTTGGACCAAATATTATATTGACCTCATTAACTATTATTAATAATTCTGATTCCGAATCTAGAATCCATATTTTTGAATTCAATTCATTGATGTGGTAGTATTTAAATTATAATCAAACATATAATATATGATGAAAAACTGATTTTCTAGAAAAATGTGACTTTATATTTAATACAATTTTATAGATAAATATATAATAAAATACATCGAAAAGGGAATAATTAGAAACATAATAATATATTTGAACTAATTTTATTTTGAAACCATTTTAAAAAATAATTTATATTATTAAATTATTGATAATAATAAACCCTTTTTAATAAATAAAATTATTTTCCATTATTTTTATAAAAATAATAATTTTCAGAAAATCATTTAAAAAACCCTATTTTTATTTAGAACTAATGGATTTAAAAATTATATAATTTTGGTCAAAACAAAATTATATAATTAGGACACCGTTATTTTAAATAAAATATTATATAACATAAAAAAATAATATAAGAATATGTCTAATTCCAATTTTATTAGAAATTTTATTTATAATAATATAGAGAATATAACAGTATAAAAATTAGTTAATGTTTATAAATCATTAATGAAAATGTTTTAATGTTATCATTATCCAGATTTTTACAATAGTAGAGTTGGATATTATTATTATTATGGATTTTATTTCAGATTTTCCTGCTATGTTAGATTACAGAGCTAAGAAATTTATATTCAATAAATCCATGGTTTTTTTATAAAATATCAATAATCTAATAAATAGATTAATGGTAGTAGTTAAAGAATCCAAGAACATGTTTTTGAAAATAAATAAATTTTCTAAATTAGTTATGTTCAATATATTAATGAATTTATGGATATTTTCACTACGATTTTCATAGTGTTGTTCTAGATCATGTGGCTGTGTTTATAACGGATATACTTTATAATGTTATGCCAATTTCTGAACCCATTAATTTAATGGAATAAATAGTTCTTTTGGAATTTCTAAAGAATTTGAAACAATTTCTATTTAATGGATTCATTGATTTGATTACTTCACCACATGTTGCACCTTTTGTTTTTGAAATGAATAATCAAAACAAGAAATTGGCCTATTTGGGATGGGGAATTTGCAATGGCATCACGTCAGAAATACCCTATCATGATGGGTCCTGGTCACGATAGCCCCATTGTAGAAAAGGGCATATCATGTATGGTTTTTTGGGATGGACCATTTCAAAAATAAACTATATGGGATGGGATGAGGATCCATCACAAATAATTTCTTTTGGTTGTTTTAAATACATCATTACGACGGGTCGTCATAAATAGTATTTTCGATGAGGTGGTGGTCTAGTCGCAAATAGACTTGTTGATTTTTTAATCCATATTTTATGATCGCATATCGAAAATACTATTTGTGATGGGTCCCACTAAAAAATGTGTTAAAAATTAATATAATAATAATAATAATAGAATAATATTAATATAAATTAAATCATAATATTAATTTTAGAAAAATTAAATAAATAATAAAATTATAATATAATATTCATATAATAATAACGTTAATATTGATAATATAATAATATTAATAATTTTAATATTAATGAAATAGTAATATTAATTGTACTAATATAATAAAATATAAAAAAAAATACCAAAAAATTCATGAAACTTAAAAATAATAATAAAATGATAATATTTTAACATGATAATTAAAAAATTAAATATAATATAAAATTAAATTTATAAATAATTAATACAGAAAAAATGTAATATTCCATCAAATATTACAAATAAATTATATAGAAATGTTGATCATTAATATAAAAAAAGTAATTTACTTTCAAATGATTTATCATAAAAATTAAAAAGATCACATAGAGTGGGGTTCATCTGGAAGAGATGGTGGAGAGAACATCATCCCAAAATGAAAAAAAATAAATTACATGTACTCCAACAGTTTCTACTCTTAATAAAGTCGCAATTTACACATCTCTTCTAACATCTCCTACTACTACCGTTGGTTCTGTAATATAAGATCATCATATTACAACTGCTTCCATTGATGAATCTTATCCTGCTCTCTATGCATACTCTCTATAAGCTCAATATAAGCACACAGATCCACCGGGTAATGTGAAAAGGATGATGATAACACTCTACAAGATCCTCTCAAGAAGTATTCTGACATCTCTATAGTGCCATAATAATCCACAAGTGTCAATTGTGAACTAATACCAAGAACATGAACATTCTCGAAAGCATGCTCAGTCAAATGCATCCACGCTATCTCATCAAATCTGTAAGAACTAGTCTGAGAATCATTATCGGCGGGACTCTTAGTTTCTTTCAAAGCTTTTGCGGCCTCATATGACTCCTTAAATTGTAATTTATCATTAATAAAGTTAATACACTATTTTCGGTTCGATTTTGTTATCACAATGAAAGTATACTGACTAAAATACAACACTGGTGAGCACATATAATATCTCCAGTGGTCAAGTTAATGTATGTCCCAATATAAATGTCGAACTCTATAATATCGAGTTGTTCTAATGCCTATATGAATATAAAATAAACTTTTTACATTTAATGTTATATAATGTATTTAAAAAATTATTTACCATATGCTTTCTATGCGTACTAAAAGATGATAATCAGTACAATGTGTCACCTCCTATCTCCAATTATATCATCGACTTATCGATTATCTACATTAAATAAACCACCAAACCAGTATGAACATAATCCATCCTATATATGAGATGAAATGTAATCAGGTCGTTGGGTGTGACAAGACACATCGAACTCTGTTACTCCTACATTATCCACTGATTTACTTCCCAAATTGTCGAACTAATGACTACAATGTTGATGCATAGTCCCATGCCATGCCTTCCAGATACTTTTTCACATGCTCTCATCGATGGGATGCAATAAATCCTTTATATAATTTATAATATCATGTTATATTTATAATTAACATCAAAATAAATTTTATTTATTTACGTAGAATCCAATGATCAAATATAACCTATTATACATCAATTGGATTATGATACTATAAGACCAATGCTTCAGAAAAATAATTGGGTAATATAATGATCTAATGTCTAATAACTATATATGTAAAGATCTGAAAAAATTAAAAATAATCAATCAATTTTGTTAATAAATATATTATTGAAAATTACCTAAAATACAATGGAAAACATAACACTTCCTGCATTTATCGATGCTAATATGTTCATGTAACATGGGGATAAGGTAAGGAGTCATCAATCATGCACGACCACACCCCCTCTAAGTCCCCCCTAAACTGCTATCGGTCTGAGGGTTAGATGATCCCAAATCCATCTCATCCAACGGTAAATATTCTCCCTCCAACAGATGATACAAATACTCATCCATCTAAAATACAAAATTACTTTGATAGAAAATAGTTGAAAACAAATATTATATATATATATATATATATTATATGATTGCAACCAACATTATAATGTGTTAATGTTTATCTTCATCCTCAACTTCATATCTGACAAATTTTAATGTCTTCATATTACTCCTTAGTATCATAAATTTTCATATGAGTTTTAGTTTCATAGTCTCTTTTCATTTAAAATTCATTTATAACATCATTAACATCATCATCACCATCAACCCTTAACAATGGGGTGTCATCATCGGTATCCATGTATCTTCGTGAAAAATATGGATTTGGAGATGCAACATGAAAATTTTAAATTACATCATCTTCAGTGGAACCACATTTACATTGTATAAACTGATTTTCCTAAGATTTAATGTCTACAACCAATCACTATACTCTCTTGAAATAGCACATTATTTTGAATAATAAATTTTATGTGCCTGATGGTCCCATAGAAATGGTTCATTTTTTGAAATAAAAATTTTATAATTAATATGAACAATTCTATGGTTGGGATGAATAATAAATCCTCTCATAGAATCAAACCATTAACATTTAATCATCGTTGTGTAATGATGTCCCAGATAACATAGTTCAATAATTTCTTCCATCATGTTGTAAAATCCAACACCAGTTTCTCTAGGATGAAATCCTATATAGAAAAAAACTATTCTTTATTTTTTTCCCTTATGAATGTGTATGAAATCAGAAACAATTCAATACATATGCATTATAATTTTTAATCATTTATTATGGTGGGTTTTTCAATACATATAATCAATTATCAATGTTATTAGCTTGTTGATATACAAATTTTTTTTAAAAACATATATTTATATCATAATTAGAAAATTTATTTTATATGTTAAATAAAACATAATTTATATTACCAGTTTTTGGAGCAAGTAGGAAATGTTTCTTTCTTGCCGATAATCTTCAAGAGAAGATATTATAATTTTTGTTTTCTATTTCATTATATTGTTATCATATAACCCACTAAAAATTAAGACTATTTTACTGTAACTAAAACTATAGAATAATTGATATTAGTATTCATAGTACAAATCATGTTATTTTTCATAGTTGTAGAGAACATACATTTGAGCTTTTTTATGTTCATTATCTAAAAGCCATCATTTATGACCTCCACTGAAGCCGTTTTTGTGCAGATTGAAACTGATAATTGATTTACAGTTACATCACCAACAGTTCTTTCATTATTTCCAATACATAATTTTTTTGATTGATAATCATATTGAAAATAATGAGAGACAACAAATGAAATTTCATCTTGAAAATAAGCTTCTACAATTGAGCTATCAACCAATTCTATTTTATGTACTTTTTTCTTCAACTTCTACATGAATCTTTTGAATTGTTACATCAATGAAAACTATTCTAAACCTCCACATATTTCATCTGATGGAAAATATATTGTAAAATGTTCTATTTAGTTAATAAAATTTTGCAGGAATATTTTTCCCAAATAACAAAAAATTAAAACAACCTATTTTTGTAAGTTATAATTGAATAACAATCACTTTTCACCACAAAAAATGTCTTCAAATAAATATGATATATACCTTATAGTATCCCAAATTATAGAATTCAACTAACCTCTTAATCCAATTGACAAAAGTTTCTCTATTTCAACATAAGAGTCGTGAAATTTTAATCTAGTAAAGTGACTGTTCATGAAACATTTTCCCAAATTAAAAGCATAATCATCTAGAATTCTCAAATCAACAATTCAATAACAAAATAGTAATCTATTCTTTTTTAGACTATATAATAATCATTTTTGCTTCATTAAATTCTGTTATCTGATATTTTCAAATAGTTAAATTTTTTGTTTCCTACAAATTTGGTCAAGATCTAATCGTGCCTTCACATTATCTATGGCATTGCCTAGTGTATCCCAAACAATAGGAAATAAAATATCAAAAAAGTTCGAATCAATATGAATGAAATCCTTCATGTGAGAGACCAACAAATCAGACCAATATGGATGATTCTAAAAATGATTTCTTTTATCCAATTGTGTTTTTTCCCAAATCCATCAATTATCTATTGGTTTATTTTTTTTAAATGTTTTAGGAGGTAATGAAGAGGCAATTAATTTTAGCTTTGTACCTGAGATCATAGCAGGAGGTTCAACTATTTTAGTTTTACCTTTTCTGAAATGATATTTTTTTCTCTAAAAAGGATTATAAGTTGTTGGGAATTTGAAATAACAGACGAAAAAGAAGGTTTTTTCATTAATGAGCAATGATGTAATGATATATCTCATATAATAAATAAATGATTTCATACGATGTGTACTCCAGCCAGATAAATTGCCATATCCTAGTAAGTCATTAATTCTCTGGATCAATATTGCTTTAAAGAAGATATCTTTTTCCACAGTAACGTCAAATTTACTAACACAATTAAACCATAATGAATTTTACACATAAATCAAAGGATTAAAATATAAATAAATATTGTTTCATTAATAATTTGGAATTAATAAATTCAAAATGATATCAGGTTCCATCATCCAAATCCATGGAGGTAAATTTTACAAAGTTTTAATAAAAATCCAACATGATTACTAACTACTGTGAGAACCAAATGCACATAAACCATCAGTAGAAATACCTAATCACATGTTTTGGGATTATAAATGAATCCATTGATGCACATGACCAAAATATTTCAATGAATCATCATTAGAGGGAATTTGTAAGGTTTTTCCAGTTTTAATATTGGTTTTGTGCCATAACATCAATGTCGTTGTGTTTTGAGATATAAATAAATGTTACAGTCTGATTGTAGGCCGGAAATATATAATTTGTTTTATAAGAATCAACCCAAATTTCCCTTATTGAGCCTCTTTATACCTCAATTATCCACATCTAGGACAACTGTGTAGTGACTCTTTTTAACCATAATATAAGATGCCATAATTTTAATTTTCATGAATGTTCTAATAACCAAGTCCCATATGACGAACTATCCTTTTTCCCCCACAAAAATTTATAGGGAACACATTTTTATCTTGTATTAGTGTTTTTACCATAGATAATATATGATCTAAACAATTTTTTTAATTTATATTATCAAATTTAATATCCATAAATTTAGAAACTGCTAGAAATATTCTTATCTTGAATCTAGGATATAAGGAATCCACAATAAACCTTAACATATCATAAAAATATGATGGTTATAAATTTGGAGTTAAATTAATATCATTTGGAGATTCAGCATGTTTAAAAGAAAGACCTACCATATCATCTAGTAAATTCTAAAACTATATGATATCCAGAACCAAAATATTAGTATCTTTTTTGGAATAGATTTCACAATGTTGATACAAAAAAAACAATCTAGTTTAAAACCCAACAACAATAAAAGACCCTAATATTTTCCAATGTGTCAAACGTCTTAAGAGAACATTTTTTTACCGGGACACATAATTTTTCCTTCTGAAACAAATTCTAGATTATATGATGCAAATGATATGTTATCTTCAACACCCTAAATATGTACATGATTTAAACCAGAACAGTTTGGATTCTTCTACTGATTAAAACAAGAGTGATCACATATTAATGATTTTTGTCGACATCCTTGTTCCATATTTATCTAAAAAATATAAAAGAAACTATTTTTGTATAATTTGATATATGAAAAATAATATCCAAAAAATATAGGACAATTAAATTTATTTTTATATCACATTTAATAATTTCTATTCTTTCATACTTATTTATAGTAATTTTAAATCATTTATACTAATTTACACTAACATATAATAATTTTATACTAATTACCACCAATTATTATTATTTTAAGATAATTTCTACCAATAATTGTTAATTACTAGTGACGCAATTTTCAGTGGATTGGAGGAAACGGTTTTACCCGATAACTCATCTGTATTGTTTTAGATTGAAATCACTATAAAAAATATGCTCAAATGTATGGATATCCATTTTTGTGTTCATAATGATGGAGATAAGGGAGGCCTCTCCACACTGCTCTCTTTTACTGTGTAATCTAAATTGGATATTCGTACATGTTAGTATCCTTTTCATAGTTATTTCATTCGGATGTAGTGGAGATTAGTCATTAGTAAAAAGAGAATTTTTCTCGACTTCTCATCTCCTTGCATATTTCTTTAACTAAAATAAATATGAAAAATCTACTCTGACATATGCATATCGATTTTTATGTGCATAATAATTAAGATTATGGAGTCATCAACATGCTGCTCTCCATTTTGGTGAATACCAAAATGGATGGCTATACATGAGGAATGATCTTTTATTGTGAATTCATTGGGACAAAATTGCAAGGATATAAGGATTCATGTAATATAGAGATGCCAATCCATTAGAAATTGTTCCAATTTATTAAAATTTATTACAATTTATTTAATTTCATACTAATTATTTCTATCTATTGTTAAATATTACTACTTATAAGAATTTATCACTAATTATTATAATTTATTTGTATATATTACTAATTATAATATTTTATTACTAATTATTAAAAGTTATTATTAAAATTACTAATTATTCGAAGTTCTTTCTAATTATTATAAATTATTACAAATTATTTCAAATTGTAATAATTTATAAATAAATATTACTAATTATTTGAGTTAATTACTAATTATTAACAATAGTTATAATTTATTACTAATTATTGTAAATTTTTTCTAATTGTAATAATTTATCTAATTATTACAATTTATTAATAATTATTACAATTTGATTACTAATTATTAAAATTTAATATTAATTATTAGAATTTATTAATAAGTATTACTAATTGTTAAAATTTATTGGAAATTATTACAATTTGTTACAAATTATTGTAATTTATTACTAATTATTACAATTTAATACTATTTATAAAAATATGATATTAATTATAATATTTGTTTAATAATTATTAGAATTAAAAATTAATTATTTCAATTTATTACTAATTATTACTAATTATTATAATTTATTACTAATTATTACAAAATATAATAATTTATTACCCATTATTACTAATTATTTTAATTGTTTACTAATTTATATTAATCGTTATAATGTATTACTGATTAATAGAATTTATTACCTTTTAATTCTATTTTTTAATAATTATTACTATTTATTACTAATTGTTACAATTTATTACTAATTATTAATAATTGTTACAATTTATTAATAATTATTTCAATTTATTAATAATTATTAGAATTTATAAACAATTATTTTAATTAATTAGTAATTATTAAAATTTCTTTATAATTATTTGAATTTTTAACTAATTATTTGAATTTATTACTAATTATTAGAATTTATTAGTAATTATTAGAATTTATTACTAATTATAACTTTATATTAGGATTCATTCTAAATATTTCTAATTATTATAATTTATTACAAATTATTTTTAATTGTTGTAATTTATTACAAATTATTAGAATGTACTACTAATTATTATAATTTATTTCTATTTTTTACAACTTATTACTAATTATTACACTTGTGTACTAATTATTACAATTTATTTCTAATTATTAGAATTTATTTCATATTATTACTAATTAATGCATTGCATTTGTAATTATTAGAATATTTATCTAATTATAAGATTTTTTTTGTAATTATTATAATTTATTACTAACTATTAGAATATATTATTAATTATTAAAATTTATTACTAATTATTATAATTTATCAATAATTATTACTAATTGTTAGAAATTATTATTACTTATTAATAATTATTAGAATTTATTAGCAATTATTTATAATAATTGTTAATTTTACTATTTGTTGCAATTGATTACTTATTATTAAAATTTATTACTTATTATTACAATTTATTACTAATTATTAGAGTTTATTAATAATTAATTTGGTTTATTAATAATTATTATAATTTAATACTAATTATTAGATTTTATGGCAATTTTTTACTAATTGTTACAATTTTTTACTAATTGATACATTTTATTGCTAATTAATATAATTTATTACTAATCATTTAAATTTATTCATAATTAGTACAATTTATTACCAATTATTAGAATTTATAACCAATTATTATAATTTATTATAATTTATTTCTCATTATTACAATTTATTACTAATTATTATAATTTATTACAAATTATTATTGATTATTACTTACTGTTTCAATTTATTACTAATTATTAAAATTGATTGCTAATTATTGCAATTTATTAGTAATTATTACAATTTAATTCTTATTATAACAATTTCTTACAAATTATTAGAATTTATTACTATTTAATTTGATTTATTAATAATTATAACAATTTAATACAAATAATTAAGATTTAATAATAATTATTTGAATTAATAGCATATTATTAGAATGTATTACAAATTATTAGAATTTATTACTAATTTTTAGAATTTATTACTAATTATTAGAATTTATTACTAATTATTACTAATTATTCAAAATCATTACTAATTATTTCTAATTATTCAAATTCATTACTTATTATTAAATTTTATTAATAATTATTATACAATATTATTAATTATTAGAATTAGTAACTAATTATTAATAATTGTTGCAACTTATTACTTGTTATTTCAATTTCTAATTAATTATTATATTTTTTGCTAATTATTCTTATTTGATGTTAATTATTTGAATATATTAAAAATTGCTGCAATAAATTTCTAATTATTTCAATTTATTACTAAATTCATCAATTTATTACTAAATATTACTAATTGATCATATTTATTACTAATTATTGATATTTATTAATAATTATTGTAATTTATAACTCATAATTGCAATTTATTACTAATAAATTCAATTTATTTCTAATTATTTAATTTTATTACTAATTATTTTAATTTAATGGTAAATATTCTAATTTATTACTAAATATTAATATTTAGTTCTAAATATTTCAATTTATTACTAATTGTTGCCATATATTACAATTTATTCAAATTTAATGCTAATTTTTGTAATTTCATACTAAGTATTATAATTTAACACAAATTATTATAATTTAATACTAATTATTATAATTTAATACAAATTATTTTAATTTAATACTAATTATTATAATTTAACAATAATTATTATAATTTATTTCTAATTATAAAAAATAATTATAATAACTAATAATTAATACCAATTCAAACTAATCAAGAGTAACTATATGAAAAAATTAACATATACATTCAAAAATAAAACTATCTAATTATAATTTAATTAAAAAGCAGGTAATTGACAATAATTATAACTATGATAAAATAAAATGAATTATGTAAAAAAATAAAAGAAATTGATAAATTCCATAAAACTGAAGCGTTCGAAGGATACAAAATCTGAATAATTCCCAGAATTAAAATTTTAATCTTTGAAAATTCTTAAGAGAAAATTTTTCACTATAGAGAGAGGGGAGAATAAAATTTAGTATAAAGTTGGAAAAATGGGTGGGGTATATATGGGATATATTAAAAGGTATATGTATATTTGTGATGGGTTCCATCACAAATACTCACTGATTTAGAAGTTGTTGGCCATGGTGCCCATCATAAAAGACCATTTGTCACCTTTTTATTTGTGATGAGATTTATATCATGTCGCCAATACTAAAAATGTTGACGGGTATTTGTGACGAGCATTTATAGACTTCCAAAAATACCATTTCCCATGTTTGGTTTGCACATTACTCGAAACCTTTTTTGATGGAAACCATTGCATCGTCACAATACATTATTATTTGCAACACACAGATTTTCCCGTTGAAAAAAAGCATTCTGAAAAACTATTTCCAATGAGACACTTACCCACCACAAATAGCGCATCAGAAATACTAACTTTTCTCATAGTGAATGTCCATTGAGGCCTTCATTTTTTCTATTGCCTTTAAAAACATCACTATTATGAAGAAGAATCATTTCCCTCCTATCAATGATTTTATGATCCTCTTTAAGGGGTGAAAATATTTTCAAAGATTGATCTTAGGTAAGAGAACCATTATTTAGAAGTGATTGATAATGATATATTAAAAGCAATTATTTATTCAAGCAATGATCACTATAAGTTTGTGGTCATTTTCTTTTTTATCTAATGTTGTAGTTGTATTGAAAGATCTTAGAAAATTTTATTTTTGTTACCATTTGTATATGTTGTTTGTTATATTTTTTGGTCTTATTTACTTAAATTTTGGAAGTCATGACTATCATCAATAAAACCTAAGTATTTTTTTTCCTTGATAAATTTATATTGAAAATTTAGTATATGTGATTTTAAGTAGAAAAATATATCATTCCATGGAAATTTTTGTTTCCAATGATGGAATTAGGATTGAACATTCCAAATCATAAGAAGAATAATATTGGAATAGTCTGTAAAAAAAATTAGATTGATGGATTCCTTGGATTATTGGGAAACAACAAGTATATTTTTGAATACATTTATAAGTTATCAACACCACTTACAAAATAAACATAAAACTCAATGAAATTATTTTAGAAAAAATTGGTTTATGGTTATTTCATGTAACTAGACATATTATTAGTGAATTATTAAGTTTTGGACACTACCTCTAGAAATGATGAGACATCCAGCTACATTTTAAGCTTCATTGACGGGGGTTGGTTGTGTTTTCATGAATTATAATTATGAATTCTTATATATATCATAACAATGGAACCCTCATGAGAAAAATAATCCAACACAAGACCTCAAACAATATGTTGTAGGTGTTTATTTTAAAATATGGGGGAGAAATTTAAATGGAGTAACGTTTGAAATTATAATTAATCCTAAAATATTTATGTAGATATTCAATCAGAAACAATTGAGCATATTGTAGACAATATAGATGGAACATAAAAAAGATTATGATTTCATAATTCATTAATATCAAGGAAAATAAAAACAGTATATTATTTTCATGTTGACATGAGAAGATTATGAATCCTTAACCATACTACATTTGGAACGTTATCCTTTAGTAAATGATTTAATTAATTATGGCCTATAATCTGTGCATGAAGGAATATCCTCTACTTTGATGCAGGGTTCGGTGTAGTTTAATTTGTTAGATAGGATTAATAAATCCTAGAAAGATGACCTTGATTTGAATTGAAATGTGTAAATGTTGAAGAATGGAATGTCATCAGAATTTAACATCAACATGGAATGTTTTTTGAGATTTAGAAAAAATTTGTTTGTTCTTTCTATTTCCCATGTGAAAAAGTAATTGTGGTGTGAATATCATAACTCTCTATTTAAATTTAACTCGAAGGTACTAAGATAAATAGTTATCATTAAAAGTATTAATTGTGAGGTGAAATAAAGTATGATATTATAGAATTTATCATGAAATGTTTTCTTTCTCATGAGTTTCATGCTAAATGTGAATTACCCAAAGGGTTTATTTAGAGTTTTTCTACACCAGAGTTGAAATATGGAATCTTATTAGTCGATTTTGTGGTTGGATTTCCAATGAAATTTTGAGGTAAAAATTTTATTTTGGTTTTTGTAAAATATATAACTAAATTTTCCCATCTTCTTCCAATTAATGATATATTGTCATTATATCATAATTCATGACTATATCACAATTTTATAGTATGGTTATATATATTTCCTCTCTCTATCATATCTAATAATGATTCGATGGAAAAATTTAAATTTTGGAAAGGCATAAATAATCCATTGTACAATGAATTAAATATTGTTATAAAATTTTATCCTAAATATGATGTCAAATCAGAGTAAATGATTCTAACATTGTTAGAAAATCCATTATCATATTTATAGGATTTCCTATAATGTTGCGAAAAACATTATTTTTTTTTTATTATTCTCACAAAAATATTTTTCATTCATCTTTACGGAGGACACCTTTGATGAATTATATTGATATTATTTTAGAGGTCCATAGTTTATACATGAAGTAAGCTAATTTATGTTTGTGTGAACAATTTTGTTAGAGGAAATGATTGAGAATGTATATATGATTCAATATCATAGGAGAGAAACAAATCGTACACAAAAGGTTTATATAGATTATAAGATAAATTAACAATCATTTAGTGTAAAAAATAATGTGTTTCATAATGTATACCCATGAAAAAGATTTATGATTTTTAGTAGCAAGAAAAGCTATGTATTCAGGTCATTTTACCATTTGAAATTATGGATGATGTTGGATTAGTTACATTATATGAGGTCTAATCTCCATGTTTATTGAATTTAGATGATTTGTTTCATTTTTCATTGTAATGGAAATATGTACTCGATGCCTCTCAGGTTTTTTATTTAGAAATTGTTCAATAGGAAGTGATCTATTATTATATAGTATTTGTTTATTTAGTTTCTTTGTAATAAAATGATGTTGTTTCAGAATAAGTCAAATCACCAGGTTATGGTTTTTTTATAAAAGAAATATGATTGGACAATCAATGCTAGAGATATTAAATTCCATGAATGGATAATATATCTACTTTTTTTTATGTTTTTATTAAAAATATGAAAATAAAATTTACAAAATGGTGGAATAATTTGAGAACCCAATAAATAATAAATCAAATTCACATGTAATTAATTTTCATTCATTATATTTTAAAAATGTATATTAAATATAATATTAACAATTACATTTTCCACAAAATTCATTTTAATAAAGTTATTTTTAAAAATACTGATTTCTAAATTTTTGATATTTAATAAGATATCATGATACTAATTATATATATTATGACCTCCAAATTATCTTTGGATGGAATGTTTTTATTTTTATAAAAATATTTCTTTTACACTAAATAGTGAAAAATAATTTTTTTTGTAAAACTATCATTTATATTAATTGAATATTTAACTTTAAAAGATAAATTTGATTATAATGTAACATAAATGGAATTAAATTATTAATATCATATTTAATTACATAGGAATAAGGCCTATTCCTAAATTTTAATAAGTTCATATTTCGCTTTAAAACAAAATTTTATATAAACTATATATCATTTTGTTTTATGATATTTTATTCAAATTTATTTCAATGACATCTATAAAATGTTTTTTTATAAAAGATTCATTTTTTATTAAATATGCCCCACTTATTTTTTTCATTATTAGTTTTAAAAATGCTTAATTGTTTTCACCTCTGTAATAGTGAATTACCTAATTTTTGTAAAAATTATTTTGATATGACCTTCAAGTCTGAATTTAAATTTAATTTAATTAATTACATATTTTGTTCAAATTTTAACCACAATGTTTCTAATTTTTTTTTAATTTATGCCCATATTCATTTTATAATGAAATTAAAATGAATTTATGCAAATTATTAAAAAAATGTGAATTTATATTTTAAAAATCATTAATAATTATTCATTGGTATAAAAGAATTAATTGCTTGTTTCATAATTTTAATTGAATTTTGAATAATATTATATTGTAAATAATTATTAATTTTTATTGATAGAATAACTACCATAAAATCATATACAACACCAACACAGGTCTATCAAAAATAGTATGAATTCATGTGAGTTATTTTAGGATCTATAAAATTAATATTTTCTTTTTTCATTGTATGGCATGAATTTTCTTGATAAATAAATCATATTATAGATGTAGTAAAATTATATATTTTAATTTAGTTACTATGTTGAGGAAATTAACATTAATTAATGATAATTTTCCTAAAATAGACTACAATTAATTTTATTTTAAATAATATTTTATTTAATGAATTAAAAATAATTAATATCTTATCATTACCCATTTGAAAGGGATATAGTATAGAAAATAAACATTTATCCAATAATTGGAAAATTTTTACTTTAGGGAAACATTATTGTCCACAAATGAGAAACAAACATTTATATCATGATAATATTCAAAAGGGATAGTTAGGGGGTGAAACTGAGAAATAAGGGTGGACAAATATCTTTATCATAACAAAATTTTATATATCAGGGAGTTTAAAACCATTAAAGTCCTTTCTTCAAAATATATAATTTTTGTTCCACATTCAAATAAAAAAATATTGTATATTCAATTAATTGTTTATTTAACTCCAATAGTTCCCCAACTGTCACTTATAAAATGGAAAATAATCATCTCTATTACTAACAAATTTTTAGACATCTATATCATTATAAACCTCCCCAAGTCTCTGACCAACATCCCTTGACACATCCTAGAGTCCTTGGTATCAACAAATAATATCCCTAAAAGTCTTAATGAGTAATATATATATGTATGATAGTCAAATTTATTAGTGATAACCAACCTAATTCATGTTTATTTGTTCATTGGCCTCCATAAGATATTTGATTACCATGTTGAAATAATAAAAGTAGTGCATTATGTATACTACAATCTTATGATAACTTTTAAAAACCCCTTTCTCATCTTATCTTCTATTCTATAGGAAATAAAAACTTCACTCATGATTACGTGTGGATTACCACCTCCATGATGTGATGTATTTCATTTTAGATCAACACCCATCATTTCTCTTTATAAGGATGAATTAAATGTATAAATATGGTATTCATGACATGATTATTATTATTAGAACACAATATATAAATTATTTTATTACACTTTTATTTGTTATAAATTGATAACATCCCTCATGAATTGTTTTGTATTACCACCACCACAATGTGATGTGATTCATTTCAAAAGAAACACATTAATGGATTTTCGGGAACCAACCTGGGTCAACAAGAACCATCACCCAAGATAGCCCGACACAATACATGAGGAACATTCCCAATAATCCATGGCTAATGATAATAACCTAGGTACCAATGCATACCACTGAGGGAATTATTTCACCCATTAAGACATCTCAACATGTCATATCATACAAAAATAATATAACAACCATTCTACACTATGTATGGAACATACAAATCAATGAGAAACACAAGAACAATAAAAAGAGGTTTGGTTAATATTGAAAAATCATTGATTCATACGAAAAAGCCTATAAGTTATATTTTATCACCATTATCCCACATCACTATGAGACCATGTCAAACAAAGAGAAATTGTCATGCCACATGACTCCCATCAAATTACATGTAACCTACAATACTAAGGATGTAGTAACCCAATGAAAAAACTATTTTATGAGAACTAATACTAGCAGGATAACGTCAAAGAATATATAAAATTTTTAATACCCTGAAATCCATATTTATTTTTAAAACAAATATGCTTCATAAAGTAGTTTCCCAAAGAGAATCAATTTCTATTACATTCTTTGTGTTTCATAAAATGTCAATCATTCACATAATCCAAAAAATATTGAATATACATTTAAATAAATATTTAATAAAAAAAATAATCTACGAATAAACAATGATACAAAAATAGGAGAAACAAAAAAAAATTTACAATCATTTATATAACCTGGATAAAATGTGATATATAAAATGAAAAAATATATTTGGGAACATAAATTAACAAAATTCTGTTTATAATGTGAATCCTACCCATATCGAGTGCAATCACATTCTATTAATACCCTGAAAAAAAACCCTTATGGCATAATAATCACTATGGATAAATATTTCCATTTCCAGCCACACACATTTTTGAATATATTCCTTGATTTCAAAAAACCCATTTGAAACAGAATAAAAAAATATACAAATCATTTTAACATAAAATAATAACTTCTCGAATTATAGAAAATCCATTTTGATTAAATGTAACATTTGAGTCATTGTCTGAAACAAATTGTTCGTAGAAATCTATTATTAAATGTAAATCCATTTAAATATTATTCATTCCCTAAAAAATTACACATATTTATCAATTCAAAAAAATTAAATACACAAATCGAAAGAATTTAGATGAAATTCATGTAAATCCTGAGTTATAAGCTATATTTAAAGACACCTTACAAAACATTTATAGGAACCTATTATCCATTGAAAAAAGTGTGTAGAAATGAGTATATTTGTACCTAAATATCCATGATTAATAATAAAAAAATACACTATTAAAACACATTGATATACGAAGAATATTTCAATCCTGATCCAATGAGTCAATGTGAGAAGCGATCAAGTGGGGGTCAATGAAATGGAGGGAAACTCGATTAAAAAAGATCATTCCATGAATATATTTTCAAATAACTATGTGAGATTACCAGTGACGAATGGATATAATCATATAGAGAAATCATGAATGTTTAGTTCAATCCTAATAGTGATAATTTTTAATTATATATAAAAAATAACCACAAAAATAGGTAATTTTTATAGAGGTTTGTATCAGAGCATAGAGGTCGAAAAAACTATTTAAAAACCATGTGCCAAAAATTTATGGCCTAAGAAAATTAAAATTTTATTTTTCATTATTATATATGGAATTACCCATGTTTTAAATTGAATACTATAATTGATAGTGTATAAAACATGCAACATTGATCCTAAAAGTACCTTGAAATATTATTATTTAAATTTTATAGTTCAAAACTAACCATTAATATAAATGCAATGAATATGATCATCTATATTATGAATTTGATATAATGTTCCTATTCAATATAAATGTATTTATTAATTATATGGAAATACAGAATCAATTTTTATTCAAATAAAATTACCACAATTATTGAATTATTGTGATTCTTGTGAAACTAATATAAATAATTGAAAAAAATTATATAAATGGTAATTTATAAAAATGAATTATTTTTATAAATAAATGTAATGATATTATCTAAAGGTGAAATTCATTACATTTCCTAAAATGGTTGATTTTTTTCTGATAGATGAAGAAGTCGATTTATTGTAATTCCATATTTTATTTTCAATATAATTTACATTTATCCATTTAATTTTATGTTATTTTTACATAAGACATAAATAATTATAAAAAATATATTTAATTATATATTAGTTATCATTATACATGATTTTGACCTAAGTTAATTTTTTTTAACAAAATGTATTTATCTATGAAAAATTTTTATCGTATGTTTCATCTAAAGCTTAAATTAATTACATCAAGAAATTAAGATCTGATCCATAAAATAGAATCTATATATCAGAATATGAGGTTTGAATATTTTAAACAACTCCCTTTTTCTTTTCACTATGAATAGTAGTTCCAGTAAATATTTGAAACCACAACAATTGTAAATCAGTTTATTATTGAAAAAAATGACATTATAAGGATTAAAAAGACAATAAAAATTAATTTATTTGACTTGATAATTAGGGTATAATCATACTAATCTGTAACGTTTTGACCTGGAAGCCACTAAACAGGTGCTCTGAGCCGGTTTTCGACAATGCCACAAGCGCGTCTCCCTGTACACCAGAGGTAGCCGACTAGTAGCTAGGCCTAGGGTGTGATATTGGGGAGACTATGCCCCCATAACAGTGTAAGTAAACAGCATAAATAAATAAGTATCATACACAACAAAAAGTAAATAGAGTGCGGAAGTAGTAAACAACTGAAATAGAACAAGCTATAATAGTAAAATGTTGTAAAAGCTCGAATAGAAATGCAATAAAATAAAACAGTGGTCACCCACCGAGGCAACCATACAAATAAAAGTACAAAAGAAACTGAAAGTAAAAGTACAGGGCTCTGCTACTAACTCCAAACCAATCCACATACCCGATCTCCAAACACTATCAAACTGCAGCAGCCCGATCAGTAGAACCACTCGAGAAGATCTGCTTGATCATGCCACATTGGGCATCAACCCTATCCACCTTGCAACCTATTCTCAACCTGAAAAGCAGACATAAGGTCTATACGTACATCAAGGTGCACGTTCAGGAGTGATAAATAATCTCAATTGGGCACCCCAACAAGAAAACTAAAACTATGCTGCTAAACGTGTATGCAACAACAATATGCTCAGCCTAGTTAGCACACATCAAAAGGAAGTAAACCAAACGTGCAACCACAGTTGAACTCTGGGTATATAATCCCTTTAAACTGGGAAAGTTCCACCATGGATGTACATATCTATATATGTACACATGTATAGTCTCATACCTATATACATATACATAAATATGAATATTCATGATGAAGTGATTCAAATAACAAGAAACAACATCAGTTGTCGATCCTTGGGACCATTAGCCATATTTTTTGGACATCTTATTTAATGGTATTGAGTTTGACATAGTGCCACTTAGTCTGTATATCATATTAGTCGATCTCTGGGTCTGTAATCTCATCAACATGCACCTGCTTCAGCCAACGCTGGAGATATTCCTCTGAACAAGCTAAACAATGACAAGATATCCTCTAGTTCTAACAATCAATCACAAGAAAGAAGATAACACAACAGGTTACTCTCTGGGATGTACTCACAACCAACCCCTCTAGTCCTTTCCAAGAAGTACCAACAAACCTCTGGGAAGTGCACTCAGTCTAACCCCTCTGGTTTGGACATACGAAATTATAAGACTCTCCGGGGATGCTCACTCGGTCAATTCTCTTTATAGTCTATGGTAGTCAGGGACTCTCTGGGGAAGATCACGCAGTGTATCCCTTTTATAGCCCCAATTTCTAGAAAATCTCTGAGGAAGCTCACTCAGTCAATTCCTCCTATAGTATCAGGTCTGTCACATACTCTCTGAGGAAGCTCGATCGGTCAATTCCTCCTCTATCCTGGAATAGTTTAAAGAAATTCAAAAAAGTAAAGACCCTCTGAGGAAGCTCACTCGGTCTACCCTCCTGTAGTCTATAATACCCAAGACCCTCTGGGAAGCTCACTTGGTCTATCCCCTATAGTCTATAATGTCCAAGACTCTCTAGGAAGCTCATTTGATCTATCCCCTATAGTCTATACTTTCCAAGACTCTCTAGGAAGCTCACTCAGTCTATCACTTATAGACTATAGCACCAGGTTCTCTTGGTACCATGCCAGTTAGTGCATAATAATGCTATAATGATGAAGTAAACCTATATAGCTACTTGGATAACCAGTCTACAGAAACAAGCATGTCAAAAATATCAATCCATCCTATGGTCACAAGGCATGGAAAATAGGTATAATAGCCAAAGGCTAACAAGACCCAAAGGTCGTAAATAGAACAAGGCATGGGAAAAACATCGAAGCACATCAATTATCCTCAAACATGATCAACAGACCTCTACACAATCATACAAAAAGGTAGGAAAACAACATGGGAAAAATGGTAAACACACGATACCCCGTTCCCGGGTATTTGTGGAATTTTCACATAAAACTCAAGGACATAGAAAGGTAAAGCACAAGCCAGCTACTCAGAAGAAAAAGAAATGGTAGGCATCCCATCAATTAAGAAATACGTCTCGCGTTAAGATCACCAGCCACTAACCATGATGCACCTCTGCTAAACACTACATCATCAGCCAAACTAAGTCAGATATAAACAAACAGTGAGGGTGGAACGAACGCCCAACCCAAAAATATATCCAAATCCCAATGGGATTACCATTTTTGTACAGGTTCTAGGTGACACCCGATCACCATCTCTACCCAACCCGACATAACAACTCAGGGTCATTCAATCAACAAGAACCCAATGAGTCCCTTAAGTTAAACACTTGGGAAGCATTATACTTGGGATTCTCCAGGTAAACATGAGTGAAGGAATCCTACACGGGATCCATTGAGAATAGTAAGGGAGGAATACTACATGGGATCCTCAAGGAAGGACACCATAGGCATTCCATAACATGGTTCTTGTAAAAGGAAGAACAGAAGAGAGATCATACAAGGGACTCCCTAGGTTAGCACACAAGCTAAGGCATCCCTCAAGGGATCCTAAGAAGTACCTGGTCTCAAATCCTCATAGGCCATAAATGAATGTCTCACAAGTATAACGTTCTATAAAGAATATTTTATGGGAGATTGATCATAGATAGTCTCCTATTAATGATCTCAACTATGTTAGTCTGAACACCCAACCTATCATCCACACCAAATCTCACTTTTAGGTGACCACTGAACTCAATACGTGGAGGAAGAACCCATACATTTAGATAGAAACCCTAGAAAACCCATTTATATGACCTTTAAATATCAAAAATATTCCACCATTGCAATAAAAGTGAAAAAAATGCTCAGAATTGATTACTCTCATGCACAATTCTGACTTCTATAGCCCAAGATATCTCAAAATTAATAAATTGAAGTAGTACATGGGTAGAGAACAATGTGAATGCATGTGTAATAGTACACGAAGTGTACTTTACTGTACATGGAGATTACTATTCCAAAAAAGTTAAACTGTTTCTATTTTCACCCGAACAAATTCCCATGTACCACTACACGTCGTCTACTTAAAGTACACAACGTGTACTCCATAGAAACCACTATACCATGTTCTATTTCACACGGCCAGCCAAACGGCTACCCACTACACGGCATGTAATCAAAGTACAGGGTGTGTACAAAAGAAAACATCATCTTCCCCGAATGGGAAGAAGACATGGCATGTACCCCATGAATACATGCCGTGTATTTTGGGTTTTCTGATGGGAAAACCCTAAAAACACCCGAAACACCCATTCTCACCCCCGAAACATTAGATCCGGCCTTAAGAGGATAAAAACATAAATTATAAAGCTTTAAAGACTTAAAAAACATGTTTAATGGTGATCTATGGTGAAATCATAAATGGATCTACCTTCAGGCGAAAACCGTCGAAGCATTGGTTGATTTCACGACTCACAATTGCCACATGCCGACTCAGCACATCGAGAGCGTAGAATCGTTACTATTATCACCTTCCTTCTCTCTCGTTTTCTCGATCTTCAAATTCTCCCATAGGTCACGGCCATAGAGGAGCGGTGTAGGAGACGTTATCAAGGAGGAGGGGGAAAGAAGAGAAATGAAAATAAAATTTCTTCTCAAAACGACTGTCCGGAGAAATATGGGTTCTTACAAACTCCACACAATAAACCATTTTTCCCCAAGAATCCCAAAAAAAGGAACAACAACATGACCAGAAGTCATGCCCTCAACACGATCATCTGCACAACCAAGCTACCTAGACCGTCCAATGACCAACCTTAGAATTAACAACCACCTTATACACAAAAAATATTTAACGAAAACCAACTGGTACTCTCCACCATAGGAATACCCTTGTCGTCATCCTAAAATAATACTCTGATCTCAAAAGCTCATGGAAAACACTGATGTTTAACCTAAAAAAGGAATACCACCCTCAGAAGGTAAAATCTGCACTCCCCACCATATGGATTTCCTTACAATGCTCTGAGAGCACAACAAGAACAGGTACCATCGTCCACACGGATGAACATTAAGAAAGAAAAAGGAGATCGATGTAGGGTCGAAGCTCTCTCAACATACTCAAGACGAATCAAGATATTGAATGAACATATCATATATGAGTATACTAATATTTAACCGAAGGCATGCCAATCTCCCTCCAAGCCACGGTACAATCCAAACAAAACCCAACCATGATTCACGGATGGGTCAACCATTTCATGGTAACCTGAAATTTCACAAATTCACCTTTACAATAGCAACATCAGAAACACTATCCGACCTATCCAGGCACCCAAACATGCATGCTCATCGAATCCCGTCACGAAAAAAAAAACACTAAAAAAAGGCATTGCAAAACTCTGGCTAATCTTCCCACCCATGTTTCCCAAGAGTGGAATAGAAATCGATCGATAAGGGTTTCAGTCAAAACCCAGGGTCTCTTGGTGTTCAACCAAGCCCTACAAAAAAGCCTCAAAACTGGGTCACAAGGTCTAACAACCTTTCCCAAAAGATCCAAAACCACTCAAGAGATGGTAATGATCACAAAGACCCAAGAAGGTCAAAACCAAAACACAATGTACAAGGGCCCCAATCCTCTCCGAGCATCCTCAAAAGGAACGAATCCTTGGAGGTCACAAATAAAACAAAAGAGAATAGATGAGCTAACACCCATTGGGTATAGTATACAACAATACCACAGGGAAGTACAGTTCAGAAGAAAATCCTTGGTATCTATCGACATCGTTATCAACAATCCAACTAGACAACCACATACCTGAGAAACAACACCCAATAAGGGGTAAAACAGAAAAGGCATCACGTTCCGCATAGACCTGAAGTTCCCAATCAGGATCCAAGTATCACTGAGAGTGGGAGGGGGTGAATCAGTGATATCTTTTTCTTTTTAAGTTTCCCCTTTTTGAAACAACCTTCGCCTACTGTTAAAGAGTTTCTTCCCTGCTGAACACACACATCCACAGGAACACAAGATTTACAAGGTTCACTACTCAACAAGAGTAGCTACGTCCTTGGTATGGTACGGAAATAATCCAGTACCACACAGTCCACTAGAAAAAAATCCTTTGATGTGGAATACAACGAGTAGGATATACCCTTACACTCGTGCAGCACTTTGAAAACAATCCAATAGTGCGTGTGCTCCCTCTTAGAACAAATAGGGTAACACAATGTTTCAGTGCTTCTTTACAATTAAACAGATGTATTCTTCGAAGTGCAAATCTTCACTTTCTTACCCAGAAGCCGGTAAGAACTCTCTTGTGCACAACTGAATACGTGCGAAGACCCCAGATATTTCGCGCAGCCTTTAGGGTGCCTTGCGTGCAATTCAAATGGCTTGCGCGTAAAATCCCCTTTTGGCGCGAAAAACGTTTTCGCGCAACTTTCCTTTTACGCGCAACTTTTCCTCTTTTCGCGCAACTCATTTAGCGTATAACTTACGCGCACCAGATCTCGGGATTTCTTCTAAGTGTCGATCATTAACATCTAACAGGGATTAGCCTCATATTTATAGGCATTTTTGAACCCGCGCGAAAAACACTAATCCGCGCGTAAAACCTCCTCCATGCGCGTAAAAACTCTTTTATGCAACTTCATATTTCGCGCCATGCTTCAAGTTTTCTCGCACCTCATGCCTTTTCCATTTTTCATCCTTCTAAGCATGAAGCACCAATTGCGCACAAAATTACGCATTTCATTCCATATTGCACGCAAACCCAATCTTTCCTGCAACATCAGATTTCGCGCACTGCTCCAATATTTCGCGCATTTTATGCATTTGCCAATTTTTGATCTTCTGATCTCTAACCATTATTTGCGCGAAAACTTCATTCCTCAATTTCGCGCACCATGCCAATATTTCGCGCATCCCGCAGTTTTTTCGCGCAACCCGCTACTATTTCGCGCATCCCGCAGATTTTGCGCGCACCACTTTATTTTTGCGCGAAACGTGCCTAAATTTCCACGCACTCCATTCCTTTGTCATTTTTAATAGTTCTGACCTTGAATAACTCTTTTGCACGTATAATCCATCTTCAATCTTATGCGCAACATCCATTGCCAAGCACATTTCTTCATCTCCCGATTTTCAGGCCCTAAAATTTGGCAAACACTGGAAAACGGCGCCACCTTAAACTGTGCTTTTCTGCCATCCCCAGATTGTCTATTGCTTTGCCATTTTATATCTTTACTGCTATCCATAACCATTCTTCTGCTCTTATCACGAATCCCACTATCGTGATATTTATCCTTTGATAGATCAGCTTAAGCATCGTCAGAGTTGCAATGGGAACTGAATCTTTCCTATCTTCCAGCAGCATCATTCCTTCCAATCAAAACATTATATGACTAGCATCATGATTTCTCCCTCTTTCCTTCATAAGGCTTGCATCACAAGTTCTCCCAACTCATGATTTGTGTGAAATACATACCAGCAAAGCATCGTCTGATTTATGATCCTTCTACAAAGTGAATTGATTTATCGCCTTTGACAACAAAATACAACACTCTGCAAAAGCTAACTCTTCAAACTTTCATCTTCATTCAACTTGATCCCAACAATCTCCCCCTTTGGATTTTGTTGTCAACAAAGATTCATCAATCACTGAATTTTGAAACCTTTTGCAATGGATTACTTATCAACAATTGTAAGCCTACGTGAGCTAACTCGTTGTAGGAAAAAATATTTATTGACAGCCAAAACCATGCTGTCCAAAACCAGTGACTGTAAAATCTCATGAACATACCTCCTCATCCTTCTTCAGAACATCTTGCAATATTTTACTTCAGCATTATTCACTCTTGCAATAGCATTCTTTACTTCTTCAACTTTCCTGTAAAACAACTTTGTTTCCTACAACCACTCCAACAAATAGATAGAATAGTTCACTCACAGACATGCTGAATTCACAACTTACCCACAACTCTCCCTTAATACATTCTTCCTTATGGATAGATTTATGAAACAATTCTCCCCCTTGACAACACTATCCAAAGCTAAGACGAGAGAGGGGACAGAAACATGTACCTTAACATTGATGAGAAGGAGGTTGTACACCCATGTTCAACCTCAACTTTGCAAATGGTTCCTTCGGTAACGGTTTTGTAAATATATCAGCAATTTGTTCAGATGTAGGAACATACTCCAGCCTCAGTTCATTCTTTTCAACATGATCTTTGATGAAGTGGTACTTTATATCAATGTGTTTTGAACGAGAATGTTGTACTGGATTTCTTGTAAGATTGATTGCACTCTGATTATCACAACCCAAGAGCAATGGTAGCTTTACTTCAACAAGTAGATCTTCCAGCTGAGTCTTCATCCACATTAGTTGAGTTGCAGCTTGAGTAGCAGCAACATACTCAGCCTCAGCTGTGCTAAGAGTTACTGAATTCTGTTTCTTGGTATGCCAACTAACACAGCTTTTTCCTAGAAAGAATACTCCACCAGATGTGGATCTTCGTTCATCAACATTTCCTTCCCAATCAGCATCAGAATACCCAAATAGATCAATATTTTCAGAGCCGTCATACCGGATTCCAATGTTTGTTGTGCCTTTGATATATCTGAGAATTCTTTTTCCAGCAATCAAATGTGATTCTTTAGGAGCACTCTGAAATCTTGCACATAAAGTAACAGCATAGACGATGTCGGGTCTTGAGGCAGTCAAATATAGCAGACTTCCAATCAGTTTTCGAAACTCTTTCTGATCAACTTCCTTGCCTTCTCCATCTTTAGACAACTTGGTTCCCACTGAAATCGGTGTGGAAACTGGTTTCAAATTTTCCATGCCAAACTTCTTCAGAAGTTCCTTAGCATACTTTTCTTGAGACAGAAAAACATGATTCTTCTTCTGTGAAATTTGTAACCCAAGAAAGTACTTCATTTCACCTAGCATAGACATCTCAAATAACTTCTTCATCTCCTCAGCAAATTTTTCACATGATCTTTTATTATTTCCAGCAAATATAATATCATCGACATAAACAATAACGATCAGTGAAAACTCCTGACATTTCTTGATGTAGAGATTGCTGTCAACTCTCCCTTTCTTAAAGTTCATCTTCTTCAAGCAAGTATCTAATTTAGAATACAATGCTCTCTGAGCCTGTTTTATCCCATACAGAGCCTTCTTCAACCTACACACATAGCTTTCATCTTTCCCAATAACAAATCCACAAGGTTGATCAATGTAAACTTCCTCGTCAAGATCACCATTCAAGAATGCAGATTTTACATCCATTTGAAAGATTTTGTAACCTCGTTGTGCAGCAAGGGCAAGAAATATTCTGATTGTTTCTAATCGAGCTACTGGAGAAAAGGTTTTATCAAAGTCAATGCCTTCAATTTGTGAATACCCTTTGCAGACCAATCTTGCCTTGTTTCTTATTACATTACCTTCTTCATTCAGCTTGTTTCGAAAAACCCACTTTGTACCAATAATGTTCTTGTTGTCCGGCTTGGGTACAAGTTCCCAAGTATTGTTCTTCTCTATCTGATCAAGCTCTTCATTCATATCATGAACCTATTCTGGATGCTCAAATGCTTTATATACATCATTCGGTTCAACTTTCGAATAATGAGAAGTATTTGATATAGCATTTGTTGTTCTTCTTGTTTGAACCCTCTAATTTTTATCTCCAATAATGTTCTGAGCCTCCACTTGTTTCCTCAAACTAGGATGAGTTGTTTGAACTTCATCCTCATCACTTGATATTTCTGAGTCAGATTCCTCTTCTTGAGTAGGATGAAAAAATTCTGAAACATTATCAGAATTGTTAACAAAATCTTCTCTATCCCGCTAGACTTCCACATCAACATATGACTGCTTTTCTTTCTCATCACATTCAACAACTTTTACATCTGAAGAATCAATAATTCTTCATGTTTCTTTGTTGAGGCATCTATATCCTCTTCCTTCTGGAGCATAGCCAAGAAAAATTCCGTCATCTCCTCTTTGCTCGAACTTTCCCAGATTTCCACCTTTCTTCTTTACAATACATGGACTCCCAAAGACTCTCAAGTGTTTCAGACTTGGAGTTTTTCCATAGAACATTTCATATGGAGTCATATCTGAGTTTGGCCTATAGAAACACCGGTTCTGAATATACACAGTAGTCCTCATGGCTTGCCTCCAATAATAATGAGAGAGACTATGTTCAAGTAACATAGTTCTCCCCATTTCCACCAGACTTCGATTCTTTCTTTCAGCCACCCCATTTTGTTGAGATGTGTATGGTGAACTAAACTCATGCCGAATTCCATGTTTCTCAAGATAACTTTCAAACTCTTCATTCTTATACTCACCACCATTATCAGTTCTCAACTTCTTCACTGAATACTCACATTCTTTCTCTACTTTCCTTCTGAAACTCTTAAACATTGTTAGAGCATCTGACTTATGTCTCATGTACATAACACAAGTAATGCGAGTAAAGTCATCAATGAAAGTAATGATGTAATTATCTCCATTTGAAGATTGCTTACTCATTGGCCCACATATATCTGAGTG
Organism: Viscum album; assembly: GCA_963277665.1. Lineage (NCBI taxonomy): Eukaryota > Viridiplantae > Streptophyta > Magnoliopsida > Santalales > Viscaceae > Viscum > Viscum album. The sequence continues at coordinate 1,991,415,415 of OY728135.1, read as the reverse complement.
TATGAGTTCTATGGGGCTTTTTGAGCGAATTTCAACTCTCTTGTGCATAGAATTAGCAATCTTCCCTTTCTCACAAATAGTGAAGCACCAATTTCTTTCTCTTGATAAATCAGGCATATCCCGAACACTTTCTCGCTTTGACAACTTGCACATATTTCTCTGACACATATGCCCCAGCCTTTTATGCCATAATTTATTTTCATCCACCACACTCATGTAACAAGAGTTCTGTCCATCCCCAACTTGGAACAAATTCCCTCTTGTACGTTGGCCCCTTGTAACTATGTTTCCATCATTTTCACTTTTTACAACAAATCCATCTTTTCTGAACATTACTTTGTTGCCCTCATCACATAGTTGTGACACACTGAGTAGGTTGTGTTTCAGTCCATCAACATATAGTGTTTTTCTGGATTTCATCATTTCTTTTCCAATGATGGCCGATCCAACTCCTTTGATCCTTAGAGATTCATCATTTCCAAATGTCACAGTTCCTTCTTTAAATTCTTTCACATTCTTCAGCAGCTTTAAGTCTCCTGTCATATGAGATGAACATCCACTATCAAGAATCCATGGACGTTCTCCTTTGGTAGCCTTTAAAGCTATTTCAACAACAAGTGCTTTTTGTTCTTCCTTTTCCTTCACTTTCTGTTTTTCTTCTTCCAATTTCCTAGCCAAATCAATGTGTTCTGGCCAGAGAACCATGCATTCTTTCTTTTCAGACTTATCATACTTGTCCCTTTTGTATTTTAAAACCTCTGTCTTCTGAGGATTATTAACAAACTTTTGTTGCTCTGGTAACACACTAAGGCAGCCCTTAGCAAGATGTCCAGGTTGATCACATCTTTCACAATAAGTTTCCAGTGGTTGGAATCTATTCCCAACTTTCACACCAGTCTTCTCAGATATTTTCTGAAACTTATTTGGAGATCTTCTATTTTGATAGCATTGACTCCCCCTAAATCCTTGTCCTTCAAAACATTTGGAATAGTTGTAATGTTGTTGGTTAAACCAACACATACTTTCCATGTGTCCGAATCCACCACAATACCAGCAGTAACCATAGAAAAAATATTTACCTCTGAAACTTTTAGACTGAATGGAGTTGTGAACACGCTTCTCAAAAACAATCATATTTTCATTTGTAACTCTCTTCTTCAGCTCAGATTCAATAGTACCAGAAGTATTAGAAGCATTTCTTGACTCAAGATTTTTATGCACATCTGATTTTTCTGTATTGTTGATTTTGACCACATACATTGTCTTTCCAGCCTTGTTCTTATCAGAACCAGTTTTGTCTTTCATTTCAACCTTTGAAGGTATGTTTTGTAGATCCCTTTTTGGTTCATTCTTACTGGAACATTCCCCTACTTCTGAGATAGAATTTTTGGAACTGATATTCATTTCATTAGCTTTATGTAGTTTTTGTTGGACAAGTTCCAACTCTTCTTCTTTTGCCTTCAACTTCACTTCAAGATGATCATTACGATTCTTTGTATTCTCAAGAGAATTTTTCAGATCATCAATCTCTTTTTCCATCATGATTTTATCATCTGTAAAACCTTCTTGATTGTTTACTGTGTAATTTTCTTTTATTAACTTGTTGTTTTCTTTCTCAAGTTTTCTGATCTTCCTCAAACATTCCTTCAGCTCTTCTTTCAGATACTGTTCAAGTTGAGTCTCTTCTTCTTCTTCAGTACTACTACTCTCATAATCATCATTATTCACTGTTGCAAAAAAGGTACTCTCTCTAGTTTTTTCAGTAGCAGATTTTTCTGATTCAGTCTCGCTATCATCATCTTCCTTATCTTTTGACAAAAAGCTTCTTCTTTTTTATTTAAAGAACTTTTTATTCTAACTTCTACCAGAATATTTATCTTTTCGATCCTGTTTCTTCCATGACCTTCTTGGTCCTCTGTCTTCTTCATCACTGACGGCATCTTTCCCCTTTTGAGGGCAATTAGACGCAAAGTGGCCAACTGCTCCACATTCAAAACATTTCAAAGGGAGTTTCCCTTTGTATTTCCCTGTGCCTCTTTTAACATTTTTAGAAAACAAGGATAGAATTTCATCAAAATTTTGACATACCTCATTTTCAGAGTTGGATTCACCAGCTTCTTCATTAATAAGAATTTTCTTCGACTTCTCTTTCTTTTCTGCCCTAAAAGACATTTCTCTGTCAGTTTTTGCTTTGCTCTTCATGGTCTTCTCTCTTATCATCTCATAAGTGATGAGATTACTGTGCAAATCATCCAGAGATAATGTTTCCAAATCTCTGTCTTCTAGTGAAGAAACTTTAGCATCAAATTTGTCAGGCAGAATTATCAGGATCTTTTCAACAACTGTATCATCTTCTAACTTTTCACCAAGACATCGGACTGTACTGACAATGTCATTAACTATGGTAAAGAATTCTCCAACAGATTCAGATTCTCCCATTTTCAAGTCTTCATACATCAGTCTCCAGATTTGTAGTTTTGCCTTCTTCACTTTTGTATTTCCTTCATAGATATTCATTAGCTTATCCCAGATGCCTTTAGCAGTAGTGACACCTTTCACACTTAAAAAATCACTCTCAGAAAGTGATGAGAGTAATGCATTTTTAGCTCTTCCATCATTCTCAAGATTCTTCTTATCGACAGGAGTAAGAGGGACCTTGTCATCAATATCAGGAAATCCATCTGTTATAGTTTCAAGAACTTCATATCCAAGAGACATAAGATACGACATCATTCTGTCCTTCCAGATGTGATAGTTCTTTCCATCGAAGATTGGAATCCCCTTACTGTTCACGCAATTTAGATTTTCAATCACAACTTCTCTTCAAACACTTTAGCAAAGAGTAAATGAAGGCAACCCGCTCTGATACCAATTGAAGTTCCCAATCAGGATCCAAGTATCACTGAGAGGGGGAGGGGGTGAATCAGTGATATCTTTTTCTTTTTAAGTTTCCCCTTTTTGAAACAACCTTCGCCTCCTGTTAAAGAGTTTCTTCCCTGCCGAACACACACATCCACAGGAACACAAGATTTACAAGGTTCACTACTCAACAAGAGTAGCTACGTCCTTGGTATGGTACGGAAATAATCCAGTACCACACAATCCACTAGAAAACAATCCTTTGATGTGGAATACAATGAGTAGGATATACCCTTACACTCGTGCAGCACTTTGAAAACAATCCAATAGTGTGTGTGCTCCCTCTTATCACAAATAGGGTAACACAATGTTTCAGTGCTTCTTTACAATTAAACAGATGTATTCTTCGAAGTACAAATCTTCACTTTCTTACCCAGAAGCCGGTAAGAACTCTCATGTGCACAACTGAATACGTGCGAAGACCCCAGATATTTCGCGCAGACTTTAGGGTGCCTTGCATGCAATTCAAATGGCTTGCGCGTAAAATCCCCTTTTGGCGCGAAAAACGTTTTCGCGCAACTTTCCTTTTACGCGCAACTTTTCCTCTTTTCGCGCAACTCACTTAGCGTATAACTTACGCGCACCAGAGCTCGGGATTTCTCCTATGTTTTGAGCATTAACATCTAACAGGGATTAGCCTCATATTTATAGGCATTTTTGAACCCGCGCGAAAAACACTAATCCTCGCGTAAAACCTCCTCCATGCGCGTAAAAAATCTTTTATGCAACTTCATATTTCGCGCCATGCTTCAAGTTTTCGCGCACCTCATGACTTTGCCATTTTTCATCCTTCTAAGCATGAAGCACCAATTGCGCGCAAAATTCTGCACCGCGTTCCATATTGCGCGCAAACCCAATCTTTCCTGCAACATCAGATTTCGCGCACTGCTCCAATATTTCGGGCATTTTATGCCTTTGCCAATTTTTGATCTTCTGATCTCTAACCATTATTTGCGCGAAAAATTCATTCCTCAATTTCGCGCACCATGCCAATATTTCGCGCATCCCACAGTTTTTTCGCACAACCCGCTACTATTTCGCGCATCCCGCAGATTTTGCGCGCACCACTTTATTTTTGCGCGAAACGTGCCTAAATTTCCCCGCACTCCATTCCTTTGTCTTTTTTCATAGTTCTGACCTTGAATAACTCTTTTTCACATATAAACCATCTTCAATCATATGCGCAACATCCATTGCCAAGCACATTTCTTCATCTCTCGATTTTCAGGCCCTAAAATTTGGCAAACACTGGAAAACGGTGCCACCTTAAACTCTGCTTTTCTGCCATCCCCAGATTGTCTATTGCTTTGCCATTTTATATCTTTATTGCTTCCAATAACCATTCTTCTGCTCTTATCACGAATCCCACTATCATAATATTTATCCTTTGATAGATCAGCTTAAGCATCGTCAGAGTTGCAATGGGAACTGAATATTTCCTATCTTCCAGCAGCATCATTCCTTCCAATCAAAACATTATATGACTGGCATCATGATTTCTCCTCCTTTCCTTCATAAGGCTTGCATCACAAGTTCTCCTAACTCATGATTTGTGTGAAATACATACCAGCAAATCATCGTCTGATTTATGATCCTTCTACAAAGTGAATTGATTTATCGCCTTTGACAACAAAATACAACACTCTGCAAAAGCTAACTCTTCAAACTTTCATCTTCATTAAACTTGGTCCCAACAATACCAACTAGGTTCATTGCACCACCTATGAAAAAGGACTGAGTCATCAGCACCATCAAAAATGCCTTAACATAGATCCATGTAACCTTCAATTTGAGGAAAATGAATGTGTATGTAGAACCAATGGTCTTAGTATTCAGTAAAAACACACACTATCAGGCCTATATGTTTTGAATCTTACATGCCTCGTATGACGCATGAGACACCTCTTGCCTTTTCCATCCAAGAGTCAAAATCTGTCCCTGGAATCTTATCAATGGCCAAATTCCAGAGATCCATAGTAAATCAAAACACCACACATCATGTGAGTCTGTCAAGGAAAAAATCATATACTACCGTAACATCACAAAATTAGAACAACAATCCCAATCCCTGTAAACCATGACTTCTTATAGGAACAAGTGTTCATAATGCACTAGCCTGATATCCATCACAGGTTCCGACACAATCCTAATACTCATGTATACCATATCCCAAATAGTATATACCAAGAAGTTAAACTCCTCTAATGCCACTTTGTAACATCACGACCCGGATTCCACTAAACCGGTGCTCCGAGCCGGTTTTCCACTAACCCTCATGTGCACCTCCCCGTACGCTAGAGGATTCCAACTAGCAGCGAGGGCCTAGGGTGTGATATTGGGGAGACTATTACCTCATACTAGAGTAATAAAACATCGTACATAACTATGTATCATACATAGCGAAAAGTAAACAGAGTGTAGAAGTAGTAAACAACTGAAATAGAACAAGATGTAATAGTAAAATGATGTAAAAGACTGAATAGCTATGAAATACAATACAAAATTGTTCACCCACTGAGCTGACCATACAAATACAAGTACCAAATAAACTGAAAGTAAAATTACAGGGCTCTTCTACTAACTCAGATCCAATCCACATACTCGTTCTCCAGACACTATCGAACTGCTGCAGCCTGATCCGTAGAACCACTCGAGCATATCTGCTTGATCTTGCAACACTGGGACACAACCCTATATACTATGCAACCCATTATCAACCTAAAAGACAGACATAAGGTCTACACGTACACCGATGTGCAAGTGTAGGGGTGAGAAATAATCTCAGTAGGCCACCCTGATAAGAAAACTACAACTGTGCTACTAAAAGTGTATGCAACTACAATGTGCTCAGCCTAGCTGGGACAAAACAAAAGGAAGTAAACCAAACGTGCAACCACAGTTGAAATCAGTGTATGTAATCATTGTCAACTGGGAAAGTTCCACCATGGATGTCCATATCTATATATGTACACATGTATAGTCCCATACCTATACACATATACATAAATATGAATATTCATGATGAAGTGATTCAAATAACAAGAAACAACACCAGCAGTCGATCCATGGGACCATAAGCTGAATCTCTTGGACATCCTATTCAAGGGCATTAATATGGATGTAGTACCACTCAATCCATTTTTAAAATAAATCAATCTCTCAGCCCATAATCTCATCGACATGTACCTGGTTCGTCTAACGCTGGAGATATTCCACTGAACAAGCTAAACCAAGACAAGTTATCCTCTAGTTCAACCAATAAATCACATGAAGGAAGATAACACAACATGTAATACTCTAGGAAGTACTCACACCCAACCCCTCTGGTCCTATCCAAGATGTAAAAACAACCCTCTAGGCAGTTCACTCAGCATAACCCCTCTGGTTTCGTCAGACGAAATTATAAGACTCTCTAGGGAAGCTTGTTTGGTAAATTCCTCTTATAGTCTAGGTTAGTCAGGCACACTCTGTGGAAGATCATGTGGTCTAACCCTCTTAAATCCCCATGGTCTAGAAACTCTCTTAGAAATCTCACTCTATCAATTCCTCTTATAGTCTCAGGTCTATCACAGACTCTCTGAGGAAACTCGCTCAGTCAATTCCTCCTCTAGCCTAGAATGGTTTAAGGAAATTCAAACAAGTAAAGACCCTATGAGGAATCTCAATCATACTACACTCCTATAGTATATAATATCCATGACTCTCAGGGAATCTCACTCGGTCTATCCCATGTAGTCTATAATGTCCAAAACTCTCTGTGAAGCTCCCTTGGTCTATCCCCTGTAGTCTGTAATGTCCAAGACTCTCTGGGAAGCTCACTCGGTCTATCCCTTATAGTATATAGCACCAGGTTCTCATAGTCCCATGATAGTCAATGCATAGTAATGGTATAAGGCCAAAGTAAACCTATAGATCTACTTGGATAACTAGTCTACAGAAACAAGGATGTCAAAAATATCATTCCATAATACGGTCACAAGGCATGGAAAACAAGTATAACGGCCAAAGGATAAAAAGACCCAATGGTCGTAAATAGAACAAGACGTGGGAAAAATATCCATGAACATAAAATATCCTCAAACATGATAAACTTACCTCTACACAAGCATACAAGAATGGCAGGAAAACAATAGGGGAAAAACGGTAAACATGCAATACCCCATTCATAGGTATTTGTGGAATTTTCACATAAAACTCAAGTACTTAGAAAGGTACGGAACAAACCACCTACTCTATCACACAAAGAATAGTAGGCATCCAAACAAACAAGAAATATGTCTCACGTCAGGCTCACTATCCACCAACCATGAAGCACCGCTGGTAAACACTACAGCATCAGCAAAAACAAGTAAGATATTAACAAACAGTGAGGGTGGACCGAATGCCCAACCCAACATTACATCCAAACCCCAATGGGATTACCAGTTTGGCACAGGTTCTAGGTGACACCCGATCACCATCTCTACCCAACCTGACATAATAAACAAGGTTCATTCAAAAAAAATCACCCACTGGGTCCCTCATGTCAAACACTAAGGAAGCATTATACTCTGGATTCTCCAGGTAAACATGAGTGAAGGCATCCTATGGGGGATCCTTAGCGAAGAGTTAGGGAGGAATCCTACATGGGATCCTCAAGGAATGACAACATAGGCATTCCATAACATGGTTATTGTCAATGGAAGAACAGGATAGAGATCCTACAAGTGACTCCTGAGGTTATGACCCAAGCAAAGGCATCCCTCAAGGGATCCTTAGAAGTACATGTTCTAAATGCCTCATATGCTAGAAAGGAACTTCTCACAAGGGGAATGTTATATAAATCATAATTTATGGGAGATAACTCATTGCTGATATCTTATTAAAGGTCTCGACTATGTTGTTCTAAACACCCAACCTTTCATCCACACCAAGTCTCACTCTCAGGTGACAACTGAACATGATAAGTAGAGGAAGAACCCCTCCATTTAGACAAAAACAACCAAAACCACATTTATATGACCTCTAAATGTCAAAAGTATTCCACCATTGAGATCTACGCGAAAAAATTCTTAGAATCGATGACTCACATGCCCAATTCTGACTTCCAGAACCCAAGATATCTTAAAATTACGAAATTGAAGAAGTATATGGCCAGAGTACATGTCCAGAGCACAATGGGCCTACCTGTGTAATAGTACATGGTGTGTACTTTACTGTACATGGCGTGTACGGTTCACAAAAAGTTACCCCATGTCTATTTTCACCCGAACGCATGACCATGTACCATTACACGATGTGTACTTAAGGTACACGACATGTACTCCTTAAAAACCACTATATTGAGTTCCATTTCAGACAGCCAGCCACACGGTTACCCACTACACGGAGTGTACTCAAAGAACATGGTGTGTACTTAAGAAAATTTCATCTTCCATAAATGGGATGAACACATGTTGTGTACCCCTAGAATACACGCCGTGTATTCTGGGTTTTCTGATGGGAAAACCCTGAAAACACCTGAAACGCCAGTTTTTGCCCTCGAAACAATAGATCCGGACTTAAGAGTCCAAAAGAAAGAATTATAAGGCATAAAATACTTAAGACAACATGTTTAACATGGATCTATGGAAAAAACATAAATGGCCCTACCTTTGGGCAGAAACCGCAGAAAGCTTCGGTTGATTTCACGGCTCACGGTTGCTGCAAGCCTACTCAGCGTGTCGAGACCATCAAATCGGTACCACTCTCACCTTCCTTCAATCCCATTTTCTCAATATCCAAATTCTCCCATAGGTCACAGACATGTTGGAGCAGTGTAGGAGTTCTGTCCCAGGAGGAGGAGGAAAGAAGAGAGAATAAAAGGAAAGGAATGAAGAAAAGAAAAGAAAGAAAAAGGGGCCCAGCCCGGCCCTAGTGCTCGATATGAGTTTATGCCTTCACTAGGATCAACTCCCTATTACAGACTCAACTATGTAGACAGAATCTCAATCCGACACTCTATTCAAAAGTTATTTCCAAACGATCCAACATGAATAATTTAATAATTAATTTAGTAATGTTAAATATTTAATATTTCACCAAAATTTGAACTGCTCAGATTTCTCGAAACTCTTATCCTAGGGTAAACTCCTTATTGTGAGTCCAACCGAGTTTCTTGAAAAATTATCCTAGATTTTATGGTAGGGGAAATGAAAATTTTACCCCTCATGAGCATCCACTAGAAAAAATTCAAATTTCTTCTCAAAACTACTGTCTGGAGAAACATGGGTTCTAACATAATCCAATATTCGATTTAATTGAAATTTTGTTCTATTTTTTCTTTAAAAATTATTTACATATTATTTTATTTGTATATAATGTCAAAAATTTCATTTAATTTATTTTAATATATAATAATTATGGTGATCTAGATAAAAAATGTTTTGTTGTAAATGGTTATTGGAATAATAAATTATTTTTTTAACATTGTAATTTATTTTTTATTTTATGTGATGATATATTTATCTTATATTGTTACACAATACTGATACAATGCCTATGCAAGAAGAAGAGAAATAAATTAAATGATTTCGAAAACACAAAGAAAAATCATTTTGTGAGTTATAGTGTTCCACGTATTATGAAGATAAATATAAAATATCTAATATTTATATAGGTCTATATTTTTTCCAATTGTTTTCATGCTATTCTAAATGGGAAATTAAATGAATAGTTTAAACATTACATTAATAATATTATAGGATAAATATAATTTTAAAAAATAATTTAATATTAAAAAACATAAAACAAAAGAATTAATGAGATTAAATGTATAAAATGTATAATCCATTCCATTTAAGATCATAATTTCAAATTATAATAATATTATTACCCATTAATATTTAAAATTCCACAAAATATTTTAGGTTAAATTTTTTTAACCATGGTGTTAAACAAAAAATATGAGGTTTAGAATGATATAAAAACCTATATAAATTTTATTTTATTAAGATAATAATAGATCACCCCCTTATCATTAAATAGATAAAATATATATCCATTTATATTTTTTGTACGTATATTATATTATAATTTTTCAGGTATGTCTAAAAATTAAATTATTTATATATTATAATAATCAACATTTTATTAAATGACTTATAATTTATTGAAAATAAATAATTTTCTGTTTTAATAAATTATTATTAAAAACATAAATGATGGTAAATTTATATATCACCATTTCTTTTATATTTATTTTCATGATCATTTAAGAGTAACAACTGTTGATATCATGGTAATATCCAAAAGTGTTAACGAATGTTTAAAACCAAGAGGAAAGGGTATTGAATTAACCTAAACATAGCCAATTTTTTTGTATTACATTATTTTGAATATTAATTTTCCACAAATTTACTGAAATTAATTTTTTTTCTAAATTAACTTCAATTGAATTTATATTTGTTTGATGTGATAAGAAATTACAAGAATACACATACCTTAACTAATTAGAGTACACCATATCACCACTCTTCCTTAACCAATATGATAATTATATCTCATATAAGTCCCAATATATAACTTCTTAACATCCCTCAAAACATTATAAATGTCTTCTAATGGGATCAATACACCCAATATTTGTGTAACTATGTAAGGAAAAGGAGGTTTTCTGAAGAAGATGTGTTTCTTTTGACAAAATGTTTTAGTTATATTTTTTCTTATACATATATTAAATAACCATCATTATTCATGAAATAATTAAAAAATTAAAATTAATAAATATATATATATTTATTTATTTAGGTCAATGCAATAACTTATATCTATCTACTCTACCATCAAATGGGAAAAGAAATTGTTGTTCATGTGTACAGAAGACTACCACCTCACGAACTGATGCATTTTGTTCTCCGACCCCACCTCCCATGGATGTATATAATGATTATAATAATATACATGTATATGAAAATAATGATATTATAATAATACTTTATGTATTATATTATATTTTTTTATACATTATAATTTATTTATAAATTATAACAATATCTGTGTGTATGAGTGGATTTCCACATCAAATAAGAGATGTGATTCATTTTTACATCACAAAAAACCTGAATGATATATATTAGATTATGTAAAGAAATAATATGAAATTTATAATATAGTAAAAATTATTTAATGACAAAATAAAAATTTTCCTATTTAAATCATGTTTATTCAAAATGGAAGCATTCCTCAAATATACCTATGATGTACCATCTCCATGATTGTGGTGTAGGTAATATTTCATAGACACCAATAATGGTTGGTTATAAAATTTTAATTATTATATAACAATGAATATGATGTGTCTATTATTTTTTATATGATTTTTGAATAAGAACCCTTTTTTTACATTAGTCATCCTAACCAAACCATTTTTGACATATGATCCTAATATCTTCAAAACAATATACGTGATCCTAATTAACAATATAAATGTGTGTACCATGGTAACAAAATAATATGAAAAAAATTGATATCAATAAAGTATATATTTAATAGTTGTTTATAATTTAGGATGATAAATAGTGTATATGATGAGTTGGACTTGAGTGAAGGGAAACATGACTTTAAAAACATTATTTTTAATGTTTTAAAGGTATATATTGTAAATCATATCCTTCCATGTCCACATTCATAAATAATTTTATTGATGTATGTATATTTGAAATGATGAATCGTAATGAGAATTTGATGTCACTTTTGGCTTTCCATGGAAGAATTCCAATTGGAATCTTTTTACATAATATATATAGAAACATTAAAAAATGGAAAAATGTTTGTTCTATTTTAATCAATATAACAACAGTAGTTTTTCCCACCACTGTAACCTTTGTATGATGTATTTTTTTCATTATAAAATCCTATGAGTTGTTCATTATGAACAAATTATTAAATCCTTTTGGGTATTTTTAGAATGATTACTAATGGGAATTAAACTTTTAATATCTAGAAATATTTTTGTATGCATAAAAAGATTTATTGAGTATAGTGTTGTATAATTAAGTAATATTCATTTTCTGATTATGATATAGTTTATAGAAAATATTAGTAACTATTCGTGGTTCCATTATAAAATAAGGATGGATGGTTCCATTATTAACCTAGAATCGGTGGTTCTGTATGAATCTAAATACTAGTGAGCCTAATATAGCACTGTAATGCATTGGGTAAAGATATTTGGTTAGATGGTTAGGGTTCCCTAATAACATTATTATATTTACCAGTTTAGATTTTCCATTTTTAACAGTGATATGAAAATGATGTCCGATTTTACATGAGTGATATATTGATTAATTTAATGGGTTTTCGTGGAATAAATTTGATTTCACATGGAATCATAATTAACTTATTTTTAAGTGACGTTTACAATACATTGTGAGGGTGAATTGTAAAATCATTCAAGAGTTTTAAATGATAAAAAAATAAATTATCTGTTCTATTTATCATTTATGATAACTTGTTGAATGTTTGATGAGAATGATTGGATAAAGATGTGTAATTTTTGGTTATGAAAAAATTTGTTTGGACCACAAATTTTATTTGGAAATGGAATCTTTATATATGTATTCATGGACTAGTTCTTTCTTTTAATATTTTCCTTATTGATATGTTTTCTATGAACTCACTTCATAAAATGTTTTTCAATGGGTTTTAATAAATATCGGGGAAACGTAATAGAACATGATGAGAATAATGATGATATTACTTTAAAATAAAGCCCATTATATCATAATTTTTTTATGGAAGAAAAAATTGATACTATATGGAAGTGACCTAATTTTTACATAACATTTATTTATGTTCTTAGGGTGACCTAATTCAATAAAATTATAAAATATAAACATCCCAAAATTTCTTATGATGTAATATTTGAATTAAAACTAAAGATTATGTAATTTTTACTATAATAACTCATTACCCTCATTTAGGTAATTATTTTCTCTTTATATGATTTACTCTTTAATTGGATGCATCTTGGGACTCCTAAGGATGGAATGTTTTTCTCAAAATAATGGAATAATTTTTAGGGATGTATTTTTTATATTAGTTGAGACTAGGAATAAATGTGCAATGGATTTGTGGGGCTCTCTCGAGTTCAGAGAACACCAATGTACGATATAGGTTTTATTAAATTATATGTCAATTTCAATGTTTGAATGAAATTTACACATCATTTAAGGAGTACACCATGTGTAATTTTCACTACTTTCAGGTCATGAGCTAATTATAAAATGCGATGCGAGTAAACTCCTTATAAGGGTTACATGCCATGTAATTTTAAAAACCTTGTTTTTTATAAAAAGGCAACTGGTTTTTCAGTGCATCACCTCCCCGAGGATTTTATGGTGTGTAAATTGACAACATACATTATAAACATAAAATAAAATTAATTTGGGTGCCTTATGAATATTATGATTGTTCAATTTTCTACATCACTCTTCCATCTCATCGAAGAGGAATTCTCCAATTATTATAGGACCCTCCAACCCTTATAGGTCAATTCATATGTTGTTCAATCATTAGGGTTGTGCGTGGCGTTTCACTTGCTTATTAATCCTTTAAACATGTTAATTTCCCACAATGGATAAAGAAAATATATGTCTATTTATCATATTTTTGATCAATGACGTTAATTCTTCTTTACTATTTTTAGATATGTTGTACAATATTTTTCTAGGTTCGTTTCCTTTTAGGTAATGGTGAAGAGATTCTGAGTTCTATAGGTATGCGTTATTTATTCTTCTCCAATAGATTTTTTTAATTTTAAATCAATTTAGAGATATGAGGATTGGTTCTTGGGACTCTCTTATCGTTGTTTTGTTTTTCATGTTGGTAGATCCTATTGTGGACGTGTGTAACCCATGTTTTGAGGATAGTGGTTCCAAATCAAGATTTTTTTGGTATACTACATTTCTCAACTTATTTTTTTATTTCTTTTATAAATACAATGGTATTATATGAATATTTTTATTTGTGTGTGTCAAATTTTTTATATAAATGGTTGGTTTCCCATTATTTTTGAAAATGAAAAATGTTTTCAAAGAATTATGATTTTTTAATGCAATGGGTTTCAAAGTATGAATTAATAAAAGGGTTTGAGGAATTTATTTTTGGAAAATAGAGCACATGGTATGCCTTGAGTTCATTGGTGGAAGGCATAGTAATAGGTATCATCAACATCGGGGGGTCTTCTCATAGGGAATCACACTTATTATTATTCTGGTTTTTATAGGGTCCATATAAACTTTTTGGGTGTTAACCTTCTAGGGTGTTCCCGTAGTTATAGATATCAATGAATATGTATAATTTTATGATTCATTTGTAATTTCATATGATATGTTTGAGTTTCCAAGCTATAATGACCTACTGTGATCAATGATTCGATGTTACATGTTCTCTTGGTTGGTTTGGGATATTTTTTCTTATATAGTTTTGGTTGTATATCCATGTATTTGATATGATATGTGATGTCTAATTTATTTTGATTTCATATATCTGTATTTTTAAATTTATATGAAATTCCTGGAAACAAATAAACATACTTTATTTAAAAATAAGAAAACATGTAATTAAATAATTTCCATGTTTCTAATATAAAAATTTATAAACTATTATAATTCTTTTTTATTTACAATGGGGAATGTATGGATTATTATTTAGATTGTTTATATAGAACACCCAGGCCAAACCCAAACAAGCATATTACCCAACACCCAATATACCCCTTCTATAGTGCATAGGCGTTGTTATGTACTTTAAGGATGGGAATCTAATGGTGCCACAATGTGGTGGAATGGTTATATATTAACTTGTTTTGGATAGCTAGAAAATGACATGATGTGGGATTTCCATCATTCACATATGGTGACTAATTGAGTAGTTTTTCTAGCATTTTAACCTTTTTCTATTGGGCTTATCCCTTGTGGATTTTTCTACCTTATTAGTTTTTTCACATCAATTGTTATGTAAATGGTAGGGGATATTTAACACCCCAAGATTTCATAGTACGTTATTTTTTCAAAGTAATCCAATAACTTGCACTACACACAACACCGAGTTTTAGCGCACCATGACTTACCAAACTAGTTGTTCAAAAGTGATTATGAATAGTATTACCTGAATTTTAAACTTTATATAATCCTTATAATTTTATAATCTATATTATGAGTTTTTAGACATAAAGTAAAATCAAATACATTTTTTCAGATAAAATAAGTATTTTTCAAAAATTGAAAGATTACCACCTTTTAATGGCGAAGCCTTTTTAAATCCAATTTTAAAACTTTTATTAATTCAATTTAACAAAATAAACTTCTTCTTTAGAATCGGGAAATAAGAATTTAGTTTCAATAATGTTTTGGTGTTTTTCTGATAAGTTTCATATTTGGGTGAATAGAGAAAATACTCTATTTTAACTGAAAACAACTTTTTTAATAAAAAAAATTATAGTGTTAATTTATAAATTTTAATAGTTTTTAAGTATAAATATATTATATTTTTACTATTTAATCCAATTATGGTCATTGTAAGTAATTTGACTATGAAATTGGACATAAACAAGTGTCAAACTTTTGATAGTTATTATTTCTTAAAAATACACCTTTTGGTTTTGACAGCGGGAATTAGTTTTAAATTAATAAATGCAACTTCTATGTTTTGAATTTGGTAAAATATAGATTATTATTTAATTCGGAATAACAAAATTATCTTAAGGTAAATTTTTGGTATTTTTCTGATAACTTTTATTTTTTGATGAATAGTGAAAAACGCTGAGTTATAGTTTAAAAACGATTTTTTTTAAACAATTATTTATTTTATAAAATTTTATATTAGGTCAAAATAGTTACATAATACCTATATAAGTTCATTTTAATTCAATAGAGTCATTTTATAATAATTTTAGATATATAAAAATTTTATTAAACATTTCACCATCTTTTACCCACCTCCTAGGAGAATTTTACATTCACATAAAACAAAATTTTACCACTTCTTTGAGTTGAATTGCGAAACTCTGAGAAGCATGGCTAATATCAAGGAGTCAAATTTTGTTCAATAAGATGAAAATAATTTTTTGTTAATCGTAACTTTTTACATTTATTAACCACGGTTAAAAGTATATAGGGTGATTAAGGGTAAAAATGATATTATTATTACCCTAACACATGTCCTAATTCTAGTTGATTAGTTTAATTGGACCAAAAACAACCTTAGAAATAAAATATTACCATTTATGTCCACATGTATTAGATTAGGACATTTCATATTATTTAATTTAAAGAAGAGTTAAAAGTGTTAAACTCATTATTTATTAACTAAACCATTTTTAATATTGGTTTATACATAACATAAATTAGACTATAAAAATTAATTAGAAAGGTAAAAAGATTTCCTACATCATGGAATTTTATTTATAATTTTTAGACATTTTATAATTAAATTTATTTATGACACAATGATGATGCATTAATTACATTATTAATGAAAGAATCAAATAAATGGTATTATAAATATTAAAATAAATATAATTTCATAGTTTTTATTACATAAAAAAATTTTCTAGGTGACTATGACATGTTAGGGAAGATTAAATGTATCCTTTTTGAAGTAATAAAGTTGTTATGACTTTCACAAAAACAAAATATCAAATAGTGTCAAAATTGACATAAATTAATATTTAAAACAAATATTATATGATTAATTGATACTCTATTCCTAAAAATATAAGGATCAGCCAAAGGACTTATATCATGATAGGTGGATCATTAAGGGACCACTTGGGGGTCCTTAGGATGTTTATAGTGTGTTTATTAACCTCATAATATAGAAATACAAAGAGACATGGTAAATGTCAAACTAATTAACTAAGGGTTAAAACAAATTAACAAGATTAATAATGTGACCTAAACCTGTCTAAAACCAATTGGTTGAGTCTATTTAGACTCATACCCAACTTAGACATTGAATAGTATACTTTTGAGCCATTAGAAATCTAATATGAATTTATTATAATTTAATACTTTATGTTTTTCCTAAAGAGCCCCTCCTCCCCCTTATAAGAGAACACCACTTCTAACCAATTCTTCATACCTTCAAATCCTTTGGATCAGTAAAAACCTGCCCATATATTCTCTAAAATTTCCTCACTTCAACCTATAGGCCTTAGTTTGATCCGAAAGCCTACCTATAAAGCCCTTTTGATCAAATCAAAATGAAGAACCTGAAAAGAGGTAATGTTTTCAGCACCCTCATTCAAGTTCCTTTCTTCTTCCACTTCTTCATTCTTTGTGGTTTCCAATCTAAAATAATAACTCCACTATATTCTATATACTGTACCTTTATTATAAATATGGTACAACCATATTCAGTGTTCTATCCATCCGTTGAATGACATTTCATCATATGTGTGTACATACGGCCTACCGTCTCCACGTCGTGGTGGAATTGTTATTCAATACATTATTATTTGGATGGGTATAATAATGATGTTTAATTGAGTTAAATAATAAATATAACATGATAATGATTCTGTATATATGATATAGCGTCCAATTATATATTATTTTAATATCAAAAGAATGATATTTTCACCCGTGCGTACGTAAGGATTACCGTCTCCACGACATGATGAGATTCATTTCCAAGTCCACCATTCATCGATGATTATAAAAATATATTACTAATAAGTATGTAATATATTAAATAATAATTCTACTAGATATATATATATATATATATTTGCCTTTATGTACATGCATATATCTTATTCACTTAGTTCCGTTCAAAATGATATGAAAACTGAAACAGCGTTTATGCGTACGTACGAACTACCATCTCCATAAATGGTGTTTTCAATTTCATATATATTTCTATTATACATATTTACATTATAAATATATATGATATATAAATCATTTTTTATATTCTGGATGTATTTAAATCATGATCTAATTGATACAATCAAGAGTAACAAGTTAAAACACATACGGTAAAGAAAGAAATTATTACCGGAAATGTTGATTTAACATGGAAATTATAATTTAATGGGTAGTATAAAGTCATAAATTAATAAATTATGATTTCTTAAATATTAATATGGTATTGGTATAATTTAATAACATACTAAGGTTCCCATACAGGAGGTTTAACGTACCCTCGACTAAAGGAAAGTGCAAGGTAAGGGGTTTTCATCTCACTCATTATTCCCATGAGATTCATACCATATTTCCACTATTACCTTTTGTGTGGTGTATGTACTGCCATAAATGTATTATTTTTTTAATAAAAATTAATTTATTTTTATTTACATTTTCATTGTATGATACCTCTTTCATGGGGTGTATGTTTCTTATGTTACCAAATTTGTAAGGGTTAATTTCACAATCTCTTTATTATTTGAGGTTGTTTTTACGTAAGTATCTTCGGGGAAATATTTATTATCCATGTACATGTTTCATAAAATAGTTTTAAAAGGGATTATTCTAAGGTACTTTTTACTAAAACATCATTATAAATGTTTTAAATATTTATTCTTCTAAACCATTCTCATTAATGTCCACGTTTTCAAAATGGTTTTAATGATTTCTTAAAATGGACATCAATGTTTTAAATTGTCAATTACATTAAAAATGTTCAAAGTGGCATGGGAAAATTTGGTTGAAAAATATATTTAAATGTATTCTTTTTTAAATTGTGTGACATTTAAATGTTTTCATGAAAAAGGTATATTTCTCTCAAAGAGTTTTACAAATCATTTTCATCTATTTCAACATCCTTTGATGGATTTTAATCTTAATTGAAGTTGATTTATTACGATAAAAAACTACCATATTTTATAGAATGTTTATTGATATGTTTGAATGTGGATGTGTTATTTTTATACCATTCATGGTTTATGGAGAATGTGTTGACATTTCGTATGCTAGTTTTAATATGAATGTTTATGTTATGTTCAAAACTGTTCATATGAGGAATGCATTGGACTTAATAAGTGACTGGTGGAGCCCACTATAGCTCATCGATGCATTGGTATGTCCCATGAGACAAACTAGTGTCTTGGCACGAGGCCTTCACAAAATCTTATTTGTAGTCTTGGTACAAGGCCTTGGCTACGTGGTTATGATATTCTGGAATTATGCAATCCATCATTATGAAAGTGGTTATTGATGTTGCATGAAATTATTCGACTAGTAGATATCCAGGTGAATATGTAAATGGCATTATTTGATTTTATATTTTCCATATATTACTGAATTTCATGTTTAAAAGGATTTTTTTAGTTATACATTGCCTTAAATGTTTATGATTATTTATAAAAGTTTCCACTGTATTGTTATCCTTACTGAGCATCTGAGCTCACCCATTTCTTATGTTTTATTTTCCTAGAATTCAAAGAAGTGTATTATGATTGATAAGTAGTGATAAGCATGAGGAACAATGGAGTTCTCAAATAAATATCTCTGTTATGTTTTGTGTTTGAAATTTTAATTTAGCATTCACGTATGTAATCTATTATCCAAGACTGCTAAAAGGATCAGTCCTTTGGGACTTGATTCCATGTAGTCATGCTAATGTATTAAAATAATGCACTAACTCTGGGTAACTCGGGTCGGGGAATTATAATTGGTATCAGAGGAAGCCTAAAAATAACATTGGAAGATAGATTTAGATAAACTCTGAATAGAGAACATATACCTATGATAGAAATTGAGGAATAGTATAGAAGAAATTCCAATAATTTTTGGAATGTAAATATTTTGTGATTTTTCCAAGAAAATACATCCATGTCTGGATATGAGTAGGTAGAGGTGGCTCTAGCACAAATGTACCTAGGGGTAAAACCTGAAAACACCGCATTGATCTAGACTCAAACGGGAACTGATGCACGACAATGGGCCTTGATGCACTCCTGGTTACGACACTCCCTGGGGATATGCTGAGGATAATTCTCATTTTATTTACTAACCACTATGAATTTTTTATGAGTATATACCTCTTTAAAGAATACAATTTTCTAATTATGGATTATATTCATAAACTGTTCAATTTACGTTAGGTATTTTACATGTTTGGAATTATGAATTGCAATTCATAAACTAACCTAGTGTATTTCATTATATAGAAATGGTGCCCAATTGAAGGAATGCTAACTCTAGCAATGCGTATGATCCAAAGAGTATGAAGGATTATATCATTCATAGTATTATGCCAACATTTATAAGGGAAGTAGTCTCCCATGTATTCCCCACATATGAAGAAATAGTATCATGTGTTAATATGATATGTAAATAATTCTTTATGTCCTATGTCTTTGAATGGATGAAAGACAATAAAAGGTTGGAATAGAGAAAGATGGATAAAGGGAAGATGAAAAAGAATAATTTTCCCATATGTGATAACTATGGGAAGAAACAGCCTAGAACATGCCTGAAATGAATGGGAGTTTGTTAGAAGTGTGGAGAAAAAAGACACCATGTACGTGACTGCAAGGGTGAGAAAATGGTTTCAAATGTACAATGCTTCATCTGAACAGAGTTGAGACACTATGTGAACCAATGTACAAATCATTATAGTATACCCCAAAATATGCTATTGGATAATAATCAAGTTAAGATACTACCATAGATGAGAAGTAATGATTAGAGTTCTTATTAGAGAATTATGTCATTTTACTTTTATATCAACAATGTACTGGTTATAATAATTATGGAGTATATAAGGATTGTGTTGCAGTACTATTTCGTTAAGGACTTGAGATTGTGTGGAAAAAAGAAAAGTGACTCAATAGCCGGTTAAATTTTTGGAAAATATATGGTTGAGAGAAACATAAACCGTAATATGGTTCTGATACCGATGTAGTGATTTTGGAATAAGAGATGGTTGATTTGGATAAATTATATTGGATGTTATTGACTCGCTTGAAACTGATTAACGATTTTTATATTCCATCATTTTTGGAGTTTACAAAATTTTTGGATAGGAGTATATCCAGTATTCTATAAGGAATAAGAGACAATGAATGAAATCAATAAGGTTTTATGGAAATTCAGCATGTTGCGGTGTTTTAAAAGAATATATGGTGAAGGCGTTCACATGATATTACATAGTAAAAGGATATTTATTGTGTTTAAATTCCTTATAAATTTTGGACTGAGAGTTTGGATATAGGTATTTTGAATAAGTCTAATGATTGGAATGACATATTTTGAAATTGGATCCTATTGTTAAGTTTATTTTAGGATTGTTATAAAAGGACAACCCAGAGGTCAGGTGATAACTAGTCGTGTCCGACAAGGCCACGATGCTCGAACCAGCAACTGAAGAGCGACAAAGGTGCATCACCTATGACTGGAAGACTTGATGTACTAGTTTGTATAATTTAGTTTTTTTATATAGTCTCACAAATGAATTAAAAATTCATTATTTTTGTAACCTTATACAATTTGGATAAATAGTATCTTTTTTAAATCATTTGGAGTGAAAGATGAGTTTTTGGAAGGAATTAGTTGAATGATGAAACTCTAGTTATGAAGTATATATATATATATATATATATATATATATTTCTCTTATTAAGACTAAATTATATTAACCCAATTTCTTATGTGGGTTTTCCCACAAAGGTATTTTATATTTTCAACCTTTTATTTACGAAGATCAATTTTAAATTGTGGGGGAAAATTTATTGAAGGAGGGAATAATGTAACACCCAATGATTTCATAGAACATTATTTCTTCAAAGTAATTCAATAACATGCACTACACGCAACCCTGAGTTTTAGCAAACTGTGCCTTACCAAACTAGCCATTCAAAAGCGGTTATGAATAGTATTAACAGAATTTTGATCTTTATAAAATCCTCATAATTTTAGAATCCATATTATCAGTTTCTTAAACATAATTTAAGAACAAATACATTTTTTAAGATAAAAGAAGTATTTTTCAAAAATTACAATTTTACTGCCTTTTAAGGGTGAAGCCTTTTTAAATCCAATATTTGATACTTTTATATATTCAATTTGACAAAATGAACTTCTTCTTTAGAATCGGGACTTAAGAATTTAGTTTCAATAATGTTTTGGTGTTTTCCTGATAGCTTTCATATTTTGGTGAATAGTGAAAAAATACATTATTTTAACTGAAAACAACTTTTTTAATCAAAATAAATTATAGTGTTAATTTATACATTTTAATGGCTTGGAAGTATAAATATATTATATTTTTACCATTTAATCTAATTATGGTCATTTTAAGCAATTTTACTTTGAAATTGGACATAAACAAGGGTCAAACTTTAGATATTTATTATTTCTTAAAAATACGTCTTTTGGTTTTGACAGCGGGAATTAATTTTAAATTAATAAATGAAACTTCTATGTTTTTAAATTAGGTAAAATAGACTTCATTATTGAATTCATAATATCGAAATTAGCTTAGGGTAATTTTGTGGTATTTTTTTGAAAACTTTTAATTTTTGATGAATAATGAAAAACACTGAATTATAGTTTAAAACCAAATTTTAATTTAAATAATTATATATTTTATTTAAATTTATTTTATGTCAAAATAGATACATAATACCTATATAAGTTCATTTTAAATCATTAGAGTTAGTTTATAATAATTTTAGACATATAAAAATTTTATTAAACATTTCACCGTCTTTTACCCACCTCTTAAGAAAATTTGTAAATTCACATAAAACATAATTTTACCACTTCTATGACTTGAATTTCGAAAGCCCAAGAGACATGGTTAATATAAAGGAGTAAAATTTGGTTCAATAAGATGAAAATAATTTTTGGTGAATAGTAACTTTTTATATTTATTTACCACAGTTAAAAGTAGATATGGGAATTAAAGATAAAAATGATTTTATTATTACCCAAACACATGTCCTAATTCTATTGTATAAGTTTAATTCGACCAAAAATAAACT
This sequence comes from Viscum album, assembly GCA_963277665.1. NCBI lineage: Eukaryota > Viridiplantae > Streptophyta > Magnoliopsida > Santalales > Viscaceae > Viscum > Viscum album. Next base: position 1,991,392,545 of record OY728135.1, on the reverse strand, counting down.
TAGAAATAAAATATGACCCTTTAGGTCCACTTGGCTCAGATTAGGACATTTATTACTAATTAATTTAAAGAAGAGTGAAAAGTGTTAAATTCAATGTTTTTTAGCTAAACAATTTTTAATATAGGGTAATTAATAAGATAAATTAGACTATAAAAATTCATTATAAAGATAAAATGATTTTATACATCATGGTATTTTATTTATAATTTTTAGACATTATATAATTAAATTAATTTATGAAACAATGATGATGAAGTAATTACCTTAATAATGAAAGAACCAAATAAATTGTATTATAAATATTAAAATAAATATAATTTCAAAGTTTTTATGACATAAACGAATTTTCTAGGTGACTATGACATGGTATGGATGATTCAATGTATATTTTTAGAATTAATCATGTATTTATGACTTTCACAAAAACAAAATATCAAATAGTGTTAAAATTAACATAAATTAATATTTAAAACAAATATTATATGATTAATTGATATTATATTCCTAAAAATATAAGGTTTTTCTAAAAGAATAATATCATTATAGAGGAATCATTAATGTACCACTTGGGGTTCTCTTGGATGTTTATAGTATGTTTATCAACCATATAATATAAAAATACAAAGAGACATGGTAAATGTCAAACTAATTAACTAATGGTTAAAACTAAATGATATGGTTAATAATGTTACCCAAACCTATATAAAACCTTTTGGTTGAGTGTATTTAAACCCATAACCACATTGTACTTTTAATAATTCACTTTTTAGCCATTATAAACCGATTATGAATTAATTATAAATTAATACTTTATGTTTTTCCTAAAGAGCCCCTCCTCCCCCTTATAAAAGGACACAACTTCTAACCAATTATTCATACCTTCAAAGCCTTTTGGATCGGCCAAACACTGCCCAAATATTTTCTCAACTATCCTCACTTCAAAATAGAGTCCCTATTTTGATCATAACGCCAACCTAAGGATCCCTTTTGATCAAATCAAAAGGAAGAACCCGAAAAAGAGGTAATGTTTTCACCACCGTCTTTCAAGTTCCTTTCTTCTTCCACTTCATCATTCTTTGTGGTTTCCATTATAAAATAACAATTCTGGTATCTTATATGTATTGTGATGTTATTATAAATATGGTACAACCATACTTAGTATTCTATCCATCCTTTGAGTGACATGTCACCACACGTGCGTACATACGGCCTACTGTCTCCAAGTTGTTGTGTAATTGTTATTCAATACATAATTATTTGGATGGGTATAGTAATGATGTGTAATTTATGTAAATAATAAATATAACATGATTATTATTCTATATATATGATATAACATCCAATTATATATTATATTAATATCAAAAAAATAATATTTTCGCATGTGTGTATGTACGGATTACCGTCTCCACGACGTGATGAGATTCATTTCCAAGTCCACCGTTCATCGACGATTAAAAAAATATATTACTAATAGGTATTTAATATATGAAAAAATAATTCTAATGGATATATATATATATATATTTATATATATATTTATTTATGTACATACTTATATCTTATTCACTTAGTTCCATTCAAAACCATGTGTAAACAGAAACAACTTTTATGCATACGTACAGACTACCGTCTCCATATACAGTGTTTTCCATTTCATATATTTTTCTATTATACATATTTATATTCTAAATATATATTATATATAAATCATATTTTATATTCTGGATGTATTTAAATCATGATCTAAGTGATACAATCAAGAGTAACAAGTTAAAACACGTACGATAAAGAAAGTGATTATTACATGATATGTTGTTGTAACATGGAAATTGTTATTTAATGAGTATTATAAAGTCATAAATGAATAAATTATGATATTATAATTATTATTATGGTTCTGGTATAATTTAATAACATACTACGGTCTTCATACAAGAAGTTAAACGTACACATGACTAAAGGAATGTGCAAGGTATGTGGTTTTCTTCTCACTCCTTATTCTCGTGAGATTCGTACTATATTGCCACATATACCTTTTTTCTGGTGTATGTACTTCCCATATTTGTATTATTTGTGTAATAAACTTAAATGTGTGTGTGTTTACATATTCATTGTATGATACCTCTTTCATATGGTGTATGGTTCGTAAGTTTCCAAATTGGGAAGGGTTAAATTCACAATCTCTTTATTATCCGAGGTTGTTTTTATGTAAGTATATTCTAGGACATATTTATTATCCATTTGAATGTTTCATAAAATAGTTTAAAAATGTATTATTTTAAGGTACCTTTTACTAAAACAACTTTTTAAATGTTTTAAATATTTATTCTTCTAAACCATTCTACTTAATTTCTATGTTTTCAAATTGTTTTTAAGGATTTATTAAAATTGACATGAATGTTTTAAAATGTTAATTACATTCAATAGTTCCAAAGTGGTATGAGACAATTTGATTATAAAATATTTTTAAATGTATTCTTTTCTAAATTGGGTGACTTTTAGATTTTTTCATGAAAATGGGATATTTCTCTCAAAGAGTTTTACAAATCATTTTCATCTATGTGAACATCCTTTGATGGATTTTAAGCTTATTTGAAGTTGAATTAACATGATAAAACACTTCCATATAGTATTGAATGTTGTGTGATATGTTTGAATATGGATGTGTTATTTTAATACCATTCATGGTTTATGGAGAAATTATTGACATTTTGTATGCTAGTTTTAATACGAATTATTATGATATGTTTAATCATGTTCATATGAAAAATGCATTTGACTTAATAAGTGACGTGTGGAGCCCGAAATACCTCCATGATTCATCGTCATGTATCGTGAGACCAACTAGTTTCTTGGTACGACGCCTTGAAAAAATATTATTTTTAGTCTTGGCTGTAACACCCCAAGCATCAATGGTACGCTTCTCTTTGAATATTACAGTAGCGTGTGTTGTACGCAACATCGAGTTCTAACACACACCACAACCATTCAAAGTAGCCGTTATGAATAGTAGTACCTAATTTTATAAATTTTATAAATTTTTTCTTTCAAAATGGACTCCATTTTTGGATTTGGAATATCGAATTTAGCCTAGGGTAAAAGTTTGGAACTTTTTGGATAACTTTTATATTTTGATGAATAGTGAAAATTACTGAATTTTAATTAAAAACAACTTTTTTTAATCAAAATAATTAATAGTGATAAATTATTATATTGAGTGGTTTTAAAGTATAATTAGAATATTATTTTACCATTCTATCCAATGTTGGTCATTAGAATTAACTTCACTTTGAAATTGGACATAAATAATTGTGAATCTTTTGATTGATATTGTTTCTTAAAAACACGCTATTTGTTTTGACAAGGAGAATTAATTATAAAATTAATTAATGAAAAATATATGTTTGGAATTTTGTAAAATAGACACAATTCTTGAATTCAGAATTTCAATTATAGATTACGGTGAATTTTTGGTATTTTTTTGAAAAACTTCAATTTTTGATGAATAGTGAAACCACTAAGTGGTAGTTTAAAAACAAATTATTCATGTAAATGAAACATTACCACTTCTATGATTTGATTTTCAAAAATCCAACATACATGGTAATAATTAGGAAGTAAAATGTGGTACAATTGGATTAAAATAATTTTTTGGTGAATAGTACCTTTTAAGTTTAATTAATCACGATTAAAGGTAATTAGTGAAATTTAAGGTAAAAATGATATTCTAAAAATATGAAAATATCTTGAAACATGTCTTAAACTTACTGGATGAGTCATGGCCGACCAATACAATCCATGGGACAACTTAGGGACCCCATGGAGCCACTTGGGTAAGAAAATGACATTAATAACTTTTTATTTAAACTAAAAATAAAATTGTCACAAACATGTGTTGTTTTAAAAAAACAATTATTACATGGGGTTATTTAAGTTATCTTTTCGACTATAAATATTCATTGGAAAGCTAAAAATATTTTCCGGAACATTATATTTTTTAAAAAATTTAAAAAATTAAATAAATTAAATTTTTTATGACACCATGATGATGCAGCGATTACCTCATTAATTAATGATTTAAATAAAATGAAAAGATAATGCAAATTCTAAGACTTACACATGTCAGAAACCTATTGGATGAGTATATTTATAACCCTTATATTATAAATATATAATTTTTGGACCTTTGAAATCCGAAAATCATCTCATAATAATGTAACATTTCATGAGTTTCCAAGAGTACCCCTCCTCTCCTCTTTTAAAAGGCGCCCACAACTACCACCTTATTCGCACCATCAAAGCCATTTGGCTCGGCCAAACTCTGCCCAAATACTCTCTCAACTTCCATCTATTACTCCTAGAAGCCCCAATTTGGTCAGAATTTTTCCCAAAGATGATTTTGGATCAAATCAAAAAAGAGTTACCCGATTTTAAGGTAATGTCTTCTCTTATGTTATTTTGTTTTATTTTGCTTCTCCAACCCGTTAAACTCTTTTTATTCCTTTCTTTTGTAACAAAAATAGTATCTGTAATATACTATTATGTTTTTATGAGAAGTAGTTGATTTAAACTTACACACACCTTCTTCTAATGGTTAAAGAACATACTGTTTATGTGGGTGGCGAAATACTGCCTCACGAAATGATGATTGTTCATATATACTTTTAACACCTCTAATGGTGGCCATTATGATGACACTGTTTTTATATATGATATATATTATGTTTTGTTCCTTATTATTCTGTATTTTTCATTTATGGAATACCATTATGATTTCCATTATGGGTAAACGCGATAATTTCATTTTAGGAAGTGCAGACTACCGCCCCCTCAAAGTGATTTGAATCGTTATTTCCATATACGGGATGTATAAAGGATGGAGTAAATGATATTATATATTATATTATACTGGAATTATAATATTTTTTTATATCATTATTATTGAATTCCATTAAATACGAAATAGAAAAGAAAGTACCATTCATGCGTATGTACTGCTTACCGTCTCCATGAACGGTGCATTTCATTTCATACCACTAAATGTTACTTAATATTATGAATGAATGTATATACTGGATATATATGATATATATGATATCTACATCACGGATATAATTCTTGAGATAATGAATATTCTACCACATAAACAACTTGTAATAATAAGAAGTTTACTGTTGACTCAAGTACCAAAGATCGACAAAACGACCGTTATTAACTTAAATGACAACATAATTTTCATAACATTTTAATAAGTGATATAAAAGTGATAATTAATTTGAAAATTTTTCTTAATAAAGTAGAGATTAACTCTATTTTATTATTCAGGAGATTAAAGAACGGTCGAGTGAAGTCAGACACGAGGTAAGGGACTTCCTCTCAATCTCCTTTCATTGAGGCATATTTTGTTTTATACAGAACATTCTTTTATATGGTGTATAAAACCCTTTGAATTTTTTGTTTATTAAAAAGGAATATTTTTATACGAAGCATTTTACTAAACAAAAAAAAGGAATGTTTTTCTTGTTGTACGTATGCGACGACAATGACTTCTCCGCCACTATGACCATTATTTGAGTTTCGGCTTCCTCTACAATCCATAACATTTTTTTAATGAAAAATAAATACCAGGTTTTAATTTTCATTTATTTGGTATTGAAAATGGTTTTATAATATCATTTTCTTGAATTTATATCTTATTATTGAAATGTGGAAATGTTATGTTTCCCTTATGCATGTTTTATGCGATACGATTATGTTATGGTTTATTATATCTTTAACCATGTTCATATGAGGAATGCATTGGACTTAATAAGTGACTGGTGGAGCCCTCTATAGCTCCTCGATGCATCGGTAGGTATAATGAGACAAACTAGTGTTTTGGCACGAGGCCTTGACAAAATTTTATTTGTAGTCTTGTCACATGGCATTGGCTACGTGGTTATGATAGTCTGGCATTATGCATTCCATCATAATGAAAGTGGTTATTGATATTTCATGTAATTATTCGACTAATAGAAAATCCATGTGAAAAAGTAAATGGAATTATTACATTTTATTTTTTCCATATTACGCTGACATTCATGTTTAAAAGGCTTTTGTTTTAGTTATACATTACCTTAAATGTTAATGTTTATTCACGAAAGCATCCGCTATAATGTTATCCTTACTGAGCATCTGAGAACACCCCTTTCAATGTTTTAATTTTTCCCGGATGTGAAGAAATATTTTAGGAATGACCGGAAGGGATAGTCTAAAGGGTATATGAGTGTGGAAAATGGAGACTATGTTATTTTAGTTTTTCACTTTATGATGTAATGTAACATTTATGAATGTATCTAGTGTTTCCAAGGCTACTAAACTAATTGTTATTTCGAGACTTGATCTTTTGTGATCATGCCGATGTTACGTAATAATGCACCGACTCTGGGTAACTGGGGTCGGGGCATTATAGTTGGTATTTGAGGTAGCTTGGTACTAACCTTGGAATCTATATTTAGATAGACTCTGATTAGATCACATAGAACTAAGATAAAATTTGAGGATTAGTATAGAAAAACTTCCTATACTTTTGGTATTATAGAGATTTTGTGAGTTTTCCAAGCAATAAATCCCAGTCTGGATACGAGATGGTAGAGGCGGCTCTGCCACAGATGTACCTAGGGGTAAAACCTGAAAACACCACTTTGAGATAGACTCGAACGGGAACTGGTGCACGACAACAGGCCTTGCTGCACTCATGGTTATGACACTCCCGGGGGATATTCTTAGGATAATTCTAATTTTCATTACAATCCATTATGAAGGGTTTATGAGTATATACTTCCTCAAAGAATTTTTTATTATTATTATAGTTCAATTTATGTTAAGTGTTTTACAAGTATGGAATTATGTACTTTGATTCATAAACTAATCTATTTTAGGCCATTGTTTAGAAATGGCGCCTAGTGGGAGGAATGGAAACCGTATCAATGCATGCACTCCATGTAGGGATTTCTCTCCTTCTCAAGATAATTATTTTGGAGATGGATATACAACTGGTGCTGATCAATTTATTAGCATATTGGGAAAACTCACTCAGGGTATAAAAAATAACCTTACTCGTATGGAGCACCCTGATCCGCAACGTGGAGGATCAATGTTAGACCGATTCATGAGCCAACAACCACCAACATTTAATGGGGGTTCAAATCCATTAGTAGCTGAGCAATGGATAAAATCCTTAGAGAAAATATTCCAAACCTCGGGGAATAGCAAAAGGGAGAAGGTTGTCATGGAAGTTTACCGCCTCACTAGAGATGCTGATCAATGGTGGTCATTGATTCAAAACAAAAAGGAAGATGATAAAGTATCATGTATGTAATGGTGGGAGTTTAAGGAAATTTTCTTTGAAAAATAATTTCCACATGAACATCGAGCAGATATGGAAAGAAAATTTCTGAGTCTAAGGCAGAAGGAGGATGAGAATGTCGAAAAGTAAGAGGCTAACATTACAAGGTTAGCGAGGCATGCTGCAGATTATATATGTAACCCAAGAATTAAGATTGGTCGTTTCTTTAATGGGTTAAAACCTTTTCTCTATCGAGTATTAGTCACACAATCCTTCTCATCATACGCGGATATCGTTTCATGTTCTATCAAGACGGAAAAGGAATTATCTATGTCTTATGAATTTAAAGAAAAACAAGAAAAGAAGAGATCTTCTGATCAATCTGGAAATGGAAATTAGGGGAAGAAGGGAAAAGTTGAATATCAGTCCAGCAGTAAATGTGGGAAGAAACACCCCGGTATTTTCTTGAAGGGAATGGGAGTCTGTTACAAGTGTGGTGAAAAAGGCAACCAAGCTCATTATTACAAGGGAAAGAAAGTTGATGTCAATGAGGAATTCTACAATTGTACGGAAATGGGGCATTATGCAGATGAATATCCTAATCTTCAGGTAAACATACCACATAAGAGGCCAAGGGATCAAGGCCAAGTTTATGCTATCACTAGTGCCGAGGTTGAAGCTCCAAAAGACGTGGTGGCAGGTAATTTAATGGTTTCCTCATGTTTAGAAAATGAATTATTTTATTCTGGATCATCTCATTTTTTCATATCTTCCCCATTTTCTATGAAAATTAGATATTTCCAATTTGATTTAACAAGAGAATTGTCAGTCAAAACTCCTAAGGGAAGTATCATTGCAACAGTGTTTTGTGAATCTGTCCCCATTAGAGCACATAAATATTCTTTATCCTCTAATCGCATTGTCATACATATGATTGAGTTTGATATAATCATCAGTATGGATTTTATTTCAGACTATGATGCAAATATTTATTGTAAGAAGAAGGAGGTTACGATTCATGATGATGATGATAAAGAACACCTTATTTTTAGAGCAAAATCGTCACCACCTAATTCTTATTTAGATCCACCCCCAGTATCTCAACTAAATTTAGTTATTGTGGAGGAAGAGAATGAAATGACTAAGGGTGAGAAAATGAATTTTCAAATAGAGTATATACCTATTGTGAAAGAATATGTAGATGTGTTTCCGGATGATTTACCTGGACATCCTCCAGAACGAGAAGATGAGTTTTCCATTGATTTAATTCCTGGATCACGACCTATATCAAAGACCCCTTATAGAATGGCCACTGTGGAATTAGTTGAACTAAAGAAACAACTTGAAGGATTGAGTAATAAGGGATTCATTCGCCCTAGTTATTATCTATGGGGAGCCCCTGTCCTTTTTGTTAAGAATAAAGATGGATCTATGAGGTTGTGCGTTGACTACGGGGAGATCAATGCTATAACAATAAATTACAAGTATCCCCTACCTCGCATTGAGTATTTATTTTACCAAATACATGGATCTAAATACTTTTCAATGATTGACATTCGATCTAGATACCATCAGTTGTGTGTGAAGAAGGAATACATTCCGAATATAGCATTTCGAACAAGGTACGGGCTTTACGAGTTTACAGTAATGCCTTTTGGATTGACTAATGCACCCTCTGTATTCATAGATCTAATGAATAATGTTTTTGAGTAATATCATGATGATTTTGTGGTGGTATTTATTGATGATATCTTGGTATACTCCAAAAGCTACGAAGATCATGAAAATCACTTGCGCTTTATCTTGAAGACTCTTAGAAGGCATGAATTATATGGGATGTTTAGAAAGTGTGAATTCTAGCTTCAGAAGATTTCTTTTCTTGTCCATATTGTCTCTATGGATGGAATTTCCATTGATCCTTCTATGACCAAGGCAATCCAAGAATGTCCAGCAACAATGAGTATAACTGAGGTATGCATCTTTATTGGTTTGGCAGGTTATTATCGATGTTTTGTCCAGAATTTTTCTCGATTGGCTAACCCATTAACGATGCTCACATGTAAAGGGGTTAAATTTGTCTGGAAAAAAGAGTGTGAATAATGTTTTGAATAACTGAAGAAAAGATTAGTCAATGCTCCTATATTGACTCTACCATCAGGGAATGATGGGATCGTTATTTATAGTGATGGATCAATGAAAGGACTTGGTTGTGTCCTTATACAGAATGATAGGGTTATTTCCTATGCATCACGACAGCTAAAAATTAATGAGCAGAACTATCCTACTCATAATATCGAGTTAGCTGCTGTAATATTTTCCTTGAATATATGGAGACATTATCTCTATGGTGAAAAATGTGAGATATATACCGATCAAAAGAGCCTGAAATATATTTTCACACAAAAAGAACTCAACATGAGGAAAAGGTGATGGCTTGAACTGCTCAAGGATTATGATTTCACGATACACTACCACCCAAGGAAGGAAAATAAGGTTCCAGATGCTTGAGTAGAAAAATCATGGAGTTTTGAACATGATTAGAGTGTAAAGGGATCCTATTTGAATGGATCTAGTAATGATGGATATGGGAATCACCAGTGAGGGTGAAAAATCAAAAAAAAATCAAATAGTTTCCAAACCATCTTTACTAGAAAGGATAAATTGTTCTCAGGACGATGATGAAGATTTGAAAAAAAAAGATTAAAGCTGTGAATGATGGACGATTGAGTGACATTGTGTATGAAGATGGAATTTTGAAATTTGGGAGGAGACTTTGTGTTCCTAATATACCTGATTTAAAGAGGGAATTGTTGGTTGATTCTTATAGTTCCAATATCTCTATACACCCTGGGAGCACCAAAATGTATAGAGATTTAAAGAGACATTTCTGGTGGGAGAACATGAAGAGGGAGATTGATGATTTTGTGTCAAGATGTATGGTTTGTCAAAAAGTGAAAGCTGGAAGGCAACTCCATGGTGGAGTATTACAACCTTTTCCCATACCTAAGTGGAAATGGGATAATATTACGATGGAAATTTTCATGGGACTACCAAATACTACTAGAAGGAATAACGCAATATGGGTCATTTTTGATAGTCTCATGAAGTCAGCACATTTTCCGACTATAAGAGAAGATCTACCACTTGAACGTCTAAAAAGACTATATATTAATTAAGTTGTGAGACTTCATGGAGTACACCTGTCAATTGTCTCGGATCGTGATCCCTGTTTTACATCAAGATTCTGGAAAAATATTCAGAAGGCCTTGGATACTAAACTTCGTTTGAGCACTCCTTACCACCCTCAAACAGATGGACAATAAGAATGAACTATTCAAACCGTAGAACACATGTTGAGATCATGCTCACATCACTTTTAGGGTATGTGGGATCAATATTTACCTTTGGTAGAATTTTCCTATTACAATAGCTTCCATTCGAGTATTCGGATGGCACCATATGAAGCGTTATACGGAAAGATATGTCACACACCAACCTGTTGAGATGACGTTGGTGAATGAAAAATTATAGGCCCAAATCTGGTGGAGAAAACGATGGAAAAGGTGAAGGTAATCCAAAACCACATCAAAGCAGCTCAAAGTAGGCAGAAGAGCTATGCTGACAACCGAAGGAAGGAGTTGGAATTTTAGGTAGGAGATCATGTTTTCTTGAAGGTATCTCCATGGAAGGGAGTTATACGTTTTAGTAAGAAGGGTAATTTGAGTCCCAGGTACATCGGACCATTTGAAATTTTAGAACGAATTGGGGTTGTAGCTTACTGTTTGGCAATGCCGCCAAGTCTCTCCAAAGATCACGATGTATTCCACGTATAACTGTTGAGAAAATACATACCTAACCCAAAGCATGTACTCACCTATGAGGAATTAGAAATGGAACCCGATCTGTCTTATTGTGAAGATCCATTTAGGATTCTTGATACAAGTGAACAAGTGCTGAGAAACCGAACGACTCGTCTGGTAAAAGTTCTATGGAGAAACCATAAGATGGAGGAGGCAACGTGGGAACCCGAGGAACTTATGATGAAGAATCACCCGAGTATTTTTATATAGTGATATTATATGAAATTTTGAGGATGAAATTATTTTAAGGAGGGGAGAATGCAACAACCCAAGCTTCCATGGTACGCTTCTCTTTGAATAATACAGTAGCGTGTGTTGTACGCAACATCGAGTTCTAACACACACCACAACCATTCAAAGTAGCCGTTATGAATAGTAATACCTACTTTTTGAAATTTTATAAATTTTATCTTTCACAATGGACTTCATTTTTGGATTTGGAATATCGAATTTATCCTAGGGTATAATTTTGGAACTTTTCGGATAACTTTTACATTTTGATGAATAGTTAAAATTACTGAATTTTAATTAAAAACAACATTTTTCAATAAAAATAATTAATAGTGATAAATTATAATATTGAGTGGTTTTAAAGTATAATTAGAATATCATTTTACCATTTTATCCAATGGTGGTCATTAGAATTAACTTTACTTTGAAATTGGACATAAACAATTTTCAATCATTTGGTTGATATTGTTTCTTAAAAACAAGCTATTTGTTTTGACAACAAGAATTAATTAAAAAATTAATTAATAAAAATTATAAGTTTGGAAGTTTTTTAAAAAGGCTCCTTTTTTTAATTCAGAATATCAATTATATCTTAGGGTGAATTTTTCGTATTTTTCTGAAAAACATCAATTTTTGATGAATAGTGAAACCACAAAGTGTTAGTTTAAAAACTAATTTCTCGTGTAAATGAAACATTACCACTTCTGTGATTTTATTTTCAAAAATACGACATACATGGTTTTCATTAGGAATTAAAATGTGGATCAATTGGATTAAAATAATTTTTTGATGAATAGTAAATTTTAAGTTTTATTAAATGCGATTAAAGGTAATTAGTGAAATTTAAGGTAAAAATGATATTATAAAAATTTGAAAATATCTTGAAACATGTGATAAATTTACTGTATGTGTCATGGACGTACAAGAAAATCCATGGGTCAACTTTGGGACCCCATGGAACCACTTGGGTATGAAAATGACATTAATAACTTTTTATTTAAATAAAAAACAAAATTGTCACAAACATGTCTTATTTTACAAAAACAATTATTACATGGGTTTATATAAGTTAACATTTCTACTATAAATATTCATTGTAAATATAAAAATATCTCCTACATCATGATATTTTATTTATAATTTTTAGACATTAAATAAATTAAATTTTTTATGACACCATGATGATGCAGCGATTACCTCATTTATTAACGATTTAAATAAAATGAAAAGATATTGTAAAATCTAAGACATACACATATAAAAACCTTTTGGATGAGTATATTTAGAACCCTTATCACCTTATATTTGAAATATATAATTGTGTGACCTTTGAAATCCGAAAATCATCTCATAATAATGTAACATTTCATGAGTTTCCAAGAGTTCCCCTCCTCTCCTCTTATAAAAGGCGCCCACCACTACCACCTTATTTGCACCATCAAAGCCATTTGGTTTGGCCAAACACTTCCCAAAAACTCTCTCAACTTCCCCCTATTAATCCTATAATCCTCACATTTTTCATAATTCTTCCCAAGGAAGCTTTTGGCTCAAATCAAAAAAGAGTTACCCGATTTTAAGGTAATGTCTTCTCTTATGTTATTTTGTTTTATTTTGCTTCTCCAACCCCTTTAAATATTTTTATTTATTTATTTTGTAACAAGAAAAGAATCTTCATTATAATAGGATTTTTTTTATGAGAATTATTTGATTTTCACTTACACACACCTCCATCTATTGGTTAAAGAACCTACTGTTTCTATGGGTGGTGAAATACACACTCACGAAATGATGATTGTTCATATATTCTTTTAACACCTCTAATGGTGGCCATTATGATTCCAATATTTTTATATATGATATATATTATGTTTTTGTTTTCCTTATGATTTTGTATTTTTCATTTATGGCATACATTTATGATTTCTATTATGGGTAAACGCGACAATTTCATTTCAGGAAGTGCGGACTACCGCCCTCTCAAAGTGATTTGAATCATTAATGCCATATGTGGGATGTATAAAGGATGGAGTAAATGATATTATATATGATGTTATACTGGAATTATAATATACCTTTATATCATTATGATTTCATTCCATTAAATACGAAATAGAAAAGAAAGTAGTGTTCATGCGTACGTACGGCTTACCGTCTCCATGAAAGGTGCATTCTATTTCTTACCTCTAAATGTTAAGTAATATTACGAATGAATGTATATACTGGATATATATGATATATATGATATATAAATCATGGATATAATTCTGTAGATAATGGATATTCAATCACAAAAATAACTTGTAATTATAAGACGTTTATTGTTGACTCAAGTACAAAACATCGACAAAATGACGATTATTAACATAAATGACTACATAATTTTCGTAACATTGTAATAAGTGATATAAAAGGGATAATGAATTTGAAAAAAGTTTTTAATCAAGTAGAGATTAAATATTGTTTACTATTCAGGAGATTAAATAATGGTCAAGTGAAGTCGGACACGAGGTAAGAGACTTCTTCTCAATCTCCATTCATTGAGGCATATATTGTTTTAAACACAACTTTCTTTTATACGGTATATAAACCCCTTTAACTTCTATGTTTATTCAAAAGGAATATTTTTATACAAAGCATTTTACTAAACAGAAAAATGGAATGTTTTTCTTGTTGTACATATGCGGCGACAATGAATTCTCCGCCGCCGTGACCATTATTTGAGTTTCGGCTTCCTCTACAAGCCATAACGTTTTTGTAAATGAAAAATAAATACCAAGTATTACTTTTCTTTTATTTGGTATTGAAAATGGTTTTATAATATCATTGTGTTGTATTGATATCATGTGATTGAAATGTGGAAATGTTATGTTTCCTTTATGCATGTTTTATGTGATACGATTATGTTATGTTTTATGATATGTTTAAACCTATTCATATAAGGAATTCATTAGACTTAATAAGTGATGGGTGGAGCCCGCTATAGCTCCTCGATGCATCGGTAGGTCTCATGAGGAAAACTAGTGTCTTGGCATGTGGCCTTGATGAAATCTTATTTTTAGTCTTGGCACGAGGCCTTGGCTACGTGGTTATGATAGTCTGGAATTATGCATTCCATCATTATTAAAGTGGTTATTGATATTGTCTGTGATTATTCGACTAGTAGAATATCCATGTGAATAAGTAAATGGCATTATTACATTTCATTTTTTCCATATTATTCTGAAGTTCAAGTTTAAAAGGATTTTTTTGAGATATACATTTCCTTAAATGTTAATTTTTATTCATGAAAGCATTCTCTATATTGTTATACTTACTGAGCATCTGAGTTCACCCATTTCAATGTTTTAATTTTTCCAGGATGTGAAGAAGTATTTTAGGAATGACCTTCAGGGATAGTCTGAAGGGGATATGAGTGTGGAAAATGGAGACTATGTTATTGTAGGTTTTCACTTTATGATGTAATGTAACATTTATGAATATATCTAGTGTTTCCAAGGCTACTAAACTAATCAGTCTTTAGAGACTTGATCTTTTGTGAACATGTCGATGTTCTGTAATAATGCACCGACTCTGGGTAACTGGGGTCGGGGCATTACATTGGTATGAGAACTTGGCTATGTGGTTATGATAGTCTGGCGTTATGAATTCCATCATTATCAAAGTGGTTTTTGATATTGTATGTGATTATTCGACTAGTATAATATGCATGTGAATATGTAAATGGAATTATTTGATTTTATCTTTGCCATATATTACTGAAGTTCAAGTTTAAAAGAGTTTTTCTTATTTAAACATTTCCTTAAATGTTTATGCTTATTTATGAAATTTTCCACTGTATTGCTATCCTTACTGAGCATCTAAGATCACCCCTTTCTTATGTTTTATTTTCCAAGGATTACAAGAAGTGTATTATGATTGATAAGTAGGGTTATGCTTGTGGAATAGTGGAATTCTCAAAGAACTAGCTATGTTGTGTTTTATGTTTGAAATTTTAATTTTATGTTAATGTGTGTAATCTATTTTCCAAGATAGGTAAACTAATCTATCATTCAGGACTTGATTCCTTGTAATCATGCTAATGTATTAAAATAATGCACCGACTCTGGGTAAATGGGGTCGATGCATTATAGGATATATTTTTTTGTTTCATACAGTTTCCCTTTTCTATGTATATATATTCCATTTCATTGAAACATTTTTAGAGAAATTGTTATTTATTATTATTGTTTGATAAAATATATCTATTATCCAGCCCATAGAGAAGGGGAATTCTATATAGGATTGTCGTAGCTAGGGTTAGGTTCCAATATTGAGATGGAATCTGGAACATTTTGGTTACAATGTAGTATCAAAGGTGGGGCATCCTCTAGATTTTTTACCATGGGAAATTTTATGGACTAGTAATATGATTATAAGCACATGAGTGTTATCTTTCATTGAGTTCATGTCTAGCTCTTTCCATGGTGAGAGTCAAGTACCATTGTCATTCAGATGTATGTCTCCTTTTTTTATCCTTGGTTCTATTTATTTATTTTCTTATGGGTTTTTTTATTTAAAATTCATTTTATTATGGATGATGATTTCTTTTGTTTTGGTGTATAGTAGTATGCCTATAGAGCAAGGTTTGAATGTTCCCAAGGATGGTGCAGTTGATTCTCATCAATGGAATACTCCCCTCGATTATAATATTTACAAGGTATTCATGATTGATGTTTTTTGAATTAACCTGAAAGTGACCCACATAAAGAATTTAGTTTTGGAGGTAAAACTATGATATGTATAAGAAACAATTCAATCATGGGAGTTGTTTAGTGATAAGATATTTTATATTAAGTGTATGAATAAACCTTAAAAGAATGATGAATGGATGGAAATGATCCACTTGTTTTTTAACATCCTATACACACTAAGGATTTTCATGGGGATTTTCATAGCATTCCCTGTTGAGGGTCGCAACAAGTATTGGTGGGATTCCATAGTACAGGATGATTGGAATGTGGCCTAAGAATGTAAGGTTTTAAAGACTATCCCCATCTAGAAATTTAGTTCAGAGTATCTAATGATGGAAAATTATCTAGAGTTACTCTCATTGTATCATGGATTGTGTTCAGTGTTGGTGTACACCAATTAGTTTTTCTAGATGGTTCATTTTTCACCATATTTAGTATAGAATGGCAAGATGAAATATCAGATGTACTTCTAGGGTTTGTGACTTGAAGTCATATCACATGAATTTGTTAGGAATATTTTGACCTACATAGAGATAGTATATAGGCTTATGATATATGAGATGAATATAGATGAATATGATGAATATTCAGTCCATCCACTTGAAACTATTGGTATCATAATTGATGAACTAGGTAAAAAGTGGAAGTGGAAAGATAATCAAATGAGATATGGATGTGTTTCTCATCATCATGCCACCTATGTACCTTCTGTTCAAGCTAAAAGTGTGCAAAGGACATGATATCTATGTTGAAATGTAAGACAAATATGTTGTTCTTGTCCATCTCTTATATAGATTTGAAATAATAGTCAACATTATTGAAATATGTACTGTTCATATCAATCTATGTTTACAACTCGATATAGTTAGGGATAATTGGCTCTAAAGGCTACTATGAGGCACCCAATATCATTAATAACTATAGGTATGCTTACACATGCATCGAGAGTGACGAAAATTCATGAAATAAAAGAGTTATTGATAGTGGTAGATGTATACATATCAATTTTGAGTGGTACCATCATTATGGTATCCTCAGTAGAGGATTATTTATTTGATATTGGTAAAACCTACCCATTTTTGTATTACCATATGTTTTATATGGTTAAAAATTAGAAAAATCATATGATCTTTAATATTTGTTTTTGTGAAAATAATTTTGAAGAGGAATGATTATGGGGTTAAATGTCCTTATTGTGTATTCTAGATAACCGATTTAATGTTGTTATTTTCTTTCATTGTTCATGATCTAGATAATTTTTTTGTCATCATATGGATTAATTGTCTTATTTATCATATTTCTAAGTATGTCTCTTAAAATTGGTTGGTATCCTTTCATGAGAATGATTGTAGATTTTAGCAGCATTAGGGAGATTTGAATCTGACCAATGGACAAGCGGGTTATTCTTATATAGATATAGGTATTTTTTGTGTTTTTTTAGCCGTTCAAGATGAGGATTCTCTATTTTTGGTTTTCCCACTGTTTATCAATATTTTCCTGACCTTTACGTATATAATTTATCTAGAATTCATCAATATAGTTATATATATATTATTATTTACCCGTTACAAGTTAAAAATATGATATATAAATCTTCTTATCATATGGTACTAGAAAGGATGGAAGATTTAATGATTCAGCTAGATTATATAGTATAGAAGTGTTGGTTTCTCCAAAATGTTTCTCCTTATGAAACACCCGTACTCATTTCCAAGTAGGTAGACAAGATACTCCAATTATTTGTAGATAATAAAATGTTGAAAATGTAATAATTATGACTAAGAATCATTTTCCTTATGGGTATTATTTTTAAGATAAGTTAAAAAGGGAAAAGTATTTTTCCGGGATTGATCTTTGGTTAGATTATAATTATCTCATAGTGTTAGAGTCTAATGTTCATGGGATGTTTCCTATAGAATTTATATCCATTAAAAATATCCTAAAATTATATTTGGTCTATGTAATTATCTTATATTTTCTATTTATATTATGAATCATATATTCAATATGTTTTTTGATGAAGTTATGGTATTATTCATGGATGATGTTTTGGTTTATTTGAGTATTGAGCATGAGAAGGAGAACCATCTGAGTTTGATTATATAAATCCAATAGAGTCACCATTTGAATGAAATAATTTCAAAATATCTCTATTGGATATATTATGTATTATTGTTAGGGAATGAAATTACTAGGAATAGATTATCATTTGATATTGAGATGATATGTGATGTTTTTTTATGGGAAGAACAAAAAATTGTCTTTAATATTTTGATATTCCTTGGGTCTTCGGATTATTCCAAATCAATGTTAAGAATTTATCAACGATGGTTTCAATGTTGAATTATAATACTATGAATTAGGTCAAAATTGTATGGGATGAAATGTGTAGGTATAAATTGAATGATCTAAAAAAACATATGAAATTGGCTCATATTATAATCATAAATGATCCTTGTATGAGGTATGTTTCTTATAATGATATTTTTGGCACTAGTTTTGGTTTTATTATTATATAGGATGATCATATAATATCTTATAGATATTTTCCTCTTCAACCACATGAGTAGAATTACCCAACTACTTATTTTGGGTATGTCATCATCATGAATTTGGATAAGTATTTTAGGAACTATATTTTGGGGATAGGTTTAAATGGCTTTAGTTATATAAGATTGTGAGCTTTAGCATTCATTAAAAATACTAGAATCTTATTCATTGGTGGGGGTATTGAATAAAACTAGATGTTTGATTTTTTTATATAATACAATAAAGGGAATAGGGAAATTAATTTTATATGATTATAGAAAGGAAAATCCAAAGAGTTACGTTTTGGAATTAAAAGAAGGGTTAATATTTATAGAGATTTAATATCAGTTGCATCTGGATGGTCAATATGATTATTCAGGAATCGTTATCAGGAAAAATCAGTAAATTTCATATCTAATAGAGTCTATTTTGTGGATTAATTATATAGATGATGAGTTTAGTATAATTCAACAAACCCTATATGGTTGGGAAACTATTATTTGTTGGACTCTATCTTATGATGATATTATCAGTTTTGGGGACCAGTTTTCCATCCCATCAATTGTGTAGTGTTCAATTTTATTTTATATTCATATCTCTTCATGTTTAATTCATCTAGGTGGTACAAAAACTAATTATGACAAGAGACATTGAATTTTGTGGATGGGTATGAATCCTAATAGTAGTTATTATTCCTTCCCCTTTTACACCTTCCAAAAGACAAAGGAATTGAATTTGAATCCTTCCGGTTTTAACCAGAAATATTCATTTCTATTTTAAAAGTGGGATGAGGTATCCCAAGAAACAACATTAGAATTTACATTAAATACACCATGGTTGAATTCTATATTGGTGGTTGTTTATAGGTTGACAATTTCATCTCATTCAATTCTGATTAAATGAACCAGAAATGTTTTAGTCATATGTATGATATTTTTCAAGTAAATGGTGAGGTTACATAGGGTTTCGTTTACATTTGATTTAGATATATATATATCCTATATTTATGTTATAGGTCATGAAGAGTCTCCTGTAGGAGATTGGTTCTCAAGTATGGTTTAGTAAAACTTATCATATGCAGATAAACGGTCAGAAGGAAAGTGATATTTAGATTATGGATCATATTATCCAAACTTGTCTCATAGATTTCAATAGATCATGGTATATCCATATATGGCTAGTTGAGTATTATTATTACTTGAGTTTTCATTTTTTAATCCTAATTTTTCCTTTTGATGAATTTTATGTTCTCCCATGTAGCTCACCCCTTAATTGAGAACTTGTCAGGGAAGCATTCAAGTGGGACTATGTTTTGTCCAGTAGATATCCATGTGGGTTTAGGATATACATCAGTGTTTGGTTACATAATAATGACGATTGAAATCAAATGTGGATCAATAATGTCACCCTTTTGTAAATTTTATTGGTGAATGAGTCTTTTCAAATGTTTATCCACAGTTGGGTCACATTTTCCTTCTAAAATAGTGGTAATTTTCTATGGGATATGATGGATTTTTTGAGTCCATTGATCAACTTGGGATGGATAGTTATTGGTTTCAATTTTCATTTATGTTGATTGGAATTCATATCTTTTTCCACATATTGAAACTTACGAAATACTTTCCTAATCCATCTCACATTTTGACTTGGTAACATATTGAGTTAGATAAAAAAATAATGGGGCTCAATATCTAAAAGAGATCATTGCTACTAAAGTGAATTTCTTCCATGGGAAGTTGATTCCACTAGTCAGAGTGTTGTGGGGTCAGATATCAAATTCTCCAGATACTTCGGATAACATGTCTTTGATGATGGAATAGATTCCCACCACTTTCTTAGACAAAATTCCTATACATAAATTCATGGGGATAGAAATTCATTTGGTGGTGATTATGTATAATCTAATTACCCACATTGAGGTAATTTATTTATCCTTACATGATTTATCCTTTATTTGGGTGCATCTTGGGACTCCCAAGGGTAGAGAATATTTTGGGGAAATAATTACCTAATTATAAGTATTGTGTATTTAATTGAATTAGTGTAGTCATGGTATAAATTTTTAATGGATTTTTGGGGTTCTCCCTGATATTGGATATTTACCATGTAGGTTTGTGTTTTTTGATTGTAATTTTCTATTTTCTCAATCAAATAGAATTTATAGGCTATGAAAGAGTTCAAGATATGTCATGTTTGATAGGATCCTATAATTATCAAAGTTCACTAAATGAAGTGAGTAGACACCTTATATGGGTTATAATCCAGGTAATGATAAAATGCATGTTTAAAAAACATTAACAACAATTTTAGATAATTTGGTACATGAAAAATACACGACATGTAAATAGATTACATGACAATTAAATGTAAAAAATGTGTTTTTAGGGATATTTTAGAGAGATATGATTGTTTATTCTTCAACATCCCTCTATGATGTTGACATAGAGTAACTCTATGATGATTTTAGGGTATTTATTCCCTTTTGGATCTATTTATTCAGTGGATGACCAATAGGGTACAGAATAATATTTCTCTAGGGAAATAAATCATTTATACTTATCCATTTTCAATTAATGTAAAATATCCATTTCATTGAGTTCAAAATTGTTTTTACCTTTGATTTTGATTGTTCTTCATTCTATTTTCAATCCATTGCGTGATCTTGTTCTAGGAGATATTTCCTTGTTGGTTTTGAGGAGTGGGTATCAGTTCTTGATTTCTGGTTGTTTTCGTCTTCATTAATGACCTGTTATAACATTTCATTAGTCCTATGATGTGTGGACAAGTTCTAAAGACATGTTTTTCATTGTTAAGTTTTTCTTGTCTGTTGATCCCTTTATAGTTATGTGCAACCCATGTATCGAGGTTGGTGGATCTATCCATAGATTGTGTATTTGAGATGCATTTCTATTGTTATTTTTCACATGATTTTTATAAATAAAATTTCATGATATGAATTATTTGATGTTTTTGTGTGGAAATGGGTTTTTTATATTCCTGTTTTCCAATAGTTTTTGTAAATAAAATGTATATACAAAATATTTTAAAATGGTACTATGAAATGGTTTTCAAATAATGATAATATTTAATGGTTTTATGATGTAATTTTTAATATAGATCACATGGGATGACTTGGGTATTTATGCGGTTGGAATATTAATAGGTCTTATTAACTATTAGGTGGTTTTCTTGAGGTGGTTTCCTATACTACCCATACATGTTATTCTAGGTCTTTTTTATACATATTGATTGGTGTAAATTATCTAGTGTTTACCACATCTCTATACTAGATAAATATATATATTGGATTGATTAAAATTTGACTATATCTATTAGTAACATGTTTATTAGCTATCTTGACTTAGTGTGATCCTTGGCGTTATGTTTCCAATGATACTAGGTGATCTATAATATTTTGTTCTCTACAATTTTTGTTGTACATACATGGATTTGAAATGATATGGGATGAATGATATAACCATATTCGATATATATATATTGGTATATATTTATATGAAATGTTTTGAATCTAATTTACAATTGTTAGGTTTTAATGTTGAAAAAAATGAAATTAAATTGTTTTTTCTTTATTTTGATAAAAAACAAGTCAAATTTTATCTTGGATTTTTTGTTATTTAATATTGAAAAGTCATGGATTATTTTTCATAGTATTCATATAATAACCATTGGTGATACTCAACTGATCCTCTTATATCACACCCAACATACCCCTTTGGCATTATGTAGAACTATTTATGTCTTTTCATGTAGGGAATGTTATTGTGATGTAGTGAGTGAGTGTGGTATTATGTCAGATGGGTCTGGGTAACTATAATGTTATTAATAGGGGGTCTATCCAAAAAATTATATTGATATTACGGGCTTAATTATTCTCGTTTTTTCTTCCTTTTCAGCTGGACATGACCCTTGGAGATTGTTTTTCTACCGTTTTTATCAAATATGTTGTTCGCTATCAGTTATGGAATATATTTTTATATGTTTATATGGTTCTCTCTTGTATGAATTTATATTCTATATTTTATTCTTTTGGATGTTCAAAATAAATCTATTTTATTTTCATTTGATTATCATATTGGAGTCTGAAAACTGTGTGGATAAACAACCCCTCTCATGTATGTGGTAGATCAAATCAAGTTCTTGTAATGAGAGCGTATCAGTGTTAGGTTTTATATATTTATGGTTTGATTGATAATTTTTGTACCCAACAAAATTTATCTATATAATTTGATATTATGATTCATTCATTTTATTTTAACATAATAGTTATAGATACCTTCTTCTGTTTATTGGTTTATGGTTGATAATTAATTTAAGGGTTTACATACCCCATTTTTTGTATTTAATAATGGAATTTTAATGTGACAAATAATATTTTTTGGGATGTTTTATTATATTGTGGTTTATTTAACTATTACATTAAATGTAATGTATTGTTGTGAAATATTTTGATTACATATATGGGGTTGTATGAAAAATTTCGGAGATATCCATTTATGTTAAAAACTATTTAATACAGAAACCATGAAGGATTTTTTTTTGATTTGTATAATATTTTTTTGTTATTTTATATGAAGTATTTCAATATATTTTTTCTATATTAACATCCCACAAGATTGGAAAATTCTGTCACGTCATTCAAGGACTCATTGTATGAAGCCACTACTAAAGAGAATCAAGGATGCATCACTTACCGCTAGTCAATGTGATGTCCTCATTTTTTGGTATTTCCAATCATTAAATAATTTGATATATGATGGTTAATAATATTTGTGGAACATAATTTTTATCATACTGATAAAAATGTTATTCATAGTGATTTGGGTAATTAGTGAGTAGAGGTTTTTTGAAATTTGATAACATAAATTTTGTGGATCATTATATTATTAAGGTAAGAATGATATCAGGGGACTAAAGTTTGGGAGTAAATGTTAATTTATATTTATAAGAATATATAATATTTTTGGGACATTATATATATTCATGTCAATTATGAAAATAATTAGTTAAATTACATTTTTTGGTATAAAAAATTATGAGTATGTATTATTGAATGGAAATAAATGGAAAATTAATCATAAATAGATATCTGACATAATCCTTATAATTTTTATGTTTTTGACTTAGTCATGAATATTTTGAATTATTTTATGAGTCATTTTTTAATGATCGATATTGAAATTTTCATGTTATTATTAAGTCATTGGTGATTAATGTAGTATTTCATCTTTGGAATTTTTATTCATTTTTTTAATTATATTACATGGTGATGTCTATTTATTTTTTAGATATTATATATAGATAAGGGTAATAATTTTTTATCATTTTTTTTGATTATATATTCTCATAGTAGTTGATTTGTGTTCATTAACCATGGAAAATTCATTTAGAAACATCATTACTAAGAAAAAAATGGGATTGGGTGCGAAAATTGATAAAATTCATAATTATAGATCTCAAGTAAACATATTTTATTATGTTTTAGTCTAGATTTTAATTGATGTACCCAAAATTAGAAAAAGGATATTGATACAAAAATTGTTATCATATGGGGTTTTTTAAACAAGAAATTGATGGTCTTTTCAAACCTATTTAGTTTATTGTATTTTTATCATTTCCTTTCTCCTGACCATTCACATTATTTTAATCAGTGCTCTACATCTCCCTCAATAATTCTTTGAGAATTTACTTTTCCTCGATGAACATATTTTCACATTCCAATAATGAAAACCAATTTTTAAATGAGTTTTATGTTATTTAAGATGACCTTTTTATTTCATTTTATCTTCTATTTAATATATGTCTTTTTAACAGTTCATAACACGTTGCACTTCAACAAATTTATATTCGAATATCAAAATAATTTAATAATGAGTTCAAGTGAAAATAAAAAAGGTGATATTTTTTAATTGGGTGAGAATGTAGAACCTCATTGTTTTCAAAAGAATGCAATGTTAGATAATATAAATAAATGTAAATATCGAGCTTAAATGTATAATGAAATATTATTTTTTAAATATTATTTTTATTATGAAATAATTAAGATATAATTTATGAATATTATTTTCAAAATTATGAAATATATAAAAATTTACTCCTAAATAAAACAATATTATTTGAAACCTATCAAATATAAACTTAAATTTTAATAATGGCATTTTACGATTCAAAAAGTATTTTTCATAAAAAATAATGTTTATTGATTTTGTTGAGAAGATAATATAATTAATTTAATCCTATTTATAAATGTTATTTTATATAAAGGATTCCATGATTGAAATAAATTTTTGAAAATTACATAGGAGTGAAATTTATATATTTTTCTGATAATAAATCATTTTTAGGGAATAGTGAAGAACTACTGATTTTTTATAAAATTACCATTTTATTTATTTAAAAAGTTCCAATATTATTTATATTTTATAATAGAGTGAAATTAATATCCATTATTTATAAATAACCTGTATAATTACATATTAAATATCATAATATTTTATTATGGTATAAGTACATTTTTTAATAATATACGTATTTTCTAAAAAAATGGCTATTCTTTTTATTTTAAATTTTTATATTAAGTCAATTTCACATTATAAAGAAGTTTAACCATAAATATTTTTTCCATATATGGAATTATGAGATTTATTTTTTTATATTGGACAGTTTTATTTTTTGATTTTATGAATTTTAACAATAGTAAATATTTTTCACCCTAATAATGGTAAAGAAGGCAATAAATATAAAAAATAAAATAATAAGGACTAAAAAAAATTATGAAAAATATTAAAAAAATTTATTAGTGGGGTTATAACATAAATAAATAATATTGTATATTATATAAAATTCTTCAATTTATCTTTTTAAACTAATAATATATCAATTTAAGTAAATATAATGTCAAAAATGCGACTCGCCTAATATTAACATCAATGAAATTTTAGGACAGAGATAAAGAAAATGATTTTAAAATAAAATGTTTATGTGAAATATTAATTATTGTCTTTATTATTGTAATTTATATAATAAATGCTTTTTTAAAATGAATAAAATAAATTATTATGCAACACCAACACATTTCATGTGAATTAATTAGAAGAAATCTATTAAATGATTTTAAAAACTCTATAATCATTTATTTGAAGTTATATTTTGGTTTCCCATGAAATTTATAGATAAATTAATCATATTATATATTTTTATAATGTTTATATTATAATTTCAGTTATTCAAGTTGTTTTCAATGTAAAATTAGAAAAATAGTTTAAAAGATTTAATTGATTATATTTAATATTAAATAATATTCTTGTAAATTATAAAAATAAATAAATAAATTCTCCAAGAAGACAATTATGATTCAAAATGGTTGACAATTTCATCCATATTACAAATATGAGACTTTTTACATTATATTTGAAATATTTACCGCTAATTTTTTTGAATCCATTACCACAATCAATGAATAAATTTGTTAATAAAGTGGTTAAAAAATAATAAATTTAAGATAATGATGGATTTAATGTATATATATTTTAATATAATATTCATGAAATAAAATCACACTTTATATGAGATGTATAATTTATTTTATTACCTTTTCACTCCTTGAAAATGATAAAATCATTCATTCATATGTGTGGATTGTCACCTCCAAGAAGTGATGTGATTCGTAATTAATAAACATATAATAAAAATTCTGTAAATATGTATATTTAAAGAAATTATATTATATTTATGTTATAAAAATAAATTTTTAATGTTAAAATAATAATTTCATTCTTTCACTTTTTATCATTGAAAACAGAAATGGTTGTCATGCATATATATGGCCTTCCATCTTCAATATTTTAATTGAGTCCATTTTCATAAACATAGAGCATAGATGGTATCAATTATGATATTTATATATAATAATTATATTTTTTCATGTTTTATATTGTAGAGATAATGGAATAATATCTGATTTTACTATATCCAATCTTCCAATGTTATTACGGTCATATTTGATAAATATAATGAAAACATCCAATGTGAACATAAATCATTAACTACTTTATTATAACATTATTATATGATAAAAATTATAATAAACAAGAAAATATCCACATTAAGTGAAACAATTTTATATATTTGTAATATTAAAGATAATAAAGAAAATATGTGATTTGTAAGAATCGTGGTACAAGTAAAAATTAACATAAAGACATTTTTTAATTATTTTAAATATTTTTTCAATATTATTTTCTTCTATGTACACATTTTTAAACATATTTAAATGATATATATATATATATATATATATTCGATTATCTGAATTAAATTGAACAATTTTTTCTCTTTTTATGTTAATTCATATGTTTACAAAAAAATTATTTTCAACAATTTTATATAGAACAGTTTGACAAAAAAAGAATTTTTTTTAATGAATATGGAATAAAAAATTTACCCCCTCCCCCGCCATAATTTTTTTTTATGTTTTAATTACATCATAATCATATATTTATTCTTTAATGAAACATCTATTTTCCTTTGTTATGGGTTTTTTAAAATTGTCTTATGGAATAGAAATTTCATTATTTAGAGATGTTATCTTATTAGTGTATAAAATATTTTTATGAGTAAAATAATGGAAAATTGAACTAATCATATGTTTTGATTATTATAATAATCATGGAAATTATTAATGTTGATAGCTAGTTTCATTATAAACTAGAGGTGGGTTTTTAATTTATCAACCAACGATGGATTATTCCATTATATACCTAGAATGGGAGTTACTAATATAGTTCTCCAATGTAGTGGGTATAGAGATAGAGTTACTATTTAGGTTTCAACAATGTGATTATTTGAATTTATGGGTGGTTAATTCCTTTTGAAATAGTTCTTTGAAAATGACGCCCCTATTTACATATATTAAATTTCTATACATTCTATGGGTTTTCACTGAAACATATTATTTCACAAGGTTATAGATTAAGGATACGTTTAATGTGATGTTTATACTACTTAATAAGGCTAAAATGTAAAAAAAATAGGGTCTCATCTGGTTTCATGGTAACATTTTCTAGTTTTATATTACCATAATGATTTCATAATAAATTAATTATTAAAATATTTTTGAATCAATATCTGTTTATTGGGTATTTAAATATATAATTTATTAAATTTTATATTGTACAAAATGAAAACTCGTTTATGTATTCATTGACTAACGTGTTTTTTATGTTTATATGTCTGTTGTTGATATATTTAGGCTCATACCAAATTGTTTTTAAAATATTAATTGCTATCATGGATAATAGGGACTAGGATGATTAAAAATGAAATTTTTTGACAAAAATCTGTGAAATAATTCATGTAATTTCATAGATGATTGAAATTAGTGGAATATGGATACTAAGGGGATGTTTCCACCATTTGACGGATCATTAATTTACGAAATTGTGATGAAATAACTCATTAAATTATTAATAATTAATTATTGTCAAAATTTAAAATTGTGAATAAGTGAAATAAAATTATATATTATATAATTTTTATGTATGGGTCCTAAATACATAGGTTTATCTCAATATTTTAGGAAAAACATACTCAAACCAAGCGATTTCTCTGAAAAAACACCCAAAAAACATCATGGTTTCCCTTTTTAAATCTTATGGTTTGAATAAATATTATGAAATTTTGTTTGATTATAGATGGTATTTAAGATATGTGAATTTAATTTATAAATATTATTTTAATTTCTCTCTTAAAACTATTTTTATTTTATATCTATGAGAAATAAAATAAATAAATTATATTATATTTTATGATTTTTTAAATTATAATATTTAATTTCAAAAATATTTTACCTTATTTTCAATGGATTAAAAATTAATTTTATTAATATATTATATATAGATAACACTATATCTTTTTACTAAATGGTAAAAGAATGATTTTCATATTCTAATACGACATGAACCATATTTTCATACATCATAATTTTTAATATAAATTATTATTACTAACTATGTTATAAGGCTTATTTTCGAATAAAATCATTTCAATACAGTTTTGGTAAATTTTTTAATAGTTTTACATTAAAATGTTACATCCCACATTTTTTTTGAAAAAGGAATGTTCCTTTCATTTGGGTTGGAAGGAATATTTTATAAGTATTATGATGATATATTTAAATATGTTAAGTAATTTTATGATATATTATAATAGAATAATATATTATAAAAGTATTTATAAATATATCTTATTTTATTGATGAGATCGTTAAATCAAATATGACTTGTGAGAATGATACAACTTATACACAGTGTATGAAAAATAAAAATCTATAGTACATTTTTTAATTCTCTTTATCATTAAACATAAGAATTATGGAGTTAATAAGGATGGTATCTTCTAATGATTTTGCTACTCCCTTGTTATTTTTGAAATTCATTATCAACATATATAAACATTATTCTATAAGATTCCATCTGGGGTATCTATTTTTAGTAAAATATTTTTAGAGGTTTTTTTTTATGAAAAAATAGTTTCTTCAATGAATCTTTGATTTATTTTCTATGATGAAAAAATAATATGTAAAAGATTACAATTTTACAGATTTTATAGTTTTCTATAGACTAATGGATTCATTTATTTTATATAATATATATATATTTTTGTGTTCTACCCATGTTTAAAAAAATAATATTGTTAGGTATGTGTATTGAAAAATAGGAATTCTTCTTCAATGTCAGGACATTTTTTTCACAAAGGAATAAAAATTTCATTTTATAAGTTATATTTTTTTTAAAAGATGTATACTATGTGGATGTGTCCACTTTTTAATGTTTGTTTTTTTATATAAAAGATGTAACCTTTTTCTATAAAACAATAAAACTAATGATTATATTGGAATGAATAAAAGTAATGTATAGTCTAATGACAATAGATTTTGTAATATTTTATGGTTGTTTCGTAATATTTAGTCTCACAAAAAAGTACATGTTGATTCAAATTTTACATAATGTAGTTTCTACTTTTGATGGGAAATTTCTCTGTATATAGATGCATAAATGTTAATTTAACTTCTCCCACTAAGACATGATATTCATGGTACTTTTAATGATGTTTTTACTATAACAAAGGAGATAGTTTAATGTTTAATATCTTATCATATGATTGATGGGAGAAATTATATAGAAATTAATACACAATTATCTTTATTATTTTTCGTTGATTTGGAAACATTTTTTGGATAAAAACTACCCAAGTAGTATGGCCAAAAATAAATTGTGCTAATTAAGATATATAATGTTTATTGACTAAAAATTATAATGTTATGAAACATAGCTTAGAATTTTGAGGATAGAATAAGGAGTAATTTTTCATTAATTATTCAAGATGATTTAATTTTTAGTACCATTTGAATATATGTAATTATTTATGATTTTGCAATATTTAAGGAACATATTTTAATTATTCCTAATAATATTGTACCCAATTATTAACATACAATTAATGTGATCATTAAATAATAAAAATTATTTAGTTTTATAGGATTGTACATTCATATGACATGAGAAGATGATATTTCCTAAAAATAATTATTTTTATGTTCATATAGATTTCATTTAAATACATTAATTATACGATGAATGGATATGATTTTATTATCCATAATTGAAGCATGAATTGTTTTTTAAAAATAACCTCTATATTTTGTAAAAACATCAGAGGGGAAAAGTTAGCTATCCTTGTATTCAATAATTCAAAATAATTAATTGTGTTCACATTGGTAATTCTTCCACAATGTGGCATTTAAAATTACATAAAAAGAAGAGAAACATTAAACCCTAAAATAGATCTGTAGAGAACATATATTTCATCATTCATAACACATCTCAAACTTCATTAAAAAATAATATCAACTACAAACTCATTACAATTACACAATATCTCTATAAGAAGACATTTTTAGAAATGAATAGATCAATAGGGATGTTGAAATTCTTTTTAATTATATCTGCCAGTTCTCATATCCCATGGAGTTGATGAAGGTATATGCGCTATTTATAGAACAAAAACCACTAGTTTGTATCCCACATAAGAATATGAATCTGAAAAGGAATACATACAGAAGATTCAAAAAGATATTAGAAGGATATGTGATTTAAATTCATATCATTTGGGATAATAATTTTCCAGGTAAAAAACAATTTATTGAAAAATTTAAACTAAACAATGTGAAAATGATATTAAAATATTAGAATGATCTGGGAAATATTTAATAGTTGTTTTGGATTTTAATATCATCTTAAGAGATGAATAAAATGATAGGGTAAGGACAACAATTGTTAATGATTAACATTATATGAATAAATTAATCTATATTTTTGATAAAGGAGAAGAAAAACATTTATGACAACTCCAAACCGCCAGAGAGTAAAAATGGAGGAACATAATTAACATTTATTTTAATAATGTTATGTTACAAGGGAAGGATCAACTGTATACTTGATTGATATTTTAAATCATCGAAGGCCATGATCAAATGGGAAAAATGTTATTCGATATAAGGAAGTGGAATGTTGTATGATTTTATATAAAAAATTGCTTTCTTTTTTATTTGAGTCTATTAAAAACAGATTTTATCTATTATTAATCCTTAATAAAGATATAATATAATTATATATAGAGTGAGAAAATTCATATAATATTTTTATATATATTGCACAATTTTTATGTAGGTGTGGTAAAAATGTGTTTCGGATGACCATAACTTTATATTTCTCGGGTGACAATATATATCAAACCATGTAGAAATATAATTTATACTAGTTTTGGACCATTATGGGATGCAATTTTGTTGTAGTTTATATGGAATAAACATTAAAAAATTTGGTATAAGGTGTTCTTACATATAGAATTGATTGATAATGAGATAAATGGTGCAAAATAATTACGTCCCAATTATAAAATATATTCTTCATTACTATAAAAATATAAGTATGGATAGAAATAAATCCTAAAAAAATTTACTTGATCGTGGGAGGTCTGTTCTAGATGATAGTATTATTGATGAGGGTATTTATATATTACTTATTAAATTAAATATTAATTTTTTAAATGATAATGTTTATAAAAATTGTAAATATAGTCCATAACAAAATGTTGCTGAATTTTTGTTCGACTCATGTAGGATAATGAATCAATTGATTATTACAGGTATTCATCACATGTTATATAAGATTTAAATATCTAATAATTATTTAGAATATAAATGAGGATATACATCCATTTTCATTGATATATTATTTGTTAATGAAATATTTTTAGGGAAAAATGTAATGAAAGATAGTTAAACTCCAGTAATGTTAATTTTTTATCAGATAATTCCTATTTGGTTATGTGTCACACATTTTAGATGGTGGAAATGAGATTATATTTTTGAATTATGGAATTATTTGGATGATTTCTAGAAATTATATTATGATATATTGATGGTTGAGAACTACTTATATCTAATTTTCGATCGCTAAAGTTTAAAGAAAATTCCTAGATGGATATATTGGATTCAAAAATTTAATGTCATAGTAAAAAAATTCCCCAAGGCTAAAAGTTAAAAAAAATGTAAATTAGTGTAGAGGAATATAAAAAATTTATGATTCTAGAATAATGACATGCACACTATTTTTATAACATAATAAATTGAATGTTTCGGAATATATTCTATAGAGGGATTGAATGTTACACAAGATTTTTTTATGAAAACTTTTCATTAAATAAAACTATTTAACCCATATCATGAATTGCATGCAATTGTGAGTTTAAATGAAATTTGAGACACCCATTGAATAAAATAAAAATTATAAAATTTACTTTATCTTATTGCGATTAAAAAACTAACATAAGAAAATTTATGTTGAATTTTTTGGCTACCAATTATTTATGGAAATTTGAAAATAAATATATGTAATGGATATATTTTTATATTTTTATTAACAAATTTATTGAATTAAAATTTTTAAATTTAAATAAATAATTATTTATGTTATATATTTAATAATATATTTTTTTATATTCAAGAAATAATTATTTTAGTCGTAGTGTATAAATAAACACTATGTGATATAGAAAAACAAATATCTATCAAAGTGTAAATTTACCTCTATAAAATTGGACAACCAATTTTAAATTAAAATTTTGACACATTAATAATTTTTATATTATTCAAAAATATTCTTAGTTTTATTTGGGATATAAAAATTATAATTTGGTGATTTTTTAATATTTTTTCAATAACATTAATGTTTTAAAGCATAGAAAAAATAATGTAAATTTTAATTAATAAAAAAAATTCATCATAATAATTTTTTTGCTAAATTATATTATTAAAAGTATAAATAGAATATATTTTAATCAGTTATTATCATTTAATACATTATCATTAAATTTTCATTGAATTCATATGTATCAATATTTGATTCTCTTATAATTTATTTTCTTTTAAAACTTGTTTACAAATTCGTTGAACAAGAAAAAATTTAAATTAATTACTCCATGATATGTGTTTTGAATATCTAAAAATATAATATATATTTAGAATCATTAGGTCCAAAAAATATAAATATAAATATATTATTTTTTGGCATTATGAATAGTAAATTCGGAAATTTTTATTAAAACTGTAAAATGGTAAATTGGGTAATTAAGGGTAAAAGTTATTATAAATTCAACCAAAAAAATCTCCAAAAATCATTGGATGAGCACACATCTATGAAAATAATCCTTAGGTAAAATTTTATCCTTTGGAAGCCACTTGGTTTATATTATGTCATTTATTTTATTTTATTTAACGAAATGTTAAATATGTTTAACTAAAATTTTAATAACTATATCATTTTTTATATAATATTATATAGATGATAAATTTTATTAAAATAAAATTTTTAATTATAAAATGTTTTTATTTTTCATTGATTTATTTTAAATTTATAAAAAATAAATAATTACTTTAAAGGCATATACATTTATGATGCATAAATTAATTAATTAATGAGAAATCAATGAAAGAAATTTTATTAAAATAATAATAACAATTAAAATACCCAAAAATTTGAAGAAATCATATTAGTAGAGTATATTTCAACCATAATCATATGTTGGTCGAGTTATTAACTATTTGGATCAATTTAGAAAAGATTATGAAATTAATAATATATTATTTAAAGTTTTGTTAATGTAGTCACATCTATGTTTTAATAGATATTACATTTTTAATAAGGGGTTTTTTAGAAGTTATATTCACTTAAAATTAATATTATGAAATTTATAGTATTTATCTTCGAATAAATAATTTATTTTTAATTATTATTCAAAATATTAGTATATTAAATAATTTCACAAAATTAATGTACTCATTATTTTATTAATGTTGTTAACAAATAAATCTCATTAAAAATATTAAAAAATATATAATTTTTGATAATAAATATATCCTAATGTTTTTAGAGGGCCTTGACCTATTAAGAAAATAATAATATATTTATTTTGAAGTTTACATTTTTTTCTTCATATTTCTAAAAATCAATGAATTGAATTGTGTGAAAATTTATAGTATGGACTATTTATTAAAATAAAGAATTATTAAACTTTTCAAAAATAGTAAATCATTTATTAAAAATATAGAAAAATTATGAGATGGATTGAAATGTTTTAAATTATTCATATAAGGTCTAATTGAAATCAAATATGTAAGTATTACACCCTTTAATATTGAAATATCTATTACCTTAGTTAAAAGAAAATAAAATAACAAACTATTAAAATAAAATGATTTTATTTAAGTGTACATAAAAATTGTATAAAAAAAATGGATTGATAATATTACAAAAATATCTCATATAATCATTGAAAATATGACATTTTGGTGGTTTTCAATGTGGTTGGATTTTTTTATAAATTAATATTTGGGTGATTTCGTAAGTGCCCTTCACCACAATTATAAAATGGAACCATCTTTCTCAATTCATCTCATCATTATGGATATTCATACCCATAAATACCCTAACCATTTACATTATCAAATTCCTTAGTCACATTATATATATTATGTTCTTCTGCAAATACCAACCATAGGGCTTCAGGACGAGGTCTTGAAGGACCTCGTCGTAGAATATTTAATCTCTTATATTTATTCATTCAAACTTCTTTCATATTTTACTTACACTTCTTGAGTATATTCTGTTATAATGAAATAACATCAGTATCAATTATATACCTAGAAATTATTATGATTATGTAACAACTGTATTCCACTTTCTATCATCCTAGGAAAAATGAAATCTCCATGCATGCATATGTATAGATTACCGTCTCCACGATGTAGTGTAATATGTATTTCACAACCACTTTACATGGATTGGTATAATGATTTAAATGAAAAAAATATTTGATTATTATTAAATGAAATAGATTCTAGAACAAAATACATACAACCCACATCTATAACATTTCACAATTTGGGGAATGATATTGTCTCTCATGCGTAAGTACAACTTATCATCTCTACAATGTGATTCATTCTACATGATATCAATTAAATAATTAATATATAAATTCATAGAATGAAAAACGGTGGTATATAATATGTTAAATTTTTTTTGATATAACTATGACCTTATAAGGAGAACCAACACATATTCAACAAAACAACGATAAAAAACAAATATATTAAGACACGAATAAAGTGAAATAATGAAACATTATTAACAAACACATGAAAATATGATCATATATGATATCACAAAAATGAATATGATTATGGAATAAGTCAGTCAAATAATTTAAATCAATAAAAAAGACGATCGTATACCTAAAAAGCATATCCAACGTATATTTGGGGATAATTTCTCAATCTAATTATTATTTTACATTTTTTATATGCAAGTATATAATGGTGTATAATTATCATCGATTTTTATGTTTCATAAACACGTATTTAACAAATATTCTTCAAACCCTCTATAATTTTTTAAATTCTATTTTACCGATTGGTTAATTTTTTTAAACAGGAATTAAAGGAACACTTTTTTATTTTCGATATGAGGAGATTTTTAACATTCCAACAAATATAAAATAAGAATGTTTCTTTTATCTTATAAGGAATAAGAATATTTAAAAATTATCATAATTCCTTATTTACATGATGTTAACATTACAATATTTCACGTTTATCTTCTAATAAAATCTTTTATTTAAAAATGCTATTGGATTTTCAGACAATAAAATGTTATTGGAGATAAAAAGACACTTTCCATAATAATTATTTTCAAGTGTTTTTTCAAAATTATTTTACTTCAATGATTCAATTATTTAATAACGTTGTGTTTCATGTATATTATTCCTATTGTTTCTATGATTTTATTATTTTTATGATGTAATTATATTTTTTAAATCTAGATGTTTTACATGGATTTTTGTTATGATGGAATTATTCTTAAGAAATCCATTTAATTCTTTGGGTTGTGCTATGAAAAATGATTTATGATTTTTTGGAATGCATAATAATAATTTAATTATGAGACGTTTGGGAACAATATTCCCTTTAATTCATTGGGAAAAGATTTATATATCATGAGAAATATAATAATAGAATGGGAAATGATCTCAATTCAGTAATGCATGAATTGAATGAGGATCCACTCGATTTAGTATTGGATTTGGTCCACTATGATGGTCTTGGAAACTCGTGTTCACTAATATGAAAGTATTTATTATGATTAAGTGTATCCCACAAAATTTTATGTCATATATTATGACTTTTGGGATTGCATTAATTAATTCTTATAAACACATGATTTATCTGATGACATGATGTCGTGATCATTCATATATAGTATAGGATTTTCAAATTTTAAGTTCTTATGATTCTTGATTATGATGTTATTAATATCTTCTTTCTTACCATTACTGATCATATGATCTCACTCATTCATAATTTTCTTTTCCAAAATTCATAACGAAAGTTATAAATTAAGATATGTCAAAAAGGGGTCCAGTTATGAAGGAATAAGCGGGAGACAATTTAGACGCCTTATAAACCAATTGTTAATGTTTCCTAGTGAGTCAACAAATTAAACATATATGGTACATGTATGGGTTTCTTTATTTTGTAAGGAATATTGTTTAATTTTTATGAAATATTAATGTATCTAAATTGTGGGATGTAATATTTAATATAATGCAGAACCACTTTTTAATTTCCCCAAACTGAAGTTTGTAGGACCATTATAATGAACTAAATATGTGGAGTTAAATATTTCATCCTTGTCATTGATTTTATTACTATAATATCCTTTGGATATTTTCTTTCCCATAAATAATCATGTTCAAATGTTTGAAAATCCATTCTCTAATGTAAATTTTTATTTTATGAAAATTTTGATATTTGGAAATTGATATATGTATTACTATATAAAATTCGTACAACATAGATATATTCATGTAATAAGTAATTATAGTGATGAATTTAATACTGTGAGATCAATAAAAAATAATTTATCTAAAATTATTATTGATGTTGAAATATGTGATATTCCTTAAACATAGGGAACCAAATTTTATTAAAATTAAAATATATAGTCAACATAATTTTTTTCAAATGATGTGAACCAATACTGTTGATAATGAATTTGATAATATTGAATAGATTGATGTAAAAAATGAAATGAGTTAAAATATTTTGAATAATATTTCATGGGAGAATATACCCATCCATATTGAAAAGAATAACATTGGATAAATTGGGGTTTCTAGATTTTTTTTTGAAAATTGAGATGTTGTAATAAATAGATTTAAACTAGTTTCCATGGGTTAATCCAATGAAAAAATAATAAAAAATAATGAAATATTCAATAATATATCATGAATTTTACAAATCCATATTTTTTATTAAAATTTATGAAGAATTAAACTATAATTTCCCTCACATATATGTTTAATATACATTTTTTAAATGTGAGAAAAATTAATATGTATATATTAACAAAGAATCGTGATTTATTCTTTATAATGATTTTTAATGGTATGAAATTTTAATTCAGATGTATATGGGTAAATATTATCCATATGTGATTTGTATTTTATAGAGGATGATTATTTGAGGACTGCATAATTTTGAAATTGGAATGAAGTCATTAACATGAGTATAATGATGTCCAACACAATATCTCATCTTCATCTTGTATATGTTGAATAAATTATTAGTTATAGTGATTAATAAAAAATATGTGAAATGTTTTTAGACAATTTAAGGGGTGATTTGAGGTGATAATTAATTTGGATATTATTTATTTTCAAATTAAAATTTACCCAACTAGATTATCATGTTTTATATTTATAATAAACATCATTCCAGTGACTCATTGAATATATTTTTCATGGATGAATCAAGTGGAGTGTCTAAACCAAATCACGTGGGAAAAATATGAGATCATATTGTGAAGTGAAACAAATCAATGATAAATATTTAATATATATTATTTGTTAAGAGGTTATCATTTATTTAAATAAATGTTATATTTGGTATAATTTGAACAAGTTGAATAAAATGGGATATAATCTTGAAAAATATACTAACAAGGAATTGATGTAATTTCGATTCATGGAATAGGAATAAATCTTTTTTGAATATATATAGTTATATGATTTATATCACTCAATAAATAGATATTTACTCATTGTTTAACGAGTGATGATAAAAAAATGATGATTGCAAGATTACATCGACTAAACACCACATGATTTGAGTATGTATTTCTATAAGATAATATATAATTAGATAGAATGTTGTATAAAAAATAAAACTAATGATATTATTAATTTATTAAAATTAAAAGTATACGTCATTAAAATATGAATAAATAATATGTAAAAAAATAATTTTTAATACACTGGTCGATTAAATATGGTTATGAATATATAATGAATAGAAGGTTCATTTATCTGTAAAATCGTGTTTTATATTTTACCTTATTTCTATGATATTTTGAAACATTTTAGAATTTTATTTTGATGAATTTTTCATAAATTTTTGATCTAGGAAATCAATTTTAAAAAATAGTTAAATATTGTAATTTTCTCATAAATGGTTATTCGGTGAATATTTTTATATAAATTTTTTACAAATAATTTCCCTTTTATTATTTGATAAATATATAATAATGGATTAATTGAGTTTGAAACCATTTCTATTGTTCAAATATATATTTAATAAGTAAAATAGTGAATGTAAAAAAATATATTGTTATATTTCTAATCTAGGGCATTACAATATAGAACTCTTTCTGATCCATTACATTAATTTTGTATTAAATTGTTACATTATATTTAAGATTGAATTTTAATTTATATATTTAAACTTATTTTTTAATATAATAATAAATTACATAACGATCAATTATATGTTTTTTTATAAAAACCCATTTTATTTTTGAAAAGGTGTTTTTAAACTCGTTCCCATTTCATTTTCATTGTTTTTTTACGTTATTTAAAATGACACATGAAATTGATCCTAAACAATATAATCCATATATTTAATGATCGTATTATAATTAATAAATATGTATTATTTCTATTATTATTGTAATAACTATTTACCATACTATAATTTTTCTTATAGTTGTAAGGGTATAAAATTTTAAGGATAGGTTTTAACAAAGATATAAGTCTTCAAATATAAATATGTTTTTTGAAATATGATTGAATGAGGATAATTTTATCTTTCGATATACAACAATAAAAAATATATCTATTTGGTTTGACATTCCCATGAAAATTAATTTAAATTATTTTAATGTTAAGAATGATTAATATTTTTCCTCTCCTATCACATTCAAAAGGTCCCCTAAATTCATAAATTATATACAAAAAATGATTAAGCATATCTCAACCAATACAATAATATATAACCCCTCACAAATCCTACCTATATACTATAAGTCTTGGTAACTCCAAAATACCATCTCAGTATGGCGTAATGATAGATCCACTGGGAGGTACCCATGGAATAGGTATTTGAGATGACAATGTTCATCCAAATTTATTTCTTCTGCCATCTCTAAAAAAAGTTTTACAACCACCTATTAATAAATTATTTTATTTCATTATTATATTGGAAAGTAATATTTTCATTTAATAATGTAATTCAATGTCATTTTAATCTTCCAGAAAATTAACACACTTCTCAGGAAAAAGTGTGGTCAACTAACTACATTAAGAGATTTATTTCTTTTTTCATCACCTCATATTGTTGTTTGTTCTAGAAAATGTTTTTTTTAATAAAGAATATATATATATATATATTTCTATACTGATATATATCATTGTGACATCATTATTTTTTCCTTAAAAATGACAAATTTTACCCGGGCGTATATATAGACTACCACATCCCTAAATGAAATATTTCACTATTTTTCAAATACTATCATTGGGTGTAATAAACATTATTTAATATATCATATCATATTTATGATAAAGAAATTGATTATATAAAATTCATATAATCATTATGAAATTACGTGTTCAAAAAATTATACTAAATATATAATGTTGTTTCGGGATGGTTTTACCTACTTAATGAATTTGTTTAAAAATATTTTTTCTTTAATTACTACGGAACGTATAATAATTATTATATAACATAATAATTATTAAGATATAATTTATTCATTTTTCTATAATGTTTATATAATTTTTTTCAAAAATGATGTTTATTCATTTTATGTGATCAAAATATAACCCTTAAGCATCTATTATATTAAGTGAATTTTTAATCTTAATTAAATAATAGTTCAATTCATATTTTATTTTTTCATTACCCTAAAATTATAACATTATTGGAATAATATCTATTTTTTCCTTACAATGCAAAAATAAGACTATAATGAATTTATGAAATATTCCAAACGAAATATGATTTTATCATTAATGGAATGTTTAGTATATAAATAATCCATAATGAATTTATAATAATGTGTAATAATATTTACATTTAATAATATATTTAAAATAAGTTTTTATAAATTATGATAAGAAAATTTGGAGAAAAAATAGATATTTTTTAGAAAAATAATTTTATGTGCGTTAAGATTCTTAATTTTTAAAATAATTCCTAATGATGTATGATTTAAGTGAAATGTATAAATAATGTGTATATCTATATGAATTAATATAAAAATAATGTTTATTAAAATTCAAACAGTTAATGTAAGACAATTATGTTATTGACATTTTCATTTTCCTAAAAAATTGTTCTTCACCTATTTTGGATGAAATATTTTATAATTACCTTCAACCGGCTCTTAAAATTAATTTTAAAATGTTGATTCCAAATTTTAAAAAATGAGATTAAATTTTTTTATAGTCCCATATTAATATTATTCATTATTTTTATCAATGATGAAATTTTTTATTACCATTTTAATGGATAATATGGGATAATGAAAATTAATACTATATTATATTGCTTTAGAATCCCCCATACACATGCCTATATATCATTATATGGGAGTAATTGGACCATTTTATTCACAGATTCAAAAATTTGGAATAATGGTTCCATTTTCCATTAATAAATACATTTTTATTAGTATAAGTAAAAGTTAACTAAAAAATGTCACGCTATTTCTCTTTGATTAAAAATATATGATATTATTGTGATAAGAATGTGTTATGAAATTATAAAAAAATATTGAAAATAAATTATTTATTTTCTATAGGTTATTAGTTTTTCAATTTTATGGTATTTTGTAATTCCAAAACATTCTTTTAAAATGATGTCCCAATGTTTTTTAAAGTAGCAGAAAATTCAAATTATAT
This sequence comes from Viscum album, assembly GCA_963277665.1. Classification (NCBI taxonomy): domain Eukaryota; kingdom Viridiplantae; phylum Streptophyta; class Magnoliopsida; order Santalales; family Viscaceae; genus Viscum; species Viscum album. The sequence continues at coordinate 1,991,350,984 of OY728135.1, read as the reverse complement.
GATTTTTGAGATATAAAAAGTAATAATTTTTTAATTTATTATGGTTCGATTTTATTTATTTCATAATAATAATCTATAATATATGGATAATGAATATATATTTAAATTCATTACCTATCAAAGTTTCATTAATTTTAAAGTACGTTAGTAGTTCTTATAATTGATTTATTTTTATTTTATGTTAAATTATATATTATTAAATAATTTAAATATCATATAAATCATATAAGAAGACATGTTGTATAAGATGTGGCCTAAAATACCATGACTTGACCTTTTGTAAGTTCATTTTTACATTAGATGTTAATTTCTAATACATAAACAATGAAAAACAGTTTTATAATGGTTAAAGTTAAAATTATACAATGAATTTTTAAAAAAAATAGATTTATAAAATTGAAAATAACAATATAAAAATTTTATTAGATTAGTTTATTTCTAATTTAACATAACATAGAATTGATATTTTTTCCATTAGGTTCCACTTTTAAATTTAAAATTATTTAATATATATAAATGTATAGCACTTATCCTCTATAATTCACAAATCGCAATACATTTACCACAAAAAATGATAGGAAAAATATCTCCCTACAATCCTTCATCATGATTTATATATGCATTTATTCTAAAAATTAGGCATATAGGTTTTACAAAGATATCTAAATGTACTTTTTCAAAAAATATGTAATCTTCATAACCGAACAGATCCATTTTTATTCTTAATTTACCACAATATATTATATCCTAACATCCAATATAATTACACTATTATATACCATATAATATTACATTAATATTTTAATGGTTTAATAAACATCAATATCTGTATTCGTCAAATGGGAAACAAAACAATCCCTCATGTGTACATCCATCAACCACCATACAAACTTTTGTAGTTTTATTCTCACCATCGCCTTACAAAGAAGAATATAATTATGAAAATAACTACTATTTTTAATATCAATTATATAATTTTGAATATATAAATTTCTGTTATCAATTAAAATATTACCTTTCCATCTATTAAAAAATTATTACATTTCTCATGCTTTAGTGTGGACTACCATAACCCTATTGAGGGGTAATTCATTTTTTATGGAATCTTTTCATGAATGACTATAAATATGTAAATCAAAACAAGTATAGTATTAAATTATTATAAACAAATTGGTGATAATTTGTTATAAGTAGAACATATGCGATATATATATATATATATGATTATTTTATGTTTTTATAATGCATTTAAATTCATTACATATAATTTTATCACTTGATCATTTTTTGGAAGCATGAAGGAATGAATTTCCTTTCTATTTCCACATAATGCGTACATTTTTGGTATTTTGCACGTAATATATTTTATGTTGTGTATATAAATAAACATATTGGTATATAAAATAAATATAAATTAATTAATTATAATTAATGTTTCAATTCATGTTAACACATTATAGGGGTTCTAACATAATGTTTTCCAAATTGGTAAGAATTTATTTCAAAACTCATTTTTTTGGGATTACAAATACATTAATAAATGGAATAATATTATTTATCCCATATAAAATACAAATTTTATTATAAAGTCTAAGTATTTATTTTTTTTCAATATTTTTGTTCAACATTTGATGTATTTTTCTCTCAAATCATGAAATAAAATCCTTAAAATAAAATCATATATTATTTGACATTTTTATTGGGAAAAATTTTCATCAATGCATATATATTTGAAAATTATTATCTAAATTTTAATTTTATTTTTACAATGAATTTAATAATTAATTTTTATGTTATAAATAGATTTTATAATTTATAAAACGACAAATTAATTTTTATTTAAAATATGGACATTCTCGAAATTCAATAAAAAACAAAAATTATTCATTTCATTTTGACATATCTAACATTAGAATATTTTCCTATCTCCATCTATATTGTTTGTGTGATTTTGATACTTTTAATAGTTACACATGGATTTAAATTAAATATAATTACTAAAAATTTAATTAAAATTTTATTTTATATTATTAATACTATGGAAAAGAGTTGATTTTATTATAAACCCATTATTTTGGATTAAATAATAGTCATCATCTCTCTTTTAGTAATTTATTTCTCATTAATGTTATATGAAAAAAATCACCATCCAAGGATCATAGTTTATCATAAATTTCATTTCCCTTATTCATATTTATTATTTGTAACATAGTTGTTATTATTCACTAAACCATACAAGATTAATACCCATAGTGTTTTATATTGAATTTTATTTGGTTGAATTGGGAAATAATGATAATCTATATTAATTAATCAATACATGAATTTTTTTATAAGGAATAATGATTATGAATTAAATTAATAATTAAATATATGATTATTTAATTAGATAAGGAGTTGTAATTGAGGCCTCGATAGAGATTTCCCCGAGATGCATCGAAATTAATGATGATAAAAACTAAGTGAATAATATTATTAAATATTTTTATGATATATGAATACCCATATTTTACAATATATTCGAATATGGCCATAATAATGATATACACATTTATAATTTTATCTAATCTAGAATTCAGTTATTATAATCATTAAAATTACTAATTTGATATTAACCCTAGATAAATTTTATTCTTAGGTTAATGATTAAATAAAAACCATTTCTAACAATATTCTTTCTCATACATATTATTCCTTATTCACTCATGATATCTTCCATTAAATACAACCAATAATGACCCTTTATTTTCATACATTATAATTGTAACACTTTCGTAAAAAACATAAAATATTAAATATATAGATTCCAAAACACCATATTAGTCTAAGGTATTTGGAAACATAGAAACAAAAACATTGTTTAGGTGGAAAAAATATTAAAAGAAAAGAGAGAAGAAAGAGGCCATGCGCCCTACCTCGCGAAGCCCCAACGCGGAGCCCCCCGGGCAACGCGGCCACCATGAAGCACCAAAGGCGGTAATGCTCTGTGAACTCCCTGATGTTCGTGAGCCCACTGCGAAGCACCATAGGCAGCAACACTCCGTGATCTCCTTGACATTCGAGAACCCTCTGTAGAGTTGAAGAGGCAGTACCTCTCTGTGATTTCGATTGACGTTCGCGACCCACTATGAAGCAACCGCAATCCCCTTAGCGCTGTGTGAGATATGCTTCATGGCACCCATCACCTATAAATACCGAGCTCCCCATGAGCTCTACGGATGGACAATCTGACCTTTCAGATTCTAAAATCCCAAATCATGAAGCACTCTTTGCGCTGAGAATCATGAACTCCGCGAGGTATTTTTGCTTCGTGAGAGGCCCTCACCTTGTCTCCTTTTGAGCCCCTCTTCTAAGAGGGATGCCCATAGCGAAGCCTAAGGATATTCACGAATGAAGGGGATTCCCAAGGGAACTCGGTCAGAAACAGAGTGTCTATGGTTCTCGAAACACCCATCCTATACACTTGACCCACATGCCAAGGTAGGGTCACTGTACTTCGCGAAGCACACTACTTCATAGCACCTTGCTTCGCGAGGCTCGTCTTCTTCATGAGGCAGTGCTCTGTGAACACCCTTCCACTTCGTGAAGCACCTCCCACTCACATCTCTTCCGCATGATAAGGCCAAGGTACTCTACTTCACGAAGCATGCCCCTTCGCAAGTGCCCTCTACTACGTAAAGCAACCGAGCTCCACAAGGCCCCTGCATATGCACCCCTCTGCTTAGAAATTCCTCTTCCCGTGCAACCCTCCAGGATTGCACGATGTGATTTCAATGTCCCCTGGATGACACCACCTGTAGTGTTTCTTCTCCTAATGCTTCTTCGCATAGGCACGCTGATGGATATTGCTTCTTTGCATAGCCACACTAACGTGGACCACTCGATGGTTCGTTCTGCGACCCCCTTCTACACGGAATTGTAGGTACGTTCCCTCCCACCAAGAGTAGAGGGTATAGGTTATGTATGTCCTAGGGGTGTGGAGTGAGCCCCACCTCGTCCGAGCTGTAGAACGTTAAACTTCCAAGCACCTCGTCCGCAACACTTGACGTTAAACTGTAACCCGACCCCATGCCTTGCGCACAGGGTCTCCCTGGATCAGACATTCTTTACGCACATGGTCCCCACAGGGGATGATATCCTCTTTCTGGGAGTGGCGTTTATCCGCGGGGAAATGAATCCATCTTGGCGTAAGCCCCCTAGCCCCACTTTCGGAAGGTATCACCAATGCACCTTCGTACTTACTCACCACAAGGGCCAGTGGAGGGCATGATAGGGACTGAGGAACATCCTTCCTTTAATCCCATATCCCTCTCCCCCAGTGCTTTGTCACTCTCAAGCCTCCATCCTGGAGTACGTCCTGATACCATGGGCCACCTAACACATAAGCCCCCCTTCGCTTTTCACAGATGCACCTTTTGCGACGTGATCATCAGGTCTCTGCTTCCTCATGTTTCTCACACCAAGCACGACTCACGTGGGCTTAGAGAAAGCATTGACCATGACAATGCCTCGTCCAGGATGATCTTAAACGGTATGCTCACATCCATCATGAAGTTAAACTATATGTTTTCCTACATGACATTAAACTATACATCTATTTGAACTACGAGGTTTTCGATCCCTATCAAGGCATGGTACGTAGGAAGCATCCACGAGGTTCAAGTCCACCGCCCGTCGTTTATTCACGTCAGGGTTTACCCTCTTCCCGCATGATGATAAATTGCATTCTAGTCCAGTGGTAAGCCATTGTGACTATCCTGAACTACATGGACTTTGATCCATGCCAATACATGGTACGTAGGAAGTCACATGAGTTTCAATCCCACCACCAGTGAACCCCCGGGTTCACCTTCACGTCGGTTCTCAAACGAAGCCATTTTAACTAGGAGGTCTTTAATCCATGTAAAGGCATAGGACATAAGAAGCCTCTCTGAGGTTCAAGTCCCATCACCCATCGGACCAATGTCCTTCATCACGTTGGTTCGCTGACACCCATATTCATATCCGAACTATGTGGTCTTTGATCCATGTCAAGGCATGCTATGTAGGAATCCTCCCTGAGGTTCAAGCCCAACAATCATTGGCCCCAACCGTCTCTGTTCTGGTGTGCCAAGCCCCCATTTTCACCTGAACTATGTGGTCTTTGATCCATGTAAAGGCATGGTATGTAGGAAGCCTTCCTAAGGTTCAAGCCTCACCGTACACCTTTGACAAGGTCCATCTTCACATCGGTTCTCCGACACGCCCCCGTCCCGCTTGTCATTAAACTGCATCCCAATCCAATGGTAAGACGTTGTGACACTACCATCCAGTTGTTCTAACACCCCTTAGTGTCAGTATAACATCCCCTTTTCCCAAACTACGTAGACTTTGATCGCTGTCAAGGCATGGTACGTAGGAAGTCTCACGAGGTGCAAGCTCACCACCCATTGGTCCAAGGTCCTTTTTACGCCGGTTTTCCGGTGCTCAACATGAACTATGTGGTCTTTGATCATTATTAAGGAATGGTATGTAGGAAGCCTCATGAGGTTCAAGCCAACCACCACCTCGTCGTTCTGACCATATTCACGTCTGTTCTTCCCAAACCTTGTTCATCCTAGCGTGTAATCCCCACAAATACATCCCGAACTACGTTTAATTTGATTCCCTGCCACGGGGATATGTATGACATCTCTTAGAGAGTCAAACGAATCACCACCACCATCTATGCAACTGATACATTTCATTCCTCCATCACTCTATGCAATTCTCCATCATCCATTCTGATTCTTACCTGGGACACCTCATCTCGGTGAGATCATGCCACCCAATTCCCCTCCACAGAATTCGGGAATCCATCCATGGGATGGCTCCGATATCATCATTCCCTCGAGGGGGATTCCTCAATCTGATCCACTCCATATGGTGTTCTAATCAAGATGATCCATCTCAGTTGGATGTTAAACATACGGCTACCATGTGTTAAACATGTGTAGCTGAGGAAAACCTCAGATACATGCCTTTGGAATAGGATTCCTCATGCTTGATGTGGGATGCCTCAGGCTTTCGTGCCCTCAAGAAGACCCATAATAAGGAAAAAAAGATATACACACCAATTACCTAGTGTTCAGAAATGTTAATGATGCCTCGATGTGACTACTCCCCCGACTAAAGGTTTCTTCCATGACAGGACCCTTTGGAATGTCCTGACAGAAGCATTGTAATTAACCGGCATCCATGGAAACATGGCACTGGGAAGAGGTTCATGAAAAACGTATTAAATCTATGAGGGAGACCCAGACTAGGTGACAAGTTCTGAGGTGAAATCCTCATAAAGAAGAACCGATATCACATCATCTTAGTTTCGATCTAGCAGCAGACATCCCTGAATAAGGAGTGGATTCTGCCCACCATTGGAAATCGAGAATGCTGGGCAACACAAAAGCTGCGCCTATCGTGCCCTTGCAGACAGACGCGTGTTCCCTGGCGAAAGCATTGGAAAAAGAAATTCTGAACCCGACGTGAATCTCTTCCCCTCAATGTGGTGATTAGTAGAGCTCAAGACATTTGTAGATTGACATCTCACCAGATCCAGATATCTGGTACCGGGTCCCGCCAAGAAAATAGCGGGCCTGACATGAAAATCACCAGAATTTGGGGCAGTAGAATGTGGGGAATTCCATTCTGCAATGTTGTATGCATGGATCCCTCTTACCTGTCATGGAAGATGGAATGGTGTTGGGGCACGGGTTGTCGGTTTCTTTTCCTCACAGTGCTGATGATTTGATCTCCCTGCTTCCCAGTAATCAGGTTGCGGCTACTGAGACATGATCACCACCCACCTGCTAACAGAGAGGCAGGGGTAATACCAGCACAGTCACTCCGTGTGGCTCCGGTAGTGCCACAATGGTGTCTACATCCATGAATGTGGGGCGCCCTTGCCCTCTCTCCCCATTGGAGTTCATCCAACGAAGGGTGATTAATGACCTCGTATATTGTTACGGGGAGGAGGGAATTATCCCAACTTAGGATATGGCCTTCCTAGACCAGGAGGGATCCAATCCCCACCGTCAATGCCTCCCACGAGGGCCGTGCAGGGAGCCCCTGATCTCCACCCCAACATTCAATCGTTTTGGGAGCCGGTCCCCAGAATGACATGATGACTCCCTGCCTTACGCTGATGAGGTGGGTGACATATGACTTGGCCCAAATAGATTCCTGATCCGTGGACTCTGAGCAAGGACCCCCACCCGTCCGCGTCATCATCGCCATCCATCCTTCCTAGAGGAGCAGGTAGGCTATGCTCCTGCACCACCCGCACCGGCTCACATAACCCGATGCCATCATTGGGCCCAAGCGGAGGGCATCCGTCAAGGGGCATCAACGTTGTTAGCTACTATGGCCCGAGCCAACACCGACGTATATCATGAAGTCCCTGCACACACTGAGCTGGAACACTCCTATGCCCAACCAAGATTGAGGCCCCAACCACCTCACGGGTTGGCTCGGATGATTCCCTGGGTCGCAGTCATGAGTGGTGAACATCGCGAACCAAACCACGGTGACGTAACCCCGTACGAAGGTCCCCCCCCCCCCCCCCGTACCGCTACTCCAAAGAGCAGGGCCTTCCCCGCTCTGAAACTCTTCATGGAGGTATGCCCCATGCTACCCCCAACCTGAATGAAGACATGCCCCGTGGCAGTGACACTCGGCGCATAAGCCTCTCCCGTGCCCACCACACCAGGTATGGAGTACCTCCTACCCACGAACATCGATATGAAGGCATTTCACTTCTGGTCCCACTTCAATGAGGGGATCCTTCCTACGTTCTCTCCGTAAATGGTGAATGTCCTCCTTGCCCTGGCAACTAGAGGGGTGAAGGTTAGCCTCGCTCCACCTGCACCAAGCATGGAGGTCCTCTCCATGCTCCCGGCAGTTCCAATGGATGTCCTTCCCTCTCAGGTGATGTTCATGGAGGTCCTCCCCTCATTCCCTTTGATATTTTCCCCAGTGCCCCTCGCACCCAGGCTATCTCAACGGGTAGTCATCTCCGTCCCAGCGCCAGCATGGCCTCAAGACTACATTTCGGGAATCAACATTGTCCCGAAGAGCCATCTAGGGGTAGGAGGGTGGGTCGTCACCACCACAAGAAGAATCCATGGAAATCCTGACCAGAGATCAAAACGTCCCGCTTCTCAGATTCTGAAGCAGAATGCGACTCGGCATTAGAAACCTCCCCTCATTCCTCCGTGTCTAGGATCGGGGCATGACCAAGGCGTGTCACCCTCATCCTTCCAGAATACGATGTCTTTCAGATTCCTGCCTCACTTAGCAGGTACATCCAATATGAAGAAATTGTGGGAACCCCGTAGGTTCCGACCGTTCAGTCACAACCGTCGTCAACAGAAGCGCCCACTACCTCAACCAGAGATCACAGAGAGAAATTTTGGGAACTGATGGCAGTTGATAAATAGTGTGACCCATCACCCGTAACCACGATCCCTGTACCAGAGGCTGCAGCTATCATCCCGTCATATTGTGACATTGTGGTAAGATCACCACACTCTTTAGATGATGGCCCAGAATTCGGCGTCCAGTAGGCTCGTTCGCCATAGTCTTCACTGCCACATTTCTATCTCAGTGGTCCACCTCAGTACCACTACCAGTTCCTCAACCAACTCTAGTTGGCGAGTGGGGAAATATGGGGTCAGACCCTGAATCCGATCCCAGGAGCTTCTTGAACACTCTCGCAGAAGATCACTTCTCGGAGATTTTTTGGCCCAAGGCTGCGTCAAACTTTTGTGCACTAGAATCCCTCACCCCGTAGGAAGTTGAGTGCTTCCATCAAGCCCTATGGGCGACACACTTCCGTATTTTCTATCATCAGGTGTTGTACCCTAGGAGCCAAGTTCACATCACGGAAATCGGCGATCAATGTCGTTTGGTCAATTTAGCCGCATTCCCCGTGGCCCAGCGCCCTGAGTCACCAGGTTGCCAGAGCGCCCTCCAACAGAAAAGAATTCGCAGTTTCAAGGTACTCCGAAAAATCATCAGGGAAGCTACCCCCCACGTGAATGTCCGTGGATGGGGATAGTATGGCTCCCTCCTCTTTAATCTTATCCGGCAGCAGACCGATTAATTATGCGACATTGAGGAAATGCCCCCAAGAAGGGTTGCAGTCCACATGGCTGACATAGTGGAAAAGGAGGACGAACTGGAGTTTCTCGATGGATATTTACCCATTGATGGTGTACCACCACTACTGGCCCCATAAAGTAGGACTAATCGTCAGTAGAGGAAACTTCTAGGCCTCCTTGTGCCCACCGAGTCACTAGTACTCAGTCTAAATTCCAATAAGGGTAAAGAACATATCGGAACTATCAAGCACTCTGACCCATCCACCTCAGTACAGAAGATGGAAAATGGACCTGAAAAGGCTGCGTTGCGCCAGCAACTTGCTGAGAAGAAGATGCTGGTTGACGAACTCTTAGAAAAGCGCACTATAGAGAGGCGACCTGACTATGGTGATCCTAAGTCGGGGTAGCAGGTGCTGGAACAACACCGCCCCATGGCGAGATGCCTCCGGGCAACCCTGATTATGCTACTCCCACAGACAGGGTAGATGTCAGAACTCATGGCAAGAGGGTGCACTACGTCTCCCCAAACCCTCTTGAATGGTGAGGCTATCCGTGTAATATTTCCTGGGCTCCCCCAGCTGGCCCTGGGGTCATTCCGCCAGTCGCTCCATGAGCCATGGAATTCGTTTTCCGTGTCGAAGATCCCGAAAACACACTCGCAGTTTTGGATCCCCGTTAAGTTAGGGGCCTCACATGGATGATCCTATAGAGACACTCATAGCCCGCCATGAGACGTTGGAAACGCGGTAGGAGGCAGTCCCACCAGATGGCAAGCCATATCCTGCGTGGGTGGATGATATGCCTGCACCTCCGAGTTTTGGGAAACCCACTTTCTCACCCTTCAATGGGATGGGGGACCTGCCGCAACACCTGACCCACTTTTCCTCCAGGTGTGGCCCCATGTTGGGGACCCCGGCACAGCAGGAAGCCGCCAAACTCCGATGTTTTGTGTAGAAATTGGAGGGCCTAGTATTTTTCTGGTATAGCCAGCTCCCTATCAGATCGGTGACCAGCTGGGATGATCTTCCCCGGCAGTTCATATACCAGTTCAGCTCCACCTCGTGAAAGACCAGCATCGCGGACCTCTTCAAGTGAAAACAAAGGCCTGATGAGCGAGTTGCTGACTTTATCTCCTGGTGGAAGGGGCTTACATACTCCCTAGACATGCCACTAACTCCAGAGCAATTACAGAAGATGTGCATAGGGAATGTTAAAACAGAATTGGTTCCTTCCCTGATCACCCGAACTACCCTGGAGGGTTCCGGGACTTCTCAGATAAGTCTCAGCACCTCGAGGAAGCTCTGAAATAGGCTAGTCAGGTGGGTCTGCTGCCCCCTGTGATCCTAACAAGGAGGGCTGCCAGAGCCGAGACCATCGTGGTGGCACAAATAGAAGCCCCCAGGCAGCTAGAATTACTGCCAGTGCCACCGGATCAACAACCCCACAGAGGCCCTTTACCTCAGGCGCAAGCTCTTGCCCAGCAGAGACTGCCTCAAAACTGACAGGTTCCCCCGCGCAATGCTCCACCATTGCCTAGGCTGGACAATCAGGATCCACCTTCTTAGCAGGCCCCTCCGGACCCTCATCAGGGCCAGGCTCCCAGAGCCCCCTATCAGAAAATAAGGAACTAGAGTTACTCATTCAATGAGAATCAGGTCCCTGGTTACTTTTGAAGCACCCTAGAGAAGGGGATTGTGCACTTACCCGAGTTCAGAAGGCCGGTAAAGGTGAATCTCACCGACCTCCACAACTACATCCCCTATCATTGGATCATGGGGAACACTCTAAATAAGTGCCATGTGTTTAAAGACTGGCTCCAAGACTAGGTCGACAACAACATAGTCAGGTTGGCCCAACCTCGACACAAGTGGATGGTGTCTTTGTTAGGTCAGAAAGCGGTAGCGATGACAATGGCGACTGACAGCAGGTTCCCGTCCAAAAGTCCAAGAAATACGATGACTGGATGGACCATAAAACCTTCACATGTGACCATGGTATCATTCGAGTGCGTCTGAATCAGCCGGGGCCTTCATAAGACGCAACCAGTACCTCTGTGTCGTCATCTCAGCCTACCTCTATTCAAAAGCGCAAGCAGCCGATGTGCAAGAAGAAGGAACACACTCTACCATTTTCGTCTTCATCCCGCACTCTCATTGATTTTATGCCCCTTGAGATGGGGATTCCTCCCAGAATCCACCCAATGGTGGATCACTTTTCGAGCGATAGTTAGGGGTATGCTTCGGTTAATACCATGGAGCTGGTAAATCCCTATTTGACTCCCGATGAGGGGGAACGCCAGTCGAGCCTCCCCGACATCCCCAGCCGATGTCCACGTTAGTGGAACTATGGATGCATGAGTTGTCAAGGCATAACAGTGGGCGCTTTCAGCCAGGCCGTGCAAACTACTAAAACTAGACAGCAGGCCTAGCGCAGAGCCCAGCACACACAACCTCATCATGTGCCCTCAGATCTACCTCCACAACCGTTTGTGCAACTATATTAGGAAGAGCTTCCTCATCCATTCCACGACCAGTCTTTCCCTCCTACAGGCCTATATCAGTTGTCTGGTTCTCATCTGGTAGCTACTATATAGGGATCCACTAGCAGGCATCGATCTGTACCCAGTACCAGCCAGCCGCCGGTCCTACTGGCAATGCCTGTTATGCCTCCAATTACAGACCGACCTCCTGTAAACAGAGGTTTGCTTTTGTTACAGAAGTATGATGTTCTGAAGCACCTTGTCGGCATTCCAGTAAGGCTTTATATTCTTTAGGCTCTTCTCCTGTCGTCTGAAATGTGCGAGGCACTTTTCGAGGCCCTAAAGAGCCCCCTATAGTTTGAGAAAAAGGTAGAAGCAGCATAAGCCTTCCACGCTGAGGCGATTGAAATGCTGAATCTTAGACAGTTATCTCATTCTCTGGCAGATACAAAGACCCTCCCATATAAGGGCACATTATCCCATTTTACGTCACTGGTCAGTTTAATGGAGTGGAATTCTGTCACTGCGTTGTTGACATGGGTTCTGGGATTAACCTAATCCCGACTCGGAAACTGCGAAAGATAGGTTTTGTTTTAGGTTTGTTTAACTCCCTCCGACCTCAGAATCCATGGATATTATAGGACCGAGCAATCCTTAGTTGGCATGATCTGCTTGAAGACCCAGTTCGGTGGCCTAATTTCCAGCACTGAGTCCATGGTCGTCTCCCAAGACACTGCGTACAACACATTGATATATAGGCCATGGCTCCATTTGCATACAGCGGTCCCTTCGTTGTATCACCAATTCATCAAATACTCTCTCAATGGTTGATTAGGCATGCTCCAAGCAGATGTGTCTCCTATTTCCTCTTGTGCATCCTGCTATCTGGACGCTGACTATAACAAGAGCATGGATAAGAAAATCTTGGGGAACGAGGATGAACCCGCCCTGGTCACAATTGATCCATGATTAGGTCTGGACGATGCCTACATCTTCCCGATCCATTGGTTAGAGGCCATGACCCCCAACATGGGGCATTGTTTTGTTGTTTCGGGTACAAAGAGAAAGCATATTCCCATGTCCAAGCGATGGTGGAAAATCACCTCGTAATCCTACACCAATCAGGCTCAGGTGATCCCGGAACCTCCTTCCCCTAAACAGTATCAGGATGTCAGGATCATGGAAATAGTGTTATGTCATATGTGTCTCTTCCACCGGGCTGGAATCAACCGACTCAGGTCGACACGTCACTACTGCTTTGATGTCATCAAGTGTGGCCCCTTGGGATGGAGGATAGATGGGATTGGATTGACTGCCTTCATCATTATGGTCTCAGTAGCACATGGGTCTTCTGATGTGATGACCACTGCCGCTTAGGCCTGCACCAGCCTCCCATCAGAGTCTACTGGCTCGGAAACGACTCCCCCCGAGGAAGATCCCTCCACAGGTGGAGAAGAGGATCTAGAGGATTCTCCTGCTAAATTTGAAGAAGCTATCTCTACCACGGTCGATGAACTGGTACAGGTGAACCTTGGTAGCGAGGCAGATCCGAGACCCACATTGATAAGTGTCGTCATGACCATCAAGGAGCTGCAACAGTACATGTACCTTCTCAAACAACACTATGAAGTGTTTTCCTGGAGTTACGGCGAGATGCTAGGACTAGAACCCCAGGTATCCGTCCACAGTATTAGTCTCCCGACAAACCATCGTGGGTTTAAACCGCATCCCAGAAAGATGCACCATTCTCACAGTGCCATGGTTGAGGCCGAAGATGATAAGATTATCAAATCCAACATTGTCAAGGAAGTTCAGTACCCTAGGTTTCTTTCCAACATTGTTCCAGTCAAGAAAAATAATGGGCAGATCAGAGTCTGCATAGAATTCCACGATCTCAACCACCACTTCCCGAAGGATGATTTTCCCCTCCCAATGACAGAGTTGTTTATTGATGTCACGAACGGGTTACAATACCTCTCCTTCATGGATGGGTATTCCGGGTACGACCATATTAGGATGGCCCTCGAGGACAAGGATTCCACTGCCCTCAGGGCTCCCCAAGGTACTTTTTGTTACCAGGTTATGCCCTTCAGGCTAATGAATTTAGGTGCCACCTATCAGCTGGCCAGGCATTGCATATTCAAGACGATTCTTGGGACACTGGTGGAATGTTATGTGGATGATCTGGTTGTCAAATCTCTCCAACGTGAGGACTATCTCAAGGACCTTGAGAAAGTGTTTGGCTTCCTTTTTTCTAGCCACTTAAAGATGAACCTGCTGAAGTGTGGCTCCGGGGTCACCTCCCAAAAGTTTTATGGCTTTGTTGTCAGATACCGAGGCATCGAGATCGAACCTGAGAAGATCCTGGCCATCAGCCTAAGGCCTCCCCGGAGCAATATTCAAGAGCTTTGAGGTCTCCACGGACACTTATCCTACATACGTCGATTCATTGCGATTTTTTCTGAAAAGTGTATGCCCTTTTCCCAGATCATGAAGAAAGGCTCTTCATATGAATGGGATGAAGATTGTCAGACCACATTTGAGGAAATCAAGTAGTATCTGCTCCATCCTCCCGTCTTGATGCCACCCCTCTCTAGAAAGCCGCTGGTCCTTTACATGGCAGCCCTAGAATGGTCCCTCTGTGCACTTCTCACCCAGAAGAATAATGAGGGAACAGAAAACAACCTCTACTATCACAGCCACATGCTCCTCAATATGAAGACCAGATACTCCCCCATCAAAAAGAGCTTCCTTGCGCTCTTGTTCTCCATACAAAAATTGTGGCATTACCTATAGAACCATGAGGTACAGTTGATCTCTAAGGTAGACCCACTGAAGTACATTCTGATCTGCCCCATGTTGACTGGCCGACTAACGCGGTGGATGATGATCCTCCAACAGTTTGACATCAGGTTCGTGCCCTAGATGGAGATCAAAGTATTGACATTGGAAGACTTTCTAGATATCCACACAACATCCACAGATCAAACCCTAGACCAAGAATTTCCAAATGAGGAAATCCTCTCAGTCAATCTTTCCATCCCATACTGGAAAATGCACTTCGACGGTGCCTCCTTGAGCTCCACTGGTTGGAGACTCAACGATCCTAAGCTCAACAGAGTGGGTTTGGGTATCGTCTTCATCATCTCGAAGAAATCCATTCTGCCTTACTCATTCTTGATGTTAGAAGGATGCACCAAAAAAGAGGCAGAGTATCAGGCTCTCATCATCGGCCTCGAGCTGGCCCTTGAGATGGACCTGCCACATCTGCATGTGAAATGGGATTCTGAACTAGTAATCAAGCAGGTCAATGGTGACTATGTTGTTAGGAATCCGGAGCTCGTACCATTATTAGAGTGCAACCTCCATCTACCAGCCCAGTTCCCTTCTCGGACAGAGGTTACCCATTTCCTTCAATCATAGAACGGTCGAGAAGACTCTTTGGCCGGCATAGCTGCGTCAGTCGTAGAACTCGAACATGATGATTTGATCATGCATGTGGCACACCAAAGATTCGTTGCCCCCATCACCCCAGGGGATGACGACAGCCTATGGGTAAGCCATCTTACCACCAAACCCTCCACATCAGGAGCCTCAGGATCTTGATAGGTAGCTGTCGAGGCCACTCATGCCTGGAGAGCACCTTTTTTGAGTATCTTCAAAATGGTTGCCTCCTGGATGATCGGGCCGAGCACGAGTGAATCTGACGCCATGCACTGCAATTTACTCTTCAGAGTGGTCCCAATCTTGAGAAGATCCTCTATAAGAGAGTCATGGATGGTGTTCTACTCCTCTGTATTCAAGGAGTCAATATTTCTAAGGTCATGAAAGAGGTTCAGGTCGGTTCCTATGGTTCCCACCAAACTGAGACCAATCTGTCCCATCTGATCCGGAGGTTGGGGTACTTCTTCCCTCTATGATAAATGATTGTATTGTGTTTTCCAAGAGATTCCATGCATTCTATGTCCATGATAACTTCCTGCATCGACCACCATAGCATCTCCACTCCACCATGTACTCTTGGACATTTGCAGTGTGGGGACTCAATGTTGTGGGACCCTATCCACCGGTGACAACTCACCAGTGTAGGTTCATCCTAACTGCTACAGATTTCTTCTCCAAGTGGGCGGAGGTAGTTCCACTCAAAGAGGTCATGGCCCATTCCATCATTGACTTCTTGAGCTAAAATATCATACACCGGTTTGGAGTCCCTCATGTTGTCCTCACCAATAACGGCACCAACTTCCGAGCAGCCGAGCTGAAGAAATTGTTCGCCAAGTACAATATCTGTTTGAACCAAACCTCTCGCTATCATGCACAAGCAAATGGACAGATCGAGTAATTCATCAAAAACCTCTCTAACATTCTACTGAAATTGGTTGTTCAGAACAAGTAAAGTTAGCCGGACATGCTCCCCAATTCCCTCTGGGCTTATCAGATGACGACTCACAATTCCACCATGTTGACCCTATATTACCTCATGTATGGGGCTAAGGCTATCCTGCCCATCGTGATCCAGCTTCAATCGTTACGCACTACAGTCTATGACTAGAAGGCGCCAGATAAGTTGGCTGAAATCCATCTAGCTGAATGGGAAGCACTGGACGAGAAGAGGATTCGTGCCCTGTAAAAACTAGAAAGACATCAGAATAAGATATCCAGATCCTTCAACAAGAATATTTTCCTTCACTATTTTCTTTAAGGTGACCTAATGTTAGCCCTCAGAGAGCCAATAATCCTTGGCACGAAACCACCCAAGTTGGAGCCCAAATGGGAAGGACGTTACATCATTTATAAGGTTTTCCCAAATGGAGCATACTCCTTGGTGACCATGGATGGTGAGCGCATAACTCCTCCCACCAACGCCAAGTTCCCCAAGCAATACATTTCTTGAGACACAAGGTCCTTCACGACCATAAACTGTATGGTCCCACATTACCCTAAACTACAAATTACGGTCCCGCATGACTTTAAACATTACCACCATCCTTCATGACAATAAACTACAAAATAGTCTGCGCTCTATGACCTTAAATTAAGATCTCCTTCATACTCACTGCAAGACGTTAAATTGCAAGCTGGTCGGGCCTTCCTGACCGAGGCCCCTTGGCATTTCTGGGCCACTAGCCCCTCTTCCTTACTGCAAGACGATAAACTGCAAGTTGTTCATTCCTTCCTGACCGAGGCCAGCCTCAGGCCCCTTGGCCTTCCTCTACTCAAGATCTCTTATGGGATTGTATGGTGTGGTGTGGGATTACATCCCCATTCACGTCGGGTTACCCTCCTCATCGTACATATCCATAGTTGAGAGAAATCTCTCGTCTAGCATGATGTTAAAATATGCTTTTAGAACTATGTATGGCTTGATTCTCATCCTAATAGGATACGCAGGAATGCTCAGATGTCTTGTCTTGAGCCCATCCCTGAGCTTCTCTCTCTGACTGCCCCCCTGGGTATAGTTTCCTCGGAGGGCCCTCACATGAGGAGTAATATTGCTTAGCCCCACTAATATAGGTATTATAATGGTCACACCACGTGCCCACTCCCATTCTTCTATCCTCCGACTTCTTCACTGCACGACGTTAAACTTCATGGCCTTAAAGAACTACATATGGCTTGATTCCCATCCTCATGGGATACGTAGGAACGCCCAGAAATTTTGTCTATTGGCCAAGCCGAAAAGCCAAAATCATCCCCTCGGGTCAAGATATATGGAAGGGTTCACAATTTTTCCCCAACATACGTCAAGAAAGCCTCGACCCGGCTGTACGTCCTCTTCCCTGGAGATGTTCTCCTCTTTCGTAGATGCGTGAAACTATGCTTCACCCACTCCAAGATTGGGTTTCCATCACATTCCTCATCTTCAAGGGCCCATGAATGGTATGAATGCTCGGCCTAAGGGCCCTCTCACCACTTCAGGCCAACACCCTCAAGGATTTCGAGCAACAAGCCGATATAAGTCCCAACATTCGAACGTGGTTAGTGGTAGATGCTCATTTTTTGCTCCCATGTCAGGTCACCATAAGGACACTGTGTTTCGAACATGGGCAATAGTGTCCCGGATCTTTTGGTCCACCCCATGATGTCCCAAACATCTAGTCCAGTGATTCGTTCTACCCTATCCCACAGCGAAAAACTTCCCTCTAGGTGGTGCCAACGATCGGGCTCACGACGCCGATTCTTTTATAGGGAGTGTACGGCGTGGTGCAGGATTATGTCCTCATTCACATCGGGTTAGTTACCATGCCATACACATTCCCTTACCGAGGAACAGCCTTAGGCCTCTTGGCATTTTCAGTCTATAGACCATGTTCTTACCCAGATTATACGGTGTGGAGAGGGATTATGTCCACATTCAGGTCGGTTTGTTCGTCGTACTATACACCTCTTCTGTCCTGGGAGCCATATTCCCTGACCATCATCTTCACTGTAAGATGTTAAACTGCGAGTAGACCAGGCCTTCCTGACCAAAACCCATCTATCAGGCCCCTTGTCCTTTTCGGGTCCCTTGGCCGAGGTTCTTTCCTATGGGACTATGCGGTGGGGTGTGGGATTAACTTCCTATTCACGTTGAGTTACTCGCCACGCCGTACACATCCTCGTTAGGGTATCCCGCCCCCTAGGATTCTTCGAGAACTACTTGTGGCTTGATTCCCATCCGTATGGGATGAGTACGACCACCTGAATGTCTAGGATTTTATTCCAGCCCCATCTTCTGAAAATCTCTATCCCACCTTGGACCCTTGGCCTACCTCTTCCGAGCCACTTCATCAACCCTTTTTGGCGGTCCACCATTGTGCCTAAGGGTACTCTGGTTTATTACCTGGAACATCGGACTCTACTCGAACATGTTTCCATCCACTTTTCAGGCATTGTGTTTCTCTTCATTAGGGCTTCCATCACATTTCACACCCAAAGGGACCCCCAAGAACGGCCTGGATACAATGCCCAAGGGATCTTCTACCGTTATGGGACAATGCCCCTGAGGGTTTCGGACAGCAAATCGATAAAAATCCCGCGTTTCAAATACGGCCAGTGGTCGATGCTCATTTTTTGTTCCCACTTCAGGCTAACACGATATGGGGACTGTTTTGCTACCATGGTCAGCAGTAACCCTCCATCTCCACACCAATCCCATTAAGCCCAAAATGTCGATTACATGATTCCCATCCTTCTCCATCCCCATCATGTCCAAGTAGAGCATCGAAACTCTTGATACTATTCCTTAGTACGCATCTGCACGTTAGGGGAACAAGGCCGCGATAAAGGTGTCCTTTGGGGATCTTCACCGACTTCCCATCGATGGATGTTTCGGGTATTGCGATAAGGATCATCCTCCTTTGTTTCCCACACAGAGTTTCACTCACTTGGGCATAGGGATCTGGTCGTGGTCTGTTCTTACTTGAAAACATTCCATCCACCCATGGTCCGAGCTCTAAGACCATAAACTAAGATCTTCTATGAACTATGTCTGGCTTGATTCCCATACTCATGGGATACATAAGAACACCCAGACCCCCTGTCTATGGGTCTATTTTGAGTTCAACTAATTTGTCTCTTCTGTCCTGCCTTCAAGACATTGACTGCGGACCGCATGGTATGATGTGGGATTATGTACCCATCCACGTTGGGTTTGCAATAGCCTCACCATGTGAACCCTGTTCTAATAATTATCCCTCCTAATCCATGTCCCACATGACATTAAAAGGCACCTTTATAGAACTATGTGTTGCTTGATTCTCATCGTCATGAGATACGTAAGACCACCTGAATATTTAGGCTTTGGGTCCAGCTCCACCTCTTTGAGATATCCCGATCTCCCGGTCACCTAGGCCCCTTGGAATATCCCCCTCCACAAGGGGGATATATAAGTGTGGTATAGGGTTTTTGGCACCATGCCTCCCTTCTCCTGGGAATCCAAAATCTCTTGGATTCCCCCATGTTGAGGGTTTGGGTCCAGCTCCACCTCTTTGAGATATCCTGTTCTACCATTACGGGCCAATGCCCTTGAGGGTTTCAGACAAAAAAATGATACAAATCCCACTTTGCGAACGTAGTCAGTGGTCGATGCTCATTTTTTTGTCTCCATTTCTGGATAACGCGATAGGATGCTGTAATGTGAACATGGTTTGCAGTAATCCTTCGTCGTCACGCCAGCCCATTCAGGCATTGAATGATGGTTTCATGATTCATGTTATGTTCCACTCCATAATATCAAGGTGGAATCTCGACACTCTTGGCGCTATCCCTTAGTGCACCTTTGAAAGTCAGGGGGAAAAAGGTGCAATACGGCTTCCTTCGAGGCTCCCACGATCTGAGCTCTAAGACCATAAACTAAGATCCTCATTAATGGATATGTACAGGCCAATCCTTGTCCCCATGGGATGCGATGGGTCACCCTAACATCTTGTATCCGATTCCAGATCAGCTGGGGGCTAGTTCCTCATGCCTATTTCCTTCTTGCCCCTATTTGGGCCCCTTGTCCCGAGGTTCCTATCTCAAAATTGTGTACGGTGTGATGAGGGATCATGTCCCCATACATGCCAGTTATGTTTCATAGAACCGTACACACTCCCTACCATGAATCTTCTCTGCTACGTCTGCGCTGCATGACGTTAAAATGCATGCTTGTTCCTATTACATGACCCTAAACTGTGACATAATCGTCCTAGCCGCATGATGAGAAACAACATTGTATTGTGGTGGCCTCATCATAGAGGGCATCACGTTGGGTATTGGCCACATTCCATGCCATTTATAAATGCATACTATGGATTCATTATTATGGAAACACCATGCCTTGTTACCCTAGGACTATTGCTTCACAAAAAAAAACCACTCACCTAAGAGGACAAACAAGATTTATCAAATTCTGCTTATTTTAGTGCGAGGGCCACGGCCACACTCCCCTTTTCCATTGGCACCCGTACCTTACCGTGCCACCTTCTAGATCTATGTATGACTTGATTCTCATCTTTATGAGATACATATGAGTGCCCAGGAACTTCCCCCCTGTCCCAGCCTAACTCCCGTGTTCGGTCCCTCGACTCGAGCACTTCCCTAGAGAAAACATAGTAAGTAGGGATCATGTCCCCATCGTCGGGTTTGGTAACCACCTTACCGTGTGTCCCCTACTCTCCTTACCCCTACATGGTCTGAGTTATAAGACCTTAAACTAAGACCCTTTAAAGACCTACGTGTATCATGATCCCCATTCTCATGGGGTACATAGGAACACCTTTGCACTTTTCATTAGGCCTAGCTCAACTCTCATTTTCGGTCCCTCAACCTAAAACCTCCCCACGGGAACACATGGTGGTCAGAAGCCCTGGTTCCCAATCACGTCGGTTACTTGAGTTACCCCACCACGTGCCTCCTCTGTTTCCTCCCATCAATGGTCCAAAGTATACAACCCTAAGCTAAGATCTCCCTATGGGAAGGGACTCGACTCTTTCTATCTAATACGTCTCATTGTCATATTCAAATGCGTTTGGACAAAGAACCCTATGTGTGGAATATTCATGGAGACATTCCTCCCATTCCATGTCCAGGCTCTGTGAGCTCACTATTTGGATCCTCATTCTCATCCACATCCAAAAGGACCCTTGGACGACATGGATACTAGGATAATGGGCTCTCCATGGATGTTAGGCCTAAGGGATCTCCAATCTTTTCGGTCCAACACCCTTAAGAATCCCTGAAGAAATTTGTGACATGGTCCCGTGTTTCGAACATGGTCAAAGGTCGACCCTCATCTGTCTATCTCCACTCCAAGCTAACATGATGTAGATGCTGTGTTTCTCCCACGGTCAACAGTCATCCTCTATCGTCATGCCGCCATCATTGTGATCCAAATATCGAGCTTCATGATTCACAAATTTCCACTTCTTTATGTTCAAGTGGAATTCCAACATACTCGGCTCTACCTATTAACACATCTAGGTTCCCCACATAGATATGTTTGCATCATTGGGATGGTATTCACCGAGCATCCCTTTGCCCTATCCTACCCCTTCCTGTGTTGGGAAAGATCATTATTACTTCTTGTTTCCCACATTGAGCATTACTCACATGGGATTAGAATTTTTGGTAGGTTGTGTATCGGTGGAACCAGGCTTCTCTCCATCCCACATGAAATTAAACTGTTCTTCCAGAACTACGTATGGCTTGATTCCCATTTTCATCAGATACGTAGAGACACCCTGGTATTTTTTCAAGGGTCCAACCCACAGGAATCATAAGTCATATTCCTCCCCATTTTCGGCCCATGGCCTGACCCCTCATGGGGAACCATCAAACTATAACTCTTCCCGGAACAGGTCAAGGATACTGCAAGATGACATTGGAAAGTGACAAACCCCATCTCTAGAGAGTCCCTCTCTGAAAGGAATAGTCTATGATCAAACCGATGCACCCATATAGCATACTCCCACCACGGTGGTGCAATTTCAGGTATATTGGATTTTGTTCGAATAAACCATCATTCCACATCCCATGATTTGAGTTCCCATTTATTTAGATCCTCATCTTCTTTTACATATGGAGGGACCCGCTAACAGTGTGGATGACTGACCTATGGTCTGCCTGCTATCATGGGCCAACGTTCCGGAAGACTGGTCATGTTTGGAGGGACCCCCTAACAGTATGGATTCCTAACCTTTGGTCCACCTACTGTCCTGGGCCAACGTTCCAGAAGCCTGGTCATGTTTGGAGGGACCCCCTAACAATATGGATGCTCGACCATTAGTCCGCCATCTGTCCTGGGCCAACGCCATGGATGACTGATCGACGATATTTGAGTTAGGCCCTATGTTGCGAACATGGTCAACGGTCGGCGGTAATTTTTTGTCCCCATTTTAGGCTAACGCATTAAGGATATAGTTTTTCTTCCACGGTTTACGATTGTCATTTACTATCATGCCACCCTCAAAATGTTCTGAATCATGCGTATCATGATTCACACTTCCCATTCCCACCTGTTCGGACCGATTTCAGCGACCCTGGCGTTACACCGTTCATGAAAAAGAGTGCATTGAAAAAAAATGGTAATTCGGCTATTCTGATAACTTCCTTCTCTGGCCAGGTCTCTCATATTTCCTGGAAATCCAGATCGGTTGTCCAAACCTCGGATTCCCAAATCTTGGTTTACCATCCTATGTTTGGATGGGACTATGAGATGACTATCTCATGTTTCTTACATCGGGCCTGACGCACGTGAGCTTAGGGAATTGTCGCTAGATGTCCCACAATTATTGTAAAGATGCAAAATGAACCAGTGCAAACAACAAAAATAATGCATGCTATGGAATTAAAAAAATTAAAGCACAAAAGTACGTTTAAGGGATTGTAATCATTACAGTACCTGGGGGTCCACTCCCCCATGGACGGTTTGACCCCATCATAAGAGCATTGTAGCTCTGCCACCCTTTGACTTCTGGAGTCTAGGAATTGCTGCCACCGACTCAGCTCCTTGTCCTCCTTAGCAGTGAGGGGGCATAGTTCATCAGCCTCACCTTGGGCCCTCTCTATGTCAGCCTGAATGATAGCCGTATCTCCGGAAGCCTGGCTCATACGCTCTTCTGCCTCTGCCAGCTGAACCTTCAATTGCGAGATCAACTCAGTTTGTGCATTGAGAGAGGCTGAGTGCTCATCAGCCCGGATCTATAGGTGTTGGACATTTTCTTCAGCCACTTGAAGCTTCTTGATGGTCATCACCTTCCTCCACATCTAGCCCGCGCTGATCCCATGATCGTACTCCCAGATCTTCTCTGGAATGAGATATCAGATGATTGTATGAGGGAATCGGGCATCCACTCCCCCAGCGCACAGTTCGCACTATCGCGAGTGGAGTATGCCCATATCATTTAGCCATAGTGCATGGGGGTGTCATTGATGAAGCGCGTGATCAGATTCCACGATCGGTGGAAGAATATTTTTTTCCTCTTCATCAGAGGTCGTTTCATCATAGTTTGCACAATTGGCATGCTGGTATACAGGATACGCCCACTTGAAATCATCAGTAGGATCTGCATCTGGCGTTGAATCCGGCGCAACATCTGGTGCTGGGGCTAGCGTGGTAGGACTTGGGTCGACCGATCGGTCCACAACGTCGGACTCCACCTCAATAACCTCAGGCATGACCTAGCTGGTGGTCCCAAAAATGATAGGGATCGCTGCAGCTTGGGTGGGATGGGTAACTTTATCTACTATCACCAGCATTCCCCTAGAAGGGATGCCACCAGACATCCTGACCAACCTCACCACAGCGGCCCATGCCAGTCATAGAACTATACACGACGTGGCAGTGCATGGATGTCAGTTGGCATGTTCTACATATGGAAAGTTATGAATTCAGTGGAGAAGACTTTTAGAGATTGAACTCCTGGTGCTTCTCCAAAGTTGATGCCGACAGAACCCCGAGGTGTGGTCCCCCATGTATTTTTGGAAGCTCTGGAAATCCTGGTGGATCCACCTCGTGTGCCCTAGCCCCACTAGACATAGAACTGGATACAGCCGCAGACATGGTTTCTGACGGCCCTACATCATCACCCACCGAGGGGTCAGAGTGAGCTATGCGTACAAGTTCATCCTGCATGGTTCATATGTTTGTAAGAGGTCCATAATGGCCTGAGACCGGACCCTGAGGAAAGAAACTCGGAATAATACCTCGAGAACCTCTACAAAATCATTGGAATCTGAGTCTTGATCCCCGACATCGCCTTCCTCCAACGGGCTCCCTCCGCCGGCCTCGTCTTCCCCAAATGATTCGTCTGATTCTTCCGAAAGGGGAAAATGCTCTCTCAGCTCAGTGGACGACAGCTATGGGGGAACCGTCTGGTTTAACAGCACCCTCACCCGGTCTGTCATCAGACGGGGGGCACTACATGAATGTTCATAGTCCTCCAGCTTGTCCAGATACAACTCCTCCTCCACCAGAGACACCGCGAAACCGGCCCAGACATGGCCTTTTCCCGGTAAGACCATCTCGAGATGGTTGAAGTGTTCCCACATCACGGGCGGACTAAGGTGTTATCGATTGATATTCCAAATTTCCCAGGCCTCCAGGAAAAAAACATTTTCTGGCATGTCGATATGGTGCAGCCACTTCCCCAAAGCCTGAGTAGATATCCTGCGGAATCACCTCAGTGGACGCCCCTCTGGATGGCATTGTTCATCTAGGACCACCGGATCCGCCGCTGCTACCTCATCCTCAGCCAGTGCAGGCCTCGCCGCAACGGCATCCCCGCCACCATAATATTCCCTTGCTTCCCTCCAACCCCGAACTTGGGATAGGGGAGGCCCCCCGTCGCCTGCCCGAACAGTTGGCTGCTTCAGCATTTCCCCCGGATAAGCTCCCTCCCAACTGATTGCATACTCCTTCACCAGTCCGAAGGCGGCAATGGATGGATGAAATGTATTTTTCCTTTTCCTAACATCCCGTATGAAAATGAGTCACAGTTTCTTCATCACACATGGGTTCTTCTCATGGTGCACCTCCCAGCAGACCTGCAGGGTCAACCGCTGCAGGAACCAGAATTGCCTTGCGAACTAATGGGGGGTTTACGGCTCATAGAGTGGCTCACGTTCCACCCGTGCCACCAAAAATCCTCCTCGAAAGGCCAGGAGATAAGCTTGGTTTTATTCTATTCCTTAATAGTCGTCAGTCAGTACCCCCGTTGGTAATGGAAACAGATGGAAGTTAAACTCATCCACCTTCCACACCCGGTTCAGCACCATCGGTATGGTTAATTTGACTAGGAATCTCCCGGCCGCATTCAGAATGGAAGGGAAGATGTTCAACCCCGATGGAGAGATAGGTCTTGGGTATTCATAAACCCCGCTGACGTGTGCCATGATCCACCCATACAGAAGGTGGAAGATCTCGCATATCCTCTGCGGCTTCTTGCCCTCGCTTACGTGCCGCAGCATCTTGTATGATCTGGAAAGCATTGGAATCCCTTGATTGACCCGCCATCCTCTGGACAGCATGGATACCATGATGAATGAGCTGGGCCGCACCCCCATGTTAGTATCCCTCACTAGTAGGATCCAACCACACATAAGGGCCGCGATAAATGTCGCAAGTCTGACTATCAGCTGTTGTTCACTATTTACACTGAAACCCCAAGTCTTCCATTGACTGTCCTCCAAGAGCCACCAATATGAGTTCCCCTTTCCCATTGATCCCCCTTCAGACAAGTATGATGCCTCGTGGGTAACTCTTGGTTCACTGGGAGGTTCAGGAAATGCTTGAACCCTTCTTAAAGTGGACATCTCTCACCACCTCTTTGTCATCTCCGGGGACCAGTCCAATCAATGCATGCGCCAGCCACGACATCTGCTCTGGATCCTCCCACGCACTAATGATGGGGAGGAACTCATCATACATTGAATCCATGACCAGGACCCCCGTGATCTGATGGACATCCCACAGACTGATGCCAACCTCCCATAGTGAAGGTGAAAGGTGTTGGTCTTAGATGACCATCTGCTCAACAGCTCCAGCATCAGCTGTTTCGGTTGATAAATGTGGAATTGGAAGGGCCATTCCACCTCATACAAGCCCACTATTCTCAGCATGGCCCCAAAATCCTTACATGAGGCACCTACCTAGTAGGCCCATGCCCAGTCGTTGGTGAAGTTACCACCCTAGCGCAGGTCCCACTAATCGAACCATCCCTTCTTTGTATCCTGCAAATCCGCCTTCAGTATGGTGCAATACATGGGAGGGGACATCTCCGGTAGTAGTGTCTTACCATCGATGTTTTTTATATGGTTGTACAGATAGTCGGCGGTGACGGGAGTGATTTCCTCCCACACATGACCATCAGCCGCCTTGAACCATTGACGCTGGCATGACATGCTCCTAATCCAGCAAGATGGTTCGTCCCTACTCACCTCAAGAATGAAGATGTCATCCCTTAGCCCGAAGCCATACAAGGGAAGCTTCTTACACAACAAATAATTATTTTGTCTCTCTAATAGATGTTCTGTGAAAGAATAATGATCCGAGTGGCTTCAGAATATCTCCCCCAGGCCCAGACAGTTGGCCATCTCATCTCTCCATGTTGCGTCCACAAGCACCCCCAGCGCAACATCTTAATGGGCCATCATGTTTTAGAACTTGTAAAAATTTCAGGTTTGGCTGCAAAGCCTGTTCGTGGAGCCCATTCACGGAGCTCGGGCGTATAGCCAAGACATGGAGCCTGGCCACAGCTTGCAAGAAGATGTTCGATTTGCGTAGTAACGGAATCAGAGACTCTTAGTTCTCTGGGAAGCTCGACTCGTGGTGAGTAGATGTGGAGAATGCGGAGCTTCACAAATCTAGAGCGCAAAAGGACAAATTCGTGGTGAAAGGAAAGGAACAAATAGTGGTTGGACCCCCTATTAATAGGTGGAGACCCCGAAACTTCATGGTGCATTCAGCACACGCGGATCTTGATGGCGCGTCCAGACCGCAGGGCCCCCGTCAGCCTCACGCACCCTCATCGCGAGTCAGCATAGTGAACTACCACAAATTTTTGCATTTTCCCTCAGACTTCGACCCATGATCCCTCCGCAGCTCCACGTTTGAGGGGGTACATTTGTAGGAGCCAAAAATAGTCAAAGATATGAGAGAAGAAAGAGGCCCCGCGCCCTTCCTCGCGAAGCCCCAATGCGAAGCCCCCCGAGCAACGCAGCCTTTGCGAAGCACCAGAGGTGGTAACACTTCATGAACACCCTGACGTTCGCGAGCCCGCCGCAAGGCATCAGAGGCGGTAATGATCCGCGATTTCCCTGACATTCACAATCCCGCCGTAGAGCAGAAGAGGCGGTACCTCTCTGTGAATCCGTTTGATGTTCACGACCCACTGTGAAGAAACTACAACCACCTTCACGCCGAGTGAGATATTCTTCGTGGCACCTGTCGCCTATAAATACCGAGCTACACCCGAGCTTTACGGATGGAAAATCCAACCTTTTGGCTTCTCAACTCCCAAATCACGAAGCACTCTTCGGTCTAAGAATCATGAACTCCGTGAGGTATTTTTGCTTCGTGAGCGGCCTTCGTCTTATCTCATTTTGATCCCCTCTTCCGAGAGGTATTCCATTCACGAAGCCTAAGGGCATTAGCAAAGGAAGGGTATTCCAAAGGGAACCTAGGCAGTTGTGGAGTGTTTATGCTTCGCAAAACACGCATCCTATAGACGTGACCCACATGCCAAGGTAGGGTCACTGTACTTCGCAAATCAAACTGCTTCACAACACCTTGCCTCGTGAGGCTCCTCTGCTTCACGAGGCAGTGCTCCGCGAACACTCGTCCACTTCGCGAATCACCTCCCACTCGCATCACTGCCCCATGCTAAGGCCAAGGCACTCCACTTCGCAAATAATGCCCCATCGCATGTGCCCTACACTATGTAAAGCAACCGCACTCCGCAAGGCCCCTGCCTGTGGACCCCTCTTCTTGGAAATTCCTCATCTCGTGCGACCATCCAGGCTTTCACTATGTTATTTCAAAGTCCCCTGGATTACACCACACACAGTGTTGCATCGCCTAATGCTTTTTCGCATAGGAATGCTAATGGTTATTTCTTCTTCGCATAGCCACTCTAACGTAGACCCCTGAGGAAAGAAACTCGGAATGATGCCTCGAGAACCACTACGAAATCATCAGAATCCTAGTCTTGATCCCCGATATTGCCTTCCTCCAATGGGCTCCCTCCGCCGACCTCGTCTTCCCCAATGGATTCGTCTGATTATTCTGGAAGGGGAAAAAACTATCTCAGCTCAGTGGACGAAAGGTATGGGGGAACCTTCTGGTTCAACATCACCCTCACCCAGTCTGTCATCAGACGTGGGGAACTACTGGAATGTACGTAGTCCTCCAGCCCATCCAGATACAGATCCTCCTCTGCCAGAGACACCGTGAAACCATCCCGGACATGGACTTTACCCGGTAAGACCATCTTGAGATTGTTCAGGTGTTCCCACATCACAGGCAGACTAAGGTGTTTCCGATTGACATCCAAAATGTCCCAGGCCTCCGGGAAAACAACATTCTATGGCTTGTCGATATGGGGTAGCCGCTTCCCCAGATCCTGAGTGGATATCCTGCGGAATCACCTACCCTCCCCTAAGATTATAGGGTACCATTTATGAAAGTCCTCGGGTTGTGAAGTGAGCCCCACCTCGTCCGAGCTGCTGGACGTTAAACTGCCAAGCACCTCGTCCTCCACACATGATGTTAAACTGTGACCAGACCCCGTGCCTCGCGCACAGGGTCCCCCTGGCTCGGACAATATTTTTGCCCCCTGTTCACCACATGGGATGATATCCTCCTTATGGGAGTGGTGTTTGTCCGTGGGGATGGCCGACCATATTAGCATAAGCCCCATATCCCCTCTCGAAGAATGTAGCACCCATGCACCTCTGTACTTCTTCAACACTAGGGTCAGTGGAGGGCATGATAGGGAACGATAAAGTCCCTTCCTTCGATCCCACATCCCTCTCGCCCAGTTCTATGTCACTCTGGGGCCTCCATACTGCAGTATGTCTCGGTACCATGGGCCGCCTAATGCATAATCCCCCCTTCGCTTCTCACGGATGCACCTATCGAGATGTTATCTTCAGGTCTCTAGTGCCTCTTATTTCTCACACCGATCACGACTCACGTGGGCTTAGAGTAATCATTGACCATGACAATGCCCCATCCATCATGATGTTAAACTCTATGCCCCCGTATAGCATGATGTTAAACTATATGTTGTCCCGCATGACATTAAACTGTACATCCATTTGAACAACGAGGTCTTTGATCCATGTCAAGGCATGGTAGGTAGGAACCCTCAACGAGGTTCATGCCCACCACCCATCGTTTATTCACGTCAGGGTTCACCCTCATCCCGCATGACGTTAAACAGGATTCCAGTCCAGTGGTAAGCCATTGTGGCTATCCTGATCTACGTGGACTATGATCCATGCCATGACATCGTACCTAGGAAGCCTCATGAGGTTCAACCCTAGCACCAGTGGAACCTAGGGTTCACCTTCACATCGGTTCACTAACGAAGCCATTTGAACTACGAGGTCTTTGATCAACGTCAAGGAATGGTACATAGGAAGCCTCCATGAGGTTCAAGCCCCATCACCCATCGGACCATGGTCCTTCATCATTTCGGTTCGCCAAAACACACATTTATATACGAACTATGTGGTCTTTGATCCCTGTCAAGGAATTGTACATAAAGAAGCCTCCCTGAAGTTCAATCCCAACAATCATTGTCCCCGACCGTGTCTATGATGGTGTGACAAGCCCCCATTTTCACTTTAACTACGTGGTATTTTATCTATGTCAAGGCATGGTACGTAGGAAGACTTCATGAGGTTCAAGCCCCAACATCCACTTTGTCCAAGGTCCTTCTTCACGTCAGTTCTCCTACATTCCCCCATCCTGCATGATGTTAAACTGCCTCCCAATCCAGTGGTAATCCATTGTGACACTGCCATCCAGTTGTTCAGACATCCCTTCGTGTCAGTATAACAACCCCTTTTCCCAAAATATGTGGACTTTGATCCATGTCATGGCATGGTATGTAGGAAGCCTCATGTGGTGAAATCCCACCACCCATTGGGCCAAGGTCGTTTTCACGCTGATTTTCCAGTGCTCAACATGAACTACGTGGTCTTTGACCTATTTAAGGCATGGTACATAGGAAGCCTCATGAGGTTCAAGCCCACCACCAGCTGGTCATTCCGACCATATTCACATCGGTTCTTCGAACACCTTGGGCAGCCTAGAGTGTAAGCCCCACACATCCATCCCGAACTACGTGGACATTGATTCCCTTCCAAGGGGATACGTAGGAAGTCTCTTCTAGACTCAATCCCATCACCATCTCCATCTCTACCATGGCTCAATTTCATTCGTCCTTCACTCCATACAATTCTCCATCATCCATCCAGATTCTTACCCGGGCCACCACATCTCGGTGAGATCATGCCACCCCATTCCCCTCCACAGCATTCAAGAAGCTTCCCACTGGGTGACACTGATATCGGCATTCCCTCAAGGGGGATTCCTCAATCGGATCTACTCTAGATGGAGTTTTGGTCTGGCCAATCCATCTATGCCGGATGTTAAACATACGACATACACTGTGTTAAACATGGGAAGCTGAGGATAACCTCAGATACATACCTATGGCTTATGATTCTCCGCGCTCGATGTGGGATGCTTCGGGCTTCCGTGCCCTCGAGAAGCCCCATAATAATGGACAAAAGACAGACACGCCAATTCCCTAGCATTCAGACACGTTAATGATGCCTCAACATGACTACTCCCCCGAATAAAGGTTTCTTCCCTGACCGGACCATTTAGAGTATCCTAATAGAAGCAGTGTAATTAACCGACGTCCATGCAAACAAGGCACTAGGAAGGGTTTCACAAAGAACATATTAAATCTATGAGGGAGACTCGAACTAGGTGACCAGTTCTGAGGTGGAATCCATGGAAGGAAGAACCGACACCACATCATCACAATTTCGATCAAGGATCAGATGTCCCAGAATAAGGAGCGGATGCCGCCCACATTTAGAAAGCGGTAATGTGGGGCAAAAAAAATCCACACATGTCACGCCCTAGCAGACGGACGTGCACGCCCCGGTGAAAGCGTCAGAAACACACTGGTACCAAAGAGAGATACATTATCTCTCACCATGTTCTTCATGACTAACACCCTTTCTAGACCTATCATATGAAACAAATATCTTCATATATTGGGGAAGGAAACATAAATAGGGGTGATCTCAAATGCACAATAAGCATAAACATGGGAGATTATTAAACATGAACATGAGCATATGGGTATGATATTGTGATAATAAAATTATAATATCACACCCTCCATACTAAATATAATAAATTTAAATCAATGAATAAATATTAAAAGTTAATTAGTAATTAATTATAATTTATTCTAGAGTGTGTGAAATGAAAAAAAGGAATAAGATATGGAATTTTTGAATACACTTAAACATGTAATATCATTCCATATAAGTCAATACACATTGATAGAACTTCTCAGGTCCCTTTATGGTGACTTAACCAACTAGGAGAGAGAGACCAACAACCCTAGTTGCAATCCTTTCCATAAAAGGGATCACTTCATCCATCTTCTTATAGTGAACTAGGTTTCATGGTCTTCCCATTATAGATCAGTTTCCCCATCTCCCATCATCATGTTGACGACACCTATTTGGAAGGACACACCACAATCCCTATTTGTAGTCCTTTATATGTAAGGAAGCTAGTTTCCCCATATTCCCAAGATGGATAAATCCCATTGAAATTATTCCCATTATTATACTGTGAGTTATAAATCATTAACCAATGCATTAGAGGGATATAAAAGTCACAAACATCACATAACAAAACCATTAAATAATGTGACACAAGATAATAAAATATTCATCATATAATGAAACATAAATGGATATTCGATTCATAAAAATCATATAATAATCCCTAAAATAAAATTGGTATTATAGAAATATCATCATATCATGTCCTATAGAAAATAGATTAGTTTTAAAGTCATTTCATCAATGCATAACCCATGAAAAGAAGCTAGTTTCAATAGAATATATCCCATTAAAAGAGAAACGAGTGTCATAAAAATAATCATATTAGGACATAAACCATAAAAGAAAGATTATGAATGTTAAAACATGATAATATTCCATGAAAGGGATGATTAACAACAACATATGTCCTTATAGATGAAAAATAATTTTGAATTACCTTTTAAAAAAATTTATATATGAAAATATCCATTCATCTTGGAATTTTTTTTTAATATATTAATCCTTTTGAAATGAATATTATTTTAAATTAAACTTTTAATTTATAAATAATGCTAGAAAATATTTTCAAACATATTTCATTGAAAAAAACTTCACAAATATCCTAATAAACCATGAAAACTTTTTGAAAACAATTTCATTAAAAATTTAGTCGAAACATATAAATGAATATTGAAAAAAATTTGAAAACAATTTATTTAAAAAAAAATTGAAAACATTTTAGGGAGTCATGAAAGCAATAAATCATTTTTAAAATACAATTTCATTGAAAATTATCTTAAAATATAATATTTGAAAACATTGTTTAAAAAAATGTTCTTGATGTTTATGGAAAGTGTCTCAACGAATGAAAATTGAGACAAAACTACTTTACCACGTTGTAATATCCTGATACATAAAGCCCATATAAGAGAGATCATAAAAAGTATATGTAAATACACATAAAATTAAGGATAAAATAATAGAATATATTCATGGTAATTATAATCACTCAGATAAATGAGATGAGTGGTAAATAAGGGGTAAATCACACAATCATGAACGTGAGAATAGAAATATCCTCATGTTATATCTTTAATTTCATCATACTAATACAAACATCCTGTATAATATATATAATTTTATTATACATATTTTAAATATACATATTCTTATATATAATACCATATATGTTTTTATTATTACATTATAATACCCTCTGATTAACAATTCCATGTTATGGTTTTGCTTCGGGTAATATCCACCATGTATTTCACAAGTGTCAAAATTTTTTATGTTTTTTACTAAATTATAATATCATGATTTTACGAATTTAAACCAAGATATAAATTAATTGTATATTCATTATATATTTACTTATAAATATAAATAAAATATTTAAATATGAAATGGGAGAAACACTTCATAGAGACAATATGTTGTGCTTACACATAAATGTTGTATCCATTTAATAATTGTATTGAAGTAATGTTTTTAAATTACATGTATATATATTTATATAATAATTAAATTATAATTATTATTCTATATAAATCATACATGTTTACCCACTCAATCATTATTACATTTCATGTAGTGTGTGATTGAATCACAACACTTTTAGGATGCGGTAATCCACACTTCCACAAACAAATTGTCTTAGTTACACTAAATAGACATAATAATTATAAAGTATATATAAAAATAAAAGTATCATAATGAAATTATAAAGATCACATATATTATATATAAAAATAATTTCTATTATAATGACCAATAATTATATGAGGTAATGTAAACAAGAACAACATCATTTCGTGAGGCAGTAGATCCCGATAGACAAGATCGTACCTTCATTTCCAATTAGATTGAAGTGTGTGTATGAGTAGGTAGGATCCTTCTTATAAAATAATATAATTAAATTGTGTACTATTTATCTTTTATTTAATCATATAATAAGAATAAATTAGGGAGTGGAGATTGAAAATAAAAGAGAGGAGCTTGAGAAAGGATGTTACCTCTTATTTGGTTAACTCCATTTGTTTTGAACAAAAGGGATTCTTGCGTTGGATTTATGAAAAAAAGAAAGGATTCAAAGGATAATTTAGTGACATTGTTAATTTAATTGAATATATATATATTGAAATCATTTGGTTTGAGAGGTGTGAAGCAGGGGGCAGTTGGTGGCCTTTTATAGGGAAGGAAGGTGACCCAGTTGGCCTTATTGAAAACATGTTTGGTGTAGAAATGTTTTTACCTAAAAAAAGTCATAAAATTATTCAAAATTCATGAATAGAAAGTTTATGGATACAATATGTTCATAAAATGGGTTTTCAAAAAGTGGATAGGAAATTATAGCCCTTATATTTATGGTTTAGTCCCTTGGGAAGATTAATTTTACCTCAATCACAATATTTTTAAAAAAAATTAGATGCACATATATTTTTTGTAAAATATTCAGTTAATATTATTATAATATAAATATAATACTATTTGAAACAATTTATGTCAGTTTTAATAATTTATTACATGTATTTTAACAAATTAAGTTTAATTACAATCCTCTTAATGTGGTGGGAAATGGAGTTTTTAATGTTTGATTTTTCAAATGTTAATTAATATTTTATATCAAGATTCAATATAAAAATAATTAAAATGAAATAAATTATATTAATATATGTATTATTGATAAATTTTAAAATTATATTCAACATCAAATATAATTTAACAATATTTATATATTATATAAAAAATAGTTCTCAAATAAAATTCAGTATTTTTCACAATTCATCCAAAAAAGATGTTTCCCAAAAAACATCAAAAAACATCACCCAAAGTTAATTTGGACATTATGAATTCACAAAATAGTTTTATTTGATCAAATTAAATTTATAAACTAATATAACATTATTTTTATAACTTTTCACTGATGGACAAAAAAGGACGTTCTTTTAAGAAAATAGTAGTTTGACACATAAAAAGATATTTATAAAAACATTTTTCTTTATATCAGTATGTTTTATTTATATTCAACCATTATATATAATATATAAAATGTAGTTTTAACTATTATATGAATTTTTTTAATATTATTTTTATAACCATATCATTTAAATAATTATAATAACAAAATGTTGTTTCATAGAAACTCGATGTTGATTATTACAGAATCCACACCCATGTTGAGTGTAACACAATATTATCATGGTGTATTATATAATGAATTTTTTAAATATTGTATTTTGAAACACATGATATCAAATAAAATTAATTTGTTAAATGAAAGGTTCATAATAACATGGAGTTTTATATTTGACCCTACATAAAATGAATTTATGCCTCAAAATTCATCATTCTGAGACAAATAAATAAGGATAATTATACCACATGATATCCTCAAGTACCCATGTAGTTTCCTCTAACTAATAATTTCTATAAATAAATGACTAGGTGGGTGGTTGTTTTTCATAGACCTTTATCTATATGATCCAAACATTCAATTATTCTTTTTATATTATAAAACATCTAATTCTAGTGTAATGTCCCCTAAGATTTATAAATTTTAAGGTTCAGGAATGTAATTAATCAGGAATTATACATTGAACATATTGTGAATTATAGAGTGATTTATAGGAAGTTCCAAGTGACAGGCTACAATTTTGATATGATAATGAATATTAAAGGAGCTGATATACCTAGGGGTAATTTTCTCACTCCCCGGAACCCCAAAGTCTTATTTTATATGGAAATTCATTGAAAACCCATATCACCAACTTCAAATTGTATTTCACACTAATTTTTATCAGCATACCTATTCGTTCCACAATTAGAGTCCTAGATATGTTGATCAATGGATGTAAACCTCTCTATTATTTTATCATCTATCTCCAGACCTAATATATTTCTTTCTCTAACATCATCCCAATAGGATGGATCTTTATAATTCATACCATATAGGTTTTCATAAGAAGGCAATTTAATTCTTTAATGAAAGATATTTTTTTTTGAAAACTCAAATATTTGATTTTTTTATCCCAACAACCATGGAACTCCAATGAGGAAGATATTAATTTATACTATGGGGTTTGAATTGTTCTTTTATATTAACCATCCATATATGGATGATTAAATGTGATGAAATTACTTTCTATATCAATTTTTTGTAGAATGATTCACAATAACATTTAGTTAAAACAGAGATCTCGATCAGATACAATAAGAAGTGTTACTCTATGAAACATAACCTCTTCTGAAATGTATATCCTAGCTATTTTATATGGAAACAATTCTACTCTGATAGAGATGATTTTTGATGGCTTATTATGGTGATATTATACCACCAATATTGCATTAAACTCTTTATATATTTTAGGGGGTCCAATGACAAAATCTATAGTGATGTTATTCCATTTGTATTCTAGTATATGTAATTTATGCAATATCCCAATAGATTTTTTTATTTATACCTTATCTTTTTGGAATACCAAGCATTGAGATAAAAACTCATTGATATCCCTTTTCATTTCATCTGATAAAATGTATTATTTCATGTATCTATATATATCTTAATAATTAATTAATGAATATAGAATGAATAACAACGTGATTACTCCAACAAATCCTTCATATCTAGCATGGAATGAACAAATACTCGGTTCATGAACCTTATCACTTCATCCTAAGAATGGATAATCTCAAGAACATCATTAATCTTTTTTTTTGTTTTTCTATGTCTTCATTCTACTACTCTTAAATCTTCAATTGGATATAAGGATGAACATTAAATTAGGTAAGATATAATTTCCCCCCTTCCATCATGATTTCTAAATATATCCATTTAAAATCAAAAAATATTTGATTTTTTCAATCCTCGTCACGGATAAGCTAACAAGATCCATTCAACTCGAAGCATCAGCCACGGTGTTATATTTCCCTTTCTTTTTATGTCTTCTTAAATCATAATCTATTATCTTATATAACCACCTTCTCTAGAACATATTCAAATCCGTTTATGTGAATATATATTTATGTGGTTTATGATTGGTATATATATCACAATTTCTCTCCATAAAGAAAATTAATCTCTATATATAATGATAAAATTACAACTAGTAACTCAAAATCATGAGTTATGAAATTTTTGTTATTGAATATTCTACTTTTATTATGCGTAACAGATAAACATGTCATTATTCATAAGAACAATTTCCAATCCCTTATGGGATTCATCACAAACTACTGGAAAACTAACCTATACCAATGGTTTGGAACCGTTGGTATAGCCTATACCAACGGTTTGGAGGACCGTTGGCAAGTAAGCCGTGGGGATAGGTCTATACAAATGGTTTTTGTAAAACCTTTGGTATATTCCTATACCAACGGTTTTGAAAACCGATGGTATAAGTAATATGAAAATCTATACGAACGGTTCCATAAAACCATTGGTATATGTATTTCAAAAAAATCGATGGGATATGATCCTAGGACCTCTAGTTTATCATTGAACGACCTAACCACTAACCTAACAAGACTTTTGTGAACATAATTTCATAAATATATATATGTATTATGATAATTATGTTAAATTTTTCTTTATATAATGTTCTCGATAAGAAGATTCGATAAAAAATAAAAGGTCCTAGACCAATGGTTGTCAAAAACGTTGGTATAGGTCTATACAAACAATTTTCACAACTGTTGGTGTAGGTCCTTGATCGTGGGAGCGAAGTTGGTATACGGGGGACCTATCCTCCCAACAGTTTGGCCAAACCATTGGGAATGTTGGGTCAATGTATAGTTTTCCCAATGGTTTGGCCAAACAGTGGAAAATACATACCCTTTCCCAATGGTTTGGCCAAACCATTGGGAAAGCCATACCCTTTCCCAATGGTTTTGGAAATCCATTGGGAAAAGTGACCTCAATGTGGGCTTCCCCAATGGTTTGGCCAAACCGTTGTGAAAGGGGACGTATACCAACGGTTTTTACAAACCATTGGTATAGAAGTGTTGGGAAAGGTCATATTTCCAGTAGTGACATAAGTTTAAAAAAACTTTTCCTCGACCATGTAATGTATGCATATATATATTGACTACAATTCTCATCAGTTCCATGAAATATTCCTCATATTATACTACCTAGAGGAACCTTCCACCTTTCTATGTGATGTTATTTAGAGGACTAGTTAGTCATGATTGATTCTCTATAACCCACCGAGAGTATCTACAAAATACAAGAAAACTACACATTCCAATTATTCTAGTTGGTATATAACACCATTCACTAGCCTTCGCCATTGATGAATATACATGTATACTGTCTATTAAGATTATGGGACCCAAAAAAGAATCATTTTGCTTCCAAAATACAGACATTGTAAGTTTTTTATATAATTTCTCCTACCATAGGTACTTTATTAAAATTCTAAAATGGTCTTCATCCACATCCTTGATATTTGAATAGAAAATAATATTACATATAAAACTATCACAAATAAATAAAGGTAATCTATTAAAACTATATTAATCAAATCCCTGAATACTGTAGTAGAATTAGTAAGACTGAAGTACATCAATATATAGTTATCAGACCCATGCATTTTTTCAAATGTCATCTTGGCTATATCCATTTTCATTAAAACCAATTTATGATATCCAGAACAAAGGTAAATCTTGGAAAAGTATTGTGCTCAAAGCAGTTGATGAAACATTACATCCATACATAGAAAAGGATACTTTTTATTAAACGTGATCTTTTTCAACTCCTCAATATCAATGCAGTGTTACGGTGATCCATCATTATTTTTCACAATAATAACATGTTCACCCCAAGGTGACACACTTGGTAGAATGAATCCATTATCATGGTTTTCTTTTAGTATATTATTAAATTCTACAAACTCCATTTTTTATATTAGATAGTGAGTCATTTAATTTAAGTGGAACCAGTTACAAGATCTACTAGGAACTCAACTTCACATTCTAGTGTAAGGATCTGACAATATTATGAAAATAAGTCCACAAAAATCTTGATCAATAAGCATACCATCTATGTGAATTTTATCCCAAGCCATTTGAGATAAAAATATCATCTGAATGTGCATTTAGAACTATACATAAATTCATTCTCCATATGATGTCCATAGATATTTTCACATTGATAGATGATCATAGGATGGATTGAAATAACAAACAAAAATTATTTTACTTGAATAGTGATGTGGGTATTAGGAAGATAAAAATAATCCATTTCTATGATGAAATCAAATTTTACTATGAGTGAATGAAAATATTTTCAGGAATTCTATTCCCCAAAATGTCATCCGGACATCACTCATATAATTTATATCAAATCATGATTCCATTATAAGGTTGTACTAATAATTCCACATATAATCACTTGGGAAGAATATAAAAATAATTTTAAAAATATTTATATATGAAAGAGTGGGTTGGTGTATAATTAAATAATTCATTTTTAATTTGTAGTGGATGGTATGTGTACCTTTAAACAAGACGTTATCATACCCCTTTTCATAAAAATTGATCGCATGAGATTTCCCATTATCTTTTAGTTTAAGAGGTTACTAATACTGATAATAATCACCATCCCATGGGTTTTGGAATTGGTTAGCATAATGGTAATCCTTTATAAACTTGAATCACTAAAGTGTGGGCGGTGAATTCTATGTTACCTTTCTACAATTTGTTTCATTGGCTAACATCATCCCTACAGTTCAGTAATAAAATTACTATTACCCTTCCCATATTCACTTAAAAAAATTATTAGTCTCTTATGAAAAATTCATACCTACTTTATTCCAAAATTAGAGCATTATGGAAGGATCTTCTTATTCTTCGTTATGGGTTTTATATTTTCCTCATAACTCTATCTTAATTTTATGATAAAAATATTGAGATTGATATATAACCCCATCCTCCTATTCAATTTTGATCTCCCAAAGCACAATCTCTTTATATAAACTAATGTACCTTATTGAAAACTCAATTATAAAACATGGATTTATTCCCCTAATGAATATATCAATGTTACATTTGGGTTGGTTGATATTTCATGAAGTATACCTTCCATTTCATGTGAAATTACCCTCATAGGTACCCAAGGATTCATCATCCTTTTTCATAAAATATAGAAACACGTATTACGTCATCTTATGAAGAACATAGTAAAAGTACTTATTGATGAATATGTCATCTAACTTGTACAAATAAAAGGATACAACTTCTTTGTTCTTTCTAATGTTCTTGATTAGATTCAAACTCTAGTATAATTCACAAACTAACTGATTAACAAATATAATTACATTATGATGGCCAATACACTATAAAAAAGAGAATATCATTTTAGTTATACAAATCAAAATTTTAGAAATAGTATATCATAAGTCCTATAGATAAAATATGGATGTTGTATCATGAAGGACTATACAGAATTTGGTTCCCATAATTGCTCATTTGGAAGTGAAAAATGATATTTAGAATAAGATATCTATGTGATAATAGAAATGAGGTTTATAACTTCATCTCCTATAAAATTCATATGATAAGGAGAATGAAAATTTCATTTTCTATCATAATAACAAATAATGTGGTTCCTTTAGTTTCCATCCCTTGACTAAAACCAACAATCATAGAGTCTGAAAAAATTTCCAAAGTAACGAGCCACCTAATCATAATATTTACATACATGATGTATAAATTATAGAAACATTTTTAAGTAATGACACTATTGGTTTATCAAATGTTTTTCAAAGAAAATATATTTTTAAATCCATCATGATAATTTGGGAAGTGTTTGTGAATGAAAAAAACATATTCTCCTTGAGTTTCAAAACATGTTCACAGTAAGGCCCATTATCATGTACCTTGTCAAGATCGAGTCAGGCTCAACGCACCATGTAATAGATTTTACTCATAGTTATGTGTTTTCTAGAATCATTTCCTTATATTATTCCTGAAATGGAATTATTTCTATCAAACCAATACATATATCCTTCAACAATATTATATTACATTTTGTTTTACATATACCTATCCTTAGACATATAATTTGGGACTTGCTAAAGGTTATAACTATTGTTTTCCCATCCCTGTTTCCAATGAAAAACTAAACCATATCTATGATACCAAATCTGGAGATTGATGATTTTCATATATTAATATTATAGTAATTTCCCGAAACAACATAAAACATCAGACAAATAGATGCCAAAAGAGTGTATTAATCTAGTGCCTTTGGTAACGTGGGAACATAAAAAATTGTACATAAGTGATCTACATTATCTCCCACTAGGATATTCATGACGAGAACCATTCCTAGACACATCAATCATAATATATATCATCATATCCTTGTGATAGAAACATTAAAATGGGTGAGATAAGATTACCACTAAGGGTAGAAAAGGGAGATAAGTAATCATAAATTTAAGCATAATGGCATGAGAATGTGATCATAACATTAGAAGACCATATACTATATATTAAAAATAACAAACATAAATCATTTAATATTGATTATAATTTCATAAGAAATCCATCATAATGGAATCAAGAACATGATCCATGAAATCATAGCATAAGAATAAGACATTGAAATTTGGAATATATGGAAAATTGTAAAATAATTCCCTATAAGTCAAGACACCCCACTATAAGTTATCAATGATCTTCATGGGAAATACACATACCGTCTGGAAGAATGACCATCCCCAATCATATTCATTTCTTAATAAGGTTTCTATTTTCCCCAAATTACTATATATGACCATGTTTCCCCAATATCCCATTGTGAACTGGGTTTCTTTATCGTCCATCCTAATGGTCACTACACCAATGGGGTGGGACACACCACCATCCACAGTCCTGGTACATTCTTTATAAATGATTGGGTTTCCCCATCATATTATAGTCGACCAAATCCATCAATATGATTACCATAATTATATCATGAGATAAAAAAAAATTCCAAATGCATTGAAGGGATCTATATGTCTCACCCATCACATGATAAATCCATTTATACATATTCCATAAAAAATAAAAAAATTGTAATATCATGACACATAAAAAAGGAGGGGTTTCCTAAAAATAAAATCATAACACATGAATTGATTTGGGTATCATAAATATAACATCACTTCATAAACAATAAAAAATATAAAGGATCAATAATCTTTTCATAAGAGTATAACACAAGAAAATATTTGGGTTTCCAAATTATTTGACATGTGGATGATAAAGATGTATCCTAAACATCATTATATTAAGATAAAATCAAATCAATAATTATTTGAAAAGTTTTTTTGATCAATTCCATAGAATGTATTGTGTAACATCTACTATTGTCATCTTTTAGGGAAAATTGTTTTTACATACATTTTGAAAACATTTATTAATAAGAATATTCATTAATAATTGAAAAAATATTTTTTAAAAAAATAATACATTTTTATAAAACAAATGTTTGAAATCAAATATCAAAATATATAAAAAATCATAATTTTTTTAAAAAAAATCTTTGAAAAAAATTCAATGAATATAATTAATTATTCATAATGTTTTGAAAAATATTTATTTGAAAACACCTAGAAATATTATAAGGGAATCTTGTAAACATTTTGAAAACCGTTTCAATGAAGATACCTTAGAAACTTATAAATGAATATTGAAAAACAGAAATAAATTTAATTTAATTATCCTTTAATAAGAGCATAATATATTATATTTGAAAACATTTTTGAAATATAGTTCTTGAAGTTCACAGCATGTGTCACAAAGAAGGGAAAGTGAGACAAAAGTACATCATCGATTAAGAAACTATTGAAACATAAACCCCCTAAAATATTGATCATTCAATGGATACTTAAATACCCATAAATATATATATATATATAACAATGTTATAATATATTAATTAGAATGTTAATAAAATAAAAAATCTAAAATTAATGGAGAATAAGGCATAAATCTTACATGAGAAAATAAGAAAAGAAATCCCCTTACCATATTCCTTGAATCACTTCGTACTCATGAAAAAGTATTTTATAATTAATAAAATTATATTATAATGCTTTTACAGAACCATATACTATATATAATATTATATATGGATTGATTATGAATTTATATCAAACTCTTATTAAAAATTCCGTGATAAGGATTCGCTTCGTGTAATATCCCATTTATATTACACATGTGTCATAATTATTTTGTACTCATAGTTATATAATGATTTAAATAATGTAAATCATGATATAAATTTCATGTATATTTAGCATATATGTATTTATAACAATCTGTGAAAGATATAAATTTTAAATAGAATACATTTTTCATAGTGATGGTAGGCTGTACGTACAAGTTAATGTTGTTTGAGTTTGATTATAATATTGAAATATATAAAGTAAATGATATATATGTATATATATATTATTATTCTAATAGAATTATTATTTCATATATATCATATACATTTACAGAACTAATTTTTTATACATTCCATGTATAGTGTGAATGAATCAAATCACTTTGAGGAGCTGATAATCCACACTTCCCCAAACAAAATATCACAATTAACCAAAATGGAATGAGTTAATGTATGTTCTGTTTAAAAATATACAAAGGATAATTATAATATAAATATATCATATATTAGGTAAAATATTTTGTCTATCATAATTTCTAACCATAAATTGTTGTAATGGAATGACGAACATAGTTTCTGGATGTGGTAGTTCGTAGTACCCAATAACATGTACTTCTTTACCCAATAGATGGAAGTGTGTATACCTGTATGTAGAACCATTATCATAAAAAATATCTATATTTTTATTATACTAGGTCTATTATAAATTCATGTAATTAAATATTTGATTTAGTGTTTATATAGGATAAAAATTGAGCATGAGGAAGGACAATGCCTCATCATTGGGTTACCCCACTTGGATTGTACAAAAGGGATTCCTCAGTTAGATGTCATACCAAATGTATGTTTCAAGGATGAAGGGAGGGATTTTGGGAAGATAATTTGGTTGATCATGGATGAATATAAGATGCATGAGAGAAATGAAGAAGGGGGAGAGGTGGTGGCCTTTTATAGGGGAGTGATGGTACATGCATATTTTTTTTTTGAAAAAACTATTTTTACCCATGTTTGTACCTAAAACAATTCATAAAAACACAACAAAACTAAAAAATGTATGCCTTTTGGCCAAACTATGGCCATGCAATGGGCCATAGAATAGTGGATAGGTCATTTTGGCACTTATGTTTAAGGATTATTCCATGGTTAAGCTTAATTTTACTACAATCATTGAAATTAACTTTAATCACATACACTAATATTTTTGGTTGAAAAAATAAGATGATATTATTAGATTATAAATATTATACTAATTATAAACATGTATGTATATTTTTCAAAGCTTATTTTATAGAAGTAGGAAAATTATATTTAATGCTAATCCGGAAAACGTGGAGAGAAATCACGTTTCAAAAGTGAGAATGTTCCAATGTTAATTAATATTTTCTATATAAATTAAATATAAAAATGATTCC
This sequence comes from Viscum album, assembly GCA_963277665.1. Classification (NCBI taxonomy): domain Eukaryota; kingdom Viridiplantae; phylum Streptophyta; class Magnoliopsida; order Santalales; family Viscaceae; genus Viscum; species Viscum album. The sequence goes on along the minus strand of OY728135.1, from coordinate 1,991,306,491 downwards.
AATGACCAAAATTATATTGAATGATGAAATATTGATTTATTTTATACTTTAAAACAAGCATTAAAATTAATGTAACTATATAAATAAATAATATTTAAAATTATTTTGGAATTAACATTAAGTATTTCTGACTATTCATACAAAAATAATGTTTACCAAAAAAATCACAATAATTGACCCTAATATAAATTTAATATTATGAATTAAAAAATGATTTATATTTTATAAAATTTAATTTTTTAGAGTTTCTAAAATTTATCATGTCATTTTTTTGAAAAGGGAAATACATGAGTTCATTAAGGAAAATTGTATTTTCAAACATATAATAACTTTTCTAAAAATTTATATCTTATTATCAATATTTATTTGGATATAAAAAATTATAAATAATATTTAAAAACTAGTCATTCATGTTTATCTTACTATTTTTAACAGATATTATATATCTATCTTGTTTAAATTATTATAAATATTAAATGTTATTTCCTAGAAACTCAATGTCATGTGTTCTATAGGACTTGTCAATGTTTTCTATAATCCATGATTAATATGGATTAGCTTACAATTGATGTTTGAATTTGGGTAGTATGAATCAAATGTTATAAAATAAAATTAATTTATTAAAAAAATTGTTCTAAAAATATCGCGGTGTTATACAACATGTAAGGAACCGAATTGTTAAAAATAAAATACCCCCATCAAATTTATTTAAATATATCATCTTGTAATATGGTTATAGAAAACATATTCACCTATTTTTCAAATTGAATTTAATTTAAATTAATGTTATTTATCATTATCATTTATACTATGCCCATTTAATATAGATCACATGGTTAGAAAAAATATAGGGTTTTAACAAATAAAATTGACACAAAAAGAATGTGATGGCCTCAACTAATAGGATCATACAAAATTAAGAACATTTATTAGTGATTATGATATAAATAGAATTTATGTGATTTTTCCTCAACTAATCCCATGTTTAGATCCTACAACATAAGCATGAGTGAAATTTTTTAAAGGGGAAGTTCAATCTCATCAAGATAATGACACAAACCAAGATCGTCTAACCCCCACATGAATGTCTCATCATCACACACCTTACAATAAGTAAATTTAATGGTTAATTAATGGGATATGGATAATGACCCTATAATTATGTATATTAAATTTTCTATACTATAATGATTATATTTTAATCATATTATTGTAACATTAAAAATGATATTTATTTTGATATAATGAATCACAAATCATATATTTGTTTAATATCCCTATAAAAATAATGAATTTATGAATTTATTTATTTTTTAAATAATTTTTTTTATTATTTAATTTTTATCATATAATTTTTATGAATCCAAATTTAATGTTTATATGGGATTTGAAAACCGATTTTATCGAAAAAAACCTCATTTTCAATAATAGTCATTTTTTATTTTAAAATTTAAAATTAATATATTTAAAAGAAATAGATAATATGAATATTATTTTTAGAATAGGAAAATAATAATTATCCAATGGTGAACTTTTCATACTTTTATTATACCATCGAATTTTTGGGCAAAAAATTAATATCATATTAATATAAAATAAGGTTTTATGACATCATAATGACCCAAAAATGATTAACAATTACTGTAAATGGGATCCAAGACCAAAAAATGTTTTAACGTGAAAATAATTTTACATTATGTATAATTGATTAATTTTGTAAAGCTAATATTAATCCTCCAAAACCAATAATACATTTTATGTTTTTAAAATAATTTCTTTAATAGTGTGACTCACCTCGATATAAGAAACGAATTTATTATAATAAGTTTGGACCTTGGAAATAGAAAATTTAAAATAATCCCTTTTAGTAGAAACTATTGGAAAAATTCATGGTCTGGTTTGTGATTAAAGATATTTTATTCGGGAGAGTCCAAAACCAAAAAAATAAATAAACCCCCCTATATTCCTATATAAACCCACTGAATCTCCATTTTCTCATCGTTAAAACTCTTTGTATCATGAAAATACGATAAACTACACTCTATAATGTCCTCCCATGGACACCGTATGATATCAAATTCCCCACCCATGCTTTTTATGTTTCACACTCAAGTACGATACCTTGTTTTCGTACTATCAATTCAAGAACCATCATCTGCATTTTTCTATTTAATTTCATTTTTATAGGCTTTTATTTATTTAAAACATCCCCAATTTTATGATAGATGTTATATATATGAGTTATCAATTATTCGCTTTCATTTTTACCTTCACCTAAGACATTATCATTCCAAAAATTTGGAAAGAGATTTCTCTCTTCTAATTTAGATTCAAGAACTCTATTTATGTAATGTCTATTAAATTACATTTGATTTTTTTGTGATGTGTTCTTAAATATTACCCATATTGTAAAAATAATTTAAAAATAATTATCTCCCCCTTCTAACTCTCTTTAATACTAAAAAGATATATATGGTTTTGACCCTAAAAGCCAGTAACTAGTTCATTATTTTAATACATTGTCAAGATTACAAGGGATCAAGTCCTGAAGGACTGATCAGTTTACAAGTCCTGGAAAATAGATTACATACATGAATGATAGAATACTATTTATAACATAAAACACAGAAAAATAATCCTTTGATATTTCTATTATCCCCCAAGCATAACCCTCCATATCAATCATAATAAACTTGTTGGCATCCGGGGAAAATAAAAATAATAATGGGGTGATCTCACATTTTAGTAAGGGTAAATAATTCAGCAGAATATATAATCTTATAAGAAAGGATGCATAATAAAAATATAATACATTTAAACAAAAATATGAACATAATATGTAAAAATAATTCAAACATTACCTTATAAACATGGCCATGTATATTATACTAGTCGAATAATCACATTTAATAACTAATCTCAAAACGAGGGAAAGCATGATGCCAGAAATCATAACCACAACATAAAGGCCTTGTGCCATGACTATTCACAAATTTTCTATGAAGGAATTGTCCCAATACACTAGTTAGTCTCATAATACATACTGATCCATCGATGGGATATAGCAGGCCCCACCTGTTAAATACTTAGTATAATTTATTCCTCATATGGAAGAGGTGAAACATAATATAAACATTCATATTAAAACTATCATAAAAAATTCCTATACATTAACCATACACAATGAATGGTATAAAAATTTCACATCAACAGTCATAAATATAATAAATCATTCAATAAACTATAGAAAATCATATTTATAATAATTAATTTTCAATCAAGAATAATATCTGATAATGTATGTTGACATAGTTGATATTAATTTATAAAAAACTATGAGAGAAATATCTGGTTTTTATGAAATAATTTAAATTTCAAACTATTTATAAATTATGTCATTTAAAATTGATATTTTAATCAAATTTTTCCATATAAAATTGAATCTTTTGAATGAAATTAACATTTTAAAACAATCATTTCCATATAAAGAAATCATAAAAATCATTTTACAAACATGGATATTAATTTAAAATATTTAGAAAAAAAATTCAAATAGTGAAAATGATTTTCTAGTCACATATTACTTCCATAAAACCATAAATACTCCTTTTTAATTTTTTAGAAAAATGGACATGGATGATAAATTCTTCCCTGTAAATTATTACAAATAAAAAATCTTGGTTAATAACGAGATTGAAGAATTAACCCATAAAATCGGTTAAATTATCTCCATACATAGGTGAAACTCTTGTATAATGTTTTAATGCTTATTATTAACATATATCAGAATAAAAATAATATTAATGATAACATATATAATTCTATTACTACTTTATATTTCATTTTTATTAACTATTCCATGTTAATGCATCATTTCGTGTAATAATCATTTTTTTACCGTACATTTTTTGATTTGTAATTATTGACCATATTACATACTTTCTGAAATTTTATTATGATTTATATATCATATATATTAATAATAAAAATATATATTGTTTATAGATATATAAAATGGAATACACCGTTAATGGAGACGGTAGGTTTTATGTACGCATGAATGATGTTTCAGTCTTCAAAATGTATAGAATGCATGTATGTGAATGACAGATATATATATTATTAAAGTATAAACAATACGTCACATATTTCATAATTATGAATAATATATAATTTTTGTAATCATTCTTGAATAGTTGTTGTGGAGAATGAATCTAATCGTGTCCTGGAGATGGTAGGTCGTGCGTACGCACAAGCAAAGGTATCATCCATTAAATGATTAAGTGTTATAGAACATGATGGTATATTAATTGTAATTAATAATAATAATAATAATAAATTCATATTCATTATTTTAATATATTGTAATCCTCAATATAACCATCCAAATAACGTATTGTGGAATAAAAAATTACACCTTAGCATGCAGAGGGTAGGTCGGATGTACGGAAGAATGGTGATATTATTATTTGTTGGATGGAAGAAACGATTAATATAGTTGTCCCATGAATATAATAAAATCTATTTATATGTATGATACTAGATTTATTACTTTGGTAGGTAATCAATATATAATGAAGAATAATAATAAGAAAAAAATATTGAAAGAAGGGACAAAATAATTAACTTTTCCTCTTGTGTTAATTTTTGATTTGAAGAAAGGAGCTCCATAGAATGGATACCTCTACAATTATATGCCTCTAGGATGAATTGAAATATTTTGGGATGAGAAATGGGCATGTATTAGTTGAACCAAAAGGCTTTATAGGTATGATTTAATCAGAAACAGATGTGACTTTTTCTAAGAGAGGTGATGGGAACTTTAGGGAAAATCTTCAAATATAAATTTCATATAAAATTATGATTAGTTTATAATAGCTTAAAATATTTTTATATCGAGTATAATATTATTATGGGTCTAAATTATCTCAAAAAATAGGTTTTATACATGTATAGATCTGAAAATTAACATTATCGTTTAGATTTAATCTTTTGAAAAATAGTTTACCTCTTACAGCGACTTCTTATATTTTCATTCAATTGTGTTAATATAATTACTATAAAATGCAAAATAAACCCAAACTAGATCATTAATGACATTGTTTGCATGACATAATTCATTTTTCTAAATCTTATATTTTTAGGACTATTATATCATTTAATAAAATAATATTTTTTTAGAAAACTCATTTATTTCAATTTTTATACTATTTAGTAATTTATTTTTGTTAAATTCACAAAAGAAATTATTCCTTCAAACGAAAGGCATTAACACACCTCTCATATGTCAATGTCAACTAGAAAATTCATGGATGGAATAGAAACATTGAAATGATAATTATTTTAATTTTAATACTATCATTTAATTGATTCATTCATTAGTAAGTAAAACAATTCTTCATTATTGTGTCATAAATAAATTCAATTATTTAATGTCAAAAAAATAAAAAAATACAATGATGTAGAAAGTATTTTAAATTTTTTAAATACTATTTATTGTTGAAAATATCACTTATATAACTATAACTAAAATTTTTTTAGTTATAAGATACATGTTTATGTTATATTTCAATCTCATTAAATTAATTCTTATAACATGTCACATTCACACCCATGTAGCTCCATCTGGCCCCGTAATCGACCCAATGATTCTCGTAGTCAGAAATATCTCTTCCAATTGGATTATGAAATGCGTTAGAGTAGTTTATTATTAATATATTAATATTAGTTTAACCTTATTAACTATATTTAACCTTTAACCACAATAAATAAAAATAATTACAATTGTTAATATTCATAATTCCCAAAAATAAAATATACCTATTTACAAAATTTGGACCTTTTGATTAAAAATATGGAATCCATTTCTTAAAATTCAAAACACATAATTAGATGAAATTATGTTATAATTAATTCTCATTGTACAAACTATAAATCCGGTTTTTATGTAGTAAAAATTGTCCAAATATTAACATGTGATTATGTTCAATGTAAATGTGAAATTACATATAATGGCCTATATTCTATTAAATTAAAAAATATAATCTAATTATACTTTATATTCACTCAAAAGAAAAATTTACCGTTATAAATTATTTCAATTAAAAAAGTTGTTTCTATTTAAATTTTCTATATTTCACTATTCATAAAAATATGAAAGTAATCAGAAATGTACAATAAATTCATCCAAATAGAATTATTATGTCTCGATTATTAAGAATAATTTCATTTCATTAAATTGAATTTATAACAGTTTCAAATATTGGTTTTAAAAAAGCTTCTAAATTTGAAGGTAGGAAATCTTTTTTTAAAATACTTCTTTTATATGAAAAATTGGATTTTCCCTTATATTGTTTTTTTTTAAACATAAGATTAATATTAAAATTATATGTGATATATTTATATATATAAAATTTAAAATGTGGTTAATAGTTTTAATAACCACTTTTTAAATGGCATGTTTGATAGGTTATGGTGCACAAGAACTCATCATTGCATATATCACAGGATATTGAATTATTATGATAAAGTGTACAATGGAATCTTTGGGTGTTACATTATTCACTACTTCAACAAAATGTGTAATTTGAATTTATAAAAATGATTTGAAGATAGGGTTTAGACATTTCAAAATATCTTAGTTGAAACCCCACATTGAAAAATGGATTAATGTGATCTCTATTTTAAGGAAAAGGTACGTATGAATGTTACCAGAAATAAAACATACTAGAGTTCCATTTATGGAAAAATGTAAATGAAATAAAAATATAACCATCGTAATTTAAAGGATAGTGATATAGTATATTAATAGGAGAAATTCAACAAGCTGAATTCCATAAATTTGTGATGATCTAAGAGACCATTTGATTTATTACAGAATAATGTACTTGGAAAACAATTTTATTTTTCAAGATCATTTACCTATAAGATGAAGAACATGAGAAGAAATTATTACTTAATTTAAATAAAATATCAGTATTCACTCCATGAAAAATTTCCACTTCATATCTTATTCAAGGAAATGAAGTTGAATTTTTTATTTCTGAAGTGTTGGAAGATCATGCGATCAATAAATAGAATGATATGCCATTCCATCTATCTCAAAAAAATGTATTAGCATAGGTTATCACATATTAATAATTCCACCTATTGTGTGATATTACATTAACATAACAAACATCAACTAGAGTATAACTTATATTATACATAAATGGATGGCCTTATACTCCTTCAAAAAATAGAAAATCTATATCTTTCAAAAGAGGTGAAACAAATCATCTTATCATTTATCTCACATATCTCATAGGGTAGTTCTTGGATGTCACATTCCAAACACATGAACACATTCATCATGTATTCTTTTGATTCCTGGTAAAAACTGAAATTATCAAATATCCTTATTAAAAAGAATCGTGTTTCCTTGTTTCAAAACAAAGTGGATTATTCCTTCAGTCCCAAAAAGGTGTACACTTCGTCAATGATAGTATAACCCTCTTGTCGAAAAATAAAAAATTAGCTCTCAAGAAACAAGCTACATCCAATTTTCTAATTCCAATCCAACATATATTTATCCAAACATCATTATATAAACATAAATAACGTATTAAGGGTTATATTTACATTAATCAAATGTTCTACAAATAATGATACCCATAAATCAATTTTATTGTCCATTATAACTATTAAACATATTCTTGAAAATACATATAAAAAATGGAATACTCCTTATATAATTATTTTATTCATAATTCTAGGATATAAATACTTATATACATAAATCCATCCTATTTAATGATAGACATGGAATTGGTCCATCCTTGGAATAAATGTAGATTCCTTGGTTTGGGCATTTATTTCATCAATACACATGATTTCAATAGATGAGACTTTGAACTCCATAAAAATTGGTCACTCTATAACACTTTTCCCCAAAGAGATAACATATTTCCCTCCACTTATAGTATTTCTTAGGTTTCATCTTCCCTTCCTCTTGACATATAGGAATCTAAATCTTTTTTCTTCTATGCTTCATTAAATGTTAACATTTATAAACAATCATTATTATCTTATGAAATTTGTTTGGAAAGTCCTCAATGATTATATTGTTAATCATATATTGTGTTAACTAATTTGGAGCAATCATAATATCTTTCAATCCATTAACATTGCAATTTTTTGAAAAAAATCACCCGACATTCCATCAAACTCAATGTTAATCATATTCCGTCAATTTTCATCCATTATCTATTAAAAATGAATTTGGTGGGAAACACATATAATTTAAGAAAACCACATAATCATGGGAAGTTACTTTCAATCTATAACCTATTATGTTTATTACTAGGTTATCCTTGATCGTTAAAAAAATATAAGGGGCTATTCTATACCTATATTAAAAGTATCTCTAATGGTTAAGATCAATAATTTGTGTTTTGTCAATATATTTACAATTTGTTGGTAAACATCATCTAATACCAACTATACCAACCTAAACACATAAGCACAAAGCTGGTAAATTATTTTAATACATTAGCATGATAACAAGGAATCATGTCACAAATGAATGATCAGTTTAGAAGTCATTCATAACAGATTACATTCATCACTATTACAATACACATTATAACATTAAACACAACAAAAATAATCTTTTAAGAATGAAATTATTCCCATAGTTTGACCATCCATGTCAATCATAATTCACTTCATGGAATCCTAAGAAAACAACATAATAATGTGGTGATCTTATATGCTCAATAAGGGTAAATAATTTAGTGAAATCTATAAAATTTTATTGAAAGATGTGTAATAATAAATAAAATCCTTTTACACATAAAAATGAATATAATATAGAAACAATAAATCAAAAATTACCATATAAGCATGAACACAGATATTTTACTATTCAAATACTCACATCTAATAAATAATCTCATAATGAAGGAATGTATAATGCCTGAAATCATAATAACTACTTTGAGGCCTTCTTCCAAGACCCTTCACAAATATTTTGTTGAGGCCTTTTTCCAAGACACTAGATTGATTCCGTAGACCTACTGATGCATCAAGGGGCAATAGTAGGCCCCTCCCATCACTTACACGGTCCAATTCATTCTCCATATAAAAATGGTGAAACATAAAATAAACAATCGTATTAATACTAGCATACAAAATTCCGATACTTTAACCATAAACCCTGAATTGTATAAAAGTAGAACATTCAAAACCAAAAATATAATAAATCCTTCAATACAATTTGGAATAATTTATTTATAATAAATCAACTTCAATCATGAGTAATATCCAATAAATTATGATGACATATTTGAAAATAAGCAGTAATACAAATTGAGAGAAATATCCATTTTCATGAAATAACATAAAAGCCTCACAATTTATAATGTCAGTCATTTAAAGGATAGTTCGGAATCAATGTTCTCTATACCACTATGAATATTTTGAATGTATTTTATATATTAAAAAATTCGTGTACCCATAAATAAATGCGTAAAATCATTTTGAATACTTGTACATTAATTAAAATGATTTAGAAAAATAAATCATTAAAATACCAAAAATTAAGATCTAGTTAAATATTTCCATACATAAAACCATAAAATATAATTATTGTAATAATTTTTATTAAATATGGTCATGGATGATAAATATGTCCCAATAATGTTTTACCCATAAACAATCTTAGAAAATAATGAGATTGAGGAATTAACCCTTACCATAGGTCTCATACTCTTCGTGCATGTCTGAAAATATTGTATAATGCTTTTAAGGATATTATTAACTTATAAAGTAGTCAAAATAATATTTATGTTATCATATATGATTCTTTTAGGACTTCATATTACCCATTTTTAACATTTCCTAGTAAATTCAACATTTCAGGTAATAATCCTTTTGTTATTGTACGTGTTTTGACAAGTTATTTTTGATCATATTTCATAGATAGTGATTAACATACTTCCAAAATGTCTAATACGATTTAAATATCATATATATTCATAATATAAATTTATTTAATAGATAGATACAAAAAATGGAATACCTCATTCATAAATATCGCAGGGCATACGTACGCACGAACGTTGTTGCTATTTTCTTATAGTATTCAATGGAACTAAGGGAATGAAATATAAGTACATATAGAAATAAACACACACAGGCATGCACACACACACACACTTATATCTTTAAAATGGACTAATTATTTAATATATTTCATAATTATGAATTCTATTTAATATTTATAATCTTTCTTCCATGGTTAAAGTGGGGAATTAATATCATTGTGTTGAAGAGATGGTATGACGTACGTACGCACGAGTGGTGATATTATTCATTTAATAATAAAATTATATTGAAATGGATGTTATATTCATTATAAATAATCATAATAATTTTATATTCATTATTTATATCTATTATACTCATTATTATACCCATCCAAATAAAGTAATATGGAATAACAAATTACACCACTACATAGAGACGGTTAGTTGTACGTACGCACACATGGTGATATTATTATTTGTAGGATTGATAAAATTATATTTATACTTTTATCATTAGTATAATAACATCTTAGTATATAGAAGATGTTATATTTATTACTTTTACATGGAAACAATATAGAAATAATAAGTAGTTGAAGAAAAGAACTTCAAATGAAGGGATAAAACAATTACCACTTCTTTGAATGTTTCCTTTTGATCTGAACAAACATGATACTTATGATAGATCTATACCCAATTTTAGGCCACTAATATGAATTTATGGTGGTATTTAGGAGAAATGTAAAGGGGTTGGCCGATCCAAAAGGCCTTAGAGGTGTGAGTTAAATAGAAAGGAAGGTCCCCTTTAATAAGAGAGGTGAGGGTTGGTTTAGGGAAAGTCATGGAATATTAATTTATTATAATAATAATTTCAGTATTTAAGAGCTCCATATTGATATATTTCAAGTATACGATGAGGATGGGTCGAAATAATATTAACCAATAGGCTTTAGACATGTTAGATCTTTAATTTAACATTATCCTTTAGATTTAACCCTTAGTTAAATAGTTTAACTCTTACCATGTCTTTTTATATTTGCACACTATAGGATTAATATAGTTACAATAAAATTCCAAAATAAACCCAATTAATAAATAATGACATTTTTTAAATTATATTTGTCATTAGGAATACTCTTACATTTTAAGGACTATTATTTCATTTAATAAATTATTATTTGTTTAAAAACCAATTTATGTCAATTTTCACACTATTTAGTAATTGATTTCCATTAATGTCTAACAAATTGATTCAATAAAAAATGCATTAACCAATAAATTATATCTCAATTTCATATAGTAAACTCATTTATGGAATCAGAACTTTCAAATTATAATAATTTTTATTTTTATAATATAATTTATTAGATTCTTCCATTAATAAGGGAAATACTTTATCATTATTGTGTCATAAATAAATACCATTATATAATGCTTAAATTTTATAAATAAAATACCATTATGTTTTAAATATTATTATCTTTTCAATTATTATTAATACTTGAAATTATAACTTATAGAATTCTAATTTAAAATTGTTTAGTAATAATAAAAATGTTTATGTTATATTTCCCATTACTTTAAATTAATTCTTATAACATGTCATTTACACAAAGAATTGGTTTCGTGGGGTCATAAAATCGACCCAAGAATTCTCATGGTTGGACATATCACATCAAATAGGATTATTACATGTGTTAGGGTTGTTTAATATTGTTATATTATACTTTTTTTATCCTTATTTATGAGATTTACCCATTAAACATGGTAAATAAAAATCATTACTGATGTTACTATTCTTAATGTCAAAAAATAAGTTATAACTATTTAAAAAAATTGAAGATTTTTATTAAGAATAAGGAATATATTTTTCCAAATTCCAAACAACAAATTGTAATAAAATATTTTAAATTTAATTTCCATTGTCAAAACCAAAAAACGGGTTTTTAAGAACTAAAAACTATCAAAGGATTTACATGTCTTTATTTTAAATTTAAATGTGAAATTACTTATAATGAACTAATTTATATTAAATTATATAAATATATTCTAAATATACTTTAAAACTACCTAAATATATAATTTAACACTATAAATTATTTTTATTAAAGAAAATTTTTTAAATAAAATTGTGTATTTTTCAATATTCATAAAAATTATGAAATTTAATAGAAAAGTACCAAAAATCATCTAAACGAAATTTTTATGTCCCTATTGTAAGGAATAATTTCATTTCATAAAATTGAATATATAAATGTGTCATATATTGGAATTAGAAAGGGTTCTCTGTTCAAAAGCAGAAAAATAACTTTTTTGAAAAATAAATCTTTTATCTAAAAAATTAAATTTGTCCTTGTATTATGATTAAGAAACAAAAAAAGTTAAACGATCAAATTATATGGGATATATTTAAATAATATTGAAAATGTGGTTAATAATATTCGTAACCACTTTTTAAATGGAATGTTCGATAATTCACGGTTCAGTCAAACTCGATGTTGTGTGTAGCACATTCTATTGAATTATTATGAAGAGGCATAACCTGGAAGAATGGGGTGTATCATGATCGATTATGTACACCCATTATTATGCCAAAATTTTTATGATATCTTTTCCTTTCCCATCTTAATTTATGTATCTTATTTTCCTTCTGTCTTTTATATTCATTTCTTTCTGATAGGATATATTATTCTATATCCCCCTTACTATGAAACTTAATGTCCAACTAATAGGATACCCCTTTTCTCAAATCAGTCCATTTTATTAATTTCCATATAATTTCGTTATGATACATAAATTGCATTGTGATTTTCAACGCCAAAATAATTTCATAGCGAACACCTTACCCATTTTTCTATCAAAGGAAGTCAACTTAATGCACATATACTTATTAATTTGGGACTGACTTGTATTTAATCCTTATTTTTTGATTATGTAATAAATTTTGGTGATGTTTGAATCCATTTTTTATGATATATTTGGCACACTTATGCAAAATAATGAAATTAATATGATGGGTGAGACCAGATAAAACTCAAATTTAGTGGCTATAGTTTAGTATCATGATATATCACATCGGGAAAGGTTTTAAACATAATTTCTTTGATGGAATTTTTACAGCATGATATCTTGGTGGTTCAATCCTTGACCTATGTTTATGGTTCCATGTTTATCGTTTTTTCCACTTTACCCATGTGATTATTATCTTTCTATATCATAAATTATTGTTCATGTTGCATTTATTCCTCGTTGATTTGATTTTTTTTAACATGTTTCAATTATTCCATGTTCATTCCCATACTGGGATTTATTTTTCACCCGTTTTTTAATGTATATCTAAATGTAATACCATGATTATTTAAGCTCAACAATGTATTTTTATTGTGATAATGTATTTTTTAGTAATGTCGTTATATACAATGTTTTAAGTTGTTATTTAATGTACCTAATTCCCAGTGAAACTGTACTTCTTCATCATATGGGTTTTATTACTTGTATTCATATAAAATAAATCAAGTATTTTTTTAAATAAAAATCATGGTTTATAGTTGGAATCTAGGGAAATGTTTAGTAATTTGTGGGATAAGGATTATTAAACAATAGAAAAATATGTATGGATAAGATTGACTAAAAGTAAAAAAACCTAACTTTTGGAAATTATATAGTAATCCATTTATGATGAAAATACATCCCTCTTGGTATAATTAAATTGTAAATGGTTTTCCTATAGATTTAATTATATTTAATAACTCTGAAAATGTGTTCAAAGCTTGACTTTGGGTAACTTGATACAAAACACCATGCCTTACATGACACATTTATTGAAACTCATGATGGATATTATGTGGTAAATTCATAAGATTTTTAATAACCATTATTAAGAGAGAAATTATATAATAAGAATTTATGTTAGGATATATATCATGGATAACATAGGGTGAAGCCTATAGATTCATATGTCAAGGAAATAAATTTAATTTATAATTCTTACCTATAATGTCATTATATTTCCCTTTATGTGTTTTGTAGTTTAAAAAACATATCCCAAATTTATTTTTATTATAATAAATGTCTATTAATAGTATGAATTATGTATGAAATTGTTGTGATTGGTAATGTGATAATGACCCCAACAAGATGCCAAACCCAATGGGAGTTGGAACCGTTAACATTACGAAGATAGTATCTTTGATAAATCATGTTATGAATAGAATGATGGATCAAGATGAGTTCAACCCCCCCCCCCCACCAATGAGATATCATACTACAATCATGAGCATCATGTGAAAAAGGAAACCTACATTAAATGGATCATCTAATCCTTTAATTGAAAACGAATTGATCATCTCAATTGAGAAGAACATCTCAATCCTTCAATGTTCAGAGAAAAATATGGTTCTATTGGTTGTCTATCATATAGAGGCAGAATCTAATTAGTGGTTTTCCTTCTTAATTAATATTGATTCATGAAAAATAAATCAAGGTGATGTAGTGTAAGGAATTCTAGAAAAAAGAGTTGATTAATATTTTCCTCAGACTATTTAACGTAAAATTGGAAGTTATTTCCATGACCTCAACTAAAACTATGAAATATATGACATTTCGTATGAGAACAACATCCAAATAAATTCATGACATGAATCTAGAATTTTTATTATCCCTAAATTCACGGTTGAATGCTTGTTTGTTGCGTTAAATACTAGTCTACTAAATGCTTTAGTATTCATTGACTTTGATTGCTGTGAGGAAATTGTCTGATTTTCCCTCAAAGTCAAAATAAATATTTTTCAATCTCAAGGGTCTCCTATATATAAGAAGAATAAAGTGGACATTCATTCTGGTAGTCTGATAGAGAAATCAAATAGTGCTAATAAATTTCAAAATCCTATTTGTCAAATGTGTGGGGAGAAGTACCCCTAAAATTGCCTATGGGGAAACAATAAAATACATGGGTGTGCGATGGAAGGAAAACTATCATGAAATTGGGATATGAGAGACTCACAAATGAGATAGAGGAAATGAATTCCCTAGTAAACCCTCAATATATTGTTCATTTCTTAATCTACTAGGAACGTAAGAAAATTTCAAACCAATTCTCTATGGAAAGAGTTTTTGGGACTACTAACAACCTCCAAGGCATCATGTGTGAGATTGTTTCCATCACAAGTACATAGGTGGATCCAAAACAATGATACAGTGAATGGTAAAATTTCTATTCATTTGATAATATAGAACAATATTTCGGATTCTGGTTCTATGAATTCTTTAATATAATGAATTATCAGTAGAAATATATAAACACCACCACAAATAATGGAAATAGATATATTTTTGATAATGGAAAAGTGGTAATTTTTTTTAATACAATGTATATAAACCCCTATCAATGTTTTTGGGTTTAAATTACCATAAAATCATATCATACTAACATTGGAGTAACTTTATGAAATTCAAGGCATGGATTGGCTTTCCCTTTATAAGGACAATATAAATTTCCATGAGACGGAAATCACTCTCCATATTGTGAAAAAACACCTAGTTTCGTATATGATCAAGGAGGAGGATGGATCTTATTTAGAACCATCATCTCATGAATGGATATTATTTCTTATGAGAATGTATATCTTTCTCAAATTATGGAGTCTATGGAATGATCCATCCTTAAATATATTCCATTTGTGAGGGAATACACAAATGTGTTTCTATAGGAATTTTCAGGTTTTCCTTCAAGAAGAGAGGTTGGATTTTAAAATGAGGTTATACCTAGTGAATCTCAATTATCCAATACCATATTAGAAATGGATTTTTGGGAAAATGTGGAGATAAAGAAACAACATAAATAAGATTTTGATTTTGATTTCATACACACATGTACTTCACCATGGGGTTCACCAATCCACTTCGTCAAGAATGATGGGTCAATGAACATTTTCATCTATTACCACGATCTCAAAAAGATCAAGATAAAAAATAAGTATCATCTTCCTTAGAATTATGTCTTTTTTGATTAGCTACATAGAAAAAACAATTCTACAAGGAGGATCACCAGTTGGGATATTATCATGTGAAGGTGAAGAAGAAAGATATCCCAATACCAATTTTTTTTACATTGCAAGGGAACTATGAGTTCTTAGGGATTCATTTCAAGAAAAACTAATTCTCTAGCAACATTAATGTACCTGATGAATATACTATTAATAAATTACCTTGATAAATTTGTGGCAGTATTTATAGATTATATTCTAATATAATCTAAATGTAATTAATATCATGAGTTGTATCTGATAACTATTCTAAAGATTTTATGAATGATGATTATTTATACTAAGTAAAAAAAATGAATGTTCTGGTTGTAGGAAGTCACTTTATTGGGAATATCTTTTCATGAAATATGATATCTGTAGACCAGTAAAATATGGATGGAATTGAAGGACAAATGATGAAGAAATTTGTGACAGATATCCATAGTTACCATTGTTTATCTAGGTAGTATCAATGATTTTTGAGAAATTTCCTACTATTTTAAAACACTCTAACCAATATAACATAAAATGTATACATGTTTTATTGGAATTATTAATTGGAAAAGTGATTAATGGAGTAAAAATGGAGGCTCATTACTATGTATGTTCCCACATTACCCAAAAGTGTGGAACTCTTCATTGTATTCATTGATACTTTGATGAAGGGTGTGGGGGTTTTGTGTTAATTAAGAATAAATATATATCATACCTGACTTATTTTAAATTTATTTTTCATTTAATTTATATCATTGTTTTTTATGGGGGTTTTCCAGGCATTTTTTTAAATGGTGGGTTTCCATTATTTGGGCCGAACCGTGTTCCCATTCCTAGATTTTCAATTTTTGTTTTCTTTTATAAATCTTTCATTTTTCTAGATTTAACACACATACCATGTCCCCAATGGAATACCATATTATATTAAAACTGCAATATTAATTTTGACACCATAGGCAAGCATAATAATATTGGATATTAGTTTTTTATTATGGTGTTGGCACAGCCCGAAAACCGATTTCCTACATTATATTTTTTTAATTCTTAATATATTATTCAATTTTTAATTTTTTTAGTGATTATAATTCTCAAACAATATCCCTTACTAGAGCCATGCCCACATGCTCTCCGACCCCTCTTTAGAGATCATTTTCATCATGAATTTGGGTGAAACCTCTCTTGATTTAACATATAACCCAGATTTGAAGAGGTAATTTGATTCTGTTATAACTCTTTATATTTTTATTATATTCATACCATTCCAGTTACTACAAGACTTCCTTATCTTACATAGAACCAAAATTTCATTTATTGTAGTTTATAAATACTGGTAATGGTGTATTTGTTTTGTTTTCTTCTAGATTTACTTTGGTAAGTGCTTCTCTATTCACATCATTCATCCTCCTTAGTGTTTCCTCCATATTTCATGAATTAATTGACTGTCCAAAAGTTATGGTTCATACCCAGGGCTTGTTTTGGGAACTATTTGGTGAAATAGTATTTTTTACGGTTCGTTTTCAATTTTATGGGGTGCGGCTGATGTGCGGTTGAGGTTTCTCACCATGTTTCAAGGGTTTTGACTCAAAAGGTATGTGATTCCATGTGTAAATTTTTTTTATTAGTGAGTTTGATTTATTTAAGGAATTTTCATGTTTTTCATATGTTATTTGTGGTGCAAAATTAGTTTTTTATGGATTTGTTTAAGCATTTAATTCTATAGTTTCATTTTGATTTAAATTGGGTGAAACTCTTATGGTATTATATGGGTTATTCTCTATAATATTCATTTGGTTTAGTGAATGTTTTTTGGGCTACCAATTCTACTTTGGTAGGGTTTTGGGGTTCTACTGAGTTTTAAAAATGGGGTTATGAATGTGGTTTATATATAAAATATTGGTATACTTCTTGAGAGAAATTTATGAAAATGTGTGTTTTCAAGTGTATTTATTGTGCTGTTCTTTGAGATAATTTCATGACAGTTTTTACTGGTTTAAAAATGACTCTAGGGATTCCAATTCTATTTTTGATCGGTATTGGTATGATTTTATCAAGTAAAGAGGGTTTTGAAATGATTTTCATGTGCAATGATTAGGTATACACCATAGAATTGATCAATGAATGTTTTGAATGGTTTAATTATATATGTAAGAGGTGAAACTATATTGGAAAACTGTTTTTGTTTGTGTACATTTTGAAGTGGTCCATATTATGTGTGAAAGTTTCTATTTTTTGATGAGTTCCATATTTGAAATGTTTTATAATAATGTTTAAAAGATTTAGTAAAGTTTGAAAGAGATGTGAACATGTCATGGGCTGTTTTTTGAGGGTGTGATTCAAAAAATGAATTTTCTTGTGAAAAAAGTATTATGAGACATGTGTGTGGGATGTTATGTTATTTTCACTAATTTGTAAACGTTTTATAAATTTTTTTATTAGTTTTGTGGATGTGTTAATTAAATGTGAAAAGTTTTATGGGAAATTTTGCTGTGAGTTTGATTTCAAAATCAATTTGAATAAAACGGGGGTAATAAGACTTGTGTGATGTGAATGTGGGATGTTTGTGGAATGGGATATGTGAAATTGGTATTTTTATGTTCGAACTATATTTTGTGCATTGGTAAACATGTTTGACCATAAGAGGGTAGATCGAATATCTAGGTGGGTGGATGTGTACTAGAATTCTAGTGATCCATTGGGGTTTGGCCTCTGTTTCACATAGCAATATTGACACTTACAACACTGATCAAAATACGATTATGATGATTTGGAACCACTAGGTTATCTTTATTTACCCTACTAGTGTCTCATCTATGAAAATATATATTAGTGATGGTTACTTTCATAAAGATATGAGGTAATTTGGACCCAAAAGAAGCTAGTGCATAGGAGTTATTTCCCATTGGTTGTTCTCATTAGAAACATTATTCTTACCATTTTCATATGGTATGATTGGATGAAAAATTCAGTATCTTTGACATTTATTTTAAATTTGTTTATTTTTTAAATTATCCCACATGAAAACTATTTTTATTTAATGATACATCTTTTAAAAATTATAGTCCGCATTTCATGTTTAAAAAACATTCATGATTTTCATCTCTAAATTTTTATCCCATATAATCTCTTAGTGGTAGTATCACAATGGGACATGGATCACACCCTACATACTCCATTGGGTATATGGAGTCTTGGATTTTTTTTTCATAGGTTTTGGTATAGTTTTTAGTGACAATGGTTTTGGTTTCTATCTGGTCCTTTGTGGTGCTATATTATGAAGATGGCATGAGGGCGGTGCCTCTTGCGATGAGGATGGTTATTGGGTAGTCATTTTTTTACTCATTTGTTATATTATTTTATTGTTTTTTTAGAAAATGTAATACTATTCTGAAATTTTTTAATCGATGATTTTATTTGAAAATCCATATTTGTTTAATGAGGTTTGTTTGTTGTTTTATGTTTATAAAATCTTGTAAATCATTCCCAGTTTTTATTTTATGATACTCGGGAACTTGTGCCAACCCGTGGGGATCAGGAATTCCCTTAGACCTTGTCACAAACTTTTTCCTTTGCTGGATTTGATGTTGAGCTGATCAGGTTCGTGACAAAATGGTATCAAAGGAGGTTTCAGTTAACTCGTACGATCATGTTATTTAGGGAGATGTTGGGATATTATGGAGTTAGTATTTTCACGACATGGAATTATGTTTATGAGTAGTGTTCCGAATAACCACACCTCATCACATGATTCAATTTACTAGGATATGTTTAGTCTTATCTGAGTCTTTGGTTTTTTTGGGTTGATGATTATTAGGGGAAATGAAAAGAGAGTTGGTTAAATGGTATTAGTGAGATCCTAGGGCCTGACAAGCCATGTGGAGCTAGAGATATTTCCCTAGAAAACATTCAATTATGGTGAAGTGATTGGATTATGTCCACCGACCATATTTCCAATTCACCCACTAAAACTATTTTCATATCGCGTTGTCTTTTATCCTTTAGTTTGGAAATCTTGGAAGTTTGGTTTTAAAGAAAAAATGACACGGTTTTATAAAGTGTAATGTTTATGTGAAATGATTTTCTAATATTGAGGGATAGGATTTATTTTTGAAATGATGGAACTGGAATCTTAAAATTATTTTGAAATGGAACATGTTGTGTTTACACCTCTTCTGAATTCAACAACTATGTTTAAGATGGTTTTGAAAAAGTGTTTCCAATAGAGTTTTTTAGCATGCTGAAAGGTGTTTTAATTGGATGAGATATTTTAAATTATATTTAAATAACATTAATGTGAGTTATTATATGAATGGTTGTGTTTTAATAAAATGTTTTTTATGATTTATATTATGATTTTGATTCCATGGTTAGCGGTCATTAGAAAAAAAGGAATTATCGGTTGAATGTTTTGGTTTTGAAAAGTGGAAAAGATTATTTTTCATTTGGTATTTCTATTAGAGACCACATGAATGGGGTTATATGCGATGAAGGATGGATACTGGAATTATTGGAAGAGTATTGGGAGGGATATTAGAAGATTTCTTGGTGGCATGGAAACATTAATGTGTGAGACCCATGGGGTAGCACTGGTGGATATGCTAACCACCGAAGTGTTTGTTTTCGAAGAAATGCTTTTAATGTAAAACATGATGTCTTGATGACTAATTTTGGCTCATGTTTGTAGTTGTTTTTTGAAATTGTTGTTGTTGTGGGATGGTTTTAGTCCAATAACCCCTCCTATTGGATTGGTGATTTGGGTTTGTGTTCGGTCTATATGCTGGGTTGAAGGGAAGGTTAGTGGTATATTTTGAGAAATGTTTCAGGATGCCTTATGGTGGTTCCCTAAAAGTTTTTGGGTATGTTTTTTGGAATGTTTTTACCAATGTAACATCATGGTATGGTCTATTGGTTCTCACATTAGATAAGGTACACTTACATTAAGGGTTAGTGCACATCTTAAGTGTAACCTTGATTTTTTTGCCTTTGGAAAATACACCAATTGATCAATATAAGGAATCATTTTCTGATGATGTGGAGATTGAGTTTTCACCATTTCCATTCATAAATTTGTGTATCCACTTTAAGAAAGATGGTGCTCATGGAAGGTGGAAATAATCCTTAGTATCTTAAGCTACGTGATTCATGGAAGGTGGAAGTGGTCTGGGTTTGTTAGTGTGGATGAGTGTCTCGATGGTGTATAGGTAGGCCTCTGGGTCCTTCATAGTCTCTTCGAAGAAAGAGTTCATGCTAAACCACCATTGTGGGAATTCATGTCATGAGGTGATATTATGAACATTTTATAGAATTGTGTGTTTTTGAGGACATAGCATAAGGTCCATTTACATTTATAGTTTCCATCAGTCGTAATGGTCATGTTCAGGGATTCCTTGTGATGTTGTGTTCCCATTTGACTATAATGGAAAAAGTCGTGAAATCCTCTAAGAGATCTATTATTTTGGGAATATGTCTCCGTTTAAAAAACATCAAAATCCGCTATTTTAGAGGAAGGTGATTATATGTGTGCTTTCCATCTGTTGTTCCTCCCCCAAAGAAACAAGATGTGATTTTTGTGAATCTTCTAAGCCCTGGTTTTAGTGATATTTCCAATTAGAGTATGGTGAGTTGGGAATGTGTTATGTATTGTTAAACTTATCATGGATAGTGGTATAGTTGTTTTTATCACTGGAAGAAGAAGTTCAATTCAAGGGGTTTCCAAAGCCTAACTATGATGCTCAAGATGCTTCAAACATTTGAGCTCTATCCATAGGTCCCGTAGAGATGATGGAATGTTGTTAGGGGAAATCCCGGGGTCGTCAAACCCTTGTACAATGTCCAATCCATTTTATAAAAGAGAAGAAGAGTTTAAAAATCTTCTATCATCATCTTGTTCTAGGTGTTCCCGTTTAGTGATAGAGGTGGGAGGACCTCATTTCCATGTTGAAATGTGAGTTCATACTTCCTCATTTGGTTTCCTTTTATTTTTTGGGGATATGTTTGAAATTTGATCTAGGGATATTAATTGACAGTGTTTGGGCATAGTTTGTAGTAACTATGTGCCAACCAAGGGAATTGTGCGATAGGATATAGTAGATATTGTACGGTCTCCACATGGTAGTGAGCCTTGGCCCATATAACCATGAGAAGTTTTCCCTTTGGACATAATGATCGTCATGATTAGTGAATGGTTTCCCAGACCATGCAGACTAACTGTGTGGTCATGCCAACCCTCTAAATTTTGTGGTATTTTTGATTGGACCATACTAGTTGGTTTATATGGTTGGTTCTTATAGTGGAGAGTCCCACTATTATTATCATATATGTTTTTTTGGAAACATTTATTTAGATTCTACCAATAATGTCAGGGAGTCTGTCCGTGCCTCCCCCTGTTAGTGTCCCAATTCCATCTAGGGAATATCTAAGTTGTCTCTTATGGTGTGCAACCCATTTTTGTCTCCATGTATTAGTATGTCGGTTTTTTACATGTTCATCGATTGGAGATTGTTATTATTGTTCATAGTTATCAAACTACCAACATCTTCCGTGGGTAAACATTGGCATTGGAAGGTGCCCGACAGTTTCGTTAATGTATGGTTAGTGTAACCATGTTTGTGGTTGTTTTCCGTTTTGGTAAACTTTTGAGTCTTGTTAAGATGGTGTTTGAGGGATTTCGTTTGGGACAAATTCTGAATTTATTTGACCATTACATGAAATTGGTGAACGTTTTGTATTGTGAGAGTATTCTTTCCTTATTTAATCAACTGGGTATATCATAGGTTTCTTGATGGCGGCCAAATGTGGCAAATGAGTCCACTTTGGCCTTTTATTTGTGTTGGGTTTCTACCGTTGGCCTTGATGGGACTTTCCAAGGGAATAAAGTTTTATTATGGAGAGAATTGTCACACACATGACGTCTTTTATATATATTTTTCATTTAATGTCCATCCTTGCTTTGTTATGGGGTTTTCCATGCATATTGGGAGAATTGGTGAGTTTTAAAATTTGGGCCAAACCGTGAGCCCATTTATATAAATAAAAATATTTTTTTCCTTAATAACTCCTTCATTTTTAAAATTTTACACCTATTCAACTTCACATATTGGAATCCCCTGGTATATTAAATCCACCATATAAAATTTACCCCCCTAGGAATCCATAATAATGATGGATTTGGGTTTTTTGTTAAGGTGTTGGGGTAGCAGGAAAGCCCATTTACTACTTTAAATATATTTTTCAGTATTTAATATCCCAATAAAATTTTATGTTTTTTAGGATATTTCTACTCTCACCTTATCCCACTTACCAAAGGTGCACCCATGATCTCCTCCACCACTTTTTAGTTCATTTTCATCGTGATGTTGAGAGAAAAATCTCTGGATTTCACAAATCATCCATATTTGAAGAGGAAAATTGATTCATTTATAACCATTATTCTTACTCCTTCTCTACCATTCCTGTTCCTACCTGAACTTCTTAGCTTTATTAGAACCTCAAATTCATTTATAGTTGTTTTTAAGTTCAGATAACGGTGTATTTGGTTCATTTTCATCATGGTTTATTCGGTTCAGTGTTTCTCTCTTCATTTCATTCTTTCTCCTTTGGGTTTCATCCCTCTTTCATGAATTTATATAGTGTCTAGATGTTAGGTTTAATTCCTAGGGATTTATTTGGGGTATTTTTTGTTAAATCTTATGGTTTAGGGGTAGATTTCATATCCTTATGGTGCGGTAGTGATGTCGTTGAAGTTTTACAGCAAGATTCAAGGTTTTTTACTAAAAAGGTAGGTGATACCATGTGTAACAATTTGTTGATGAGTTATTTTTCTAGTTTATATGATTTTGAATGTTTCTTATATGTTGTGTGTTGTGCTAATAATGTTATTGATGGATTTTGTTAAGCATTTAATTCTATAGTTGAATTTTGATGTAAATTGGGTGTATTTCCATGTGAAACTCTTTTGGTATTATTTGGGTTATTCTCTAACATATTGATGTGGTTTAGTTAATGTTTTTAGGCCACCAATTCTCCTTTGGTATGGTCCTGGGATGATTTTGGGTATTTAAGAGGGTTTTTGATTGGGTTTTATGTGTATAACCTTGTTATTCTTCTTGATTGTATTTGAAAAAAATTTGTGTTTTCATGTGTATGTTTTTCTAAAAGATTTGAGGTAATTTTATGACACTTTTGAGTGGTTTAAAAATTATTCTAGGGATAGAAATTATATTTTGGGTTTGTATTGGTGTTATTTTGGCTTGTAAAAAGGGTTTTGAAATGGGAGTCATGTGCAAAGCATGGGTATACTTCTTATAATTGTTCTAAGAATGTTTTAAATGGTTTAACGATTAATGTAAGAGTTCGACCCATATTGGAAAATTGTTTTTGTTTGTGTATATTTTGAAATGGTCCATTTTATATTTTAAATGGGCTATTTTGTGATGTGTTCCATCATGGAAATGTTTTATAAAATTGTCTAAATGATTTACTAAAGTGTGAATGAGATGTGAATGTGGTGTGGGATGTTTTGTGAGGGTGTGATGTGAAAAATGAATTTATTTGTGAAATGAATATTATGTGACATGTGTTTAGGATGTTATATTATTTTAAAAATCATATAAATGTTTTAAAAAATTATTTAAATGATTTTTAGATGTGATAATGAAATGTAAAATGTGATGTGGGTTATTTTGGTGTGAGTTTGATTTCAAAATCAATTAGAATAAAAAGGGGGATGATTGTATTTGTGTGATGTATAAGTGGGATGTTTGCTTAATGTATGATGTGAAAGTGTAATTTTCGTGTAAAAATGAAATTTTATGGCTTGTTGAACTTTTTTGAGCACAAGAGGGAAGCCCAGGTATCTAGTTGACTAGACGCGTACTAGTATGGTAGTGTTCTCATGGGGTTTTCCCTCAGTTTCACGTAGTATGATTGCATTATAAAAAACTAACTAATCTATAATGATGATGATGGGGGGACCAATAGGTTATGGTTTTTTTCCCTACAAGTGGCTCGTGCACATGAATTGATATTTTTGATGGTTAATTTTAACGAGATATGAGGGGCCTAGGATCCACTGTGAGCTAGTTCATAGGGGTCATTTCACATTTCTTGTGCTCATTAGATACATTTTACTTACTGTTTGAATATGGTATGATTCAATGAAAAATTCAATATCATTGGAATTTATTTTAAAATAGTTGATTCTTTATATTATGCCATTTGAAAATAGTTTTTATTTAATGCTGTCTCTTTTAGAAATTGAAGCTAGCATTTTGTGTTTTGAAAACATGCATGATTTTCATCTATAAATGATTATCACATGGAATCACTTAGTGGTTTTATCCTTCTGGGATTTTTGTCACACCCTACATACACCATTCGGTGTAAGTAGACTTGGATGTTTTTTTTTTCAGGTTTGGGTATAGTATGCAGTGCCAGTGGTTTGGGTTTCTAGCAGGCCCTTCGTGGTTTTGTCTTTTGGACATGGCTTGAGATGAGTTCCTATTTCCATGAGGATGGTTCATGGGCTGCCATCTATGGTTTTACTTTTTTTTATTCTTTTATGGTTGTTTTAATAAATGTAATTAAGTTCTGAAATTTTGTAAATGATGGATTTATTTGAAAAATCAAGATTCTTTTTATTTGGGTTTGTTTGTATTTTTAAATTTATAAACTAAGGTAAAGAATTCCCAAATTTTAGTTTATGATACCTGAGCACTTATCCTAACCTATGTGGATTGAGAACACCCTTGTGGAATTTTCACGGACATTGTCAGTTGGAAGTTTTTATGGTGACCTAATTGGGTTCGTGACAGAAAATGTCATTGCATATGCTTTATAAAAGATGAATGTCTATGAAACAATATCACAATCATGATTCGGAGTTGGTAAATATGATTTTTTTCTTCGAAAATATGATTGAATTATTTCAATGGGATCAATTTGGATATACATGTAGATCACAACAATCCTCAACCATATATTCATACATAAAGTGTTGAATATATGCTAATGATGATAGTTATTTCTAATCATGGCCTATGATTTCTTAATCAACTAACATCCTAGTAAAATTAATAAAGTTTTTGATGCTTTAACTATAAAGGATCTTGAATAATTATATGTGATAATAATTAAGATTGATCTAATATTGTTAGACCCAAAAATGAAGAACATGAGAATCATAATGGAAGGAAAATACCCAATCCTATCACACATTATTTCTCAATCATATATTTTGGAATCTATAAAGTATTCTCAATGAAATTTTATGAAAATTCTGAAGAAGGTGGGATCCATGAAAAACTAGAATTCCTTTGAGTATCAAATTTATGAATAAGGAATTGTGAAATTTGGGTCAAGACAATATCATCTACGAAATCATGAGTTAATGAAGAAAGTATTTCATGATGTACATAATTTTTCATTCCCCATTCAACTCGAACACACAAAGATATATCAATATCAACATGAACTATATGTGTGTGATAATATGAAGAAGTATATTGATGAGTATACATAAAAGTTAATGGTATTTCCACAATCGAATTGTGAAAGGTAGATATATACGTGGATTACTCAACCATTACTCATAATAACAAAGAAATAAGAGATCATTACCATGAAATTTGTCACTGGACACCTGAATAAATCTAGTGGTAAAATGGTATATGTGTTATTATAGATCATTTAGCAAAAAATCACAATATCACAATTCTATAGGAATTATAATTTGTCAAACATATAAACATATACATCAAGTAAGTGGTAAGGATTCATGGAGAACCGCCAGTGATTTTATATGATCATGATCTGATATTCACCTCCACATTCTCTAAATGTCTCCAAATTGATCAATACACTAATCTGAAAATAAGTACAACATATCATATTCAAATTGAGGGATAACATGATTGGAATATTAAGACACTGGAAGACAGGTTGTTATCTTGTTCTATAGACATCAAATGAGGACAACCAACATCTTTTTCTGGTCATGTTTTCATACAACAATAGTTTAAACTAAAGCATCCTAATGGATCCCTATTAAACTCATTATGGGAAGTGGTACATAACCCTAGAATTCTAGGATGATGTGGTGGAATGAAAATTCACAATGATTCTATGATTGAGGAAATATTATACAATGTTTATACGATTTAGAAACACATCAAGGCATCTCATAGTTGAATGAAGAGATATGTAGAAAATCATCGACAAGACCTAGAGAATAATGATATAGAGATGGAATTATTCCTCATGTCACCATGGAAGAATGAGATGAAATTTGTGAATATAGTGAAGCTTATTTCTAGGAAAAATAACCACTTTGATATCTTTGAACATGTTGTATTAGTGTCCTATTAACTAGTAATTCCACCAATGATATCTCAAGTATATGATGCAATCCATATATCTTGCTTGAGGAGGTACATACCAGACCCCTCACATGTACTCAATCTTACGGTGGTTCTAGTGGATATTGAAATTTTCTTAGAGGGGAATCCATTGAAGATATAATATTGTAGAGAAAAATTTCGTTGAGATAATACAATACACCTTGTTATAGTGGTGTGGAGAAACCAAAAAATTTAAGATCAAATGTGGTAACTATAAGAGGTGAGAGGTAACATTACACTTATCTATTTTAGTGTGGGGAGAGGAAATTTCAATGGAGAAAATTATTATATTTGGAATATGTAAATGAAACAAACTATTAAAAATATAACATCATTTTGATTTGTTTAAATGTATCATCATGTTATATGGTTAAAAAATACAAATGAACATATTTTTAATATATAATTGTTTCTAAATGATTATTAATTATCATTAACATTATTAATATTACCATCTTATAGTGATATCTTGGTTAGTATATATTTAAATATTTTTGAAGAATAAATCTGACACAAAAAGAAGAAATTATTTCCTCAAACAGTTGGATCATACCATATGAAGCACATTTATTTGAGATTTCTTGGGAGAAATCATTTTTTTTTATTTTATCGTTACCGGAAATAAAATCCAACGACTAAACCATGACTGAAACTATTTACAACAGAAGTTCAAGATCATCGAGATCATGAACCAATATATGTTCTCCAAATATCCGTATGAATGTCCCACTACCTTGAGCCTTATTATTAGGATGTATTTTTTTGTATTAAGGGGATATTTATCCAGACCCTAGCGGTATGAATAAAGAATTTTGTTTTGTATAGAATAATTAATATATTTTCACCCTATTATTCATGCATTGTATATAATTGTTTTTAGATATAATAAATAAGAAATTATGTTTTTGGATTATATAGAAAATCAAATAATGAATTTATGAAATACTGGATTTTTTAAATAATAAATATTTTTAAATTATTTAATAATTCTTATCATATATAAGTGATCATATAATTTTTATGTAGTCAAATCTAATTTTTATAAGGCTTAAAAACTGTTACTATAAAAAACATATCAATTTCAATAAATTACGATGATTATTTTAAATTTCAAAATTCACATATATATATAATTATTTATATAAAAGGAATATGATTTCTAGAATAAGATTGTGGAATTAATCAAACTATGAATTTTTTATAATTTTCTATGATAGTAGAATTTTGTGTAAAAAATTAAATACCTTATAAATATACATTATGTTTTATGAAACCATAATTACCCAAAGGTTACGTAATGATTAATTTAATAGGTATATATGACAAAATAAATGTTTTACCTTTAATAATATGTTATTTTATGTTCAATTTATATATTTTGTTCTTCCATTATGTATCCTCATATATCTATAATATATTTTAAGGTTTTGAAATTATTTATTAAATATTGTGATTCAACTCAACCTATGCAAGGGATTTGTTTTTTTTAATTTTGTCCATAGTCCATATAAAATAATGAAAACCCATACATTTTGGAAGAAACCAGTGCCTAAATATCTAGTATTTTTTTGTTCTTTTGGAAATTTTATTATGTATAGTCCAAAACATAAATGATAAACAAGTCCACTTATTTTTATATATAAAGCCACACAATCTATTATTTCTTTTAAATAAAACAACATTAATCATGTATTTAATCTTTACTACAATCTCTAGATTCCCCAAGGATCCCCCAGGCTCTCATGAATCCCCACTAAATCTTTTGATGTCACACACTCAAGTGAGATACATTCCTCACCTACTTTCAATTCAAGAATATTATTTGGGATTTTACTTCTTAATTAATTCTTTTGTTTGATTTAATTGATTTTTTAACATAACCGAATTTAAAGTGCATGTTATTTTAATGAGTAATAATTTATTACCACTCATTTTGAACATTACCCGAGCTGTTACTATAATGAAATTTTGTGAGGTATTTCCCTATTTTGATTTCCATTCAAGAACTCCTATAATGATATACCTATTAAATTCCAATTGATCCGTTGGGATATGTTTTCACATCATCCATATATTGTTCATATAATGTAAACATGTATAGATCCACCTTTTCAATCTCATTAATCCTCCCATGATCCTTTATGTGGACCAGTAACCATTCACAAATTTCCTAATTGATTTTTTATTATCCTCTTTATTAGTGTATCTTCACTACCTTATGTCTTTTATCTTCTTTTACATGTAATGTGATATGATATTATATGTAATCATTAATTTAAAATTTATTTCTAAATTATTAGATATCCCTTTATCACTCATAAATCACTTTTATGAATTTTTATATATTGTTGTTATGCTGAAGAAATTTCTCCTTGCGTTTACAGTAAAAAGTAATTGTGTACTAAATACCATACCCATTTTTCAATCAAAGATATTTACTTTTATTCAAATATAAATATTTATTGGTGAATTACCTCTATTTATTTTTTATTCATTGATCGTGTAATAAAATATTCATGAGAATGAAATGAATATGATGGGTACACCCCTATAGTGATCCAATGTATTGGTAATGTTTAGTAGGATGACATATCATGTTGGGATAGGGTGATAACCAGATTACATTATGGTAATTTTTCAGCCATGATGACTTGGTTGGTATAACCCTGAACTCACTTTATGATTTACAGTTTTTTGTGGTTTCTACATTTCCCATGTTAGGAATATCATGCTTTATCATGCCTTAATATTAATTTTCCTTTTATTCCTAATTTTTATAAATATTTTCTAACATGAATCAATTGTTCCATTTTTATACCCTTAAGGGGATTTATAGCACACCCCTTTCATATTGTTTTCCTAGGTTATCAAATGTAGTTTCTTGTTTGAAGGAGTATTTTGATCATGTTAAATAACTTTTCATAAAGATGTTTTACTCCTTATTTTATGTTCTTATGTAATATACCTAATTACAAAAGACACTAGATTGATCTATCATCTGAGCTGTATTATGTGTTGTATTATGTAATAATTGAAGCTTTCTTGTGAAATAATGATAAAAGTTGTTATACAACACTTGCTAACTTTTTCATCTCACGCTTATAATCTTCATTCTCTTAGGATCTGAATAATTAATCTCTGAATGAGGTTCAAATATGAATAATATTTACATATAAAATGATATATATTTTTCAAATGTAAAACTGGATTCATGTTTTTATATTGTTCAACAAGTATACTAAAATAATTTCCCAATGTAAATTTGAACCCCTTTAACTTTTTCCTATATCATAAAGTATACATCGACTCAGGTTTATTGCACATATGTTATTTATTATTTATATTAGGTAATGTAAAATATAAAGCATGGTAAATAGGTTTTTGGAAACATATATTACAAAACATGAACATATGAAACAATCTTAGGATAATATAGGTATAAGATAATATATAATTTTTTTTCAATGTAGATATTTTTCTATTTCTGAGATAATAATTCACAATATGGATACTTAAATGTGGATGATGCATTGAAACATATGAAAATAGCTATTAAAACACTTAATTATATATTTTTTGAATTAACTTCATGGAAAAACAGAATGATCACTACAATAAAGACTACACATCTAGACTTACACTCAAATGTGATATTCATTTCTTGCATTACATTGTCTTTATAAAAAATAATGGGAGACATAAAAAACCCTGACTTGTAAATATTAAAAAAGTAACAATATTAAATATTATCGTATTATATAAGAATAAATTTTTAATTTTGATTATGAATCATAGAAGATATATTACTGGAAATAAAATTACTGATTTTGTGATTTGGTACAATATTTTCCATTATTTAGGAATAGTTCAAGAATGAATTATTGGTATAAATTCTCATTGACAACATAGAGATATCCCTACTAAAAAACAACGTAGAATTTGTGTTGGAGATTTGATGCTCATAGCTGTATTATCAATACTGACATTGGTTCTAACTAATAACCATGCATGTAACGATAACCTTGATGTTCTAAGACATGATACCACAATATTTTTTTTTATTATATATAGTATAATACTTTATTAATTTTTGTAAATATTAATCCACTAATACCTGAAAAATGGGTAAATTCCATTAAACTATAAAATATAGATGTGAATCAAATGAAAGGGAATCATTAATAAAAATAATCTATTTTATGAATTATTATTTAAATAATTACCATTCCTTGATCAAGAATACCACTAAGGAATAAAAAATAAAAAATAAGAAATATAGAGTATTCAATGTATCAATCATTGAAAACATTTTTCTTGAGGATTAGTGTAAAAAATTGAATAGAATGATCTATATCATATCGAAAAAAGAATGATAATGTTGTGTAGAGTATTAGACATCCATTATAAGATGATCCATTTATTATACGGATTAAATATGTTACCGTGATAGAAAGAGTGACCATTTTCAAAATGTTATTATTCCATTACTATAAATGGAATACATTTTCAAATTTCATAATCATATAATGAAATATTTCTATGAAAAATCCAAAGAGATAATGTGTTTTTTAAATCATTTATCTTCAAGAGAAAATGATAGATAAAAAGGATAGATGGGTGGTATGAAAAATCAATAGAATCCAAGATAAATATGGAAATGTAGAAATCATCATCATGTCAAAATTATGGAATGAAACCATGTGGAATATGACTAAAGGTCTTGTGAGTTTGATGCAATTTTTTTGATAAGTGTCTAATTTCTAAATAATCATATAGAAAGAATGGAACCACTTTTATTTTGGATATCTACTATAAAGAAATAGAGAATCATTCATATGAATGTCCTAGGTGTCTCAGTAATATATAAAATATAGGGTATATTATGAATCTTAGGTGATCACAAGAACTAATTTTTAACTTCCAAATGATGGCGTGAAGTATACATTGATGATAATATATAATTTTTAAAATATAAAATTTTCATCTTGATCTTCACACTCTTTTATATCATCCATTTCTAC
Source organism: Viscum album (assembly GCA_963277665.1). Classification (NCBI taxonomy): domain Eukaryota; kingdom Viridiplantae; phylum Streptophyta; class Magnoliopsida; order Santalales; family Viscaceae; genus Viscum; species Viscum album. Next base: position 1,991,273,993 of record OY728135.1, on the reverse strand, counting down.
CATGTAAACTATATATTTCGTTACTACATTAATATAGGACATTTCATTCAAGATTTCTAGTGTAAATTACCCCAATTTAAGTTTTTTATCAGTCCCATTTTTGACACATGGATGTACAATTTTTTTTTAATTCATTATTATTCTTATGGTTTAATTTTATATAGTCCTAGGAATGTATACTCTTTGAATTTATAATGAAATAATTTATTTATATTTGAATGATACTATGATTACTAAATGAGATGTTTCATCACATACATATTTATGGTAGGTGGATCTCTATATGAGATATCTCTTGATTAAAAATTAGTATCTCATTTAAATTATATTATAGGAGGTGTGTAGAAGACATAATCTCCAAGTAGGAATTGTAATATTTAATTTCAATATTTAACTACTATAAGAGTATTGATTAACATGTTGTGTTAGGATATTTCTATGAATCCAATAGAGTCTAAAATTCATATATCCATTGATTTGACCACTAATTCATTTCAACTACCCTAAATCCCTATATAATGGCAATTATTGAATTTGTGTAATTGAATAGACAAAAACATTAGTTGTGTGATAATGGATTTATACGACACATTGATTCACTTTACAGAGACTTGATTCATTTCATTGTAAAGAATGATGGATATTGGTGTTAGTTCATTAATTATAGGCAAATCAATTATATTTCTATAATAAAAAAATTTCCACTAACATACATTGATGAGTTAGTTTATTATGTTCAAGGAGTTAAATATTTATCAAAGAATAACCTTTTTTTCAAGAATCGACAATTGAAATTAATGTAGCATGATATTGCAATGAAATTCTCTTATTATATATGGAGATAAGAAACAATGTTGATATTAAAATGACACCATATTTGATAGTGTATAAAATAATGAAAACAAAGATTTAATAAACCACGAAATATTACAATTTTATTACCATTATAACATATTTTTTTTGAGTTTGATGTTATGTATAAAAGGTATATAATTATAAAATATAAAAAAATCATAATCAATAAATATTTATTGATAAATTATTAGTAAATAGGATCTATATATTTTTTAATAGTCAAAATATTCGTCAAAATAAGATTTCATAAAAATGATTTCTAAGATTTGTTTAGAAAATAATAAAAATTGCATTATGATAATTCAATGAAATTAATTGTAATTGGGAAAATATTTTATATATTTAAATTTTAGAATTATATTTTTATTATATTTTTATTTTTCTAAATATTGATTTTTTTATGGAGAACAATATTTTTTGATTTTTTGGAATATTTCATTTTATTTAATGAAGGATCAAATAATTTTTTTTTAATATTTTTTTGAATGAAACAAATATCATTTATATGTTTAAAATTTTATTTAATGTCATTAGAATAAATTTTATGTTATTTGATGTAAAAAAGATTTTATAATTTTAAAAACATTTTTATGGAAAACATCTTTTCTTCAAATTTTGTCGTATTAATATATAATTAAGTTATGCCTATTTTTTGAATTAAATGATGAGTTATAGAAACAAAATAATTAGAATTAAAAAATATGGGAAGTAGTTTTCCTATATTTTGTTCATTTTGTATAATTACCATAGTAAATTTTTGTTTTCTTGGTAATGTTAAAATGGGTAGCATATGGTAAAAACTAATGTGATAAGGCATAAAATTTTTCAAACACTATATATTATATCATTGGTTGAGTTTATTTCATCATTAATCATTCTATGTTTATAATCATTAACTTTTATCCATTTGGATTTTATTGGGACCATAATAATATTTAATTAAAATGAATATTAAATAATGTCACTCTTAATATTTTAGTATATTAAATATTAAATAACATTGCAAAAACATGTATTGTAGGCATATAATTGATTATATTAAAATTAATTTTTTTTATCATAGTAATTTATATTTAATTTTTAGTGATAGATTATTTGTCATAGATTCATATGCATTACTGATAACATGCTTGTGCAACCATTAAAAAACAAAATATAATTTTTTAAAAACTCTAAATGTAATAACATTTTGGTGAATTAAAGCATATAGAGATTTTTTATGATAGATATAAAATATTAGATATTTTTAATTTATTACATTGTTATTACACTTTATATGTGTTGTTTTCAATGTTAAACTATTTAAATAGATATTTAAATAAAATTAATAGTACTATATGTCATAAATATATTACTAAATTATATAAAAACAATAAAAATAATACAAGAGGATAATAATTTTATTAAATGGTATAAAATATCACAAAAGTTTTTTATAATCCAATTGAAAAAATATATATATAATTATAACCCAAAAACTATTAAATATTCATTATAGTGGTAATGACTAAAAATTGTTAATCAAGGGGTAAATCAAAATTATTATGTTTGAATTGAAGTTTTAAATTTTAAAATATTTATTCTTTGAATATATCATGACTATATATTCATTTTATTGTAATATATGTAATTATAGGAGAATTTTGTATGTGATTAATGTATATTGTACTATAATATGTAATTTATTTATAAATATGACATTTACTATATTTTATAATAATCAATATTTAAAAAATTATTTAAAATTAACAAAATTATTACCTTCATCCCTATTTTGGGTCATTGTTGAGAATATCTACTTTTGAACATTAATTAGTGGATTTTTATTTTATTATAACTTTCATGACACCAATTAAGTAAAAGATATTGATATTAGGGTAATTGTCCAAAGTGTTTACATATGATTAAAACTAAGAGATAATTGTGAACACATAACCATGAAATGTCTGAATTTTTTTATATGATGGAAATTATACTCATACTTATTTTATTTTCAAATTATTCCAATGTGTAGGTATTATGGAATGTAAATGAATTTAGGTTAACTAAATACTCTATGTAATTCTAATAGTGGCCCACCCTTAACATAAAACATGGAACAAACTCTGCTTTATTATTCATAACTCTTGATACTTATAACTCTTCCAAATCCATAACAATTCTCATATAAACTTCCAAATTATTTTTTAAAGTATCCATTTTTCTTTGAACAATATTCTATGTTTAAAAAGTAAGGAATCTAAATACGACACATTGAAGAAGAGGTATTAGTCTAATGCGACCTGTTTCAATTAAATTATTCATGTACCTAAAAACATTCATAGAATACAACATTAAATAATTAACTAACTACCATGAATGTAAATAATATCTTTTATTTTGTAATGACAATAATTCATCTTATTTCTGAACATTTTAAAATAATAATTTCACTTGTGTGTACGTGTATACTACCACCTCCATTATACGATAATATTATTTTTTAATTATTTCATTAAATATATGTTAATAAAGATTTTATTAAAGATTATATAATATATATAAAATATAGAAGTATTCCATTAATGTTGAATTATCATTTACCTTTCTTTTATTTTATTGTTGAAAAATGGGAAGAAACATCATCTGTTGGTATAGCCCACCATCCCACAGAATAGGGTAATGAATTTTTATATCTATACACTATTTGGATGAATATATATATATATATATAATGAAAAAACATGATATTTATATAATTATAAATATTATGTAGATAATATAACCCAGTTCAGGGATCATACACAATAACTATTTAATAAAGTCATCAATCCAAAAATGAATCAGATTATAGCTTGAAATAATTTTTCTGATAAATAATTATTAAAAAATGGATTTCAAAATATTATCAGGGAAATTGACTAGAACGAACCCATGTATCCCTTATATGGGTATGGTGGAATATGTTAAATTCATTGTCTTAATATTTTTGTCTACTGAATGAACAATATCTTCCTATTTATGATTTCTTTAAGTAGTGAATACAAATCAAACACAAATCTATAGGAACAAACAAATTTACCTTGTTATTTACTAATTAAAATTAGATACATCCATGGTATGGTATGGAAGTAATATAATTCCAAAAAATATACTATAATACATTCCTTTTGTGTGGTGTTAAATTAGTAGGATATTCTGTTACACTCATGTATATCTATGTTAAAAATTCAATAATTTGTAGGCTTCCTATAACACAAAATTCGGGAAAAAATTTTGTTCCTCAAACATGTTATGGTGATTCATTATCATATTAAAAAAAATAGGATCTTTCAAAATAATTCTTCATTTTATTATCTAGATGATAGTATAAAATTCGTGGACATGATAATGATACACATTAAAATTTCCTAGTACGATTTTATGTTCGATTTCTCAATATATAAAATAATAATCTATCAGAATATCAACTGAAAAAAATGTATATATTTTTCTATAATATAAAAATTGAAGTCAACAACAACCCTAATTTTATAACATTATTATTATTTCTTTTTTGAAATGTACAACATAAAATATTTATACAACCAGGATCCAAAGGATTAGTGTCATGGGAAAATTAGCACCATAAATAATTTTTATAAAATAAAACATAATGAATTATTTAATTTTCTCTTATCTTGATTATTAGCGGTCTTCGAATTCAACATAGTACATGTAATCACCTGAATATATATTTCAAAAATGGGTGAGATGAAATACTATTAAATTTATAGATTAGGACATGAAAAATATTATATTGGGTGAGAATAATCATTATCATCATAACATTGGCATAAAATCATAATCATGACTATAAGAATTAAGAGAAACCTTGGAATGTGGAAATACATAAAAATTAATCATCATGACATAGTGGTAAACTACCAAAAATAGTTTTGAAAAAATATAGAATCATGTTCAAAAATATTTATCTTTATTCATGAGATACAACATATTATCCAATGCATAGGTTTTCATTATAATCTGAGGTGCACCCACCAAATCATAACATTTACATTGTGCTATATAATTCTAGATGCACCCATCACATCATCACATTTACATTATCATGAAATATACATAGAACATATATCAACTATGAACATAAATTAACTAATTGATTGGAATGGGATAATTTTCATTAATCATACATTCATAATATTTGTGTTCAAAATTAAAGAGGGAACAACATACATGAAATAAGAATCATCAACCTTGAGTGAAAAAGTAACTATCTCTTGAAGTAATTGGTTTCCTTAAGTGTCATTTTGGAAAAAATTGTGCTTCAAATAATTATGTATAAATCATTTCTATACCAGAAAATAATGTAAATATAAAAAAGCAAAATTTAAAGAATATCCATATTGAAAATGGGGTGAAAAATGGAAAACCCAATGAAAGAGAGTTGTGTTCGAGAATTCCCCTTACGTTTTGTCTCAAATATTCCTTCACAATAATATCTAGTATATTCCCATTATAATAATTAATTAAAATATAGAAATACCTTTATATATAAATTTTATTCTTTTCTATTTCATTAATTTCATTTATGATCTTCTCGATGATATATATATTAATTTCATTATTTAGGAGCATTGGTTTTCAAGATTTTCATGGTAGGTTCGCCTATATACAGGAATAAAGATTTTTTAAAATGAGGTTAAATATCTATAATTGTTATTATTTTTTAATAATGATATTCCTGAATATTAAATGATCTTATGGGGATCAATTGTTAGATAAAATCTAATGATGATCATTTTCTACTAATTTTAGCGTTTTTTCGATCACAACGAACTCAATTTGTTTTATCTCTTAGTATTATGTAAAAAAGATAGTTATAGAATATAAAATGCTCATACAATAAAAGATAATATGTTTTTTCAACGATTTAATGGTTTTATTAACTTCATTTAATGTGTTAATTTAAAATGTAAAGTGCATCACCCTTGATGTAGGTAAATTGACACATAACAGGTGATGATAACATTTATAGAATTAATGAGTGAGAGAGGGAGAAATGAGTTTGATGATGAATCATCAATTAATTTGATAGAATTATATTATATTAGATATAACAGTCATATACAAAAATTTGGATAAGATAATATTAGAAGAAGACAATAAATGAAATTAAATTGACAGGGAAATAAATGTAAAAGGAAGACGACTTTACCTCTTAATTCTCTCATTTTTTATAACTTCCATAGAGAAATTGTTTTTTGTTTCAATGAAGCAAATAGATCCTAGACAAGGGGAATGAGTTAGGGGTGTGTATTAGGTAGAATTTTGGAATATTTTTGAATTCTGATAGTTGTGAGGATAAGAGCGTGTGAGGGGGTATTTTTAGATGAGGATATGTGTGTCTTCATATTATTTTATTCCATAGTTCATTATTTATCGGAATAAAATAAATAATGTATATTATTTGAAGTCTATATAGTAATTAGATAATGTGAGTTAGAAAAAATTGTTATAACATCAAATATGACTTATGTAAATGTTTATTTATATTATAATGTATATATACCATAAATTACAATATTTCACTATTCCATATAAATTCATGTATTTTAGTAAAATCCTAGAAAATCACTATATTTTTTTTGTTATGTAGAGTTGAAAAATGAACTCCATTTTATGAAAATAATTATCTAAATATGAATAATATTTATTTAATTACAATAATCCTTTACTTGGAATGTTGGGATTTTATAACAACCACTTAATTTATAACACATTGAAAAATAACTTAAGGAATCGTAAAATTATCGAAAAATCATAAGACATCAAAATATATTTTCTGGATACATTTTATGATTAAAAAGTTTACGTTAAATTATTAAATTATTTCTTTAATTGTAATTAAATATTTGTGGCATTCAAAAATGTCAACACTTAATTAATAATTTTGAAAACATTTATTTACATAGATTATGATATAATCATATCATACATTAATTTAAAATATAACTAAATTTTCATCATACTTTCATGGTTTATGTTATAATTTATTTAGTCAGTTTACAATTTCGTGAGGGTCATATTACTATTCCTATGGTCAACATACATTTATATTCATATATGAAACACCCTATGCCAAGAAATCTAGATCCAATGAATTATTTGAATATATTGGCGTGATTACATAGAGTCAAATCCCAATGGACAGATCCATTTAGTAGTATAATAAGACTATATTACATTCATGAAACCTATAAGACACTAGGAAAAGAAAAATAAAACATGATAAACTACATCCTTGGAAGCTTATTAAAATTTTATTCTTCATAACATAGGGAAAGGATACATAAGGAATGGGTGAGCTCAAATTCTTCATAATGGTTTGTAATATAGAGAATGTTATCATAATCATAAACACAAGTTATGGTGAATAACTGAAAACACATTCCTTTAAAACATAAACCTGAGCATAATATGACAGGAATGAATGATGGATAGATAAATCCATTTAACTAATAAGATAAAACATTACCTTGTATATTCTACTAGTTGAATAATAAAATGATTTATCACATAATTGAATCATAAAAATGGAATTCATATTTTGGAAATTATAATCCTATCGTCGAGTCCTTTTCCAAGACTTCTGGAAATACTATGGTAAGCCCTGAGCCAAAACCCAATTCTATTTTTTCTCATGAGACCTACTAATTGATCAATGGGCTATATCGAGGCCTACCAAAATATTTCTAGGTAAAATTCATTCCTCGTATGAATAGGGATATACATAAACTCGTATAAATATGGAATGTAATTAATATTACACAATCAATAAACATAATTACTAACCAACCATATTAATATGGTGAATGAAATCAAGATAACATATCCGTAGTCAAAAAATCTGGAACACTTCAAAGAATTATTTTAGAAGATAGCATAACATTTAATCCTCAATTAATTACCGAATTCAACAAATGATGTTTACATTGATGAATATACTTTTAAATTAGGCCATTGAAGAAATTTTGGGGAAATATCCTTATATATTTGAAATTGTCCTATACCACATTGAAACATTCAAATCATAATATCATAGAATATAACTAGAATAAAGATACTATTGGTATGATATATTAAATGGAATTACATACATCACATTAAAGAAATAAGTGGTCAACAAGGCATATATATATCATAGATGTAAAATTGAGACAAGGAAAATACTTTTTAACTTTGGACAAAAGAGTTCTTATGGAAAATCATTTATAATTACCATGAAATCAGTTTGTAAACATTTATATCTCAGAAATGAAAAGGGAATGAAATTGAAATTATTTTTGAGGAATAATTTTTTCCCACTAAAGTGATATCATGTAATAAATATTTTTAAAGAATCTTTTGAATGAAAACATTTTAGTGCAGTTTAAAGAAAATATTTAAGATATTTTATTTTTGAAAGTAATATTTGTTTCCATAAAACAAGAAATTAACCAAGAAGGTATTTTCTTGAATTATTTTTTATTTTAGAATTATTATTATGGATTAAACATATTATATAGTACACATATAAATAGGGAAAAATTCAAAATGTTTCGTTGAATCAGGATGTTTATTGGGACGAAATTTTGAATGATCTGTTTAAAAAATGCATCACACCATAAAAGAAAAAAGGTTTATTATTGGTACACATATATTGAAAATTCACATAGAGTCTTTGTGTTTTACATATTAATAATTAAGAATTTATTTTGGGTAAATATTGCAAATGATGTAACCTGGAAGAAAATAGTCATTCGGGTAGAAATCCCTTATCGTTTTATAATCAATCAAATCATATCCCCCAAATTAATAATCATCAAATAATACATGTAATAACATGAAAATAAAAATATTCATGACATGATACATTAATGGTATATATACATAAACCAAACACAAAAAATAGTAGTCAATATTTAATATATCACAAAAATAGAAGCGAGATTAGAAATCCTTTACCTTATGTTAAAAGGTGTTCTTCATTTGATATTAATTTCATGAATAATAAAATTAGATTAATTTATTAATAATTATAGAACCAAATATACAATTAATATATTTACTATATCTTTATTTTGTTCATTTATATCCTTTTAAATTTGTTAATATATTCAATTTCATCATTTGGGACTACATATATTCAAGTTTTCTTGATCGATTTGTTGCATAAGAATATGGATGTCAATGTAAAATACAAAATGTCATATAGAATTGATTTTATGATATACTAATTATCATATAAGAGGTTAAATAACCATATAAATCCTTTGGATATTTTTTTATAGGCTGGATCAATAGATATAATTTTAATGATAACTATTTGGATTAATTTGGTTGTTTTTTGATCCCCACAAACAAATATAGTTTTATAATATAAATCCAAGTTTAAAAAATTATTCGAGATATATTCAATAGGATATACTACCTATATTATGATCTGGTTCATACATAAAAATGATATCTTGACATGAAATGAATACGGTAATAGAAATTGAAAACCTGTCATCCTTGAATGTGACAAATTAACTAAAACCGAACAGTGTTTCCATATTAAATATAAGGGAAGGGGGAAAGAAAGAGGATTATGAAATATCCACTTATCAAAATAACATTACATTATGTTTAAGGTAATGTATTTATCATATAATTTGTATTAGGGTAGGTTAGAAGATAGAAACAAAAGAATGTAACTTGTAAAAGAAATTGAATGAAAAAAGGAGAGAGGTTTACCTCTTCAGTACTCATTCTTGAGAGACTCCTCGGGGCATTTTGTTTTGGAAATTTGGTGAGTCAAGTAGAACGTCTATCAGGTGAAGGGTATTTAGAAAATTATTTGTTAGATCTTTGCCAAGGCTCAAATCTTAGGTGGTGTGAGAGAAAGAGGGGGTGAGGGTTGGTTTTTATATTGGAGGAGAGGTGGGATTTTCCATTATTTTTATCATTATTTAATTATGTTGGCTCAAGACTATAAATATTCTTGATTATTGTGACTAAAAAAAAGTAAGAATGTCTTATGATATCAAACAAAAGGATTCTTACATCATTCATGATACAATAGATAGTGAATTTATACTATAATGTATTTATAACGTAAATTACAGTGTTTTACTATTCACAAAATTCAAGTATTTTAAAAAAATAAAAAACATTACCATAACCATTTTTGGATGTTTATAATCCAAAAGTGAACTCCATTTTATAAATATAATTTTCTAAATATGAAAAAATTATTTATTATTTAAAATCTTTAATTAGTCAAAAAAATACAGATTTTAAAATTTTAACTGGTTTTATAATACTTAAAAAAACTAACTACAGTCTCATAAAAATATCCCAAAATCACAGGACACAAAATTTTTTTGTGATGAATACATTTTATAAAATATTATTTATCTTCTAAATTATATTATTAATAATAAAATTGTAATTAGTTATTTATTTCTCACAAAAATACAACCTCTTTATTATTAATGTTTAAAATATTCAATTTTATTAATATGTTTCCTAAATATTTTTTATACTGACATAGGTGATATTATTATTCATAAGGGTACATTACTATTAATATGAACAACTTTACTTTTCATAAGTTTACATTACTCTTCATATGGGTTATGAATCTATTAATTTGGGTATATTACAATTCATAAGGGTCAAGTTATTCTTTAAACTGGTATATTATTATTCATAAGGGTCAAGTTTCTATTTATAAGGCTATGTCACTATTTATAATGGTATGTTACTATTTATCAAAGTTTATGTTTATTCTATCATAATCTAAATATCTTACAAAACACAACCGTATTTTTCAGTTTTTTGACATTCAAAACAAAAAAACGGAAAAATTATGATTAATGGCCTGGTTATAACAAATGTTGTTTCGTCGATACTCGGGGATGGGTGTATAAATGTTATCTAATGAAATGAAATTATTTAGGAAGAAACATACCATAAAATCATTGGGTGTCATAATCATAATGAATATATTCCAAACATAATTCTGTATTTATCATAATAATTATAATATTTAATATATATTATAATATTCTGATAAAATTTTTTTTTAATAATCAAATACATATATTCATATTAATTTAGTCTTTTACCCAAAATAAGAATTTAAAATAATAATTTTTAGAAGAATGATTTAATATTAATCTTGAACACTATATATTTGATATATATGTATTATAACATCAAACACTTCATTTTAAATTACTCTTTTTCAAAACATAATGTATTTTAAATTATAAAAATATTACTAGGGTGTTAAAATATTCACCAGTAAACTGAATTTCCTCCATGCAATTGGAAAATTCACATTGAAGGTTAATGATTGATTGTTGAAAATTCTATTGTGGGAAACCCAAATCTCACACGTGGTTAATAAAATATTCTCATAATAATAGGGTAGTTAAATGCATAGGTTACCACAGAACTATTCATTCCAATAGGATAACATTAGTTTGAAGTTAAAATATGTAAATGGAATAACATCATATTCTGATGGAATGTGATAGATTTAAGTTTTGTAGATAAATTTTTATTACCACATAACCGTAAAATATATTTTTGAAAAAGAACATTAATATCATAAAAAATTTAATAACAGGACACCATTCATGATGACCCTTTTCCCTAATGTTAAGGAATTATTCCACACCATAATTGAATAAATATATGTTCTTATTTTCTAAACACTAACATATAAATTGATTTCACCATGAACTATCTATAATTAATCACATAACACATGATACACCATGTGGTGATGTAATACATTCTCTTAAGAAATCTCATTAAATGATTATATTAAATCATTTATTAAATGGTTTAATGTTATATAATATAATGATTCAACACATTAGATAGAAGGTCACTTAATTTCCAGGATGAAATTGTTCTCAGCCATTATTCAGCATGTAGTGTCTTTAAATTTTCATATTTCAAAACATGTGAATAACTTGATTAGGTGTCCTCTTTAAATATTGAATGCACTGGAATAACGATAAAACCTTATTGGAAACATGAATTCTTCTATATTCTTAGAATAAGATACACGTTATTAGATATATTATATTAATGCCAAAGTTTTGTATACTCCACTGATGATAGTATAGACCACTTGTCGATAATTAAATAATAAGTACCTTTGAAGTCATTACATATCCAAATAAATAATTTCTTCATCATTATCTCCTCATAAGAAACATATTAAGGGTTTTCCATACCTCAATCATAAATTTTACAACATGTTTAACTTTCCACTAAATATCTTTTCATGGTAAAATTCAACTTATGGTCTCAAATTCTAAATGATGAAGTACAATAATACAATCCCCATATATTTCATAATTCTTATAACCAGTACATTAATGATAAAATACTCAAATGATATGATATGTGAATAGTCATATTAGTCATTCCACTTCATCGGTGGTAATATCATAACTTGATCATTATCAAGTAACATCATTTGAGGTATATTCCTATGACTCTAGGTGCATTGACTCGAATTCTGTCATGTATCCTTCCTGTTGAAGCATTATACATTGGAATCAATTTTCTAACCATTGCAATCAAGAACATGTAATCCTTTTCACCAAACTAATAAAATACTGACATTTCATTCATGCATTTACCAAGGTGATATATTCCATAGTTATTACATGCGGGAAAACCCTTATTTCCCTTCATACATTTATCTATATTTTTCTCTTACATCCTCTTCATATAATTCTTCCCTTCAAAATAATAGGACTCACAAAATTGTTTACACATATTTTTAACACTTTATATTATTTCTTCAATTAATGAAGATACATGGGAGACTATATCCCTTCTAAATAATGGCTTGAGACCGTGATTTATATAAGATATCTTACTCTATAAATAATGTGAATTTTTTAAGTTCTCATTCCTTCAGTTGGAATCCATTTCTAAATAATTATATGAACAATATTAGCTCATAAAAATATAAAATTTATATTACTCTAAACATGTTATAACATATAACATTAATTTATGCGTTATAAATCCTAGTACCATTAACTTGGATACAATGGAATCATAAATCAGTTATAATGTAATGTAAAATAAATATGAATTATACTAAACAAATCCCCCAATAATATCAAAACATGTTCACATGATTAAATATTGTTGAGTACCAGTTTACCATGAGTCAGGCTCAAAACACCTTGTCAAAGATACTACACCAAATAACATATGTTCTATAACAACTTCTATATATTGTATCCAGACAAGAATATATTTTCTAAGAAGATCCTCATAATCTATACCTAACAATAATTGTAGGATATTTTTGTATTCTTATCCTCAATATCTATCTTAGGGATATATTCTCTAATATATATTTTATAAATCTAGTTTCCACGGTTGCTGTTAAACTTTCTCTGATACCAAATGTAACACCCCGACCCCAGAATCCTAGAGCCGGTTCATTATTTGAATACATTTCCATGATTAAATGGAATTAAATCCAAAAGGAAATATCAATTTAGATGTGACAGAAGACCCAATTTCATTTACGATTCCAACAATACATTGGGAAAAGAAGAATAAACCATGATAAACTATATCCTTGAAAGCTTATTCAATGTTTTATTCATCAGAACCTAGGGAATGGAAAAATAAGAAATGGTTGATCTCAAATTAATAGTTAGGTTATGTAATACAGTGTATGTTTTCATAAACATAAAAATTATTCATGGTGAATAAATGAAAGACACTCCTATAAAACACAATCTTTTGCATAATACGGTAGGAATGAAAGCTGGGTAAATAAAGCCATATCACAAATCACATGAAACATTACCATGGATATTCTAATCATCTAATAAACACATGATTTATCAATTAATAATATCATAATTAATGAATTTAAATTTGGGACATTACAAACCTTTCATCGTGGCCTCGACCAAGACATCCAAAAATACTAGGGTAAGGCCACAGACCAAACATATTATTTGGTCTCATGAGACCTATCGATGAATCAAGGTTCTATAGGGGGCCCAACACACCAATTTCTATGACCAATTCATTATTCATTTAAATTGGTATATACATTAACATCATATGCCTATTCTATGTAAATATCATTCCCAAATATGTCATCATAATTACTAACAAGTTAGAGTAATATGGTGAATGGAATCAAGATAGCATACCCACAATCAAACTAACCAGGAACACTTCAATAGAATATTTTTGATGATATCATAATATATTAAACTCAATGAATTATTATATTCAACAACGTATATTGAAATAGATGATGAAACTTATAAATTAGATCATTGAAGAATTCTTGATGAAATAATCTATAATCATTTCAAAGTGTCCCATGCATCATTGAAAAATCTAAATCATAATATCTTAGAATATCATGGGAATAAGGAGACTCTTGATATGATATATTCGATGGCGGTAAACACATCATATTTAAGGAATAAGTGTTGAAAAATTAATATGTATATCATAAAATTAATTATGATATGAGGAAAATCCTTTTAAATTTGAAAAAAGAGGTATTTTTGAAAATAATTTGTATTTTTTCTGAAATCAGATTCTAAACATTTATATCCCTTAAATAGAAATTGAAAAAAAAAATTGAAATTATATTTTAGTAACATATATTACCCAACTCAAGTGAAATTATGTAAAAAGAGTTTTTGAAGAATCTTTAGAAATAAACCATTTCAGTGTGGTTTGAGGATAATATTAAAGATATTTTAATGTTGAAAGGCATGTTTGTCATCATAAAACCAGAAAGGAAACAATATATTTTTTTAGGATACAAATTACAAATTTAGAAAGATAATTATTCCTTAAAATGTATTATATATTACCCCTCAAAATAAGTAATAATTTCATAAGATCCATTGAATCATGATAGTTTATGAGGATGAAATTTTTAAAGATCCTTTTAAAACATGAATCTACACATAATATAAAGAATTATTTTTATTGGTAAAAATATATCGAACATTAAAATAGAATATATGAGGAGTATATAATAATAATTAATAATTTATTTGGGGTAATGATAGAAAATATATAACCAGAAAAAATGTGTGTTCAGGTAGACATCCCTTACCACTTAATAACCAATTGAATAATTTATGCCAAATTTTATAATAATCAAATGTTACATTGGATACCATGAATATAATGAGATTAATGATATGATACATAAATGGGAAGTATGAACATATCATAAAAAATAGTATTGTATATGGAATATCTCAAAAAATTCAAGTAAGAAGTGAAACCCTTACCTTATGTCATAATGTCTTCTCACCTGATCTTAATGTCACAAATAATAAAATCACATTTATTTAATATTTCCGTAACATTATCTAGATTTAATTAATTTATTTTATCTTTTAAAGTTCTTTTATGGCCTTTTATTTTGTTTAAGAGAATCAATTTCATCATTTGGGAATGATCTTTTTCTTATTTTTCTTGATCGATTCGCTCGTATTAGAGTATGGATTTTAATGTAAAATTGAAATTGAAAACCATATTTCATGATATGAGTTATTAATGATCATAGAATAGTTTAAATGATCATATAAATCCTTTGGTTACTTTTTAATGGGATGAATCAATAAATTAAATTTTAATGATAAATGCTTGGATTAATTTGGTGGATTTTCAATCACGATGAACTCATTTTGTTTTATAATTAATACAATGTATACAAAATTATTCCAAAACATTAAATAGGATATATTACATATATTATTATCTGGTTCTACCATATAAATGGTACCATGAGTAGAATAGAATACGGTAATAGAAATTGGAATCCCATCATCCATGGCTGTGATAAATTAATACATCTCAAATGATCTTTCCATTTCCAATATAAGAGGTCGGGGAAAGGAATATGATGATTAAGTCTTCTATTATCAAAATAACATTATACTATATGTAAGGTACTATCATTATCCTTTCATTTTCATGGTGGGTGATAAATTACCCAAAAATTCATGAATAAAATGCCCATTATTTGATTTAATTAAAAGTTTAATGGATATATAAAACACATGAACTTTTTTATTTTATCCAATTTTATTTTAATGAATGTTAAGATTCATTACCATTGATAATATTGTTGATGAATAATGGTCACATTTGTTGAATTTTACAAGGTTTTAAAAAATATTTTCGGCCTAGACAATGTGGGTAAATCCCACATCCAGTAGACTCGGGCCGTATGAAGCACATTTGTTAGAGTGTGGGAAGGTGGTAGCGTCACTGATATTTTCTACCTAGCAATACCAAGATGAGACTCAAAACAATAATCTTGAATGGAATCACCTACAAGAAATGATAAAGTTAATAGAGATTACGACCTGGGAGATATTATCTAAGCTGCTCAAGGGTATATCACTATCGCACACCTTACACTTAGATCTTATGTGTCTAATATAATGGGTCATGTAACAAGGTTTTCGTTACTTACAGTGTAGTCCCTTTTATAAATTAAATTCTTATTCCATCAATATCATTATCCAAATGGGTTCTCTTAAAAATATTATGAATTAAATAAATTGAATTATTATTTAAAGTAGAACTTTTTAGAAATATATAAATTATTATATCAAACTATGTTTTTATTAATAATTTTAATATAATAGTGTTAGAGAAACACTGTTTTTAATTATAAATTATGATAATATTTATTCATTATTTTTTTACTCAATAAATGATTACTAATTCAGTTTGATAAAAATTGTATTTTTATTATATAAAATAGATATTTTAATTTTAATTAAAGAATTTATATTAACGAATTAATTAATTTTTGAAATAATTTTTTTTATAATATATTATTATGATAATTAATTTAGTATTAATAAATGAGTATGTAATTTTTATGAAGTCAAATGTAATTTTTACTAAGGATAATTATTTTTTCAAAACCCATCAATTATATGTAATTTTTTATTTCAAAAGTCAAATTCACATATTTTGAATATTATTTAGATAAAATGAATATAATTTTTGGATTCATGATGTCCAATTTTTCCAACGGTGAATTTTCATATTTTGCTGAGATAATTGATTTTTGGGTAAAAATTAATTACCGTATTTTTTTATAACATCATAATGACCCAATAGTTATGCAGTAAAATAAAATAAAAGTGATATTCAGATAATATAGGTTTTACATTAAAATAATGTGGTTTTTTATTTGGTTGATCAATTTTATAATTTCATAGTGGACCCTCGAAGACCTATAAATTATTTTTACTTTCTTATAAATGATTTCCTTGGGTGTGTGACACACCTCAAAATAAGCGATCCAAATATGTTAATTTTTCAGCCTTTGGCCTTATAAAATATTTTATACCACTTCCATTTTTCATAAACTATTGTAGAAAACCATGGGGTGGTTGTGGTTTCAAATACTTAAATGTGTTGTGTCCAAAACCAAAATAATAAGGAATTACTTCTCTTTCGCTATCTAAACCCACACAATATAATATTCCAATTCACTCAAACTATTTTTAGCATGCAAATCATCAACCCCATACTACCTAGAGTCCTCCAAAGGTACCCCCAAGCAACTCAAAAGCATCTCCCAAGACTTTTGGTACACACTTCCATGTAAGGGATCCTCACTTTCTTCCCTCCTTTCAAATTCAAGCATCTTATTCGAATACAGTTCTTGTAATTACTAATAGATATAATGTCATTATTTTATAATCATCTACTAATATACATTTAATGTTATTTTAAGGATGTATTATTTATACTCCATCATTTTGACCCTTACCTAAGCCGTTACTATACCAAAATATCGTAAGGGGCTATTCACCCTTCTCATTTACCAGGATTTCATTTCATGTTGTGTATTTTAATTTTGTTTATTAAAAAGATATAATTTCTTATTAAATATCATTACTAATTCTCATTTAATAAATAAATGATGAGATAATAATTTCTCACTCATTAATGTTGTCTGTGTACACCTTTTACCTTGTCAAAATTATATAAGGGATTTCACTCTTCTCATTTCCATTCAGGTTACTCTTTTACATTATTTTTCTTATGTTCCATGTTTATATGTTGTGTTATGATGTTCTATGACACCCATACTATCCATTTCATTTATATATGATGAGATATTCTTTTCAGTGTCATTATTCCACCGTTATGATCTTTCATGCACACCCCTTACATTACAGAAATTCCTTAAGGGATCATTCACAGTTCTCTTTTATCAAGAATTATTTTCATGTTATGTTTTTTAATTTAATTTATTTTTTTGTTATGAATTGTTATTAAATATTCCTCTTGTATTTTATTCCATTTTTAAATGATGATATACCCCTTTCCCTCTTTATTAACACAACATATGAATTTCTATAAGACAATGTTATGCTCCTGAAATTGCACCGTGATTTTCCAAACCAAAATCATTGTGTAGAAAATACCATAACCATTTATATATCAATAGTATTCTTCTATATGAACATATAAATAATGAATTGTACATAAATTTATGTATTTCTCATTCATTAATAGTGGAATAACTTGTGATGTTGAATGATTCCATGTTATTTGATCCATGTGACACACCTATGTATGAAATGATATGTTTTTAAATGGGGATCCCTGATATCACTTTAATGCAATGGGTAAGGTTTAGTATAATGATACACCATGGGAAATGAGGTTTTACTCATGCTAATATATTTTCAATTAGGTTTTACTCATTCAAAATCATGTGCAATGAGGGTTTACCCATGCTAATTCATGTCAAAATTCTAGTTTATTCTTGTTAATCCATATGTGATGAGCATTGGATCATTATAATACCACGTTGTATTTCATTTCCACATATCCACGTAACGATAATCATGCTATATCATGCCTTTATTTTCATGTTTCTATTATGATACATTTATATTACTATTTCCTAAAATGTATAGTATTATTCACGTTAGGACTTGTTTACTCCCTTACAGGGTTTCATATCTTACCCTTTTCTTAGGTATGTCCACAGGTTATCTCATGCAATTACAAATAAGATGGAATGTTGTGGTCATGTTAAATATTTTTTCAATAAATACATGTATTTGATGTTATATATTGATATGTAATGTTACTAATCATTATATATTGAAGACCTCTCCCTATATAGAGTTATATCATGTGGAAGTTTATGTAATGAAGCATGATTAGATATGTAATAATTAGAAGGCTTGTTATAATTGGTATCAAAAGATACCTTTAGTTATTTTTTGAATTAGGATTAGAAAACCCTAGTGAAATCTTTAGGGATAAGACACATTATAAACAAAGAATTCCAAATTTTTTGTGTGTATAAATAAAGTGGTTTATCATTAATATACATCCATTTCTAGACACAAATAAATATTGGTGGATTTGGCCCAGATATATCAAGGGGATAAACAAGAAAACAATACTTTGACCTAGACTAGAATAGGAAATGGTACTCAACAATGGTAATTTCTTCATTCTTTGTTCAAAACTCTGGGAGGATATTATACGGTAAATTTATTATCATAGTATGAACCATTATTTAGGGAGAAAAGTCCAATAAGAATATATGTTAGGATATAGAACATGGATAACATATATTGAAGCCTAAAAATTAATAAGTTGAAGAGATTAATCTAAATTATTAGTTATCAATTTAATTTCATTGGATTACCCATTATATGTCAAATTTTTTAAGATACTAATTCCTAATATTACATTTATTCTAGCCAATGGCCTGTAATATGAGGAATATGGATGATAACTTATACGGGGGAACATGATGAATATCCCAGTGAGAGTCACAATCAAATGGGAGCTAAATTAGGATATATCATGATTATTTGAAAAAGTATATCAAAAATCATGATTAAAAATTGGAACATTGTTGAATTCCCCAAAAAATAAAGGAATAGGACGTTGAAATCTCATGGAAGTCCATCGGATAAGGTTTTTAAGGTGCAGAGGACCCAATTTCCTTCATTAAACAAGTTTTCAAAGAAGAACCAAGGGAAATGTCACAATAAGAATATGAGATGCATTATGTGAAGAAAGGAAGGGAACAATGTTTTAAATTCCCATAAAATAATGGATAATGTGGTAGATGGAAATAATGTTCCATCTATGGGATCTTGCGGAGTTCTATTATAGAAATGTCTTTAATACAAGAATTACCCAATACAATGCTCTATTTCAATGCTTCAAAAGCATGGTGAGTATCATCAATATCCATTATCGAGGGAGCATGAAAAATCATCAACTAAGATAGATAATGATGGATTAATTACATGTAAACACTACTTCAAATTAGTGTAAGTAGTAATGTATTTCAATTCGTGTCCTATTATTATATCTTTTATGTTTTTTATGAACACAGAGTCCCCTTAAAATTATATTAAATAATTTTGAAAAACATTGTATAAGTGTTGTGTCACATTTTGATATTTTTGGGAATGTTATTGAAGATTTTATAAGTCTCCCTTTGATGGAATTTTAGCAAAAAAGAAATATTCATTACCTATGACTAATGGTAGTAGAAAATTCATGAGGAAAAATGTCCCACGCATTATCTGGAGGTCATTGTAGAGATAATTTCATTAATAATTTGGCATTATTATCTCTTTTGGGAGAAGTTTGAAATATATATAGATCCAAAATTTCTCAAATATAAATTCACACAAAATTAGTTGAATATGACCTAATAAAAATGGTTAGAGATGATAAAATACAATAACTACTCAATCCATACCACTCTCGAAATGGAAGATGCTATAAGTAGAAAGGGCCAAGAAATTCTATAATTAATGGGAATTTAAATGTATCTAATCCTTCTACATTTGATGAAGATGGACATGTGAATCATAAATAAAGGAACATCATCAATAATTAAAAAAATGATTTCTCAGACATCTCTTTTGGAACGGATAAATGATGCTAAAAGGAATGATGTGGGAATTTAGAATAATGTGGAAACTTTAAGAAAGGGGAAATCCTCAAAGTTCAATGTTTTTGAAAAAGTAATTTTGAGATTTTGGAAAATACTACGTGTTCCTACAAATACAGAGTTAATGATAGAATATTTTGATGAGACAAATAGTTTGAATTTTTCCCTTCACCTAGAAAACAAAATGTTGTATTGAGATCTCTGAGAGCATTATTGGTGGGATTACAAGAAGAAGATGATTTCTGAGTATAAATCAATGTCATAGGTATGTCAGCAAGTGAAGGATAATAGTAAAATGTCAATGGGGATGATGAAACCATTACCCATAACAACATGGAAATTCTATAGCATCACTATGGACTTTGTCATCATACTTCCAAAGAAATCCAAAAGAAACAATGAAATTTAGGTTATTGTAGATCACCTTACAATGACAACACATATCATTGAAATTAAAGATGATTTCTCAATGAATCATGTCACGACCCGCCTCCCTGGGCCATGAACCTTGTCATCTGACCCCATGGGTCTAATTTAATACCTTTGTTTCCTTCCCAACACACCAGAGGCTATTACTCACAAGGGTCCCTTATCAGACTAATGACTATCCCCACAGGCCTCACCCCAGGGGTCTGTTGTAATACCTTGGTTGCCTTCCTAGCACACCAGAGGCTATTACTCACAAGGGTCACTTATCAGACTAATCACTATCCCCACAGTCCTACACATGTTCTTTCAGTGAGTTTTTTCCTCACTCACACACCCTGGGAAACATCCCAGAAGGGCAACCATCCTGATTACTACTCCATGACAAACATGCTTAACTGTGGAGTTATAATTAGGTAGGCTTCATAAAATATTGTTGCAACTTGTTGACATGGGTAGTAACATATAGAATTTTATGTTTCACTTTTCCAAGGGTGTTACATTATCCACCCCTTTAATGCACAACGCCCTTGTCGTAGACCCCAAGCCTCAAACCCATGCAGTACCTAAGCACTTCGGGCTGGGTATTGGCTCTGATACCATTTTGTCACGAACATCCCTTGGGGCCCATGTCGTGACTACCTCAAGCGATCCTTCCATAGGCCAGGGGCTGGCGACTAGCACCAAAGGAGTAATTCCCTATGCTGTGAAGTCATTGCCTTTATAAAACGTAAACACACAAAACTAGAGTACAAGAGGAAGAAAACACTATATAAAGATATATAACAAGTCTGCTGAAAGTAAAGGGGTCCGGAAATACAAGACCAAAATAAAAGTACAAGGAAAATAAAAACAGGTAAAACTAAAAGACAAATAGCTGGAAGGTGTCTACTAGCTCCTGGATCATCCACCACGGATCCTTCCTAAAGGGTTGGTACAGAAAGCCTCATTATTTCTCCACACTCGTTCGTCTCCTCTGGGTACTATCTCGTCGTGAGGTCGACCTCTGAGTACTATCCAGTCCTCGTACAGTCATCCTCGGTCATCGATGTCCGTCATCTGCATCCAACAAAATGATTTGTGGGGATTGCTCTTGCATGAGTGAGTATAATGATACTCAGTAGGGACCCCGACACCCACGAGGTCTCACAAAATCCAACAAGGATAATCCACAAAGTAATAATTCAATGAATAACCTTTATTTAGGTATATGCACATACATATACCTAAGCTATCATGTAACCCATCTCAGTCATGAGGAAAACAAAGAGGTTATTGAGTCAGCTGACACCATGATTTTCATTCACGATGTCAAAACCATGGCTGCTAGAGAACTCCTCCTCTGTTGAGTATAGTGGGTCTGCCGCTACAACCAAGTGATTCCCACTAACCTTGGACTGCTGAAGTACTCCACCTATTGAGTACTGTGGGCATGCTGCTACATTCAAGAACTTCCCACCATGTTATGCTACTTAAACTAAGAACTGCCCCTCATAGCCTACAGAGATACTCCTTCTGTCGAGTACCGCGGGTCAATCGCTACAACCAAGTGCTCCTCCACAGTGGGTCTGCTGCTACAACCAACCGCTCCCCACTGGGCCATCCGAATCTCTCCGAGTCGATCGATCAACAGTCGTCATGTCTCATCCAGCTACTAGGTCTCTGGAATCCGCTCGCTTGTCACCTGTAGGGTCTGCTCCACGAGACACAAGCCGATACTCCAAGTGTCATGAAGTCTCCCGTAGAAGTATCACAAAGGACCACCACATCATATGGGTCTCAACACAATAGACAACACATCAATCGGACTCCCGATCTGAGAGTTATTGGCATTTAAGTCCCAGGGGACCGGTTGGTTTTGTGTATGAACCATCCCGACCGTAACTCAACTATATCCCAAACTCCCATGGGGTGTACTCAAGGGACCGCTTGACAACGATATTTCCAATGTCGTTGACGGTTCATCAAACAGACGTCCGGTCTGAGATATACTGGCTTTTCCGTTCCAGGGGCCCGGTTTGAGATACGCTGGTTCCAAACCCGGTAGTTTACCAAAGTCATCCAAAACTCACTTAGAGTATCTCAAAACGACCGCTTCGTCGCGAGGGTCCCTGTGCCGCAGACGACACATTGATCAGTCTCACAGTCTTAAAGTTATTCACGTTGAAGTGAAAAGGCCCAGTCCGTCAACCCCAGTGGGCTGGTGGGCCGTGTCAACCCGGTTTTGGTGGGTTCGACCCAGCCCGCAAGCCCACTGGGCTTAACGGACCGGTTCCGTTTCCCTTAAATGTGAATAACTTTAAAAACGTGCGTCTGATCGACGTGACGTCTACAGCACAAGTACCCACACGACGAAGCGGTCCTTTTGCGATACTCTAAGTGAGTTTTGGACAACATTGGAAAATGGATGGGTTTGGAATGAGCGTATATCCAATCGGGCCCCTAGAACGGAAAAGAGAGTATCTCTCATACCAGATGTCCATTTGATGAACCATCAGTGGTGTTGGTAATCTCGTTTTGAAATGGTCCCTTGTGTAAACCCCATGGGAGTTCGAGGTATAGTTGAGTTACAGTTGGGTTGGTTCGTACATGAAACTAACCGGACCCCCGGGACTAAAATGTCAATAACTCTCATATCAGGCGTCTGATTAATGTGTCGTCTATTGCATTGAGACCCCTATGATGTGGCGCTTATTTTTGATACTTCTAAATGAGACTTTGTGACACTTTGAGTATCAGCTTCTGGATCATGGAGAGGACCCTCTCAATGACAAGCCAGCAGATTGTAGTGACCTAGTAGTTGGCGGAGACATGACGGCTGCTGATCAATCGACTATGAATGATTCAGATGGCCTAGTGGGGAGAGCATGGTTGTAGCCATAGTCCAATGACATATGAGCGATTGGTTGTAGCGGCAGACCTGTCGTAATCAACATATGTAGTACCTCTTTAGGCTGTGAGGAGGAGCGCTTGGTTGTAACAGCAGACCCATTGTGGGAAGCGCTTCATTGTAGCAGAATACCCACAGTACTCAATAGGTGGAGTACTTCAGCAGTCCAAGGTTAGTGGGATGCACTTGGTTATAGCGACAGGCCCACTGTACTCGACAGTGGTGGAGTTCTCCAGCCGCTGGGGTTTCGACATCGTGAATGAAAATCCTGATTTGAACTGAGTTAATGACCTTTGTGTTTTCTTCATGATTAAGATGGATACTTGATAACTTATGTATGTGTATGTGCATATACCTATGTAATGGTTATGCATTGAAGTCTTACAATGTGGATTCTCCTTGTTGGATTTTGTGAGACCTTGATGGTCTCGGGGTCCCTACTGAGTGTCGTTATACTCACCCCTACACGAGCAATGCCCGCACCTCATAGTGTTGGATGCAGACGATGAACATCGCTGACTGAGGCTGAGTGTACGAGGAAGGGACAATACACAGAGGTGGACCTCACGACGAGACGGTACCCGAAGGAGATAGACGGGTGTGGATCACTGAGGAGGATTTTTGTACCTACCCTTCATGTAGGAACCATGTTGGATGATCCAGAAGCTACTAGACACCTTCCAGGTTTTTGTCTTTTAGTTGTACATGTTTTCCTTCTCCTTGTACTTTTCTGTTGGGCTTGTATTTCCAGCCCCTTTACTTTCATCACACTTGTTATATAGATTTACTTAGTGTTTTCTTCTGCTTGTACTCTGGTTGTGTGTGATTACATTTTATAAAGGCAATTCCTTTCGAGATTTGGGATTTACGCCTTTGGTTCTAGTTGCCAGCCCCTGGCCTATGGAAGGCGGGCATGGGGTAGTCACGACATGGGCCCCTAGGACGGGTCGTGACAAATCTACTGACATAGATATATATCAGAGAAGTGGTAAGGCCTCATGAAGTACCACTAGTGATTGTATCTGATCGATATCAATGATTCAACTCTGTATTCTGGGTGATTCTACAAAATGATTTGAATACTGAGATGAATATCAGTATATCTTATCATCCTCAAAATGATGTCTAATATGATTGGACTATCCAAACACATGAGTACATTTTGATATCATGATCAAATGACTACAAAATATAATGGGATCAACATCTTCCTCATGATGAGTTCTCTCAGAACAATAGTTTCCACACAAGCATCCAAATAGATTTTTATGATTCCCTTTATGATAAGTCGTGAAGAACACCAGAATGTAGGGATGTAGTTGGGGTGAGAAAACATCTAAGTACAGAAATGGTTGATGAAATGGTGTATGAGGTTAAGACCATCTAGTATCACATCAATACTCCTCAGAGTCGACAAAATATCTATTCTACAAACCATCATCAAGACATAGAGTTTGATGTTATAGACATGGTATTGATCCAAATATCGCTATGGAAGATATTTATGAGATTTGGGAATACGGTAAAGCTTATTAAAAGGTACATTGACCCTTTTAAGATCCTTGATCACATTGAAGTATTGACATATCGATTAGAACACCCCCAAACTTGTCTCAAGTACATGATACATTCCATATATCACTCTTGAGGAAGTACATACATGGCCAATCACATGCACACAATCTAAAGGTGGTACCATTGGATAATGAGTTCACGTATGGAGAAAATCCGTTGATGATCTTGGATCTTTGGGAAAATATTATATGAAATAAAACAATGACTCTCATCAAATTGTTATGGAAAAACAAAAAGTTTGAAGAAGAAATGTGGGAACTAGAGGAAGTGATGATAAAACGTTACCTTCATCTTTTATGGAGTGGGAAAAGAATATTTGGAGGGGAAACTTTTATTAAGGGGGGAAGGTTGTAACGGCCTGAACAATCATGAATAAAATTTGCTTTCAGTTATTTAATTAAATGACCCATAGATATATAAACCACATTGAATTTTTTATTTTATCCAATTGGATTTTATTGACCATTATGTATCATTACCGTTTATAATATAGTCATTGAACAGTTATCACATGATTCGTACAAATAAAAGGTTTAATTAAATCCTTTTTAAATAGACATAGGAGGTGATGACCTCATCTAGTAGACATGGGTCGTACAAAGCTCATCTATCAGAGATCGGGTAGGAGTTTATGTAACATGGATTTTCTCTTGAAAAATCATAGGCTGAGCTTCAACACATTATGCTTGAATAGAATATCCTATAGGAGAAGTGGAAGTTAATATAGATTACCACCTGAGGGATGTTATACAAGCCACCCCAAGAGTCTTTCACCATCGCACACCATACCCTCATGTTTTATGTGGATGTTATACGGTGTTATATAATAAGGTATCTGTTACTTATTCTATAATCCCTTTTATAAATGAAATTCATATTCCATAAATTCATTTATGAGAAATATTTGTATTAAATATATAATGAATTAGATAAATTTTATTTTTGCAAACAAAATTGTACTTTTCAGATATATATAAATTAATATACTAGACTATATTTATATTAATAAATTATTTTCAATAGTGTTATTAGCAAAATAAATTTAATTATAAATGATAATTATATTTATTACTTAATTATTTTACTCTATAAATGATTATGTATTGAGTTTGAAAACAATTTTATTTTTATATGATAAAACATAAATTCTATTTTTAATTAAAAAATTTTATTTGATGAATTAAATAATTCTGGAAATAATTAATTTTTTAATGAAATATTTTAATCAAATTACTTTTATGATTAATAAATGAGTATATAATTTTTATGAAGTCAAATGTAAATTTTAGAGTGGTTTCATAAATGGAATTTTTCAAAACCCACCACTTTTATGCAAATGTCGGTTATTATTTTAAATGTGAAAATTCAAATATTTAGAAAATTATTTAGATAAAAAGTGTATTATTTTTGGATTATGGACATTGAAATTATGCAATGTTGAATTGTTCATAATTTTTGGAGATAATCAATGTTTTGGGTAAAAATTTATTACTGTAAATGTTTTATGACATCATAATGACCCAATAGTGACGTAATGAATGACTATAAAATGGATATTCAGCCAATATATTTTTCACCTTTAAAATAATGTGATATTATGTTTTTTTGATTAATTTTATAAATCATCATTGGACTGTCCAAGACGTATAAATATTTTATCATTTTCAAAATGATTTATTTTAGAGTGTGACTCACCTCCACATAATCAAGCCTAATATTTTAATTTTTTAGACCCATGGTTTTAAAAAAAATTATACCACTCCCCTTTGGCAGAAGCCATGGGAATAAACCAAGGGATGGTTTGTGGTTTGGACTAGTTTAATGTGTAGTTTCGAAAACATAAATAATAACGAATTCCCAATCCATTCTAAAATAATCCCACCCTATATCCCATTACACTCCACTCAACCCATTTGGGGCTCGACCAACCTCATCCCCATTCTCCCTAAAGTCCTACCAAGGAAACCCAAGATCTCAAGAATCTTATCCCAAGCCTTTCAGATCACACTTCCATGTAAGGGATCCTCATTTTCCTCCCTCTTTAAAAATTCAAGCATCTTATTTGAATGTAGTTGTTTTACATTCGAATGGTTATAATTACCTTATTTTATAATAATTCTATTAATGAACATTTGATGTTATTTGAATGAGATATTATTTATCCTCCTTCTTATTTACCCTTAGCTAATCAGTTACTCTTCTAACATTTCGTAAGGGATTTTACACCCTCATCTTTTACTAAGAATTCTTTTCATATTAGGTATTTTAATTTATTTTAAACTTATATTGGGATTTTATATTAAATAACATCCATATATCCTAATATATATATATAAATGATAAGATTTACATTTTTTCTCATTAATACATTTTCTATACACCCATTACCATGCCAAAATTTCACAAGGGATTCCACTCTATTAATTTCCATTCATCCTACTTTTTTATATTATGAATCTAATATTCCATATTTATATGTTGTGTTATGGTGTTACCATACCCCCATACTATATATTTGATGTATTTATGAAGATATATTCATTTAACTCTCATTAATCTCCCCTAGGATCCTTTAACCACACCCATTGCTTTTCCATAATTCCATAAGGGATCTTCAACCCCCCCCCCCCTCTTTTAGAAAACATTGTTTTCATGTTATGTCTTAGAATTTATTTTTTTCATATATTCAGACATTTTATTAAATTTTCCAATTACTGTCTATTTCATGGATAAATTATGAGATAACCCTTAATCTCTTAATTAACCAATCTTATGAATTTCTATTGGATGGAATTATGCTGCCAAAATTGTCCCAAGATTTTCCAATACAAAATCATTGTGTATTGAATACATTACCCATTTCTCTATTAAGGGTATTCACCTTTATGGAAATATAAATTTATAATACTACTAACATGTATGAATTCTAAATTCCTTAATCAGGGAATGACATATTATGATGAATGATTCCCTATTATATGATTCATGTGGCTCATATATGCACCAAAGGAAATGTTTATAAAATGTGCATACTGATAGTACTCCAATTCATTGGGTAATATCTAGTATCATGATACACCACGTATAATAAGGGTTTACTTATGCTAATCCATATTCAATGAGGGTTTAACAATTCTAATTCATGTTCAATGAGGGTTTACTCAGGCTAATTCGGGTGCAGTGTGGGTTCACTCATGCTAATATATATTCTATGAGCGTTTTCTCATTCTAATACCATGTTTTATGTTGATTCACATTTCCATATTAGGATAACAATGATATATCTTGTAATTATGTTCATGTTTATGTTGTTATCCATTGATATGTCTATTTCAAAGAATTTATTGTATTCTTCATGTTATGCCTTGTTTACTCACTTACTGCACATTAAAGTTCACTGATTTCTAATGTTTTCCCTCAGGTTATCCAATGAAATGATAAGTAATAAGGAATATTGTTGTCATGTAAAAGAAGTTTTCAATAAAGATGTATATTTAGTTTTTTATGTTGTAATGTAATGTTTTTATTCCCTAATGATACTAATCCTTTTTATCCTCATAGTTGTGTGAAGTGAGAGATTATGAAATTGATTATGTTAAAATTGTTAATGATGTGAAGGGTTGTTATAGTTGAGGAGAAAAAAAACAAAAGAATGGAACATGAAAATAAATTTAATGATAAATTAATAGAGGATTACCTCTTCATTACTCGTATTTATGGGCATTGGTTTTTATTTTTGGTGAGACTAGCATGTATTGGATGTGGTGAATGTTCTTGGGATGATTACTCGACAGAACGTAGGCAAGTCTCAATGCTTGAGTGGTGTGAAAGGAAGTGGGGTGAGTGTAAAGACCAGGCACCATTTTCCCAGAGCCAGTTCCTTATTACATTACATTGAAAAAATTAAAAGATACAAGTATACCGAATGAATGATTATTTTAGTATATTTATAAATCAATAAACATACATAAATTCAAAATTACAACCTAAAATGAAATACAACATATAAGTTTTATTTGGGTCATCCAAAACTATATTTTTATCCACACAGGTCATCCATTGTTACCTTGTTAATGTACTGATAAATGAAACATAATAAATGGGTGATCTAAAATAATCAATAAGGGTAAAATATAAAAATAAATATATCATAAAAATAAACATTAAGAATGGGGAATAATTGAAAATAACCGCCTTTAAAAAAAATAAACATTAACACATTACGGTGGGAATATTGATGAATAAATATTTCCACAAAAAAACCTAATCATGAGTATTATACTATTCAAATAACCTCATGAAATTTGAATTTATATATTCATAATTAAGAATAATCTATGTCTGACATTATGAAACATACCGTCAAGGCCTCATTCCATACATTAAAAAATGATTAAGGCCATGGCCAAATCTATATCTAAAAAAGGGATTGGCCTTGCCCAAATCCATATCAATTTGTATATTTAGTCCTACCCATGCATAGAGGGGCTATACTCGGCCCAACCAATAACATAATAATTCAAATGTCTTCCTCATATAAATGGTGATAAACATAAACAACATATACCTTCATATAAAAACTAACATATGAAATTTAAATATCATTCCCCAAAAATTAATCATAAACCCTAACAATCCAGAGTATATTGGTGAATAGTTTTAAGATAGAATATCCATATTCAATTTAGTCATAAAACATCATATTAAAAATGGTTTATGATATCATAAACAATTAATCCTAATAATACATAATAATCCGCAAGAGTGTTGAAGAAATTGATGATACTCTTAAAAAATCATCGAGTAATTATTGAGACAAATACTCTTGTACATTTAAAAGAATAGTTCATTATGAAATGTCTCTGTATAAAAACAAAAATGAAGTAAGGTATAATTTTCATAAAAAAAATTATTGATTTTGGAAAGATAATGGTTTATAAAAATAGATTATGGAGTGAATTTGACAACAGGTAACAATATGTGAAATTCCCTTGAACTAGGCTTTTATTTTGTAATGAAATTTGAATGTTTCTTTTAAGACATGTAAATCTCCATAAAATAAAAATGGGTTCATTTTGATACACATATATAGATCATTCAAACAGAATTTATGACTATTACACAATAAAAAATAAAAAATAAATATTTATTAATAAAGTCAAAGTGTAACCAAAACGAAACATGAGGTTTAGGTTGAAAACCCAAACCTTAAGTATGAAGGGGTCCCTAACATGATCTTAATGAATAGAATAATAAAATTTAGGTTCATAAATTAATGAATCCAGAATCGCATCGAAAATTAATTTATTTTTAACAATCTTATTAGGTTTATTCCTGTCTTCTTGATGGGTTAATAGATTAAATTTCACTGTTTTGGTGTGTTTTCCCTTGGTTTTCTTGATTATATTACTAATGTTCTTGTAAGGATATACTTGTATAATAATAAAGGTTTTATAGAGTTTATGTTTTATGTTATTATTGAAAATACATAATATTACATAGTTAAAAACTTCATTTGGTCATTTGGAGTGAAGATGACTCATTATATAAAACATTAAAAACAATTTCTAGGATTAAATGGATGTTCTTGACAACAATGAACTCATTTTGATTTATAAATTAAAACCATTGGTAAAAAGTGATTTTATAACCTTAAATATGTTATAATATATATATTATTTTCTGTTTAAACAATAAAAATGGGGTAACGTTCATAATTGAATATGGTAATAGAAATTCAAAACTCATCATCCTTGAATGTGATAAATTAACACATCATAGATTGTGTTTTTATATCTAGAATAAAAGAAAGGGAAAGGAGACATACTGAAAAATTATTCATTTATCATAAAAATGTTATGGTAAATGTATGGTACTAGAGTAATAATAACATTTGGAAGAAATGATATGATGAAATAAAAAGAATATTAATTAACATGAAATAAATGAAATGAAAATTAAAAATTACCTCTTGAAGTAATCTTCTTTGAGATACTTTTTATGGTAGAGGATTGGACTTTTTAATGGACCATTTGATTTTGTACATGGGGGAGTATATTGGGAGTATTTTATATTATAATTTAGTAATGAAACAAGGCTTGAGAGGAGTGAATAAAAGATGTGGTGGGTGTGGGGTGGGGGGTTATAGTGGAGGAGAGAAGTGTTTTCCATTCATTTTACTCATTATTGTTATATTTTTCTAAATAATACAAATAGTATTGATTCCTATGATCGATAATAGTAATATGTGTGTGTGAGTTCGAACCAAGTGTGAATACTTTCTCCATAATTCTAGTAATATTTAATTAAAACGAAAATTTATATATATGTTAAATTACCGTATTTTACTATTCCTTAAAAATTCAAGTATTTCTGAAAAATCCTAAAAATTCACCCTAAGTATTTTTCTATTTGTAGAATTATAAATTAAACACCATTTTTTTAAAATAAATTTCTATATATTATTAATTTAAATTTTAAATAAAATTATAATTTTTTCAAAAGATATTCTTTTTAAAACTATAATTTATTTTATATCACCTTAAATAAATAATCAAGATCCCATTATCTTATACATGTAATAAAATGAAATAATATAATGATTTACTATACATAAGGGTCATATTACTATTAAAATTATTATTAATAACGGTATGCAACTATAAGAAAATTATGTTTGCCTTATCAAACTCTAAATATTTTACTCAGTGCAACTGTATAAGTCAGTTTTGTGAAATTCAAATCACATAGGTGAAAAAATTATGTTTACAGGATAGGTTATTTCAGTGTGGTTTTTTTTAGGCACACATTGTTTTATGCATTAAATATTAAATTAATGTGGAGAATCTTGGGGTGTTACATTATTCCCTCCTTGAAAATATTTCATCCTCCAAATAAACTAAATGTGACATCACAAAAATATTTTGGTAGTTCTTCCTTATAAGATCCTCATTCACCCATGTTTCTTCAATTTTATGAATTTTCCAAATTATGTTTACCAGTAGAGACATATGATTTCACAACACTAGTTATTTTGTGTGAAAAATCAAAATAGGCTCGTCACATTAAGATAGGTGAGGTTCTAATTTTATTCCCTCAGAAGTGAGGACATGCATTGGGTATGGGATTTACTTTCTCTACAATGAGACATTGAAAACATTTTGTACTTTCGAATGGTAGGTGGAATAGCCAAATATTAGGAAATAAATCCAATTATTTCTATAATTTTATAAGGTCCTTTGTATCTAGGGATAAATTTCCCTTTCTTCTCAAATCTTATAACACACTTCCTTGGATATAATTTTAAGAAAACATGATCTCCCACATGAAACTCCAAATCCTTCATTCGATTATTAGGAGATATTTTCTTCTTATTTGTGTTTCTTTGATTTGGAATTGAATAGTCCTTACATTCATTTTTGTTTTATCTACATCTTCTAGGCCCACAAGAATCCTTTTGACACCATTATCCCAACAAGTCGGTGTACGACATCTCTTTCCAACCAAGGCTTTATATGGTTCCATTTGAATACATTAATAGAATATATTATTGTAGGATAATTACACAAAAGGTAAATATTTATATAAAATACCCTTAAATTCATTTGAACATGTTCTCAAAATGTCCTTTACGGTTTGGTTCATCCTTTCTGATTGGCCATCAGTTTTTTGGTGATAAGCAGCACTCAATCGATGCTCAACATCAAACGATCTGTCAATAATATTCTACAATTTCAATGTAAATCATGGATCACAATCATAAATAATTGAGAGAGGTGCACCATGAAGTCTCACAACATCATTTTTATATAGTCTTGTTAGGCGCTGTAGTGGGAAATCCCCCATTATAGCGAGGAAATGTGTAGATTTTTATGTTCATCTATAATTACCCATATAGCATCATTCATTCTTATTGATTTGGGTATACAATGAAAAAATCCAATGTGATTCCATCCCATTTCAATGTTGGAATATATAGTGGTATCAATAATCCTCTAGCATGCGGTCATTTGGCCCTCACTTGTTGATATACTAAACATCTTAATACATAATAATTTATTTTTCTCTTTAAGTTATCCAACAAGAAATGTTCTTTAAAATATTTGTACATTTTATTATTACACAAGTGTATAGAGAAATTTGATCTATTAGTATAATATAATAACTCCTACATCAGCTCATGTAACATTGGAACACATAACCTCTTAAATATTTTATGAATTTGATCTTCACCAATGAAGTCAACCAACATCCCATCATTCACAACATTATGTTTCTTTTGATGATTATTGTCATCAGACTGTGAATATTTAATTCATTCCAATAAAGACGGTTTGGGCACCCATAAGAAAAAGTATTGAATTTACAACTTCGTTGATAATTCCAATATCCATCATCACTATATCCATGTACAAATAATCATTATCAATCCACTTTTTGTTGAGATGATCATAATCTAACCTGATCAATGAATCAGCTACCCTATTTGCCTATCCTAGGTGGTAGTGTATGGAAGAATATTAACACTTGATTAGTTCAAGCCATCGCCTTTGCCTCATGTTGAGTTATTTTTGTGAGAATATATAGTTTAGAATATTATATATATATATATAGATATAACAATATTATCCATAGAGATAATGTCACAATATCATTAGATAAAATATTACTATTGATAACTCAAGATCATGTGTAGTATAGTTTTTTCGCAAATTAATAATTTCCTTGATTCATAGAAATAATACTATCTTTTTGGATAATTACGGAACTAATTACTTTTATTGATACATCACTATAGGTCCTAAACCCATCTTTCCCCAGTGATATATTTAGGACCAAAGCATTCACTAGTCACCTATTTAATTTTTGATACCTTAATCACATTCTTTTTTCCATTCTAACATAATTGTTTTACGTGTATATTGGGTCATTGTTTTGGATAAAATAGAAAAAAAATGACGAAAACACAAATAATAACTTACTAAACCAAGAAAACTACATACATAAGTTATGTTCATTGGAGTAGAACATTCTTGCCTAGCCTTGGCCTTTTACGGATCAACAAATGTTCCATCCTTAGACACAGTGTGTCCATGAAATGAAACTGATTGAAGACAAAATTTAAAATTGAAAAAATGTACTATATCATTCATTTATTCTAAGAGTCTTAAAAATAGTGTGCATGTTACCTTCATGATCCTCATTTATTTTGGAGCATACTAGTATATCATCAATAAATACCACCACAATGTAATCAAAATATTCTTTGAAAACATTATTAATTATATCAATGAAAATAGAGGGTGAATTAATTATTCCAAAATGAATTATTGTAAACTTGTAATTCCCATACAAGGTTCAAAATGTTGTCTTTGGAATAAATTCTTTCCCCATATGCACCTGATGATATCCAGACTGAAGATCAATCATCGAAATATATTGGGCTCAATTAAGTTTATAATATAAATCATCAATGCATGTTCATGGATACATGTTGTTTATTATTAAGGCATTGATCTTCCTATAGTTAATGCAAAACCTCATAGATCCCTTTGTCTACATAATGAGAAGAATATGGTCTCCCCATGGAGAAAGACATGGGTGAATAACTCCACTATCACTCATTTCCTATATTTTTATATTTAGTTACACTAATTTAATATTGTCCATTCAATAAGGGGCCTTTGATATGGGCCCTGAATCAGGAATTAAGTCAATGGAAATACAGTTTTCTAAACAGGAAGTTGTCCAGTTCAATCCTCTAGAAAAACATCATCATATTCTTGGACAATACGTATGTCATCTATTTGAACATTCTGTTCCTTACACATATTTATTGAATTATCATCCTCCTAAAAAATTTATTTCAGTAGAGATACTTGTTGTGGATATTGGTGAGAATTAGATGGTGATGTTTCTAATCTAATTATATGGGATTACACATCCTCCAAAAAAATTATAACATCCTTCTTCTTGTAATAAATTTTCTCATCATGGTTCTAAAGATAATCAATACCAAGGATTATATCAAATTAAATCAAGGGTATGACAATAATATAAGAAGATAATGCATGTTAATATTATATAATTTAGACAGCTTAACACAACATTGTTATAATGATACTTCCATATGGAGTTTTGACTGACAACTTCCTTACCAAATAAAATTGGAAATATCGAATTTTATTGAAAAATGGAAAGATATGAATGAAATTGATGATTCAAAATCAAATAAATCAATGGCTATGTTTGATGAAACAATTAATTTACCGTATATTGATTAATTATGAACTTCAACATCAGCAGTTTTTATTTCATAAGCATGTGCTTGCTCGCTTAACCTTTTTTGAGGAACATTTCCTAGACACATTAGACAATCATTATCATTTTTTTCCATCTCCCAAAAATTATAGCATTTACCATTAATAGCTTATTTCTTCCCCTAGAAAAGATCAACTTGATTTCAATTCTATCCACACTTGTAGTGCTTCCCTTTTCCTTTTATGTAGGAACTAGGGTGTTATCTTCCACAATTATCAAATGATGGAATTTAATCTCTTCCATTATTTAAAATTTCCTTATTTTTGTTTCCATATTTTTCAGTAAGACTCTTCTTCTCTTTCTGTCCTTTAATATAATAAGACTTAGAGAACTCCTTTTCCATTTTGATAGCACATGATGCTATATATTTTTATGATATGAAAAATTGGTAGACAAGCGCCCACCTAAGGAATGGATTCAGTCCGTCAATGAATCAATCAATCCTTATCCTTGTATTACGTATATAGTCCACAACATGATTTGTTATCCGTGTTATGTAAGTTTAGTACATTTCAACATTCTCATAATCCTTATTCCTCAAATTTAGAAACTGCCTTTCCATATCTTCTCATTGTTCACATGGAATGTATATATCTATGAAAATTTTACTAAATTCACTCCATTCTATGTTTTATATCTCTTGATTATCCTTTGTGTTTTGAATTAGTAACCACCATCCATCAACATATCCCGAAAGGCCATAAAATACCAGGACAATATTCTCCCTTTCGTAACATCCCAAAGGAAGAAATATCTTCAATAAGGAACATATCCACTACTCTACTATGAATAGGTTTGTAGTCACTTCAAATTATAAGAATCTTTATCACATAAAGAAATCTAACATTGCTCTTCTACATTGTGGATCCGAATTCTCCATATAGGTAAGGTAAATGTTCATAATATGAGAACATTTTCCTAGTATAGTTATTTGTTTCTCAGCACCAGTCAAAACTCTTGAGCCAACATCATTATCATACACACGAGGGAAATCCCTACATGGGATACACACATTCATTATGTTTCCATTCCTCCCACTAGGCGCTATTTATAAATAATTTCATACGATATATTAGGTTATGAATCATAATATATAATCTCCATATAGAAAATTAAATAGCATAAATTGGAATTTTATATATGGTTAATCCGATAATAGTAAATATGGATTCCTTGGGGAAACATTTACATTTAAGTCCTTCGTAATGGCATGTAATGAAAATGAGAATTATCGTATGAATATCCCCAGGGAGTGTCAAACCAGGTGTAGATTAAAGCCCATTGTTGTCTACTAGGACACCCCATGTTCAGACAAAAACCCTTTATTATATTTTTCACTCCAAGGCACATCTGTGCCAGAACCACATCCACTTAAAGTATCCAATCATTTTTATATTTTTTAAAAATATCCAGAAAATCAATTCCTTATAAAGAAATCATGGATGTTGTCATATAATTATCATCAAAGACTATTATATAGTTTATTCCGTAATCTATACTTTATAAATCTTATTTACATGTTTTCTACTAAACTTCCTCTGATACCAACCCTAACACCCCAACTGTAGTTTCCCGAAACCGATGCCTTATTACATTACATTAGAATAATTACAAGAAAGATTTATCCATAAAAAATAATTGTTTAGTAGATTTTTAATGAAAATTACATTCATAATTTCAACATTAAAATGTGAAATTAGATACAAAATATATTCTCAACTAGGAAAATCCATAACAATATGTTTATCCATATAGGTATTTCATAATAAACGTCTTCATTTGTTGATAAAATTAATCATATGAAAGGGGTGAGCTCAAATTCTTATTAAGGTTACACAATATTACAAACAATATAATAAACATAAACATTTGGCACGATGAATAATTGAAAATACATGCCTTTAAAAACTATAAATTATAAGGCCTTAAGGTTGGGATGTGAGCTGACTAAATATTTCCACAATAAATCAAAATAATGGGTATTATAATAGTCAAATAACAACAGAAACTATGAATTTATATCTTCATAATGAGTGAAATTCAAATTTCGGAAATTCTGAAACATACCATCAATGTCTTGGCTAAGTCAAATAAAAATTATTTACACCATGGATAAAACAATATTAAAAAATGGGCAAGGCCTCCGCCATGTCCATATCTATTTTTCTCATGAGACCTATAGATGAATTAAGGGGCAATAGAATACACCACCTTTCAAATAAAAAGTCCAATGAATTCCTCATATGAAATGTTAGAAACATAAAAAACATATACATAAATATTGAAAATAACATATGAAATTTAAATATATTTCCACAAAAATTAAGCATAACCACAAACCATTCAGAGTAAATAGGTGAATGGTTTTAAGATAAAAAAATAGATAGTAAAAATAATCATAAAGAATTAAATTAAATATGGTAGATAATATCATTAAATATTAATCCCCAAAATACCATTGAATTAGAAAGAGTGTTGAAACTGATGAAGATGATTTTATAAACCCATCGAGTAATTCTTGAGATAAATAGTCATTTATTTCGAAGAGAAT
The DNA here is from genome assembly GCA_963277665.1 of Viscum album. Taxonomy (NCBI): domain Eukaryota; kingdom Viridiplantae; phylum Streptophyta; class Magnoliopsida; order Santalales; family Viscaceae; genus Viscum; species Viscum album. The sequence goes on along the minus strand of OY728135.1, from coordinate 1,991,235,362 downwards.
ATTTATTTTAGAGAAGTATTTGAATAATACCATAAATGAAATAATATTGTATCATTATAATAAAATTAGTGATTTTTGAAATATAATGGTTTCTAAATACAGATTATAAAGTTCCCTATAAAATCAGTAAGAATTTGAGAAATGTCCTTGAACTTGGCTACTATTTGGGAAGGAATTTTGAAAGTTCTATTTTAGACATGCAACTTCCCATAAAAGAAAAAACAATTGGTTTGTAAATATATGTAGAAAATTTAAAAAAAAATATATGATGAGTACCAAAGAAAAAACAAGAATTGATTTTCTATTAAGAAATATAGAGAGTAACCAAATTAAAAGTAGGGATTGGGGTAGAAACCCATTACCTTATGTCTGATGGTTTTCCTCTCATGATATTAATGACTAGAATAATCAAATTTATTTTCATAAATAAAGGATTCCAAAACCTCCCCATAATTTAATTTGTTTTGTATACACTTAAATGGTTTATTCATGGACTTTTGATGGGTTAAAAGATTCAATTTCATTGTATGAGATCGTTGTCTTTCTTATTGTTCTTGATTGAATTACATATATTCATGTAAGGATAAAGCTATAGAATGAGAATGGATGTATAGAGCTTATTTTATGTGTTATTAGTGAAAATAAAAAAAAATATTCGATAGTTATAAAAATCATTTTGATATTTTGTGTGAAGAAGAATCATTATATAAAATATTAATGACAATTGTTTGGGTTAAATTGTGGTTCTTGATCACAAAAAACACATTTAGACTTATAAAATAATATCTACTGTAGAAAATGATTTTATAACCTTTAATATGATATAATACATATATTTTACTCTAATGCATCCATAAAAATTATTTAATTAACAAAAATGAAGATGGTAATATAAATTTAAAACTCATCATCCTTGAATGTGTTAAATTGACACATATCATATGGTGATTTTATCTATGGAATAAAAGGAGGTAAAATGAGCGATGATGAATAATTATTGCTCTATCATAAAAAAATGGATTACATGTAAGGTACTAGATTCATCATAACATTGGGATGAAATTAGTTGAGTAATGAGAAAGAAACAAAAGGAACTTGAAATAAAAAAAATGAAAAGAATAATTTACCTCTTCAAATATTCTTCCTTAATAGCTTCATTAGGGGAGAGGATTTGTTATTTTACGCGAACAAGGGATTATGGAAGTGGTGGAGGAGCATGGGATGATATTTGAGAAGATTTTAGGTATTACAGAAGGCTTGAGTGGAGTGAAGAGATGAGGGATTGAGGGGGTTTTTTAGTGGAGGAAAGGAGGTTTTTCCTATTATTTTACTCATTGTTTTATTTTTTTTCCAAAGGAAATCGATACTATTGATTATGGTGACCAATAATAGTAATATGTGTATTAGAGTTTTATCCATGTGTTTTCACATCATCCATGATGAAAGGAATAGTTAAATTAAATGATACTGTACATATACCGTAAATTACAATATTTTACTATTCATTAAAATTCATGTATTTCTGAGAAATCAGAAAATTCCCCCTAAATGTTTTTGACAAGTTGAGTTCAAAAATGAATTACATTATTTAAAAATATTTTTTTATATTATTTATTTAATTTTTAAATAAAATCATAAATTATTCGAAAAATAACTATATCAAAACTATATATTGTTTTATATCACCTTCAAAATAAATGATGATCTAATTACCATATAACTATAAAATAATAAAATAATAATATGGTTTAATATTCATATGTTTCATATTAATATTCATTTTACTATTCATATGGGTATTTTTCTATTCACCAAAAATTATATTTATCTTATCAAACTCTATATATCTTACTGAATGTAGGTGTGTATGTTAGTTTTTCGAAAATCAAATCATAAAGGTGAATAATTTTGTCAACATTCATGGTTATATAAAAGTGGTTATTTGTGGAGACTCGTTATTTCATGAATTAAATATTAAATTTATATGTATAATCCTGGGGTGCTATAGTGATGGGTGGTTTTTATAGTGGAGAATAGGTGGGGTTTTCCATTACTTATTAATTATTTAATTATTTTAGCTATAGTTTATGAAAATCCTTGATTATTGTGACATAAAATAGTAATAATTTCATGTGAGTTTAAACTAATGGTTTTATACATTATTCATGATGCAATGAATATATAATTTATCTTATAATGTATTTATAACTAAAATTCCAATATTGTACGATTTAAAAAAATCAACTCTTTCAGAAAAATCCAAAAAATTCACCATAACCATTTTTTTACATGACAATTGAATAAATGAAATCTATTTTAGGAAAATATTTTTCTAAACATGAGAAATATAATTTTTAATTAAATTCATTATTTTCTCGAAAAATACATATTTCAAAAATATAACTTTTTTTAACACTTTCAAATATCAACTATGGTCATATAAAATTATCCCGAAAAAATTGGAAAAAATAGTTATTTAGTAATACATTTTATAAAAAATGAATTATGTTTTAATAAAATTTATTAATTATAAAATTGTAAGTAAATATTTATTTCTAACAAAAATTACCAACACATAGTTATTATGGTTTAAAATATACAGTCCCATTTATATAGTGGCTAAATTATATTTATACATAGATGGGTGATGCTACAATTAATAAGGGTACATAACTATAGATGTTATTCATGTAACTATTCATAATGGTATATTACTATTCATATAATTCATGTTAATATTCCTATGGGTTCATTACTATTCATAAGGTTCAAGGTATTATTCATAACGGTATATTACTTTTAATAAGGATTAAGTTACTATTAATAAGGGTTTGTCACTATTCATAATGGTGAGTTTCTATTCACCAAAAATTAATTTCATTCTATTTTACTATAAATATCTTACCGAATGCATCCGTGTATGTCCTTTTTTCCAAATTAAAAACATAGAAGTTGTAGAATTTTGATTAATGGGTAGGTTATAATAACTTGTTGTTTCGTAGACACTCAATGTTGTGTCAATATAAGTTATCTGGTGAATTTAAGTTATTTATGAGGAAAAATTCCATCAAATCATGGGGTTTCAAAATAATAGTCAATAATTAAATGATATTTTTTATAAAGAAAAATACCATAAAACATGGGGATTCATAATAATAGTGAATATATTCATAAAATAATTAATATTTTTCAAAATAATTATAATGTTTAATATAATTATTATTATCTATTCAAAAGGATGAATTTTTTAATAATCAAATACATATATTCATATTATAATATTCTTTAACAGAAAATAATCCTGTAAAATAGATTTTATTAGCACATTAATTTAAAATTATTTGGAAAGGTATAAATTTAAAATATAAGTATTTTTAATTAAAACACTTAATATTAAATTATTATTTTTCATAATTTAATGTATTTAAAATTATAAAAAAATTACTGGGGTGTTAGAGTATATGTTCCTTAACTTCTAATTATATTTCAAATTTCATTAATTCAACATTTATACAGATTTTGTTATGGTTTCAATGTTATTATATGTGATTTATATTATTTAAAATTACTAAAAGAAAGGTGAAATACCATTTGTAAAATATTTCACCATTACATTATTCCCCCTTTTAAAATTTCTCCGTCTAATTTTTTTTGCATAAATAGGTTATGGTAGTTACCCTAAATTACCACTTCTAGTTACCAAGAGGCATCATCAAACATGGGGTTCCTCGAAAAGACTTTAAAAATTTAGGTTGTTTTTTTTGATAGAAACTTATCTCCTTAATCCATAATATTCATCCGATCCTCCTCATAAGAGAGATCAACTTCCACCTGTTCCACCTCAGAGTTCAGAAGTTGTGAGCGATCTATTATGTACTTCATCAGGTGTGATATGTGGAATAAATCCTGAAATTTACCCATATTCCATGGATGTGGAAGCCGATATAACATTACTCTGATGCGATTGAGGATCTCAAAGGGGCCAATGTACATTAGTCTTGAATTCGCTTTCTTTCCAAATCACATGTCTCTTTTCCATGGTGATAATAAAAGGAAGTCTTTATCATAATTGTCTTACTCCATGTCCATTAGATGGTTGTCAACATACCTCTTGTTACAGTTCTTAGGAGCTTTGATATGTTGTTGGATGTATTGAACATTATCCATCATATTTTTCACATGATCAAGTTCCAGTAGGTTTCTCTCACCAACTTCATCGCAATAGGTTGGAGTTCTACATCGATTTCCACACAGGGATTCATATAAAGATGTATGAATAATCACGTGGAAGATATTGTTTTATGAGAACTCAACTGATGGGATATGTGGATCACATCATCCTATTAATTATAAATATTACACTATTTTCATATCATCATGTTTCTAATTAGAACATCATGATAGGCCATCTGTTTTTGGGTGATAGGTCGAGATGAAATTTAATTTCATACTCTTGGAATGTGGAATACTCCGCTAGAATATTGATGTGAAAAAAGGATCATGAACAGAGAAAATAAAGTGTTCAACTCCATGTTTTCTTTCTAATCCCTTAAAATATATCTTTTTATATTTTTCAAGATATAGATTATTTTGAATGTTAATTAAGTGGGCAGTCTTGGTTTGTCAGTCCAACACAAACCATATCACATTATTTCCATTACTTGTCTTCATTAGATTTGTGACAAAGTACATATTGAAATTCTAACACTTCTATATGGGAATAGTGAATGGTTACATCATCCCTTTGGAATTCAATGTTATAGATTTAACATTCTGACCTAACCATCACTATGAGATATACTCTGTAATCTTCTTATTTTTCTTGTCCCACCGTAAGATGTCTTAGAAATCATGATACATCATGGTAAACCCCAGGATTGATAGAGATTGATGAGATATTTTAATTTTCCAATAACCATTTATTTATCCCAAGAGACGGTGGAACAAAAATACTCACTCCAAACTAAATCACACCATAATCATTGATATGAAACACTTATATATTACCTTTCATTAATGCATTAAACTTATTTTACAACTCTAAATTATTGGTTTGTTCTTCCTAAATTATATTTTGGATAGATGGTTGAGATATAATTTTGTTATGGTTTCATATATTCCTTTCCATTATAATTTACAAATACATCAATTTCATTTTGAAGATGACAGGGTCATTCAGAATTCACAACATTGGAAGAGAGTGAAAATATTTGTTTCGTAGAGCATCGGATACCCTGTCTGCCTTATTAGGGTGATAGAGAATAGAAAAATCAGAGCCTTTGATTATCTTGATCCTTCTCATTTTATTTATGTTGGTATCTTTATATATATATACATTATGCTATTTTTATCAGAATGTAATTCACACTTATCACCATAGAGGCACTACTGCAAGATTTTCATGGAAAAAATCAAACCTGCTAGCTTCAAATCATGAATCGAGTCGTTCTGATCCTACATCTTCAATATCCATGAGGCATTGGCTATCTCATTATCATTTTTCATTTGTAAACAACATAATAACGTAGTTGAAGTATCACATTATATCAAAATACTATCTCAAATTTTAGATAATGTGAGTATAGGTGTAGAGATCAGCCTTCTGTTTAGCTCCTTGGAGCTTTCTCTACAATCATCTATCCATAAATAATTTACCACATTCGTTTATAACATAATAAGAGGGATTGAAATGCATGAAACAATTCTCACAAAATGATTATAGTACCATGCTATTCCATGATATTTAAAGATTTCTATGACTGTAGAGGGTCTAGTCCATACCCTATTCACATTTATTTTTGAAGGGTCTAATGAAAATCCATCACTTGTTATCACATGACCAAATAATGTGATTTGATACATCCCAAAATAAAGAATTTTGAACTTATAATAAAATTATACATAATTATTTTCAATTACACAAGCCTTATATGTTCTTAATATTCCTTCCATTACAAGGAATAGATGAGAAAATGATAAATACACACTTCAAAAATGTTTAAATGTAATGTCTAACGACTCTATTAATTAAATCCCAAAATATTATACGGTGATTAGTATATGTAACGGTTGTTTCTATAAAATCATAGTGCACATACCTAGAAAAGAATATAGTCATATAAATATCTTCCTTCTTCACCGTTAGATGATGATATCTGTAACGATGATGCACCATTGAGATGTTTTGAGCTCCTCAAAGTAGATCAAACCATTCATCAATCCATGGAAGATGATAAATGTTCATTATGGTGATAATATTGAGTTATCTATAGCCAACACACAAGTGAATTGATCCATACATCTTCTTGATAAATTGTACTGGTGCACCCAAAGATAATGCACTAGGGTGTCTGATCTATTTTCGAAATGATATTGAAACTAGTTCTTTAACACCTCATCTTCAATAGAAAAAACCAAATATGGATACATTTAGATAGAAGTATATTGGGTATTTAGTTCTCTTCAGAAACCAGCCTCAGCATCTGGTGGATGTTTTGGAAGCATTTTAGGAAAAACATCAATTAATTCCCCCTTGATGGGAATTTCCCCTAGGTTGATAACTTCCGTTTACTAAATCATTTGAGTGAGGTATGATTATTCAAATGAAATCAGCACCCAAACCATTGAAAGACATCCAAAAATATATTTATGTTCTTCCTCATATTTTTAGAGGATAATATGATGTTTTGAAATATTTCATTATGTTTTCATTTATCGATATTTGATGTGTTTTCTATATATATAGAGGGAATCCATCCTCAGTATAGAATCAAATTTTTCTAAGGTAAGTATCACATGATTTTCTGGAGGATTATTTGTACATATTCAAATATGATAAGATTCCAACACTTGGGTTTCAATGACTGAACCATTATATGTTTGAACATATATCTCAACTACACAGATTTTGGGCTTAGTTCAATAGTTCGATCAATTGTGCAAGATAAAACAGAATGTGTAAAACATGAATGAAATAATACATATTCAATTCATGATTGAATAGGAAGTTTATCTTATACAACCTGATTTTATTTCTATACATCATAAGTATTGACAACATAAGACTTTTCATAATCCATTTTCATTTGTGGATACCTATTTTTATTACGTTCAATGACTCAAGGTTTATTGAACTGGATTCCATAGATCCATTTCTCTCTACAGTTTTTTATTAGACCATGGGTGGTGCTCTCATTATTACACAACATTTTCCTTCTTCCTCATGTCTTTTAAAAATTCATATTCTTTTTGGAATTTTATCCGACACTTAAAGAATTTTTTCATTGCATTGAGATAGTTCCCATGATGCTTCTTCCTTCATTTTTGGAAAACTTGTGGTTGAGTTTTAGTTCTACATTTATTTATAGATTCTCTGACATGAAACATAATATTTATTTTATTAACACCATAGACATGGGACCATTATAAAAAAACCATATACACATTTGGATAACATAAAACAACTTCTGCAAACTCCTAATGTATTATATTAAATGAACCTTTCAATGGTGTGGTTTTAAACAACTAAATAATGTATCATTTTTTATCATTTTTTATAACAAAATAAAAATGATACCTTTCAAGACAGGTGAAATTATATTTTTAGGTTGTGAACGATTTCCCATCAATTATATTCAAGTTTATGAATTCTATACCCATCTTTCAATAAAGATTTTGAGGGAAATACTCGTTAAAACATTACCTTAATGTCTTTTCAATCTATCTCAACAATTTCACCCTTTGGCTTGGTGTATATAATCAAGTACCACCATTGATCAACCTATCCATATAGATCATAAACAATGAGATTCACCATCTTAATCTAAGAACAATGAATAATATAAATGATCTTCTCCATTTATTTGACCCACTATTCCACAACTAGTGGATCGGAAGATCCTCTAAACGTCTGTGGTCATTGAAGCATAAAACACTCAATATTTAATTTTCCACTCATACATGAAGGTAGATGTTTCATATTATTTATGATATTGTTCATAACATGATATAGTTGTGTAAGAATGACCCTGGAATTTTGGACTCCACCACCCATATAATTAGGGTTGTCATTTGGTCAATCACATCATTATTCCAAACATAGTTTTTTGGCCATGTTTCTCCTATTTCCACCATTTTCTAATGTAGAAAAGGTTAAGATGATACATAATTCAACAAGTCATCAATAACTTATCCCTTAGTAAAATTAACTATAATGGATTATCTAGTGGGGTTGTTATATTTAGAATGTTCTAAAATAATGATTCATACATTCTTACATACACTTAGTCTCATACTAAGGGTTTTTATTAAGGGTCCCTAATCTTAATTCACAAATTAACATATCCATGCTCTCATACCAACTATAACGACCCTATTATTCATACATTATTACTACAACATTTAAGGATAAAAAATATAAAAGAGTTAAAAACTATGATTAAATGTATTAGTGTATTGGGAAAATTAAGACCATAATGTTCTTATACAATCTAAAACAAATACAATTATTTAATTCATTTTTCTCTATCTTCATGGATGTCTTTTCATTCTCTTTATTACATGTAATCACCTGATGATATATATAAATAAGGGACGAGATAAAATCCCATAAATAGGATAAATAAGAAAATTAAACAATATAACATGGGGTGAGAATAATCCTTATCATAACAAAATTTTCATAGGATCATAATAAAGAGATTAACCATTAAGAAAATGACTGCAATGTGGAAATTCCCAATAATGAAACACCATGTCTTAGTTTTCAACTACCAAACATTGTTGTGAACAATTATAGAATAATGATCATGCATAAATTCAGTTTTTCTCATTACATACATCAAAGTACCCAATGTGTTGGAGATATATTTAATTCCGAGCGCACCTACCATGTCCTATAATTTACACTCCGCTATATAATTCTTAGCACACATGTCACATAATAACAACTATAATATCATTCATGACACATAGAACATATATACATTTTTAACGCAAAAAACCCCATGGAAATTGAATTGGATTAACACAAAAAAACCCCAAACGAAAGTGTAAATAACATACTCGATATAAGAATCATTAACCTTGAATGAAAATGAAACAATCTTGAGAAGTAAACAGTTTTTTAAGAAAAGTTTTATTGGAAAACATTGTGTTACTCATAAAATCTATTTTAAAACATTCATATACAAAATATTTTTTATAAATTAATGAAGAAATTATATTTAAGGATTATCTATACTAAAAATGGGGTGAGGGAGGGAACCCCATGAGAAAAAAGTGTTGGGTTTGAGAATTCCACTTACATTATGTCTGAAAGAATACTTCACAGTAATATACTATATGATAAATTTATATAAAATAATTGTCAAAAATAGAACAGTTTATACAATTTTTTTTATGAATTTTATATTCAGTTCATTTATGAAATTTTCAATGAGATATAGAGTTTAATTGCATCGTCCAGGAGCATTAGTTTTGTTGGTGCTTATGATGGGTTCACTTGTATACATGAATGGAAGTTCATGAAAAATGAGGATAAATATCCACAATTGTTAATATATGTTTGTAATGAACGTTTATAATCATAAATAATATTCGGAAGATTAATATGTAGATAAAATTTGATGAAGATCATTTTGGGTTAGTTTTTGTGGGATTTCGATCATAATGAATTTGTTTTGATTTATCTTTATATATTACATACATCAGATAGTTAAAATGATAAAAAAAAGTGTCATAAAATACAATTTAGAATATTTTTTTCAACCATCTAATGGTTTTATTAACATCCTTGATGGAATGAAAAGTAAAATTAATACACATCGCCCATGATGTCTGTAAATTGACTCTTTACAGGAGAAAATATAATTTTATGAATAAATGTGAGAGAGATAGAAAGGAATATGATGATGGAACATCCACTAATAAGATAAAGTTACTGTATATATAATATAATAGAGTTATCATGCCTCTTGGAGAAGATAAATGTAGGATATGATAAGAAAATGAAATAAATTTAACATATACTTAAAAGTAAAAGGAAGAGGGTTTTACCTCTTAAATGTATGTTCCTTGAGAACCTCATTAAGGAAATGGTTTTGTTCATTTGATGAGACAAAGATATTATGAATTTGAGGATGAGGATAGGGAAGAGTATTGGGAAAAAAATTGAAGGAAGAATAATTATATTTCTAAGGGGAAGAGGGTGTGTGGGGTGGTATTTATTATGAAGGAGATGTGTTTTTTCTCATTATTTAATTCATTAGATTATTATTTTTTACAATACAAGAAACTTTTTTGATTATTAAGACTAAATAAAAAAAAGATCATGTGGGTTCCAACCAATTTTTCTTACATTAGTAGTGAATCAAGTAATAGTTTATTTAACTTATAATCTATATATAAGATAAATTACCATATTTATCTCTTCACCAAAATATAAAGTATATCTGAAAAAACCCAAAAAATAACTATATATATATATTTTAAAGTGTACATTTAAGAAGAGAAAAACATTATATTAAAAAGATTTTATAAATATGTGTAATTTAATTATTAATTCAAATCACCATTAACTAAGAAATTACATATGTTAAAATTATAACGGATTTTATAACACTTTGAAAAAATACTCAATGTCTCATTAAATTCTCCTAAAATCATAAGACATAAAAATATTAATTTATGGATAAACTTTATGGAAATAAATTTTATTTTAAATTATTGAATTAATCATGAAATTATAATTAAATATTTATGAATTATAAAAATCCCAACTATAAATTTAAAATTTTGAAAACATTTATTTACATTGAAATTTATATAACTTTAGAATAATTTATTTTAAAATATGAAAAAAATTTATTTACACCTTCATGGATGATGTCACTATTCATTTGGTTTGTTTACTATTCATAAGTGTCATATTGCTATTTCTAAAGCTATGTTTCTATTTCATCAGTATAAATTTGTTATCATCTAGAATTACTTCTTATATCATTAATTCCTTTTTTATCACAATATTATTATAACCTATATGTGATTATATATGATTTATACTATATTAAATTAATACAAGACATGAGAAATTCTATTAATAAAAAATCCATCAATACATTATCTATTTTCTCAGTTCGGTCTAGAAATATTGAATATGTTGTTCTTATTTATTCCTATGCCCAATTCAATTATTTCAGAAATCACAGTTTGGGATCTTCTACTTTATTAAATTTAGAATCGTATCTTTGATCTTTTATTACTAATTATTGACTTTGAATACATAATCTATCCTCCTCTTTTTATAGACACGGTATAATGGTTTAATTGGGCTTCTGAAATGGTATTCCTATTTCACAAAATTTACCAAATCATTAATAATAATTAATGTATGGATATCTCATTTACTTTTGAAAAAAATTTCTGACTAATCAAATATCATTCATTTTTTGATATCTCTTTGACATTATCAATATCTGTTTGAATCATAAAATCTCTAGGATTTCTGGATCTATATTTAACTTCTTCAAAGCCTCAGACATTCTAACTAATATTCCATACGATTTAGTTTCTAAATCTTATTTCTGAATACAATTTAATTATTATGATAAATTAATTTACCCACTCTGATTTTATTTTCCCTCTTTTGAAAAATTTGAATTGAATATATTTCAATATGTTTCACTAAAACATCTGAATGACTATATTGTTGTTAGGATATTCTCATTATGATGAAATCACATGCTCAAAAATAGCATTTTATTATATTGAACTACATAAAATGTATGAAGGAAACCATATTTATTCCCAGTAATATTATAAAAACCAATTCAAATTCATATTTATTCATTACTATAGGGACAATATATTCTTTCAAAATTCTTGACCCGCTTCAACTTCTACTTTTATGAATATGATGCCGACGATCATGCATAACCTAAATTAAATTTTTTTACTGGTTACAATACATATAAAGATCATTCTACTAAAATATAAATCTTTTATATTTTGGTATTATCGAAAACTAATTCGTTCGATATTTCTCATTACATCATGAAGACCTCCAAAAAACATATAAAAGGAATGTAATGACCTAAGACTAGAAAGCTATTACATTAGTGACATCCTTCATCCATAAACGTTTTCATATAAGAAATAATTTAAAATGACATTGATAAAATTGAATATAATATTTATCATCATCTATCTTAAATTATTATGTTTTATGACATCATATTCTTTCAAAAACATTCTTTCATTCCAACCAGCATCAATATGATTTGCCTGGATACAATTAGCTACATATATTCTCCACCTTTCATTAATCATGACATCATCACCAGATTTAAAATATACTAATGATTTATGGAAAACAAAAAAAACATAAAATCATTATCTTACTTTCATTGTAACCATTAAGAATCTGATTCTCTTCTTCATTACAATCTGAACCTTATTCCTAACTCATGGTGGCTCTAATGAGCCTTTTCATCTAGAAAACATATTCCCAATTTGATGGGATTTCTTAATAATTGAGAGCCAAAAATTATTAATATATTGGTCAGTCTGATCGCGCTAATATTTATATCAAGTGAGTTTATTTCTTACCACCAAAAACCAATGAATTCATCTATGATAAAACATTTTCCAAATTATGAAAATGAGTCCAATCATCATGCTAATGGATATCGATTGAACTCTATTATTTACACACAACATTACATAGTAAATATATCCATTTATTTTCTCAACATAATCTTTTTCTTCAACACAATCAACATATTAAACTATTGAAAACAAATACAGTCGAAACACAACTTGGTTATAACATTCACCCCTTTTTTGATTATTGTAAATTCGAATTACTGTTATGAACAATCAATTATATGACATACCAAAAAATGTTTTTCATTTATCACATTTAATTTTCCTAATTCTTTATTTCTCCCCATATTTCTTATCTATCCCCATTTACATTATATATACCCCTTATTGGAAATCTATTTCAAAGTGGTCATCATTATAGGTTTTCCTTTATTTAAAATTTATATCTTTTTTTAGGGATGGGAATTTATATCTCAGAACCATTAAATTCTAATTCAGAAAAACAAAATTGTCACATGAGTTTCTAAAAATAGACTTTTAATATAAACTCTATGTCTAGGTGTGAGAATGATGTGTATAAAACATGAGAGAATAATCGAGTTTATCAATTTTATCCATTAAACAACATTCCTATAAATACATTTTCGATCTCTTTAAAATTTATCATGACTGGGGAAATAATTATACAATTTTGCTGAAATAAAAGTAACCTGCACCCATGTCAACAAAAATTCCCGATGGTTTATGTGTATAAATACATATGATTGAAAAACAAACATATTTTTGGTAACCCCGTTACATTATTTTATATGAATAGTTAGATATTCATAAAAAACATCATAATTTCTACTAATTCAATTCTCTATAAGTTATTATAACTATATAAAAAAATTTGGGAAAAGAAATGAAACTCAGTTGTTTCTCATAATCAACAATTGGTGAGGGAGTCACCTCTCGGTACTGAATTTTTCTTCTTTCTCTTGGAATACACATAAGATTTTTTTCTTCCTTATATTTATCCATCTTTGATTTTTTCACTATTTTCTTCTTATTAGTATAATTTATTGATAATGATGTTGTGTTGTCTTAAAATTTAGTACAATATTTATTACTATTTGATTGTAATATATTCTTCATGTATTCTTCCTCTAAGAGAATTATAGTTAAACTAAAACTGTTAACATTCTCAACATTATCAAATTATTTTTCTTTAAATCAAATTCTATTTATATATTTCTATAAACATTGTTAACATTATTAGAATCCCATTTCATGACAAACATAGCATGATTATATTTCTCAATGTTCAATGTATTCTTCTCAGAAATCTTCTGAACATCTTTATTTGGATTATTATTTGAGAGGAATATCTCCCCCTAAAATGATAAAATCTATAAATTTTGAAAAAGTAATAATTTTTTTCTTTGGACTAACAATTATTACCCATGTGTCTAAATCCTCCAAAATTCCATTAGTACCCTTAGAAGGAATATGTTTGACAATATCTTCCTTACTTTCTTAAATTATTGACATGTTTCTGAAGTTCCTTTTTATCTTTATTAAATTTTTTCCAACTAAACATTCTATTATCAATAGTGTTATTTATTTTATATTTTGTTTTCTCTTTTATGCTTATAAATGATATAAGTTATAGAATCATTTTCAGAATCATTATTTTTAGAATATTTTGACTTCGTGACTTTGTTGGTACTGACCATGTACAGTACCATCCCAGTATTATTCATCTAAAAACCATTTCAATCATTATTATTATCCCTTTAAGGTAAAATAAGTTGGTCCTCTTATGTTTATCCTAATGATAACTTTCCACATTTTGAGAGATAGAACTATCAAAACCTATAACCCTCTATTCATCTTTAGTTTATTTTTTGGACATGCTCCAACAATTTTCCTCATTTCATTAACATTTACTTATAGATGCTAATAAATATTATTTTCCCTCTCAAGAGGATTCATAGTGTCATTAAATACATATATTATTATGAAATTATTAGAATAGAAACATTAATGATTTTTTGTTAATGATTATTCAATTTTCCACATCCTGAATTCTTTCTCAATCGTCCCTATAATTCTTCTAAAAACATTCCATTATTATTTTAGAAAAAAATATATTTGAATTTATTCATCATAATAAATAACTCTTGCTTCCAAATATTCCTTATTTAAATATGAATGTATTCTCACTATAATTCTATGTGTGTTTTTTTAGATTTATCTTCACTAATATCTTCATTTGAAAAACTACGCTAAATTCTTAAAAAAGTCCATCTTTAACTATTTCTATTAATGTGTTTTGTTACACCACATTTTTATATTATTCACTATCATTATCCATAGAAAAAATAATATCCTTTTTCATTTTATAACTTTTTATCTTTTCTCATTGAATATGATTTTTTGTTATCATCTTTTATATCAAGGTCCTCTTGACCTTATATCATCTAAACCATATTCTTTTTCATTAAATTTTTATTTATCACTTATTTGAGGAAATATGGAAACAATGTTCCCAAATACATAACATATATATAATTTAATGGGATATTTCACATTATAATTTATTATAACTTTTTTCAAATATTTATAAAATAAGGATATAATTTATTCAAAAATTATACATCACTAATTTTTAGAATTAGAATATATAGCTTCTTCTTCTTCTTCAAAATAATTCAAGGGATTTTTATTCTTACCATCATTTTAAAGATATTTAAATATCATCTTTTGTTTTTTCCTTAATATATTTATCTCTTATAATCTCTTATGTGACGACGGTACTAAAAAATCATCAAGATATAACATATTAGGATTTATATATTTCAATATATAAAATTTCACATAAAAAAATGTTAGAATGTAATATTTTTATATTTTCATGAATATTATAATCTTCTTACATTTCACCAATGCATCTCATAGTTCTCAAAATTTCATTCACCCAGGAAACAAATTCACTAGCATAGTCATACTCATCCATTATTTTATCTTTGTACATGAATCATGATATTTTTAATTTTTCCATCTTCAATATTATATACCCTTTAGTGATTTTTTCATCTTATGTAATATATATTTGGAAGTGGAAACTCCTATTAATATTTGAAAATCACATTCAGAAAGAGTTATAAAAAGTCATTAAAAAATTTAGATCATTCTCATGGTTTCCATTATCATTTTTTAGATCATTCTCAATATGAGGAGGAAAATCATATGTATCAGATTTTGAAGAAACATAACTGTGGGAAATAAGATATGGAAGCATTAATCTTCTCAAGATATAATAATTCCTATCGATTATGATTAGAATCCCATTAATCTTCATTGATCCTAAATTATCCATCAAATATTCATCTCACAAATTTCAAACAATATTAAATGAATGTAATATTTATTCTGATATCACATGATATTTCACAAATAGGATTCATGTAACAGTAGGAGGGGTTAGGGTAGATTAGTGATATCTTTTCCATTTTGGTTTTCTTACTAATGAAATAACCTTCGCCTCTTGTCAATGATTTAATTCCCTGTAGAAAAAAAAATCATACACACTTATAGAGGAACACAAGAATTCACATGGTTTACTACTCCACAAGGGAAGCTACATCCTTCAAATTTTTTGGAATTAATATAATACCACACAATTTTTATGAAAACTATCCATTTTTTGTGGAATTCTATTAATAGTACATGCCCATAAATTTATGTATCACTATGTAAATAATCCAATGATGTGTGTGTATCTTAAAGATAAAAATGTGTAATACCATTTTTTGAAAGAAACATGATTCG
This sequence comes from Viscum album, assembly GCA_963277665.1. NCBI lineage: Eukaryota > Viridiplantae > Streptophyta > Magnoliopsida > Santalales > Viscaceae > Viscum > Viscum album. The sequence continues at coordinate 1,991,218,943 of OY728135.1, read as the reverse complement.
ATGATTCATAATCAACATTCATAAATACAATATTTAGAAACTATGCTTTATTTTCTTAACTAGAAGCAGGTAATAGCTTCTTGATCTTCGTAATGATATTCATCCCGATTTCATAGTTTGATACCCAAGTATGATTTCTAAAAAAGGAAAATAATAAACATTTATAATACCACAGAAAAAATTATTTACATCTTCTTTATAATTCAATAAATACCAGTCTAATTGCTCAATCTAACCCAAAAACTCCATATATGATACTCTTCATTCTTATTATTATTCTCTCCCGATAACATATTAATGAAAAAACAATCCTAAACATTCTTTGTTTTTAAATTTTGGTATTTATCTCTCCCCATTCACAAGAATTTTATATCATATAATACCCAATATAATGTCTTACATTTATATACACACTCAAAATATTTTAGAGGGATTCTAAAAAGGTTTTTCCTCTTCAAAAAATTTAAGAAATATTTAATATTCCGTAAATATTAGAAAACTCTATATCTTATTCAGCACCTTTTTGCTTCATCAAATATCATTGATTTTATGATATCTGATTGATTTCTTCAATAAATTATAGAATATTCGAATCTATATGATTTTAAAATATTTTTTTACATCATGAAGGCATCAGATATTCTCTCTAATATTTAGTGGGAATTAGATTTCAATTCAGATTACAATTTTTATATTTTGGTTTTTTCATTACGTTAATTGAATTTGGTCACTCTGATTTTCTTGACCAACTTCAAAATAGATAAGAACTGAAGATATTTAATTATGTTGCTCTACAATTCTTGGAGTACTATCTTCTCATTCCTATTTCCTTATTATGATGAAAGCATATGTTCAATATTTTTTACATAATTAAATTGATTTGAATCAAATGTAATAATGAATACATATGTCGTCTAATTATTATTCTCAAAACCAATTCTCAATATTTTTACATCATTTCAATAAGGACATCAGATTGTTTCAAACACTCTCAATTTATTCAAGTTCTTCTTTTTGAGAATAATATAGCATCTATTTTTCAACAATGAAATTGTTTATCATATATAATTACAATACTTATCATATTCATTATTTATGGATATAAATATTTTGTATTTTCATCTGAATGAAATCTAACACCTTCTATTTCACTCATTACGGTTACGTAAACCTTCACAACCTTCAATCAAATCTGAATACATATTTTGAGACCTGAAAAATTTTATATCAGCAATATTTATATTCTAAAAAAAATTTCTTATACACATGTGTTACTTTATGATTTTGATTATGTTGAAGATCATATTTAGCATCATATATCTTGCATTAATTTTTTATACAATTCTATTCTTTCATCAATGTTCTATCTATCCAACAACCCTAAATACAATTGGACTTAAAAAGACTGGAAGAGACTTTTCTTCCCTTTCGTTCATCATGCTAGAATCATAAGTCTTAAAATATACATATGATTTTTGAGAAATAAAAAACCATAAATCATCATAATATTTCCCCGATATACATGATAAATATGATTCGCTTCCTCAATTTTATTTAAAACTAATTATGAAACAAAATAAATTCTAATCGGACCGTTATTCTATAAAAAACCATCCCAATCTTTTTGACATTCTTAAGCACTGTGAGTTTGATATTCTGAATATGATGGTTAGTCCAAACCCAAAAAACATTTTTTTAGGTGAGGTGATTTCATTCCTTAAAAAAGAAAACACATATGAAACAAACATATTCCTGATTATGATGGTAATTCCAATATTGTTGCTAATGATTCTTGATCCAATTCTTATCTTGACACACAAGATTCTTCATACTATATTTCTATTGATTTTATGAACCTATTTTTTTCATAAACATAATCAACATTATAATGTATTGATAGAAATACAAAATAAAACCAAGTCAAAGGAATTAAAAGATCATATTAGGTTATATAAGTATTTTAATTATTCTATGATATATTTAAAATACATTCATATTTACTATACATTATGTTGTAATGAATTTGAAACAAGTGGAAATTGTGGAATGTTTATCACATCTAACTTTTAAATTTTTGGGAGATAATCCATATTCCCTCTTTTTTCTTTTTTATAATGTATATAATAACAATCAATAGATTTTATGATGATTATAATGAATATTAGGTTATGTTATATATTTATAAAATTTTCTCACTTTCATTATTTTTTGATATGAATGTTACCAAATTGGAATGGGTTTTATGTCACTATCTCATTAATTATCGAGACAGTTTATAATAAGATTACCGTGATGAAATTTTAGGTTATACCCATAATGAATCTTATGTATTAAAATATAAAATGGTTAATTATAAATATAAAATGTTTTTTATCAATTAAATCTTTTTAGGTAATCATGATAGGGAAGGAATATTTTTAATAAAAACTCACATTATTTCATTGGACAATCAAAAATATATTTTTTTATTTGATCATATTTTTTATAATGGTATTGAAGAATTATATTACTATGTAAATATGTTATTCAATAGATTTTTTACACATGATTAAATTTTTTTTAATGATTTAATATAAAACACCAAAAAAAAATTTATGAGGTAATTTTGTTTTTTTAACAAAAAATGATAATGTAATCATTGATTTTTCAGAAGTCATATGAAGAAAATTTATCACCAACATGACAAATAAATGTTTTGATTATTTTATTAAATCTTTTAAAAAAAATCCATTGAAAATATCACCCATTATATTTTTTTTAATTTCTAGATTTTAAGGAATCGATTAAAAAATGTGAATGAAATTTTACCCCTAAAATATTACATAGATTATTTAAGAAATTTTGATCTAAGATGAAATATATTTATGTGGAATAAGTTTTAATTGGAATATGATCCCATGATATCATCCTTATTCATTATATATATGTATTTTGATAATAATGATGGTATTTTTATAAAACCCATTTCCTATCCAATCGGTTATCCTATGATGAATTATTGAAATTCTTATGAAATGCGTTTTCATTTCCATAATTTACAATGTCATAAATCTATGAGATGATAATAAAAACCATTTTGTTTAATTTTATTATGATATATTGTGAATGTTTTATGATATTATTTACCAAATATAAAGGTATTATGATTATTCGGTGATTGGTCCAAAAATTATATACCCCTCCAATGAATGTGTTAAAGATGAATACATCATGAGAAATTATGTACTGGAATGGAGAGTACACCAAATTCATTTGGAAGCTCGATCTATAATGATATTCTAGGGGGTAATCCTTGAATAAGGATATGATGGAATAACCAGTGAAACTAATCCACTATGATTCTCATATTAGTGATCCTTATATAAGGAATCAAGGGATATATAAAACAAATCAGGTGAACCTTGGAATTAATAATTTTGGAACTAATTTCATTCACAAAGAGAATCCTAGATTCACATTTCAGATCATTTTTTGGATTATTGTATTATTTAATTATATTATAACTCATACATTAGAGAATTATATAATACAATGTGAACACTTGTTAATAGTATCCATTTTTTCCATAATATAAATCATTTATAATTTTTCCCTACTTATTATCCTTTAAAAAATAATTACCTTTAAAATGACTTCCACCTTTCCCTTAATCATCATTAAACCATATGAAAATAATTTCAATATGTAATATGAGAAAATAAAAATTACTAAGTGATATAAAATAATGATTTTAACCATTAAATGAAATAAAAAATTACAAAAACAAAAGTACATTTATTTTAACGTTAAATTAATAAAATAAATAATTTACTCTTGAAAAAAATTCCCTCTATTAAATACATTAAAAATATGAGAAAATAATAGAAACATTCTTTATACCTTAAATAATACCATTCATAATATGTTTTAAACCCATATTCAATGTAAATTGTGGCTAGTTAAATCTATATGAGAAACCCCATAGTAACACAATCCCACCCTATTAGGACAAGGACTATAAGAAATGAAATATAAAGCTATAATATAGCATGCCCGTTATATAAACTATATTGGGGTCACCCGTGTGATATAATTAGTATCAACCCTAAATATAATATCTATTCAAATTGACCATTTATTATAAAATATAATTGTGATATACCATTCATAAAAGCTATATTAGGATCACCTCTAAGCTATACTGGGGATCAACCCATCATATATGCTATATCAAGAACACCTGTTATATATATAATTTTCTTTTACTATATATAAAACTAAACCATTAATGATTCATCATAAATTATTTAAAAAAATATTTCTAACCCATAAGATTCATAATTTTGAATAAAAAAATAGCATTTTATTTTAAAAAATATTAAATAAAAAATACAATTTTATATCAAAAAAATTTGATTGAAATTCATAAAATTAACTAACAAAACATTCATACCAAAATATGTATATCTATAAAATAAATAAAAAACATGGTCATTGATGAAAATATATTTTATTGGAAAACTCATAAAATGGAATTGTTTTAAAAAAATGTTCATTACATCTTTTGAAATATTTTAATTGTAATCCTGATGAAAAAATAACATTAAAAAATCATTAAATATCATGAGAATATATAAATTCATGATATAACATGTTGAATGGTCTGTATATACACATTATAAGAGAATATAGTTTCATAAGATCCAATTATACCTCAATGGAAATAAATTTAGAAAATTTATATTACCTAAATATTGAATTATCAGATATGTTATTTATCTTAATAATTAATAAATCTATGATAAATAATAAATTTTGGAGAAAAATATTCAATATAATTATTCCTCTAATTTCACTTGTTACCATTTTTTATGCAATTACTTAATCAATAATGTGTATTATAGTTATTCCATTGATATTTGTGTTATTTGTCAACAGTTACTTTTGTATATTGACTATTTGTCAAAGAGTAAAAAATTAGACATAATTATGATATAATTTTCATATATATAAACCAATTATAATTTTTAAAACCAATCATGAATTATGATTATAAACGATGAACTATGTTACAATCATGGAGGTGGTAGGTCTTATGTGGGATTGCGTTACGTTACCATTTTTCAATGATCATTGTAGAAAGATGGATGGTAATATTGTAACATTATATAATTATGAAGATATCATAAGTACCATATTATTTCTTTAATTATAAATATAAATATAATATAGTTTTTCTGGTGGTGAAACAAAGAATCCCATCTCTCAGTAGAGGCTGTAGTCCACACATACCAAGATGATCTTATCATTTTTTAATGTTTGAAATAAAATGATATATTATCATTTTATAAATATAAATATGTCATTAATATAATTATTATTTATTGTATATAACTTTTATTCATTAAAAATATCCTTATAACCTTCAATTTAATGTGTTAGTCAAAAACAAATCACATTGCTTCATGAGGTGGCCATCCTTCATATGCATGAGTGACATTATCATATCCCTAATATAATAGAATGTATGAAGGTATGTGTGATGTCATAAATATAATAGTATAAAAATGTAAAACTTATCCAATAAATATATAATTTAAATCCATTATTTTAGAATTCCGTGAGAGGTGATGACCCAAAATGAATGGTGTTAGTGCGAGATGAGTTAGACTACTATAAACTTGAATGATGAATTCATATCCCATTTTAAGAGGAAATTGATTTATGTAAATAAAAGCACATAATAAAATTTTATTATATTGTAAAATTACTTTCATCATAAAATAATTATTTCATAAAATGTAAAGGTTGTGAAATAATAAAAAAACAATAATTCTCAGTTATGCATAATGTATCTTCTTAATACATCCTCCTAATGTAAGAAGTAAAATCCTTTATATGAATCAATTATAAGAAAAAAAATTATATGATGTGGGTCAGTAATGATGATATTTTGGAAGCTATGTTTCATGAAATATGTATTTAAACATTTGAATATAAGAGAATATTGAGTGGGATTTTATAATTGTGGTGGAATAGAAACATCTTATTTTTTAAAATAGAAATGATTACCAATGATTTTCACATGCCACAAGGATCTCAAATGAATTATTATTGAGACATATACATGATAATTTTTAAATTTGGTCTTCCTATAGATTTCATAAAATTTTTGTGTTTTTTATATTAGAACTTATAATTTTAGTTTAATCCCCTGATATACTGATTCTTACCCAAACCATTTTAATATATTTTTAATGTTTTATCTATTCATTATGATAATAAAATTAGACTTATTATATAATTCAAATTATTTTTTATTTCAAACATTATCTCCATTTTATTAAATTAATTCAAAAAAATATGAATTTTTTTTATAAAATAAAACCCACAGACATGATAAAAAAACACGTTTTCAAGATTTGTATCTATCAAGAAAAAGACGATTTTATATTAACTTTATGATTATTAATAATCATTGTATGAATAAAAATTTATATATAAGGATATATAACATATAAATTAAATTTAAATATTATTTCAATAGTAATTGATTTAATTAAGATGGTGACACAATGTTCACTTTTTTATAGTAGATGGAAAAATATCATTTTATACCAAAAAATGAGATTCTACTAGAATAAAATATATATTTTAATAAAAAAAATATATAAGTGGATTATAGATAAAAATTATTCATTATTTTATGTTAAATAATATTTAAAAGATAATGGTACTTTCAAATAAATAAATTTATTTAATAGAAATTCTTTTTTTACCAAAATCCATATTTTTCATTATTCAATTAAAAATATATATTTAAAAAAATATAAATATTTAACCCTATTAAAAAAAATTAGGATTTTGAAATTTAGGATAATTTTATCATATATAGTTTCTAATATTTAAACTAATTAAATATAATATTTCATAAAAAATATAAAATAAATCAATTTTGATGAATAAATGTTTATGAAGAACAAAAATATGAAACAAAAAATTTATTGTTTATTTGATAAGAATTTTATAATAATTTATATTGAGTTGGAAGATGATATATATTTATATATATTATAATTTATTTAATACTTCTAATACCCAAAAAATTAACTACCTGGATATAATGTTTATATGTTATATGGGTCGTTTATGCTCGAGGTTTTGGGTCTAAAATACTACTGGACATATATTTATTTTCTAAAATTCGAGGGTGTTACATTCTAACCACCTTTAATAAATCACATACTAAAAATTTTAACTGATAAATAGTAATAAATTTTTTTTTGTTTTAAAATACCATTATGGGGAACCAACATCATAAAAGGATCTATAAAGAATTATTTTTTATTTACGAGAAAAGGAAGTTTGGAGGTCATCTGAAATAATGCATAACTATGGTTAAATGTTGGAGATCATATTACAAATGTGATGATATAGAGTTGGATGAAATTCATAATTTTAAAACAATAATGGATAATAATAGATATAACTGATCACTAGAAATGGAATGATCAAAAGAGTTAAGAACCTCTTGAACATAAATTTTTATTGAGTCAAAAGACCATTAGATCCGTTAGAAATGAATTTAATATGATAACATTTACATTTTAAAGATAATTTTCTTAGATTTGAGGAATTAAAATTACTCAATATCTATAATCATGGGGACATTTACTAATATTTAATGTATAATTTTCTCAATTAATCAATTTAGACAACACCCCCTTATTTAGTCCAATGATGATTATGAAAATTAATATTTCATTTCACTAAAACTACAATCAACATATAATCAATCACATAATCATTATCTTTATAACCATATATTACTCATATAATTATAAATTATCTAATAACAAAATGGATGGAAAAGGATAATATTTTTCCGAAAAATATAGTGATCTTCATCTAAAACAACATTAATCACCTCACAAAAATTAATTTTTTTATCATGTGGTTTTATATAAGATAAAACAAATGTTATAAAATTAGACATTATATTTATTATCCAAATCATTTATATCAAAATATTTATTTCATACTACCCATGAAATCACATTCACCAGTAGCAGGCACTTCACCATTTTCTTCCTCTGATGGGGGTGTTAAGCCCCATTTCATTCCTTTTTATAACAAGTCGTCACTGGAACACTGTGTTATTGTTTTACATGAAATTGAATCCTTATAATTTTTCAAAAAATATGTTGTAAATCCTTAAAAAACATTCATCATCAATGAATATATATAATGTAATGGCTATCAATACCTTCAAACTCATGAGAATAACTTAATAGAATAATTTTTGTAAAAACCCCATAAATTCAAAAACAACAAAAATCTCCAATATTTTCATTATTTAATTTATTATCATCTTTTATAAAACCTCAAAACTAATTTCTAAAACATATAATTTATTATAACCATCTTAAAATTTCCAATTACATTCGAGTTCTTACCACTCAACCAGATGTCACAACATAAACTATAGTAGAATTTAATGATTTTTCCGTGACATTTTATTTTGGATCATGATAGTTTCTTCCCTGGGTAATAATTTTGTGAAATACTATCATAATTTACCAAATCACTATATCTAGAAAATATCACCATTGATTAAATAACTATTATCTCATATTTTAATTATTCAAGAATCATTTCTTTGCAACCAAGAACCATCTGAAAAAACTCCCCACAATGGTATCACATTCAAGAATGTGATACAAATTCACCAAATAGAATTTAACACTAATGATACATGATTTTTCCTCACCTCCAAACTTATTAGATGGTTGCCTCTTCATTTCATGCCACCTAGAACATTTTATTTTTTAGGCATCTCAAGAAATGATAGTTTTGGAAAAACCCAACAAATATTTATTAGCACAATGAAAACATTCTCCAACCCACTACATTTATATATGTATAAATATATTAATAACATTTTTTCAATTCTGAGTAAATCTAATTAATTTAACTAATAGATTCATGAACAATATCTGGCCGATATGTGACCAATCATGTTATATTATCGATATATGAGGTCTCCAAGTATTTATTCATTTTTACAATTCATATAATTGAGTATCTAAATTTATAAAAACAACCATTGGAAATATTTATCAGGAAATATATTCTTTAACACATCATATTTCCTATATTCAAGAACACATTTCTCTCCGACTTTCACAACTAAATACCACCATCGATCAACATCGCCTTGGAAATGATAAATTGACAAGGTTATTATTTATCATTTTAAGCTTCCCACGACTTCAGATATATTTTCATTGGAATGGATCTATCAGTCCACTACAAAATGGTGAGTTTATCCAATAAATTATGGGGGTAGTTTCCACATTAAAGGCTCCATTATAAACATATTCTGTTATGGTAGATTAGGATCCACCATAGAATAGATACAATAACCTATTAAAGATTGTTTCAACTAATCCATCACTATAAAAAATATTTTTTCCCCAATTCCATCTGTGTTTGGATATTGATATTGAATAATATTCTTCACTCATGCACTCCAACTATAGCAAACTTTTACTCTAGAAAAAACAACTCCAGAAACGATTAGTTTATATGATGAAAAATGGTAATCTTGAAAAGAAATATCCTATGAAAATAACATAATATATAATCATTTAATAGCTTTATATTAAAAATATTATATCCTTAAATGTTATCTAAACCTTCCATTGATACAAAATATGAGGACCTCGTCTTAATCCAAACATTATCACTATTTTTTACTCAATAATACACATTATTTAACTTTTAGAATATTTATAGGATTAGAGTTTTAGATAATGAGGTCAAGATTCATACATTAGAAGATCATATACAACAAATTGGCACATCCGATTAGTACACACACACACATATATATATATATCTATCATAAAATGAAGAATGATTTGTTTTCAGGACATATATTCTTGTATTTATAATTGGCTTCGCAATCCTCATTCCCAATAGTAAACTAATCATTTTGTTTTAAACGAACATGGGATGAGCACAATATTCTCTGGAAGGGAAATAAAAAATAAACAAAATTGTTAGTATATTAATAAAATGAAAACCCATGATGTGTTTTTCATTTAACAAAATGTTCATTGAGAGAAATAAATAAATAAATTTCACATTAAAACAATGAACATTTTTCTAAATGAAATTCATTAAATAACATATCATGGAAGTCAGAACCATTGTGGAAACATAGAGAATCACATTTAAAACCAAATTTAAACCCCTGTCAGAAGTAACTAGAGTATAATTAATTTTATTTGAGAAACCATTTAGAAAATGACTCTTTATTTCCTATCATGAATATAAACATTTTAGACGGCAATGGAGATATATAATGGGTATCACCCTTTTTATATGTTTTACCGGTCTCACATATGAACTATAATGGGGTTGAACCCATCATATATGATATGTTGGTTCACACATTTTTCATGGACAATAATGTGGAAGAACCCCCCATATATGAAATAAAATGCTCACATGTGAGCTATAATCAAACTCAACCCATCATATAAGATGTATCCAGTTCTGATGATATTCATAAAATTATCAGGTAAAATTTAAAAAATAAAAACTTTTAACGCATAATAAGACATAAGGAAAATAGTTTCAAACCATTATACATAATAATTTGTAATATCAAAATATCATATTCATTTATAAAAATTTAAAATAAAAATATCATTTAATATTAAAAATATTAGAATGAAATAAAAAATATTCCCTTATAATGATTTTGTGTCCACTTTATTAAATTTACGAAATAATTTTAAAAATATGGGCATGGATGAAATGATAGTTTGAAATGACCCATTTAAAAAGAAATTTATTTAAATAAAAATCCAATATCAATGTGGAAAAATTAGAATCATAAACCCCATTTAATTATAACCCAAAAAATTATTAAATAAAATTTGAAATAATAAATTCATTATATAACAAGTCAAATGTGAAATAAATAGTCCCCATAAAATTATAGTGTTTCATAACATCAATGTATTCTATAATGAAATGAAAAAAAGATGAAATACATTACCTTTAGACCAACTTGTCGAATACATTAATTATATTACTGAATAATAATCATATGATAATTATTTACTTTATTTAGATCATTTATAAAAATTATTATTCATTTTTTTCACATATTAACGTATTAAATACAAATACATAATAAGTTAATTCTACGGGGGGTGTTTCAATGATATTTGTCTTATGTGGGGAAAAATACATGGGTAGCTTCACTATTGGTAGAATAGATCATTATTAAACATCTATAAAATAATATTAAATAAATAATTTCCATATTGAAAAAAACATATTATTTTTAAGACAAATCATGATTTATTTTTTCGAAAAAAGAAAATATGTTACAATCAAAGTGTTGGTAGGTCATACGTATATATATGTAATGTTACCATTTTTCAATAATCATTATAGAAAGAAACCCCATAGTAACACAATCCTACCCTTTAGGAAAAGTACTATAAACAAATTAAATATAGAGCTATAATAGAGCACATCTGATATATAAACTATATTGGGCTCACCTGTGTGATATAATTGGGATCCACCCATCATATAATATATAAGGACCCAACCTTAAAACATTACACAATATTGAATTAAATTAATCATTCACATTGAGGATCTTCTTAGGTTTAGAGTTTTAGAGAATCAGGACATAACTATTACATCTTAAATGATTACCAAGTAGACACTCCTACTTAGTTTCCATTTTTTCACAAAATAAAAACTCAAAAAAAGAAACATGGAGAGTTCCATGTTTTAGATAGAATGTATTTTCTTGATCCAATCCGTGACCCAATACATCTTTAAGTCCTGTAGAAAACATTTCAAAGACTTGGCATGAGAATAAAAAGCTCAGTAAGGGATATAAAAATATGGAAAGAAAACATTAGTACATGTATAAATAAGAATAAATGAAATCATACTTTACTCAAAAAACATAAGCACTTTAGCATACCACATAAAATCATAATATTTATGAATAACTCATGGAAATCATAATACATAAAGGTAACTTGAGGCATTAAAAACATTCTTACATAGGGAGTAACCCTTATAGTTATGTTTGGAATACCCGTCATAGTATATTCCCTCAAACGCATCATAGAAACCTTAGCGTTTAACTCCTTCACGTTTACGCTTTTAAGTAAAAACAACAGGCAAACGGAAAACCAACCAAAAGCCTTCGGATTGTGTTAATACTTTAAGAAACCTATACATGGGAAATTTGTGATATGTACAAGTCAACACCGCCTCAATATGAGATGCGATATGGCCGACACAACTCAAAGATTCTCTTTTTTGTTTCAAAATGACATCATTTTCAGTGAATACAACAACTGACATACGGAAAACTGACCAAAGCCATTTTTATTCTGTTGAATATTTAGGAAAACAATCCATGGGTAAAATTTAATGTTTAAAAGTCAAACCCACCTCAAACCGAGTGCCGGTGCGGCCCACACCACTCAAAGTGATTATCTGTTGTCTGAAATAGACAAGATTTTAAGTGAAAACAACAACTGGCATACATAAAATTGACCAAACGCATTCAGATTGTGTTGATATTTTAGGGAAAAGATCCATGCGTAATTTTTGATGTGTACGAGTCAACCCTTCCTCAATCAATGGTGCATTTTGTCCAACACCACTCAAAGTGTCTCTCTTTTGTTTCAAAAAGACATCATTTTCAGTGAATACAATAACATACAAAACAGAAAATTGACCAAAGGCATTCGAATTCTATTAAAACTTTAGTAAAAATATCCATGGGTCATATATGATATATAAGAGTCAACCCTGCCTCAATCCAAGGCATAGTGTGGCCAGTATCACTCGAAGTCTCTCACTTTTATATGAAATGGACATGATTATAGGTGAAAACAACAACTGGCATATAGAAAACCAACCAAACGATTTCAGATTCAGTTGAAACATTAGGAAAACGATCCATGGGTCATATGTGATGTGTACAAGTAAACCCCGCTTCAATCTGAGGGCCGGTGTGGACGGTACCACTCAAAGTACCTTATTTTTTTATAAAATGGATACACTTTTAAGTAAAAAAAACTGACAAATGGAAAACCAACCAAACGCATTAGGATTGTGTTAATACTTTTGGAAAATGATCCATGGGTCATTTGTGACGTTTAAGAATCAACCCCACCTCAATCCGAGGTGTGTTGTGGCCGGAACCACTCCAAGTGTCTCTATTTTGTTTCAAAAGGACATCATTTTAAGTGAATACAACACCTAACATACAGAAAATTGACCAATGGAATTCAGATTCTATTGAAAAATTAGGATAACAATTCATGAGTCATATGTGACATGTATGAGTCAACCGCACCTCAATCCAAGGATCGTTGTGACTGGAATTACTCAAAGTGTTTCTCTGTTGTTTGAAATGGACAAGATTTTAAATGAAAACAACAGTTGGCATACTTTAAACTGACCAAACGTATTCGGATTGTGTTGATATTTTAAGAAAATGATACATGGGTCATTTTTTACGTGTTCGAGTCAACCTCGCATCCATCCAAGGTGCAGTGTGGCCGGAACCACTCAATGTGTCTCTCTTTTGTTTCAAAAGGACATCATTTTAAGTGAATACAACAACTGACATATGTAAAAACAACCAACACTATTTGGATTATATTAAAACATTAGGAAAAAGATCCATGGGTCATATGTTATGTGTACGAGTCAACCCCACCTCAATCCGAGGGCTGTTGTGGCTGGAATCACTCAAAGTGTTTTTCTTTTGTTTGAAATAGACATGATTTTACGTGAAAACAACAACTGACATACATAAAACCAACAAAACACATTCAGATTATGTTGATATTTTAGGAAAACAATCCATGGGTCATTTTTGATGGGTACAAGTCAACCCCGCTTCAATCCGAGGTGCGGTTTCATTGGAACCACTCAATGTGACTCTCTTTTGTTTCAAAAGGATATCATTTGAAGTGAATACAACAACTGACAATATGGAAAACCAACCAAAGGCTTTCTAATTATGTTTAAACATTAGTAAAAATATCCATGGGCCATATATGATGTGTAAGAGTCAACGCCACCTCAATCAGATGCACGGTGTGGCCGATATCACTCGAAGTGTCTCACTTCTATATGAAATGGACATGATTTTAAGTGAAAATAACAACTGGCATACGGAAAATAGACCAAACGAATTCGGATTATGTTGATTCTTTAGGAAAACGATCCATGGGTCATATATGACATGTATGAGTCAACCCCACCTAAATCTGAGGGCCAGTGTGGCCGGTACCAATCAATGTGTCTTTCTTTTGTTTAAAATGGATATGCTTTTAAGTAAAAACAGCCAACAAATGGAAAACCAAACAAACACATTCAGATTGTTTTGATACTTTAAGAAAAAGATCCATGGTTCATTTCTGATATGTATGAGTCATCCCCGCCTCAATCCGAGGTGTGGTGTGGCTGGCACCCTTCAAAGTGTCTCCCAATTGTTTCGAAAGGACATCATTTTATGTGAAAAGAACAACTGACATACATAAAACTGACCAAAGGCATTAAAAATAATATTAAACCCTAGGAAAAGGATTAATGGGTCATATGTGAAGTGTGCAAGTCATTATCACCTCAATCTGAGGGCCTCTGTGCCCGGAATCACTCAAATTGTTTCTCTTTTGTTTGAAACAGATGAGATTTTAAGTGAAAACAACAACTTGAATACTTAATACCAACCAAACGCATTAGGATTGTGTTGATATTTCTGTAAAATGATTCATGGGTCATTTTTGAAATGTAAGATTCAACCACGCCTCAATCCGAGGTACGGTGTGGCCGACACAACTCTAAGTGGCTCTCTTTTGTTTCAAAAGGAAATCATTTTAAGTGAATACAACAACTGACATATAAAAAACCAACCAGAGACATTTTTATTCTATTAAAACATTATGAAAATGATCCATGGTTCATATGTGATGTGTACGAGTCAACCCCACCGAAATCCGAGGGTCGGTGTGGCCGGAACCACTCAAACTATTTCTATTTTGTTTGAAATGGACAAGATTTTAAGTGAAACAATAGCTTGCATAATTAAAATCGACTGAACACATTCAGATTTTGTTGATATTTTAGGAAAACGATCCATTGGTAATTTGTGATGTGTACGAGTCAACTGTGCATCAATCCGAGGTGCGGTGTGGTCGACACCACTCAAAGTGTCTATCTTTTGTTTCAAAAGGACATCATTTTAAGTGAATACAACAACTGACAAGATGGAAAACCAACCAAAGGCATTCTAATTCTGTTTAAACATTAGGGAAAATATCCATGGGTATTATGTGACATGTACAAGTCAACCTTGCCTCAGTTTGAGGCAGAGTGTGGCCAGTATCAGTCGAAGTGTCTCACATTTATTTGAAATGAACAAGATTTTAATTGAAAACAAAAACTGGCCTATGAAAAGCTGACCAAACGAATTACGATTATGTTTAAACTTTAGGAAAATGATCCATGGGTCATATGTGACGTGTACGAGTTAACCCCACATAAATCCGATGGCCGGTGTGGCCGGTACCACTCAATGTGTATTTATTTTGTTTAAAATGGATACGCTTTTATGTGAAAACAACCGACATATGGAAATCTTAACAAACGCATTTGGATTGTGTTGATACAATAGGAAAATGATACATGGTTCATTTTTTATGTGTACAAGTCAACCCTTCCTCAATACGAGTAACAGTGTGGTCGGCACCACTCAAAGTGTTCTCTTTTGTTTCGAAAGGACACCATTTTATGTGAATACAACAACTAACATTCGGAAAATTGACCAAAGGAATTCGGAATCTGTTGAAACATTAGGAAAAAAATTCATGGATCATATCTGACATGTTAGAGTCAATTTCACCTCAATCTGAGGGACATTGTGGCTGGCAACACTCAAAGTGTTTCCCTTTTGTTTGAAATTGACAAGACTATTAGTTAAAACAACAACTGGCATACTTAAAACTGACCAAACAAATTTGGATTGTGTTGATATTTTAGGAAAATGGTTCGTGGGTCATTTTTGAAATGTACGAGTCAACCCCAGCTCAATCCGTGGCATGGTGTGATAGGCACTACTCAAAGTGTCTCTCTTATCTTTCAAAACAACATCAGTATAAGTGAATACAATAACTAACATATGGAAAACTGACCAAAGCCATTTGGATTCTATTGAAACATTTGGAAAACAATCCATGGGTCATATGTGATGTGTATGTGTCAACCCCACCTCAATCTGTGGCCCGTTGTGGCCAGAACCACTCAAAGTGTTTCTCTTTTGTTTGAAAGGACAAGATTTTAAGTGAAAACAACAACCGACATACTTATAACCGACCAAACACATTTGGATTGTGTTGATATTTTAGGAAAATGATCCATGGGTCATTTTGGACGTGTAAGAGTCAACCCCGCATCAATACGTGGTACAGTGGGGCCGACACCAGTCAAAGTGTCTCTCTTTTGTTTCAAAAGGACATCATTTTAGGTGAATACAATAACTGAAAATACTAAAAACCGACCAAAGG
The DNA here is from genome assembly GCA_963277665.1 of Viscum album. NCBI lineage: Eukaryota > Viridiplantae > Streptophyta > Magnoliopsida > Santalales > Viscaceae > Viscum > Viscum album. Next base: position 1,991,202,333 of record OY728135.1, on the reverse strand, counting down.
CATTCGAATCATGTTGAAACTTTTGGAAAAATATACATTGGTCATATGTGACATGTATGAGTTAACCCCACCTCAATCTGAGGCATGGTGTGGCTGGTATCACTCGAAGTGTCTCACTTTTATTTGAAATGGATGGGATTTTAAGTGAAAACAGCAATCATCATACGGAAAACTGACCAAATGCATTCGGATTTTGTTGAAACATTAGTAAAGCAATCCATGGGTCATATGTGAGGTGTAAAATTCATCCTTGCCTCAATATGATGGCGGGTGTGGCTGGTACCACTCAAAGTGTCATTCTTTTGTTTAAAATGAATACGCTTTTAAGTAAAAACAACCGATATATAGAAAAACTACCAAAAACATTCGGATTGTGTTCATAATTTTGGAAAACGATCCATGGGTCATTTGTGATGTGTATGAGTCAACCCCGCCTCAATCTGATGCGTGGTGTGGCTGACACCACTCAATGTGTCTCTCTTTTGTTTCAAAAGGACAACATTTTAAGTGAATACAACAACTGACATACGGAAAACTATCCAAAGGAATTCAGATTCGGTTGAATCATTAGGAAACAAAATTCATGGGTAATATGTAACATGTACAAGTCAACACCTCCTAAATCCGAGGGCCGTTGTGACTGGAACCACTCAAAGTGTTTCTCCGTTTTTTGAAATGGACTAGATTTTAAGTGAAAACAACAACTTCCATATATAATACTAAACAAATGCTTTCAGATTGTGTTGATATTTTAGGAAAATGATCCATTGGCCCATTGAGACGTGTAAGAGTCAACCCAGCCTCAATCCAAGGTGTAGTGTAGCCGACACCACTCAAAATGTATCTCTTTTGTTTAAAATGGACATCATTTAAAGTGAAAAAAACAACTGACAAACGGAAAACTAACCAAATGCATTAGGATTCTATTGAAACTTTAGGAAAACAATCCATGGGTCATTTTTGATGTGTACGAGTCAATATCGCCTCAATACAAGGAATTTTTTGGTTGGCACCACTCAAAGTGTCTCACTTTTCTTTGAAATGGACAACATTTTTAGTGAAAACAACAACTGACATACAGAAAATAGACCAATCACATTCGGATTTTTTTGATACATTAGGAAAAGTATCCATTGGTCATTTTTGATGTGTACGATTCAACCCTGCCTCAATATGAGGCACAGTCTGGCCGGTACCACTCAAAGTGTCTTTCTTTTGTTTAAAATGGATACGCTTTTAAGTAAAAACAACCGGTATATGGAAAACCAACCAAATGCATTCAGATTGTGTTGATACTTTAGGAAAACAATCCATTGGTCATTTATTATGTGTACGAGTCAACCTTTCCTCAATCTTAGACACGGTGTGGATGGAACCACTCAAAGTATCTCTTTTGTTTCAAAAATACATCATTTTATGTGAATACAACTGAAATTTACAGTCATCAACGATAGTCGCAAACTATTTTTCACAATTATGGTTGTTTCACTCATGGGGTCATAAGTGAAGAGACTCCTAATACAATAACTTTTCACCATATATTTTAAAAATATAAGTTCAATGGAAAATTAATCACAAATCATTACATACCCAAATCGTGGATCAGAAAAAAAAAAGGGATTGGAGCCAATTTAAAACTCTTATTCAACTCTAATTGGTATTTCTAAAACTAATCTACCTATTTGAATTTGATAGGGATGTGGGGGGCTATACTGGTTGGGGGGTTTTGTAGGGTTGAGGTGAATTACTACTGGATTATTGTTGTCATGTTAAGATTGTAATAGGGAATTGTAGTACATGACATGGTTGGAAGAGTTTGATGGGTTTATGTGTGTTTGTGCTATTTTAGGTGTTTTTTATACTATTTTAAGTCTTTAGGTGGTTTTTGTGATATATTTTATGTAGGTGTATAGTGGAGGGGCTACTGGAGGGCTGATGGGCAGTAGTTCTGAAAAAACACAATACCAACGGTTTTAAATATTTGGTATAAGAGTTCGGAAAAAACATAATAACAACGATTTTAAACCGTTGGTATATGAGTTCTGGAAAAACAAAAGACCGAAAGTTTTAAAACATTGGTATACGAGTTCTGGAAAAACACAATACCAATGGTTTTAAATTGTTGGTATAATAGTTCTAGAAAAAAACAAGACCAATGGTTTTAAACCGTTGGTGTACATTGAGAGAAATTTAAAAATTCAATGTATCCCAACGGTTTCTGGAAACCATTGGTAAAAATGATACACAAACATATACCAACGGTTATCGTACAACCATTGGTATATCAATAAATACAGAGGGATATACCAATGTTTTAGATGAAAATGTTGGTATAGGGCTTCCCTCACGGCTTATTAACCTACGGTTTGGAAAACCGTTGGTCTAGGCTATACCAATGGTTTTCCAGCCTATACCAACGGTTATAAACCATTGGTATAAACTTCTTTTCCAGTAGCATATGGTTTTTTTACATATGTACCCAAAAACAATGTAATAATCTCATGTGAGGAGACCAAGGTAGGATATACTTGGGTGAGGAGCTTGGGGGAATTTTGGGTATAATGTAATAATGTCATAAGGCTTGAGAGGAGTGAGGAGAAGAGGGGAGTGTGGGTGGTTTTTATTATGGTGGGGGAGGATGGATTTATAAATATTTAATTCTATAGTTTATTAATATCCCTCAAGACAAAACATAATGATGATTAGAAGATCAAAAATAGTAATACTATCATGTGAATTCGTGATTAGGGTGCTTACATCACTTATGATGTCAGGAAGAGTGGGTTTTATTATAATGTATTTATAAGGTAAATTAATGTATTTTACTAATCACCCAAAATCATGTATTTCAGAAAAATTCCATGAAATATAACTAAACCTTTTTAGATGTGTAAAATCAAATAAATTAACCCCATTTTTAAAAAATAATTTTATAAATATGATTAATTTAATTTTTTACTAAAATCCTAATTTACATGAATAATACAAATTTTAAAACTGTAACTTATTTTATAATGCTTCCATAAATTACATATGGTCTTTTAAAATTATTATAAAATCCTAATATATAATTTTTTTAGTTTATGAACACATTTTTGGAAAATAAAATTTCTATTAAATTATTTAATTAGTTGTTATTAATTATTTACTAAATAAAAAAGTACCAATACTTTTACTCTGATCATATTATCAATTATAAGATTCCTAAATTTTATTAATACATTGAAGGGAGATGTTTCTATTCATTTGGATGATTTTCTATTCATACAGGTCATATTAATATTCATAATGGAAACATTATATTTCATAAGGGTCAATTAATATTCACCAAAATTTGAGTATGTCTTATCATACTCTAAACATATTTTTTATTGAAACCATGTTTGTTAGATTTCTGAAATTCAAATCACACAAGTGTCAGAATAATGTATAATGATGACAAAGTACTTTGTAGTTCAATTATTTGTAATTTAATGTGATTATATGACATAATTATAAGAATGAAATTTCCATTGACAAATCATTGGTTTGTTACATTGTTCCGCCATTATGAAATTTTTCCCTTGAAATTTCATTTTAAATTCTACGCAATAAATAGGTACATGTACTTTTCCTTCATTGCTTCCTTCAGTTCCCTTGCAGCCTCATTAAACATATAGTTCCACCATAATACATTGACCTATTGAGTGGTCTTGTTACATAGAAATTTATCTCAATGACCAAAGATCTTCACTTCATTCTCATTGTACGAAATATCATTCTCCAAATGTACCACCTCTGATTAGAGTACATGTGAAGGGTCTAGATTGTAACTCCATTAGAGGTATACATAGAGAATGTTGTGTAATTTTGACATGGTATGTGGAACTTCCAGTCGATAGGAAAAAACATTTTCTTGATAAAAAATCTTGATGGAGCCTATGTACTGGGGAATTAGATTTCATTTATTCCAAAACATCATGACATTATTCTACAGAGATATGCATTCAAAAATCATGTCTCCATATTTGAACACATGGTCTCATCAAAGATTGTATGCATAACTCTATTATTGACTTTGGGCTTCCTTGATGTGCTACTGAATGGTTTTCACCTTATACACCATTTCATCGACCATTTCAGGTCCTTGCAGCTTACGCTCACTAACTAAATCCCAACTTCCCGATGTTCTTCACCTTTTTCCATAAATATATTTGTATGGTGCCATTTAGATAATTGAGTGGAAACTATTATTGTAGGATAATTTTACCAATAGAAGATGTTGGTCTCATCCTCCTTTAAAGTACATAGAACATGCTCTCAACATATATTCTAGTTTCTAAATATTCCACTCAGATTGGTCATAAGTTTGATGATGATAGGCTGTATTGATGTTAAATGAAGTTCTTAGAGCATGTTGGATACTTTTATAGAAGTTCAAGGTGAATCTCTAATATCAATCACATATAATAGATAGTGTTACTCCATGCTTCCTTACCACCACTTGGATATATATTGGTGAAATTTAATCCAATGATTTGTCCTCTCCAATTACGATAAAGAGAGATGGATTTGGTAAAAGGTCAACAATAACCCATGTAACATTGCTTCCTCTGGATGTACGTGGATGTCCAGTGAAAATTTCCGAGGTGATGTTTTCCAATTTCCATGTTAGTATGGGTAGTGGTTGCATCATCCCCTCATAATTCTTTCCGTTATCCTTCACTTGTTGACATACCAAGATATTTGATGTATGTTTAGAAATCTCATCACCCATATTGTACCACTAAATGATCCCTAAGAGATCTCGACTCATCTTCGTGCTTCCTTGGTGGATAGATAAGGTTGATCTATGTGCATCATTTAGAAGCTCCTTGTTTATCTATGGATCAGATGGTACTCATAATCATGACACAAATCAAAAAACTCATTCTTCATTAATCATGAACCCATAGGAATTCCAATTTATAATGGATTCCACCCATTTCAGAATTTCTACATCTATTCTTGATGAATAGTTTATTTTCTCTATGAGGGATGTTTGATAAATAATTTGATAATGGAATGATGATTTTTCTCCCATAATGATTCACATGCCCATCAAATAAAAATATAAGAATATTTCATCCTTTTAGATTTCCATCATTGATAAGGATATAGGATTCTTTCTACATAGAGCATCTGCCACATTATTTTCCATACCGAGATGGTAGAGGATTGAGCATTCATAATCCTTGGTGAGCTCTCTCTATATTCACTGGCACATGTTATGATCCTGTCTTGTGAATATATATTTGAGACTCTTTTTATCCCTATATAGCTCACACTAATCCACATATAGATAAAAATGCCATCTTTTTAATGAAAAGATCACAGCCACCAACTCCAGTTCATGTGTAGGATAGTTTTTCTCATGGATTTGAAGCTGCCTTGAGGCGTATGATGTCAATGAAGAAAAATGATTTAATTTCCTCGGGGAAGAAACATAATATGGGGGAGCTCAAATTCTCAGTAAGGGTTTGTAAAACAGAAGAATTAATGAATATATATGCGTAAATTAACTATTAAAGGTAAATAACTTATAACACATGTCATTACACTAATCTTATATGGAAATATCAATATTTAAAGGTAAGAACCTGAAAAAACATTCCATTATATCAACGAATAAAAAATGAAATGCATCTATAAATATTTCACAGCAAAATCTCATGGAAAATTGATAAATGGATTCTCAATAAAATAAATTCGTAATTATAGTACTCCATGTTTCTCAAGAACAATATACAATTTCCTTCAAGAGACACTTTATACTATCTATCCATTTAATTTTTTTAATTGGACTACAGATGCATCGAGCGAATATCATTAACCAGTTGTCAACATGTATAGATTACATTAAATGGTACCCAACCAATATATTTAATTTATAAATAATTCCTCATATATGATCTAAAAAATTCAACAAATTAAAATGTATCCATATTGAATATTGGATAGATATTTATCAATAATTCCTATTTAATTAAATAACATTCAATGTGAACACTGTATGTAAAATTATATGTGGTATTAGAAACAATAATATCCCTTGTGTGAGAATATGGATATTCATGGTAATATATAATTAAAAATAATAAAAAAAGTTATTTTTTTAATATAAATGTAAAAATCACCAAAAAAGTGATATTTCAAAAATAATCATTATGAACATACTTGAAGAAATAATCATTAAACATTCCAATGTGTCCCATACCACATTGAAACAGTTGAATCCTAATACCCATAATGGTAATACATTAAATGAAACATATAATATCATTAGTATAATGGGATTATTTATATAACATCAAAAATGTGGTATATATTCTAAAAAAAGTGAATTGGTTTCTACAAAAAAAATAAGACACAATGGAATGTAAATTGAGAAGAAATTCCCTTGCATTATATTTAATTTTTTTTGTGTGGTATTTATAATCTTTTATAGTGGTTTAAAATATGTTACTAAATAATATGGAACTATAATTATGTTAATAATAACATATATTACCTTCTCCCTATATTTTATTTCTATATTTTTAACACTAATTCAATATTTTAACTACATCGGGCGTTAGTGTCATTGTTTTCTCAAGAATGTTTTGACTTGGGATTTTTTTCCTATTAATTATTTAAGGATTTAATTAATTAAATAATTTAAATCATTAATTATTTATCATATATATTCATTATATTTATATTAGTCTATAATATTTTTATATTGTAATTGAATTGTGTCGTTCATAGAGATGGTAGGTCATACGTATGCTAGAAAACAACTTCATTTTCATTGTTGTATTGAATGAAAGAAATATAAATTATTAATATATATATTATTACTCTAAAATAATATATATGTTATATATTTTACATAGTATGATAAAAAATCCTTTATAAGTTTCATTTATGGTATGAACGAGTCATAACGCTTTGAGGGGTCGGTATTCCACAATTCATCAAACAAAATTATCGTATTTAAAGAAGATGGAAAGTATAAAGAAATGATCTAAATAAAAATTTCAAAATAATAAATAAATTATATATATATAAAATAAATATATTTTCCATCATAATGGCCACCATGATATGAGGTAAGGGGAAAATGAACAATCATCATTTCTTGAGGTAGTGGTACTCTGTACAGAGAAACAGTATGTTTGTTACCCATTAGATGGATGTGTGTATAAGTGTTGGCCAAACTATTTCCATAAAAAAATCATATTATATTTATTATAATTGGGAAATAATCTTTTCAAATAATAATAATAATAATAGGATGGGGTTTTAGAATGGAAATGAAACTAAAAATATTGAGAGTAGACGTTACCTCTTTACAAGGTAACTTGTTTTGGTTTATACCAAAAGAATTCCATGGAAGGACTTCTTCCCAAAGAGAGGATTTATGGTCAAGAAAATGTATATTTTAAATAAATTTGGGAATATCCTGTCAAAACCTATGAATTTTTTGAGGTGTGATAAAGTGGGATAGTTGGTGGTCATTTATAAGGAAGGAAAGGACACAATTGGAATTTTCAGAAACATGCTTGTTGTACACATGTTCTTAACTAAAAAATTAATAACAATTAAAATAAACATAAAAAAGGTAGGTTAATGGACGATTTATGGACACAAAATGGGTGTTGGAGAAGTGGATAGGTCATTTGGTCCCTTAACACTTTGATTTATTCCTTTAGTAATCTTAATTTGGCCTTAATAATTGTAATTCATTTTAATTACTTTTATTAATATTCATTTGTAGAAAACTAAGTTGAAACTATTAGACAATAAAAATTATTATTATTCCAAATATTGAATCTTTTTTTTCAAATTCCAATAAAAGAACTTGAAAAAAATAATTTAAAATTCATATCGTAGGAGGGATGACAACGTTGGTTTCTAAAGTAAAAAAGGTACAAAAGTTTCCTATGTTTTTACTATCAATATCAAAGTGAAATTCAATATAATAATATAAATTGGAATAATTGATATAAATTATCTAAATATTCTTTATCACCAATATAAAAACTAATTTTACCTTATAAATAAATCACATTAAATGGAAAATTTTAACTAAAATACAGTAATTTTATCTTCATTAAAAATTATATGTTTCAGAAAAAAAATTCAACATGACCTAATTATAATGATTCCATTTCAAATATGAAGTTTTTGTTTAAATATTCCACAAATTAAAGTTTCAAAACTAATATTTAAAATGGTTTAACCATTAAAACTTCGTAAATATTCCTTATTATAAATTTAGTATATTATGTATAAAATTGTGTTTGTTGTGATAATATGAATATTTATTCCAAGGGATTAACATAAAAATAATTAATTGATTTTATAAAATATATATTTAATTAAAATAATTATATAATTTTTTTACAGTAATTTTTCAGGGTAAATCATATTTGTGAGGGAAAAAGGGTTTTATAGAAAATCTTTAGCTTATATTCAATTGGTTCCTATATTCATTAATTAATAATTCATAAAATATAAATTAATTTTATATTATTATAAATAGTATTATTCATATGTTTTTTAATACTATTCATATCTTTTAATTTAATGGATATGTTTTGTCTTATTCAATAAATTACAATATTATAATAATTTATGGTTAAAGTTCGGTCTTGCGTGTAATGTAAGTTGTCAAATACGGTAAATCTTTTAGGTAACATTGGGTAACTCGATGTCGAGTGCATTACCAAGAATGGAATATATAAAATATATTTAAAATAGAAAATATATTTTAATTTATCATAGTATTATATCAACTTACACGCTTGGTGTCACGTGTCATGTAGGATATCAAATATAATGTTCTTACTTTAGAATTTCTGAGTGTTACAATCACCCCACTTTAATTAAATTCAATATTTTCAATTTAAAATTAATCTCAATGATAGTGGTATTTTAACTAATATATTTTTGAAAGACCCACATCACAAAAAATGGTTAATGTCAAATATTATTAATAAAAGTGAAAAGAAAGTACAACTATCTTGCAACTAGGTTCCCTATTAGGAAACATTGGTCAGAAATGAAAACATGGATATGAAAGAAAAGGTCCAACAATCATGGTTAGATGGATAGCTCTAAAGATCATGTTCGGATGACATTTTTTGACAACAAAATAGTAAATCATAGGTGTGAACACAAGTTATTGATATCATAAAAATTAGGTCAATTGAACAAAATTCTTTTTTCAAAACCATATAATTGATATATTTAAGGAATTAATTCAATTTGTAATAATATAAGTATATATATGTTTCTATAAAAATAATAATTTCTATTTATTATGTATTGACCTATTTCTACTTCAAATCATAGAACATGATACATCATATGGTGAAGTAATAAATTAATGCTCAAATCCCATCCAATGATCATCTTAAACCATTTTATAAATGGTTAAATTTTCCGAAAGATTATAATCCAATGACTTTTTAGGGAGAGTCACAAAAGATCCAACATAAACTTATCATTATAATTTTATCAACATTAAGAAGCTCTAAATTATCACATTCTAAACATATGAATAACTCTACCATACATCCTCTTAAAATATAGTAATAAATCAAATTATCATAAAACCTTATTTGAAACATGCATTCTTCTTTATTCCTTAAGTAAGACACATGTTATTGGATTTATTAATTAAATCCAAATTTGTGGAAAACATAATTAGTGATAGAATATACCAATTGTAGAAAAATAATTATTCACTTACAAGGTAGTCATCACTTATCCAAATAAACCATTTATTCGTCATTATCTCAATATCAGGAACATAATAAGGGTTGTTTATCCCTCAATCACATGCTTTATAAAAATGTTAACATTATAATGAATAACATTCCTTTGTAACGTTCAGAATATAATCTCAAATACACAAAAAATGACTAGAGTGAAACCCATTAATTTTTTGTAAATCATATTAAGTGAAACAAATTAACAAAATACTATTACAACATATTCCATAGATCTAAAAACAAATGTAAATTAATCATTCCTCATTGGCTGTTCTAAAAACATATGATTAACCTTGACCCCTTAACTTTTTCAGAGTTATTTCCACTTTTAGTTTGGGGAATTATTTTCCATAGTTCCCCATATCTTTGTAGTTTTATCATTTAATACTAGTGTTTTCGTTATTTCCTTTTCATTTTTTTCTCACGTAACATGTTTACCAAAACATATCACAAACTACCAATCCTTTAACTAATTTAACTAGGTGATTCTTTCCAAAATTATGAAATGTTTTCAAATCCTTCATTTCATTCATCTCCATCAAGTCATTCTAATTTTCCTAGTATTTAGAAGACATCTTATTCTCTTGTTTTCCCTTAATGCTATATGACTTGGAGATTTATTTATCTCTATTTATAGCACATAATACACTTTGATCATAAGAAGAAACATTATGAGAAACGAGTGCCCATTGGTGACATTGATTAATACCACTAAATAAGTAGTCAATCATGCACTATGTTTTCCATATATAATATGTAGAATATTTATCTATCCCTGTAATGGTTTCTTCATACTTAGCAACACTTTATACATTCTTTTTCTTTAAACTAATGAACTTTATTTTCATATCAGTTTTTTTATCTTAATTAAAGTATTTATTGAATAATGAATCCTTAAACAGCATCCATTCTGTGTGTTTTATTTATTTGTTATACATATTATTTTGAATCAATCATAGTTATTTTTCAGAATCACCTTCGATATAATAGACCAATTGTTTATCCTATTCTTTTTCACTACATTCCACAACAACAAATATATTCTCTATATACTTAACCCATTTCTAAACTACAATTATATTTTTAATCCCACTAAAATGTGGGGGATTTTGATTCATAAAGTGATGAAGCATTGGATGTTCTCTTAAAAGAACAAATATCTGCATTTGGGCTAGGATATTTTTCATAAAATAAATAATATTCCCTAATATTTCTATTAATTTTTCCATTCCAATTTCTGTTTTATTGGTTTCCTCAGTGGGGAAATATCAACATTTTCAACAAGTACTAATACCATTCTTCCTTCCATTTTCCATTTCTTAAATAATAGAATATACTGGATTAGCTGGTAAAATCATGCATCTAAAATATGGTATAACAAGTAACATCAACTAATCTTAAATCATATCATTGGACACTTTTAGGGAATTTTTACATTTAAATCCATCATAGTGGGAGGTAAATAGAATGTGAATTATTGTAAGAATATCCACTAAGCGTATCAAACTAGGTGAACAATAAATCCCATTTTCATGTACTAGGTTACACCATGTATGGACATGAACACCTTATATGAGTTGTTACTACTATGTATATCTTTTCCAAAACAAATGTCCATTTTTAGTATCCAAACAAGGATGTATTTCAAAGAATACCCACATAATATCTATCATACAAAAATTCTAGGATGTTAATGATTAATTATCCTCAATTAATGTCTTAGGGGTTTTCTCCCTAATTTATGATTTCTAAATCCAGTTTCCAAGGGTGTCTCAAAATTTCATTTGATTCCAATTGTAACGCCCCCAACATAGAAGCCCGGAGCCAGTGCATTATTTTCATACATTGGCATGATTATATAGAGTAAAATCTTGAATGACTGCGCATTTTTTTAGTCTGGGAAATCTAGATTACATTCATGATACCCATAATAAATTTGGAATGAAAAATAAAACATGATACATAATAAATTGAAATAAATTACTTCCATGAACTCTTATTCAATGATATATTCTTCATCACCTTGGAGAAAAAGATAATAAGGGTGAGCTCAAATGAATAGTAATGGTAAATAAATAAGAAGTGATAATAAACCAATTGGAATAATTTAACATGGAATGGTATGTAACTAATATAAAATCTTATTCAAATAACTAGATAATTAAATATCAATATATAATGGTAAAAAACTGAAAAAAGACATTCCATTGAATCAATGAACTAAAAATGAAATAGATCCATAGATTTTGTTGACACAAAATCTCATTCATAATTAATAACTGAATTGTCTACAAAGGAAATTCTTAATTACTAAACAACATATTTCCTAGACATATGATAATATCCCCATAAAGAGATAAATTAAACTATTTTTCCAACTAATTCACCTCATGTGACTATTGATGCATCTTGGGGCTAACATTAGTTGGTCCCAAGTTCACTATGCTTTCCTTAAATAGTCCCCAACCCATAAATTTCATGTCTAAAATTTTCGCTTATATATTAAATACAAAATGTTCCTTATCAAATTGTATTTTTATTTAATAGAATATAATAATTTACCAATAATTCTTACATAATCAAATAAATATCAAATTGAACACCATATGTAAAATGATACATGATTTAGGAAATAATAATATCAATTGTGTGAGAATATCGATATTAAAGGTAATTTATAATGAAAATGATTTATATTAAGTGATTGTTTCACGATAATGTGAACCGTCACAAAAGGATGTGAGAATTCATAGATAATCATTTGGAATATTTTTAGGGAAAATCATCTTTAACCACTCAAATGTGTCCTATACCATATTAAAACCATTGAATCACAATCTCCAAAAAGGTATTCCATTAAATGAAACTTATAAAATCATGATAGTAATGGGATTCCATATTTAACAATTTAAGGTAAGTATATGCACCAAATAAAACAAAATTGATGCATTATAACAAATAATTCTCAATGGAATGTAATTTGAGAATTAATTCCCTTACCTTATCATTTATTTTTGTTGAGGGGTATTTATCCTCTCGTATAGTAGTTCAAAACATGATAATAAATAATAAAATAACTATAATTATTTCAATAATATCATACATTAACTGCTTATAATATCATATTATCCATTTTTTAACACTCTTTCATTATATTAACTATTTCAGTTATTAATCAACTTCTTTTCTCAAGTATGTTTGGACTTATGATTTCTTGTTGCAGTTAATTTATTCATGATTTCATAATATATAGAATGTACAAAATGACATAATTATAATATATAGGTGATATATATCCATAAAATTGGATTTGGACAAGTGTATGTGTTATTTGGTCCCTTATGTTAATGGTTTGGCATGTTATTAAGATTAGTTTTTCCTTAATAATTGTAACTAATTTTAATTTCATTGAATAAAATTTTTAGAAATAAATTATTTGGACATAATAGAAATTATAAATTATTATGATTCCAAATTTGGAATCCATTTTTTCAAATTCCAATCACATTGGAGTAAAAAATTAAATTAAAATTCATCCCATAGGCGGGATGTCAACACATGTTTATAAAGTAAAAACGTCCAAATATTTGCTATTTTTTTTAGTAAATTTCAATATGAAATTTAATATAATATACTAAATTGTATTAGTTGATAAAAATATTATTTTTTTAAACTTTAAAACCAAAACGAATCATAATTTACCCTCATAAAAATCATATGAAAAAGCGGTTTCGAACTGAAATTCATTTTTTTACATTTCATTAAAAATAAAATGATTCAAGAAACAACTAACCCTGAAGAAATTAATATGTTTCACATTAAAAAATGATGTTTTTTAGACATATTAAATCAATTAATATGTGATAATTTAAATTTAATCTTGTTTCTCTATTAAAAGGCAGTAAAAATGCCTTAATAAAAATATAGTATCTTATGTATAAAAATGGATTTGTTGTGATATTATACCTATCATTTCCATGGTATTAACATAAAAATATTTTTCTTGATTATATAACATATATATTTAATTATAATGTATCACTAATTTCATTAATTTAATTAGTTAGGATAAAACAACATTGTGAGAATGAAAATGGTTTTATATAAAAAAAATTCATTTATATTCAATTGGTTATTATATTAATTTCTAATTAATTTTTAGCCTATTAAATAATATTATATTATTATAGAAAAAGATCAGATGTTATATAATAGAATTCATATTATATAATTGAATTGTTAGGTTATGTCTTGTTATATGGAATAATAATATTTTAATAACGATTGGTCAATACTCTGTATTATGTGTACTGTAAGCTTTCAAAGAAAGTAACCAACGCATGTAATGCAAGGTGAATCGATGTGGAGTGAATTACCAAAAATATAATATATTAAATCTATTTAAAATATAAAATATATTTTAAAGTTTCGTTGTATTATATTCCTATACATTCTTGGTGTTTCATTTCACGCATGATATCGAATATAAGGTTCATACATTAGAATTTCAGGGTGTTACAAAGGAATTCCTAGAGATGAAGATGAAGGAAAATGAATCTGTAAGATTATATATAATAAACATTACATGAAATTTTCAATAAACAACTATATTTCTTATTGGTCCAATGGGATTGGTCAATAGATTCTTTATTGTGCTGATACCCTATCTCTTGAGGGATTTAAAAAAATTTGTAACTATGAAAGAAATGAAGAGATAGTGTAGAGTGATATAATGATTTTAATAGACTTAGGAGAGATAAAGGGTTCACATGTGTCGAATGAAAAGAAGAGATCAGTGGAGATAAACTAGGAAAAAAATTAATCAAGGATGATTACGACAATATTAAAACTTCCCCTATGTAACAGATGTTGGAAAAAAATTTCGGGAACACTGTTCATGGGAGTGGAAGAGACACAAGTGTGGATGAGATATGAAAATATCTCAAATATATCATGCTGAGGTGAAACCTAATCTTCTCAACACTAATGAAAAAGGGAAGATGGAGTAGGCACATATTGAATTTTAATGCTTCATGTGTGGATATCTTGGGAACATTTTAAAAAACATTCAAATCATATTATTATAGAGGGAAACATCCATCAATCATAGTATAGGTAAATGAATAATAGTTAGGGTTTTTCTATCATGATGTCTAATTTATACGCTCCAAATGATATAGTGGAAGGTACACTTGTTGTTCTTTCAAATCTAGAAAATAATTTGTTTGATTCTAGTTCTATTCATTACTTTATTTCATCCTGGATTGTAGAGAATATATAATTAATACCCATGATCCTATAATTAGAGTTATTAATCAAGAATCCCAGAGGGATTATCATCTTTCACTAGGGTATAAAAAAATTATTAACGTTTTCCGGTAAAATCTCATAAAAAATGTAGATTTCATTCCCATGTAATAATTCGACAATATATTAGGGATGGACTAGCTCATAATGTATAAATCTATGATCAAAAGAAGATGTAATGAAATTTCAGTAGTATTTAATATAGAACATATTGTTATTTTTAGAAGAGATATATCTTAGCTGGATCTTTTTCTAGAATCACCTCCCATATCCGTTCACAACCATAAAAATGGTTTTTTGCAACATTACCCTTTAACATCACTAAAAAAAGAACTGATAATAGGGTAAATTTATTAGTGTTTAAAATCATTGTTAATATTTCCCCTTTACCAGCTCCTTTTTTAGCACTGATATAGGTACCTAATTGTCTATGCTTTTTTGACGTTGTTAAATGGACATCATTTATTAGTACATAATTTATTAGTGCTAATTATGGGGGGTCATTACGAGTGTTTTTCCTCTTGCACCGATAAATAATATATTTAAAAAATAATTAAAATATATATATAAATAGATAAATTTATTTATATTTATATAATATATAAATATATATATGTTTTAGATGTCTAAATAGACATCTATATTTAATATATATAATATTTAGTAAAAAGGGATTATAATATATTTTAAAAATATTATTAATTAATAATTATATAACCATTATCGATTAATAATCATTTCCTAAAATTTTGAAGAAAAAAATAAAAAAATTAATAAAATATCATAAAACTTTGAAAATGCAACTCAAAATTTAAATTGTTATAACTTTTTATTTGTGTGTTTATATGAGCTCTACCACATATAAAATCGAACCCTACGATGAGATCTATGAATATGTGAGAGTGTTTAAACAACTGTCATTACTTTTAAAGACAAAAGAGTTCTATAAGTCCTCTAAAAATGATTTTTTAATCGGGATACACAGATGTTTTAACATTCGATTAAATTTATACATCATTTAATGGTGTCTATTTGCACTTTTTCAGTGGCGGCTACATCTGTTCCAAGTGATTACATTAATATTGATATTATGGCCATATAATATTATAATTTTCCAAATGTACTATTATTTATGAAAAAATATATAACAATATATACATATTATATATCTATTCACACATAAACATTATTTATAAAAATAAATACGTAACCATATTTACACAATAACATATATTTAAAAATATATATTCCTTGAATAAATAAAAACTAATAACCATTTTATTAAAAATAAATAATATCTGAATATTTATATACCTATATAATCTTTCTGTGAGTGTTAGTTTATGTCCATATTAAAAAACTGATATATATTATTTATATATTGTGTCATATGAATGTACATATTAATATAAAATACATATAAATATACATAAATATGAATAATTATACTTATAGATATGCATATATGTAATATATATTCATGTGTATATATATTGTATATATGTATATATGTATGTATTTATTTATTTATATATAAACACTCACAAAAAACATATTTCATAAATGCATTTTTAACTACTCTTATAAATATATATTAAAATATGAATAAATTTATGAATAAAAAATATATCTAAATATAAATATAAATTAGTTGATATAAAAATATATTAATATATATTAATTTATGAATATATATATGTATATATATATATATTAATATAACTAAATAAATATTCATATAAATTTATATTAATATACAAATAAATTTAAATATGTCTATATAAATAGATATTTAATTAAATGGAGAATAAAACAAGATGGACGAGGGGTAAAGGTATAGGCACAAACATATAAGGGATAGGTCTCAGGTTCGAATCCATGTGGTGGCAGGGGTGCACATGTAGGTTCAGGGGGGGATAGAACTATTAAATTGTGGGGGTGTGTGCCAAGTAATGTTAAAATGGTGGTGGGGAACATGCGGGCAGGGCTTCCAAGTGCTGTTAAATGTGGGGTGGGTCTACCCTCTAATATATAATTTTTTTTAGTTTTATCTGCGCTTTTTGAAAATCACTGTTAATATAATAATTTATTATCAATTCTTTTAGAATTTATAAAATATCACATTTATCAAGAATTTTTAAGTGATGATAAAAGGGGCCCCCATATAATAGTGACTTGATTATTAGTGATTTTTTAGAACTGATGAAGGGTTTTTTAGGTCTAATAAAAACATGTTTTTTGTATTGTTTTTTTGGGAGATGATCGAGGAGGTGGGATAATGAAATGAATGAATAAGGATAGAAAATTTCCCCATTTATTAGGAATACCAGGATGTGTTTCTTGAAGATTTTCGTGGAACATCCTTAAAAATAATGGTACAGTTATCCATTAAGCAAAATCCAAGATTCTAGCTGATATAAAAAACACCTTATTGAATGAAAAATTTGGATTTAGACGAATTAAAGAATCAACAACATCATATAGAGAAGGGATTCATCTGACTAAATGTCTCTCGTTTGGAAGAATCTATTCTCTTTGAATATAATATGGATGGATCAATGTGTCTATACATGGATTATAGAGAACATAATGGTATCATAGTGAAGAACCACTACCATATCCCAATGATTGATAATTTATTTTAACTGCATCATGTAGCTAAAATCATACCTATGATCATCCTACGTGCTGGTTATCATCATTTTAGGGTAAAGAAAGATTGTATTAAATAATTCCTTTTGAATAAGATATTTTCATTATGAGTTTTTTATTCCCTTTGGATTTAATAGAAATCTCATATATTTATGGATTTGTTAAATAGATTCATTAAGAAATACCTTGATAAATTTATCATAGTATTTATTTATTATATTTGGATATATTTCATAAGTCATGAGGACCATGGGGATAATTTAAGGGTTATATTGATAACTTGGAGGAAGTAGAATCTATTTGAAAAAATCCAAAATTGAAAATAACAGTTAAAAAATTTGATTTCTTGGGGTGAATTTCAACCAATAGTGAATCTCAATTGACCTTGTGATGAAAAAGGAAGTAAAGTTGTATCCTTATCATATAATAGTATCAGAGATTCATAGTTTCCATTTTTTTGTAGGATATAATAGGAGGTTTCTAAAATAATTATCATGAATTTATAATACACTAACTAATTTAACTCCAAAGTGTCTAATTTCATCTTGAAAAATTACTGGAAAAAATATTCCATTTAATGAATAATATATTGGTGAATACACCTTTTTAAAATATACCCTATAATAGAAAATGACATTTTATATATAGTGATGCAACTAGAAAATTTATAGGGTAGATCAATAGGAAAAATAATAGGGTGATCACTTATGAATCAGGACTGTTAATTCCCCATGAAAACAATTATCTTATCTATGTGTAAGGAACCCAGGTTTTGAGCCTATAAGACTTTGAAATTTTCTTAATGTTATTCCCATGTAGGGCATTCAAACGACGTGTGATTCAGAGTCCCAGTGTTTCCGGAATTAAAATTTAAGTGCGTTCACAGTAGACATGCCAAATATACAAAATAACTCCAAAATTGTATCTCGAAATGGAAAAAAGAGGGCACCGTTGAGTCCAGAGTGTGCCATTTATCCTAGGAGGTGTGTAACTTTCGCAGGCATGACCCTTCTATGAAAAACACCAAGAGGGGAGTTTTCGTAATTTAGAGGCCTAGGAAATAACTTTAAAACTATTGAACAGAGGCTCAAATTAAAATTTTGATACCAGTATTGTGTTCACAAAGTGTTTTTTACCCTAGGGGCGGCTTAACCTCGACACCGTCGAGAGTTCAGGTATGGGGCTGACTGGCGGGGGTTTAAGTGATTTTCTATTTAAACACATCCACCCCTCCACCTTCTTCTCCCTTGCTCCTATACCTGTTGGATTATTCTCAACAAGCTCCTATCCTCTCCTCCACCTATCCAGTAAGACACGGTGACTCTGGCGGATCGTCTGCGAAGATACGGGCTACGCCCAGCAAGGTAAGCTCATGCATTTTCAATTTTAATTACCGAAACCCCCTTTATAAGAAATTATTTCCATCTAAAGGCTATCCGATCCTCGAGAAAATACCATATATGTGTAGTGAAGGATTCAATCTCCCCAACCCCCTTTTCGAATCAATTTTTTGTGTCCTAGGGTGTCTGGGGTGAACTCGGGAAGTTTTCCTGCCGTTTTCTCCTTTTTTTGGCAGTTCCATGGGCGGATCGGTGGTCGGTGCGGTGGTCCAATGGGCTTCCAATGGGAGAGGAGGTTCTCGAGATGGTGGTGCGGTGGCAGGATCCTCAGCGCAGTGGCAGCCGCTAGGCAGCAGCGGCTCCAAGCGGCGCGGCAGGCTCTAGGCGGCGGTGGGTGGAGGTCGTTGGCCAGGCGGACGGGGGGTCGCGGTGCGTGACCCCGTGAAGGAACTAAGACCCGTCATTATTTGGTCTTTGAATGGACCAATGACTGGCCACAAGGTCCAGTTAGTTGTGTGGACCATGGGTCCACGGTCGGGTCGCGCGGCAGGGCCATGGGCCGGCGCTGCGGACCGGGCCGACCGGCACGAGCCATTCCAGCCCAAGGGGGTTCATCATCTTGACATCGGACACCCGTAACATCCACTACGGGTATCCATTTTGCATTCCGTTTGCGGCAGTGTAAACCTAAGCTTCAGTAGAATTTTTTTAGATGGTCTTGTGAATTTTTAATTCCTGAGATGAGGGAATGGTGGAAAGACACGCTCGTTAAGTACCATGTAGGGATTCTTCCTTCGGATGGCACGAACCCATCCAGAGTCTTTTTAAGGCGCTGTTAGTGGCGCTGTCACCCTAGCATCAAGAGGAAGTGGTCCATGAATGTTTCAGGTGTTGAAGCAAGAGTTGAGGCATGGGCCCTATAGGCCATCTTTTATGTTGTGAGAAGTGTTTTGCGACTTTTTCATCAGGCGTCTGTTCGGGGTGAATGAGTAGTCATTTTGGCATGTTTTTTCGAGAGCATCGTGATGGCTCAGTTCCACTAGCCTCTTTCGAGACCGAGGTCTGGGCCCCATGAGACATCGTATGGGCGTAAAGTCATGTTGAGTAACTTTTTCTTCGAGAGCCCGTTTTGAGTGAGTAGGAAGTCCATCTTGTGTGTTTTTTCACATGGATTTCAACGGTGTAATCTATTCGAGTAATTAGAGCCTATTTCAAGATATAATTAAATGTATAAACATGAAAGTATGTTGTTCGGAGTTTTATTTGATGCACTCCGACCCAATTCATAGTCGAGATGTTAGAGTCACCCAGTGATGGGGCAAGTAGCGCAGAGTTATCAGACCATTTCCAAGTTTAACCTCCAGCTGGGCTGGGTAGTGGGATACCCATTGACATTAGAGTTTACCCTTCAGTGAGGATGGGTAGTGGGATACCCATTAACATTAGGGTTTACCCTCCATTTGGGCTGTGTAGTGGGTTACCCGACGATCATTTAGGGTTTACCCTCCAGTAGGGTTGGGCAGTGGGTAATCGGATGACCATTTTTGGTTTACCATCATGTTGGGCAGGGCAGTGGGTTACCCGATGACTTCTTTCAGACTCCGCCCCTTTCGACATGGCTAGTCACCAGCTTTTCCCCATGGTTACTAGAGCGAGACTTTTTGGTGGTACAGTTTAGCAATGACAAAGCATTGACATGCCGGATTGTTGGGCATCAGTGATGGCTACCCTTAGAACTGATGGCGACTTATCCTGGGCTCAGCTTGGAGATGGATATTCCCTTATGCACTCATTTGGGTTTCTTATTGAGAATATATATATATACCCTACTTATGTTCTCAATCCTCGGGTCCATTTACTCTCCTTCTTCGAGGGGCGAAGACACGGGGGGTATGCCACATGATTTTTATGTCTAGCTTCTCTTGGTTGGGACAAGTCTACTTCCTTTCTTTTGTTAGGGTGATATGCACTCTCTCTATTGTACTCTTAATTTTTTCTCTCTACCATTTACCATTCAGTACATCCTTTGTTGCTCCCTCGAGATTTCGGGGCATCCTAATGAGTATCCTTATACACACACCTACTTGGTCTTTTCCCGAACATGGTGTGCCCTTATAGAAGAATGACTGGTCGATTGAGACTACGGAGGAGTGTAGAGGACATATGAGCATGGGCTATGTTCGATGGTCATAGTAGGTCTTTCAGGTGAGATACTCATTAGCTATTTACGTTCAGTTACATTGGTTGTGGAACCTTTCAGGTTGGGCGCGTGTTTTGGCCCTTTTTTTCAGTATCTATTAGTACATTTCTGCACATTACTTTTCCTATTTAGAGGTTGATGCATGATTGTGGTTGGGTTATAGTTTTTTTCCTTTGGTTTCCATTTTACTCTGCACTTCTGCATTGAGTGGGTTGTGTGTGTGTGTGTGTAAATGTACTTAGGAAAAGGACTCCATGAGACTGTTACGCATTCAGTGCTAGTCACTAGCCCCTAGCCTATCGATTTTGGCTTCGGGTTGTTGCAGCTCAAGATCGATAGGGTCGGATCATGACAAAGTGGTATCAGAGGTGGTTCATTCCTTGGGGCATTGTTCGGACATCCCTAAATAGAAATAGGTTGGGATTTAGGGAAATAGTGTCGATGTGTCTCGAGGTAAACTCTTAGGCTAGGGAGTCTAGTGATGGTACGGGGACCGACGTGTCCATTCAACAGGACCCTAATAAACCGCTTGTCGACATGGCAGGCTGATACACTTGTTGTAGGGAAAATTGGAACATTCATCCAGTAGGATTGAGTCCTTGACTGTCCATGTTGAGTAAGCTCCCCTTTTTGATTGCTTATATATATATATATATGCTCATATGATTGTGGTGATCCTTGATAATTTTCAGGATGCCCCCACGATAGAAGCCAGCCAGGTTACCCCCTCTAGTTTCTGACTACGAGCTGGCGAGTGACAAGGCGTCAGTTTAGGGACCCTCACGTGATCCCTTTCCGCCCAGCGCTTGAGTAGTAGCCCCTCCACCCGAGGATTGGCAGTTAGTACTGGAAGTATAGACTGAGGTTGAGCACAGACTTAGTGCGCTGTGAGACATTCAACATCATCGACAGCCGAATTTCCATGGAGACCCAGATTCCTAGGCAGCAGAAGACTGGATAGAGTTTGTGGACCGGAATTTCAGGTTGGTATGGACACCAGCGGACCAGATGGTAGCTCTAGCTTCCAGCCTTTTCCATGGTACGGTCGGGCATTGGTGGGGGTTAGATACACATACCCACGATGAGTCATCTGTCATGTGGGATATCTTCCAGTAGATCATCTAAGAGGATTACTCCCCCTATTGTCTACACTCTTTTCGAATCCATGAGCTTCTCGAGCTGAAGCAGGGGGATGAATGTGTTATAGTATTTGGTCCAGTTTACCGTTCTAACATGCTACTCGCAGGATATGATCCTCGACAGTTACTTTTGGGCATGGAAGTTTGAGAAGGGTCTTCGTAGGGAGATTTGTGCTACTGTAGTCACCCTGTGCATCTCTACTTATCCCGGAGAGCTAGAGAGGATTCTCATGACAAGATAGCTTCTTGGCCGAGGGATTCTAGCTAGTAGGGCCTAACAGTGGCCACTTTAGAGTAAAGTCTTCAGTGACAGGCAGGCGGTAGAGAGCAGAGCCTCGGTCGAGGAGGCCCTTCCATGAGGAGATTCAGGGGTAGGGTCGTACACCACAGTGGTGTCATGGAGCATCAGGGTAGTTAGGAGAGAGTTAGTGCTATTCTTGCGATAGATGGGGTCACTTAGCATGAGAATGCTCGACTAGGTGTACCGGGAAGCTGTGGCAGGTAGTGGGTGCACCTCAGTGGTAGAGGCAGTGCTGTGACCATGGATCCCCCAGGTGAGGCCATGGTAGTCCTCAGGGAGGCGGCGCAGGTAGAGTGGTAGGACCTGGAGTTCCGGGATGGTGTTTCAAGGTCCATCCACTGGCACCACCGGGAAGCCCATGCCAGGCTCATGGAGCTAGTGGTAGTGGTTGGGTTAAGCTTCATGATATGGGTGTTCGTGACCCCCCAAGAACACGAGATGGTTCTAGGTACACATTGTGTTTACTCTACGAATGCTACGGTACTAGTATACACAGGAGCAAGCCACTCCATTATATCGTTGAGGTTGGTACGAGAGTTAGATCTTCCATTAGAGGTGCTGACACATGCACTTAGCCTCGAGGTTCCTTTGGGAAGTGCCTCGTTAGGACCTTTATCTACAGACAATGAAAAATGTCGTTCGGAGGAGGTAGTTTCATGTGGGACATTCTCATAATAACAATATAACATTATGACGTCATCCTAGTCATGGATTGGCTTTCTATGTTTCATCCCCAGATCGACTGTCGTCCGAGACGAGTCATAGGCGTGTTTTGAAATGGGATGAGTTTCACAATCCATGGTGAACAAGAACTCATGGCAGAGTAGATGGGTACTATGATCAGGGGACCCTGACCTTTTTCGCACTAGTTGTTCAGCATGTATCTCAGAGCAGCGGACACTACAGGCCCCTGGATCCCATCAGTTGAAGAGGACTACATCGACGTATTTCTCGAGGATGTTTAGGTACTACCTCTGAGGTGAAAGATGGATTTCTACAATGACTTGTAGCCGGGGACTGCCCCGATATCATGTGTGGCTTATCGGATGGCACCCACATAGATTCGAGAGCTACAACTTCAGCTAGTTGACCTTCATGAGAAGGGATTCATCAGGCCCAGTGTGTCCCCTATGGGCGGCATCGGTTTTCTTTGTGAAAATGGAAGATGGGATTCTACAGCTTTGGGTGGATTATCATCACCCGAATCAGGCCACGATAAAGAACAAGTACCCATTTCTCAGGATCATAGACCTCTTCGACTAGTTGAGAGGTGCGAAGTGGTTATCCAAGATTGATCTTCGATATGGATACCACTAGTTGCAGGTTCGTGAGGCTGACATCCGGAAGTTGGATTTCTATTGTCGATATGGGAATTATGAGTTTTCTGATGATTTCCTTTGGCGTGATGAATGCCCCCACCATTTTCAATGCTTTGATGAACCTGATCTTCCAGTCGTACTTGGACCGGTTTGTGGTTATCTTTGTCGATGACATACACATATACTCTGTGATGGAAGAGAAGCACGCATATCATTATAGGATGGTCCTAGACTTACTCTGAGATAACCAGCTGTGTGGGAATCTCCCGAAGTGTTAGTTCTAGATTCATGAGGTTCAATTTGTGGGGCATGTCATTACGGATCAGGGATTGGGCATAGATCACGCAAAGTAAGAGGATGTGATTTCTTGGGATCCACCCTAGAATGTGTCATAGGTACAAAGCTTCCTTGGTTTAGCAGGATACTACATGAGGTTTGAGG
Source organism: Viscum album (assembly GCA_963277665.1). Taxonomy (NCBI): domain Eukaryota; kingdom Viridiplantae; phylum Streptophyta; class Magnoliopsida; order Santalales; family Viscaceae; genus Viscum; species Viscum album. The sequence continues at coordinate 1,991,177,855 of OY728135.1, read as the reverse complement.
ATGATTTCTCTAGGATTGCATCCCCTTTGACCGCATTGATGTGGAAGGGACAACAGCTCACCTTTACTGATCAGTTCCAGAAGGCCTTTGAGGAGATGAGACAGAGGCTGACTAGTGCTACGTTTTTGAAGCTTCCAGAGCAGGGCATTGAGATCGTAGTGTACTGCGACCCTTCAGGAGATGGGCTCAAGTGCGTGCTGATGCAGTAGTGGGTAGTGATTTCATATGGGTTGAGATAGTTGATGCCCCATGAGTAGAATTATGTGACTAACGATTTGGAGCTAGTATCAGTGGTCTTCGCCTTGAGGTTATGTAGACACTACCTTCTGGGTGAGCATTTTTTGGTTTACTCAGACCACCAAAGCCTCAAGTACATCTTCAGGCAAAGGGATTTGAATATGAGGAAGAGGCATTGGCTGGATTTTATACAAGATTATTATTTCAAGATAGTCTACACTCTAGGGAAGGGCCATATAGCAGAAGAAGCTCTTAGCATGAAGTCCCAGGCTCGGTTAGTGCGGGAATCTTTAGAGTAGTTGGCTTCCCTATGGTTGACCTTGGTGAAACAGGAGGGTACGTCTTTTCTGCAGTCGATGGTGTTGAATCCTTCAACCCTTGAGCATGTCAGAGAGTCGCAGCTGGGGAATGTCGATAGTGAGGTACTTTGTGATCAGATATCCATGAGCGATGCACTCAATGGCTATTCTGATGGGGGGAATCACGAGATCCTATTCTAGGGTTGAGTTGTAGTATAAGTGGAGATGCAGGAGGAGTTGATGTGGGATTTCCCCACTTCCCCCTTGGATGTACAAACCGGTGTAGGGAATATGTACAGAGACCTTCAGTGGCAGTTTTTGTTATCGGGCATGAAGCGGAGCATAGTTCAGTTCGTTTCTTGGTGTCTAACCTATCAGAAAGTGAAGGAAGAGCATCAGGTTCTAGCAAGGTTGTTGCAACCCCTTGATATCCCATAGTTCAAGAGAGATGACATATCTATGGACTTCGTCACAGGGCTCTTGTGCATAGTAAAGGCCCATGATTCCATTTGGGTGATAGTGGAATAACTCACAATGTCAGTGCACTTTTTTCCATTAGGGAGTATATCTCGTTGGACAGTCTGGGGCTGCTATTCGTTCGGAATATTTTCCGCCTTCATGAAGTACCATTGACGATCGTCTCGGACCATGATGTGCGGTTTACATCGCAATTGTGGTGAGTCCTCCAGGAGGCATTCGGGACCCAGCTGTAGATGAGTACATCTTTTCACCCCCATATAGGCGGGCAGACTGAGCGCACTATCCATGGGTGGGAGGATATGCTCAGGGCGTGCTTGTTAGACTTTGGCCTAAGTTGGGAGGTGTTGAGTCAATAAGGTTTTCCTTATGACTTTTCCATTCCTTCTTGTTTTGAAAATCACAAACACCTTATCTTTAAGGAAAATTTCTTTCTTAAGGAAAATTGCTTTTATAAGGAAATTTGCTTTCTTAAGGAAAATCGCTTTTATAAGAAAAATTATCCTTATCATATTTTCATCCATATTTTTCTTAAGTATGAGTTTCGGATTCATTTTCTCGGAATCATTGAAACTTTGATATAAAGCATTCTGTTTTAGGGTTTGGATTCTGGACAAGAACTATAAGGAAGTTTCATTCCGAATTCCGGATATGAACTCTGACTAAGTTCTATTCCAGATTCAGGATACGAATTCTGAAAAAGAATTCTCATTACGAATTCCAATGAAAAATTCTCATTACGAATTCCAATGAAGAATTCTCATTATGAATTCTAATGAAGAAATCTCATTCCGAATTCTCATTAGGAATTCAAATGAAGAATTCACATTACGAATTCCAATGAAGAATTCTCATTACGAATTCTAATGAAGAAATCTCATTCCGAATTCTCATTACGAATTCTGATAAAGAATTCTCATTATGAATTCTGATGATGAATTCTCATTACGAATTCTGATGATAAATTCTCATTACGAATTCTGATGATGAATTCTCATTATGAATTCTGATGATGAATTCTCATTACGATTTCTGATGACGAATTCCTATTCCGAATTCTCATTCAGAATTCACCTGTTAAACAGAATCTGAATATCATTGTTTTATACACTCTGAATTTATTCATTCCGAACCTTCACTCCGAAGTTTCTATTCCGAACCTTTTTGTTAGAGTTTAAAACGATGTCGTACTTTCTGTTACACTCACTTTGTTATAAAACGATGTCGTCCATTTTTTTATAAACTAACCGTTGTCTAAGTGACACGTGTATAGGTCCCTCCGATCTTTAAGGAAAATATGACCGTTGGAGAGGAGCCGACCTTACCTATAAATAGGAGCTCATTTGAAAGAGCTCGAGGCTGAGGATGCTGATGGCTAATAGCTGATGGCTGAAAAAGTACATACATGCTGTTGAAGTGATTTCTAGAGAGAGAGTCTCTTATCAACTCTCAAAGCATCGTGCGACTCCGAATGTTGGTGATTACATTCGAGGGCTTCCGGGGATAGGAAGACAGAGGTGCCGACTACCTTAAAGATCGAGGGCTTTCGTTCTGAGAAAGACAGAGGTTACCAACTACCTTGAAGTTGAGGGCTTGCAGGGATAGCAAGACAGAGACTCCGATCTTCGTATCGAGGGCTTACCCTGGTGTGGGTAAGACAGACTTTCTTGAAAGTATAAATCAAGGGACCTTTATCCAAGGTTGTTGGATACGCTTCTCTTTGGGTTAAAAGACTATTATCTTGTTACTAGTAGTTTTACTACTTGTTTTTATTCCGCTGTAATTTGTATCTTAAGGAAAGTATAACTTTCTTATACTTCCATACTTACTCTGATTCATTTAGATTCTATACGCTTTAAGGTAGAATCTCATATTGTAACTTTTGTTAAGTTTAAATTTCCGGAACCATATTTCCGGAACCTACTTTTGGAATTTCTTTCCATGTTTAGTTCGGTGTTAGAGGTGTTGTGAATTTACTTAGTTTAACTTTGTTAAACCTAGCCCTTTCCTTTTCTTAAGGAATCTATAGTTTCTTAACTAACTTTAAAGGTTCCAAAGGAATTTTTAAAGTATACAATTCACCCCCCTCTTGTATATTGAGCATCTCATATTATATTTCGATCCTACAATTGGTATCAGAGGTTGGAAACCTCTTACTCTATACCATTCTCACAATTGGTATCAGAGGTTGGAAACCTCTTACTCTATACCATTCTCACATTTGGTATCAGAGCCAAGGTTACTGAAATACTTGTACTCACATACAAGTTTTTCTTGCTCACTTTTCATTCCGAACATTGTCATTCCGATTTATCCATTCCGAACTTTTCTTATTCAGAACTTTGTTATAACGAATCATTGCTACTAACAAGTTTGTGTGCAAAGTTATTTTTAGTATGATAGGAATTAATGTTGGATCGATTGACAATATGAATCCTACAAGACCACCTATATTTGATGGTAATGATTATGAATACTGGAGAGATCGTATGAAGACATTTGTTATCAATACTGGGGTAGATAACTTTGTCATGCTTACTGGTGACTATAAAATTCCTGACAAGGAAGTCGGAACCTTTACTAACCAGGAAAAGCAAGAATATCAACTCAACTATAAGGTACGCAACACTTTACTATGTTCAATGACTAGAAATATATATAGCCAAATTTCTTCTTGTGAAGCAGCTAACTGTATATGGAAGAATTTAGAGGTTGCACACTTTGGGACTTCTAAGGTGATTGAGACTAGAAGAGCTATGCTTAGAGCTGAATATCATGGATTCAATTTTCCTTATGGAGAACCTATCTGTAAAGTTCAACAAAGATTTATGACTATCGTCAACAGTCTACAATCTATGGGAGAGAAAGGATTAGATGATGAAGCTCTTGTGGACAAGATAATTGACATTATGCCCAATGAGTGGGAATCCAAGAGAACAGGTATAGATGAGAACAGGAAGGTCACTCAAATTACTCTTGATGAATTATTTGGAACTCTTCTACAACATGAAACTAGAATGAAGAGAGATGCTGACAACATCAAGAAAAAGAATGGAAATGGTACTGTTGCTTTTACTACAACTTCGAATCAGATGAAAGCTAAGACTCCTGAGAGAGTAACCAGATCCAAGTCTAAGAAAGTTATTTTCCAATCCGAATCTAGTGAGAGTGAAGTTTCAAAAAATAAATTAGCCAATCTTGCTCGAAGGATGAACAAGATAGCTGGACAGAGAAACTTTCAATCCAAGTATAAGAAGAAGGACAGGAAAGATAAGAAAGATGGAGAAGTAACTTGTTATGAATGCAAAAGAGCTGGACATATTAGACCAGATTGCCCTATGCTCAAAAAGAAAGAAAGAAAGGAAATACATTCAGACAGGAACAGAAAGAAGTATTGCAAAGCTAAAGCTAAGAAAGTTCTGAAAGCTAATGACACCTGGAGTGCCAGTGGTGGTGACTCTTCAGATGAATCTTCTGAATATGAATCTTCAGGACAGAAGAATCTTGGTCTTATAGCCAGATTACCTATTAATAATCATTGTCTTATGGCTAAGGTACGAAATGCTGAATCATTGACCAATGTTTCTTTAAATTCTAATGATAGTAAGTATTATAACTCTTCTGATGAAGAATCATCTTCTGATGAGGAAAATACTTTACCTACTTATGAAGAAGTCTCTAGGTTTGCTGAACTTCTTGAGATTGAGAATTCCAAACTCAACAAGAAACTTGACAAGGAAAATTCTAGGAATTCTATTCTTACTAAAGAGATATCAGATCTTTCTAAAGATCTTGATAAGAAAAATGCTGATTTTGAAAATATTTCAAAAAATCTTGAGGAAGTAAGTTCTGAGAAGAATAAACTTTCTAAAGAATTTGAAAAAGTAATTTCGAAGAAAAATGTTTTCGAGCCTAACTCTAGTTCTAAAACTAATGATTTTGAGGATAAAAACTTGGTTGTAAAACTCAAGTCCGAAATTTTTTCCTTAAAGAAGTGTTTATCAAACATTACCCATGGTAAAGAAAATTTTGATAAGATGTATTCTCAAATACGACCTTTAAGAAATAAATCAGGATTTGGTTATACCCATGCAAAACCAGTTTTCAGTAACAATTATTTTGTTCCTCAGAGTGCCCCATTTTGCACTAAATGTCAATGTGGTGGTCACTGGGCAAAAAATTGTTCCTTAAACAAAACCCAATCCTTAGGTTTTCACAAAGCTTATTTTTCTAAGAAAATGTGGGTTCCTAAAATTTTATTGTCTGGAAATCTCGGATCCAAACAAGTTTGGATTCCGAAAATCTAACTTTGTTCTTGATTTCAAGAAAATAAAGGAAGTTCCAGCAACAATATTTGGTACATGGATAGTGGATGTTCCCGGGACATGACTGGTAACAAAATCTTTTTTGAAAAGATTATCAAAACGAAAGGAGGAAAGGTAACTTTTGGAGACAATGCTAAGGGAGAGATTGTTGGTATTGGTAATATAGTTTTTCTTGGTAAAACATTGATTTCAAATGTTCTTTTTGTTAAAGGTCTTAAGCACAACCTCATTAGCATAAGTCAGTTATGTGATGAAGGTTACCTTGTGAATTTTAGGAATGATAAATGCCTAGTTCACAATTCCAAGGAAGAATTTATTCTCTCAGCCAATAGGCAAGAGAATGTCTACACATTGAACCTAGAAGACCTAAGAAGCCAAGATTTACCTTGCCTAAGTGCAATGGAAGATCATTCTTGGTTATGGCATAGAAGACTAGGACACTGTAATCTTAGAAACCTATGTAAACTCTCTAAGAAGAAACTTGTTAAGGATCTACCGGAGCTTAGATTTGATTCTTATAAAGTTTGTGATCCTTGTCAATATGGCAAGCAACATAAATCTAGTTTTAAGTCAATCGGTGAAGTCTCAACAACTGATGCATTACAGTTGGTGCACATGGATCTTTTTGGTCCAACACAAACTGGAAGTATTGGAGGCAAATACTATGTGTTTGTTCTAGTTGATGATTACACTAGATTTACTTGGGTCTATTTTCTAGCAAAGAAATCTGAAGCTTTTTCTTATTTTAAAAGTTTTAGAGCTCAAGTTAAAAATGAGAAAAACCTTCCATTGAAAACTATTCATAGTGATCATGGAGGAGAATTTCAAAATTCTGATTTTGAAACTTTTTGTACTAAGAAAGGTATTACTCACAATTTTTCAGCACCTAGAACTCCTCAACAGAATGGTGTAGTTGAATGAAGAAATAGAATTCTTCAAGAGGTAACTAGAACCATGTTGAGTGAATATTCTATTGCTAGACATTTCTGGGCTGAAGCTGTAAGTACTGCTTGTTATACTATAAATTGAGTTTTGATTAGACCTTTTCTTAATAAAACTCCTTATGAGTTATGGAATGGTAGAAAACCTAGACTTTCCTACTTCAAGGTTTTTAGTTGCAAAGTATTCATTTTGAATACTAAAGATAACTTACATAAATTCGCACCAAAGTCTGATGAAGGAATTTTCTTAGGATATTCCACAACCTCTATGGCTTATAGAGTTTTTAATAAAAACACTTGTACTTTTGAGGAAACAGTACATGTAAGATTTGATGAGTCTGATCCTTTTGTTTTTAAACCATATCAACTTACATCTTCGGATGTGTTTTCAAAAACTGATTATCAACCTTTGATAGAAGAACCTTCTGATAAGGAAATTGTTTTAGAAGATACTTCTGAAACATTTTCCCCAGAAGACTTTCTACCCTATGTTGATGAACAGGTTTTACAAAACCCAAATCAGGTGTTTCTTAAGAATCATCCCAGTGATAGTATCATTGGTGATGTAAATCAACCTGTAAGGACTAGAAGTTCCTTAAGAAATGAAGTAGAACATCTAGCATTTCTTTCCCAATTAGAACCTAAAAGCACTGATGAGGCTTTAGGTGATGATGATTGGATCAAAGCAATGAAAGATGAACTAAATGAATTCGAAAGGAATAATGTATGGACCTTGGTTGAAAGACCTAAGGAAACTTCTGTTATTGGAGTAAAATGGGTTTTCAGAAATAAATGTGATAAAAATGGAATCATTGTTAGAAATAAAGCTAGACTTGTTGCTAAAGGCTATAATCAGCAAGAAGGAATAGACTATAAAGAAACCTATGCTTCAGTAGCTAGACTTGAATCTATCTGTATTCTACTTGCCTTTGCAGCATTATTTAATTTCAAACTTTATCAAATAGATGTGAAATGTGCTCTTCTTAACGGTTATGTTCAAGAGGAAGTCTTTGTTGAAAAACCACCTGGCTTTGAAGATACAAAACATCCTGATCATGTTTTTAGACTTACCAAAGCTTTGTATGGCCTTAAACAAGCCCCACGAGCATGGTATGATAGACTCACTGGATTTTTGCTTCAAAATAACTATATTAATGGAAATGCAGATTCAACCCTTTTTATAAAGAAAGATAAGAAAAATGTTTTGATTGTTCAAATTTATGTTGATGAAATTATATTTGGTTCAACTCAGCAATCTTTGACTGACTCTTTTGCTAGTCTAAGGAAATCTGAGTTTGAAATGAGTATGATGGGTGAGTTAACATTTTTTCTTGGTTTTCAAATTTCTCAAAAACCAAAAGGAACCTACATATCTCAACATAAGTATATTAAAGATCTTCTTAAAAAGTATGGTTATGACAACACTAAGATTATAAGTACTCCTATTGGTACCTCAAACTCTTTAGATCTTGATGAAGCTGGGAAACCAGTAGATCAAACATCTTTTAGAGGTATGATTGGAAGTCTACTTTACTTAACAGCTAGTCGACCAGACTTAATGTTTTCTGTATGCTTATGTGCAAGATATCAATCCAATCCTAAGGAATCTCACATAAAGGCAGTTAAAATAATTTTTCGCTACCTTAAGGGAACCATGGATCTAGGATTATTTTATACTTATGGAAATGATTTTGTTCTGAAAAGCTTTTCTGATGCTGACTTTGGTGGATGTAGAATGGATAAAAAGAGTACATCCGGAACTTGTCATTTCTTAGGAGATTCATTAGTTTCTTGGTCCTGCAAGAAGCAACATTCTGTAGCACTCTCCACTGCTGAAGCTGAATATGTAGCAGCTGGAAGTTGTTGTGCACAAGTGTTGTGGATGCAACACACACTCACAGACTATGGCTTAAGTTTTACTAAAACTCAAATTTTGTGTGATAACACAAGTGCCATTGCCCTAAGTAAAAATCCTGCACATCACTCTTGTGCAAAACACATAGATATTAGGCATCACTTTCTTAGGGATCACACACTTAAAGGAGATATTATTCTTCAGTTTATAGGAACGCAAGATCAACTTGCTGATATATTCACAAAGTCTTTGCCTTCTGATAGATTTGAATATATTAAACAGAAGTTAGGAATGATAATCGTAAGGTAATCTTTCTCAAGTAACTTTCTGTTGAAAAAGTCTCCTTACAGTAATAAACTCCTTTTCATAGGGGGAGTACATTTGATTGTTTGTTTAAAAAAAGTTTTTCAAAATTTGTTTTCAAACTTTTCGGAATTAAGATTTCCGGAATTAAAACTTCCGGAATGAAAATTTTCCAGAATGGATATTTTCGTACAGAATACTTCTGGAATGGAAGTATTCGTATTGGAAATTTCCAGAATGAAAAACTTTCGTACTGGTATTTTCATAACGGAACTTTTGTATTGAATCTTCCATAACAAGTTTTTTTTCTCTTTTTCGTATTGAGTTTTTCGAATTAAGTTTTTCGAATTGAGTTTTTCGTATTGAGTTTTTCGTATTGAGTTTTTCGTATTGAGTTTTTCGTATTGAGTTTTTCGTTTTTTTTATTATTGAGTTTTTCGTAGTCATCTTTATATTACCCATTACGAACAACTTTCCTAAGCTAATCCGAAAGGTATGATTTCCTTACTGAAGTTTTCGTAATCATATTTTACTTGCTGGCAGTTTCTTATATTTTGTTTTCGGTTTTTAGTTTTCTTAAATCCTTGTTTTAATAAAACCTCAAAAAGATCGGATTCAAGCACTCAACCGTCATATCTGATCGCAGCTCATTCCAACCGTAAGATCATCTATGGAATGTCAACCGTCATCCCATTGCCTATATAAAGGGGACCATATTTTCTCGTCCCACATCGGTTTCAAGCTTTCGCGTGCTGAAGCTCTGACTCTCCGATTTAAGGCCGTTCCGAACCACAGTTTTCTCCGCTCTGAACTTCAGTCTTCTCTGTTCCGAATATCTCAGAAGACTTCAGATCCGAATGTCTGCAGAGTTAGCTTCTCAAGAAATGTCTTCAACGAAGCCTATATCTCAGTGGTTAGTATACAGAGAAATGTTAGTCCATCCGACTTTCTTCAGCAACTACAGTTCTGTCATTTCAAAAAATATCAAGTTAAATGGTTGGGAAGATGTTGCGGTATCAAAAACCGGCAACCAAGATGAAGTGTACTCAGATTTGCTTGTTGAGTTTTATGAGTCAGTTGCTTTGTTTGAGGAAGATAATAGAGAAAAATTTCCGTTCAAATCATATGGAAAGACATATAAGCTTTCTTACACCAAGGCTGCAAGCTTGGTAGGGTTATCTTATGAAGGTGAAGCTGAGTTTATTTCTCACGTATTGCCAGACTCCAAGGGTATCTTCAACAAGGAAAAATCCTTAGAAACTCTCGGATTGGATGATGACAAGGCTCCGAAAATTGCAAGCCTATCTACAAACTTCCGGATTCTAGAGTTATGGGTGCAAGGGCTTATCGTACCAAGAAAAGGTGATAAGGATAGCTTGAAGAAGAGTGAGATATATATCTTAGATTTCTTGATAAATATAAGAAAGTATAACTTGATGAAGCATATTCTTCTTAATATTAAGAATTTGAAGAAGGGGAATCTGAGAGCTCAGATTATCATGTACCCAACAATATTATCAAAGATCATAGTTAGGTGCCTAGAATCTTTCAAGGTAGCTTGCAGTTCTAAACCGAAATTTTGCAAGATCATGTTGCTTAGTGATAGCATGCTTAAAAGGATGAATATAGATTTTGATAAGAAGTCTGGGAAGTTTATTGATCTACCTCCTCAAGTAGAAGTGACTCTGAAATCTGCTGATCCGGAATCATCCAAGCCGGTAAGGAAGAGAAAACTGAAAGAAGTGGTAGTCGAAGCCGAGGAACCTAAGTCTAAGGAAGTCCACTCCGCACCACCAAAGCCTAAGAAGAAGAATACCTATCCTGATGAAGTCATTACAAAGTGGAGATCTGACAAAGAGAATAGGAAAGAAGGGGATCCGCAGTTCGGATTGGACCCTGCGGAAGCTAAAGCTTTGAAGGAGAAAGCTGCTGATGAGCTTGAGAAACAAGCTAAGGAAAAGAAGCTCACGAAGAAGATGTCCGAGGCTCGGGTAGCTCAGGCCCTATTGAAGTTCAACGAAATAGTTTCAGCAACTATCCCAGTTCCGAGATCTTTCTCCCTGGAATCTCTACCTGAGACTCCAGGAAGAAATCTTGTTGCTCCGGAAGAGGCTGTTGCCACAAATACTGAGGAAGTAGAAGAAGTGGAACAAGTTGAAGAGGCTGCTGAAGGAAGTGGTGAGACAGGAGATGTGCTAAAACAAGTTGATGAGTACAAGGGAACTCCTTCGGAACACTTATCACTCTGGACATCAGAAGATGAATCTTCGAAGATTGTCACTCCTGCGATGGAAGAAGAGAAAGGAGAAGAAGAAGTTTCCTATCATGGAGAAGAAGAACAACTTTTACAAGATATTGCTCAGATGGGAAACGTAGAGGTTGGTGTTCAGGATGTTGCTGATGAGGAAGATTTGGTTGTTCAAGTTTCTGACAGTGAAAAGAAAACTCCGGAACAGGATTCTATTCCGGAAAAAGATAAGGGAAAGAAAATTCTTACTGAGACTCCGAGCTCAGTAGTAAGAAAGAGGAAGGAAGCTGGTAGTTCTTCTAAGAGGAAATTGGAGCTTATTGAGGAAGAAAATTCTCCGAGCAGGATTTCAGATTCGGAGTCATCTTCTTTGGGGCATGATTTTGTTGTTCAGTCTTTGAAGAAGTTGGTAGGAACAATTCTGACCTTCTCAAGCATTGATTCACGATGCCAGATGCTCCAACATGCGTTGAATCAGAAAACCGACTCTGTATCGATGGTTATGGATAAGTGTGTTGAGATTGAAGCTCAGTTCAAAACATTCTTTGTGGGTTACGAAGCTCATAAAAGATCTTGTAAGAGGATGACAAGCTGGTCGAAGAAGAATGTGGAAGAGATGAGGTTGCTTGATGAGTTTCAAGATAATGTTAAGGATGCCTTTGAGACCGAAGACAAGAAGATTAATGAGCTGACTGCATCCTTCGAAGAGAAACTGACAGAGGAAAAGAACTTTCGGATTCAGGAAGTGAGAGATCTGAATGGAAAGCTCAATTCCATTAATCAAAGTTGGAAATATGAAAGGGATTATCGGATCGAGTTTGAAGAAAGGATGAAGGCTCAGGAAGAGAAGATGAAAGCTCAGGAAGAAAAGTTGAAGGCTCAGGAAGAAATAATTGAAGCTCAGTCAGCAAGAATAGTCATCTTAGAGAAACAAGCAGAGGAAGATCACAAAGACTTAACGAAGATCAAGACGATTCTTAAGGGGCTAATGTCGAAGGAGAAAGATCCGAAATGACCAATCCGATCTTTTTGTTGTATTTTTTTGTCGTCGAGATTCTAATTTTCATAAAAGTCGTACTTGTTGTTTTTATTGTTGTCATTACTAATTTTTCAGGTACTTTGTTAAGTTTTTCCATTCCCTCCAATTCTTTTTGAAAATCACAATGGGGGAGAAGGAAAAGATCCTTAAGAAAAAGAGGAACTCTAATAAGAGTTTATCAAAGGGGGAGAAAGAAAAATACCCAAGGAAAAAGACTCTAATAAGAGTTTGTTTAAGGGGGAGTTTTTCTTAAAGAAGACCTTCTTATGAAACATCACTCCGGAAATATGAATATGATCCTTAGAGTTTCAAAGCCTAAGGGGGTGTTAGTCGTATTCATATATATCCTTAAACCGAGGGAGATAAGCTTTAATGTGTTTCTTTCTTCTTGGAATAGCTTTTTCGTAAGGATGTTTGTGCTTTCCAAAAAGGGGGAGATTGTTGAGTCAATAAGGTTTTCCTTATGACTTTTCCATTCCTTCTTGTTTTGAAAATCACAAACACCTTATCTTTAAGGAAAATTGCTTTCTTAAGGAAAATTGCTTTTATAAGGAAAATTTCTTTCTTAAGGAAAATCGCTTTTATAAGAAAAATTATCCTTATCATATTTTCATCCATATTTTTCTTAAGTATGAGTTTCGGATTCATTTTCTCGGAATCATTGAAACTTTGATATAAATCATTCTATTTTAGGGTTCGGATTCTGGACAAGAACTATAAGGAAGTTTCATTCCGAATTCCGGATATGAAATCTGACTAAGTTCTATTCCAGATTCAGGATACGAATTCTGAAGAAGAATTCTCATTACGAATTCCAATGAAGAATTCTCATTACGAATTCCAATGAAGAATTCTCATTACGAATTCTAATGAAGAAATCTCATTCCGAATTCTCATTACGAATTCCAATGAAGAATTCTCATTACGAATTCCAATGAAGAATTCTCATTACGAATTCTAATGAAGAAATCTCATTCCGAATTCTCATTACGAATTCTGATAAAGAATTCTCATTACAAATTTTGATGATGAATTCTCATTACGAATTCTGATGATAAATTCTCATTACGAATTCTGATGATGAATTCTCATTACGAATTCTGATGATTAATTCTCATTACGATTTCTGATGACGAATTCCTATTCCGAATTCTCATTCCGAATTCACCTGTTAAACAAAATCTGATTATCATTGTTTTATACACTCTGAATTTATTCATTCCGAACCTTCACACCGAAGTTTCTATTCCGAACCTTTTTGTTAGAGTTTAAAACGATGTCGTACTTTCTGTTACACTCACTTTGTTATAAAACGATGTCGTCCATTTTGTTATAAACTAACCGTTGTCTAAGTGACACGTGTACAGGTCCCTCCGATCTTTAAGGAAAATATGACCGTTGGAGAGGAGCCGACCTTACCTATAAATAGGAGCTCATTTGAAAGAGCTCGAGGCTGATGATGCTGATGGCTAATAGCTGATTGCTGAAAACGTACATACATGCTGTTGAAGTGATTTCTAGAGAGAGAGTCTCTTATCAACTCTCAAAGCTTCGTGCGAATCCGAATGTTGGTGATTACATTCGAGGGCTTCCGGGGATAGGAAGACAGAGGTGCCGACTACCTTAAAGATCGAGGGCTTTCTTGCTGAGAAAGACAGAGGTTACCTACTACCTTGAAGTTGAGGGCTTGCGTGGATAGCAAGACAGAGACTCCGATCTTCATATCGAGGGCTTACCCTGGTGTGGGTAAGACAGACTTGCTTGAAAGTATAAATTAAAGGACCTTTATCCAAGGTTGTTGGATACCCTTCTATTTGGGTTAAAATACTATTATCTTGTTACTAGTAGTTTTACTACTTGTTTTTATTCCGCTGTAATTTGTATCTTAAGGAAAGTATAACTTTCTTATACTTCCTTACATACTCTGATTCATTTAGATTCTATACGCTTTAAGGTAGAATCTCATATTGTAACTTTTGTTAAGTTTAAATTTCCGGAACCATATTTCCGGAACCTACTTTTGTAATTTCTTTCCAAGTTTAGTTCGGTGTTAAAGGTGTTGTGAATTTACTTAGTTTAACTTTGTTAAACCTAGCCCTTTCCTTTTCTTAAGGAAACTATAGTTTCTTAACTAACTTTAAAGGTTCCAAAGGAATTTTTAAAGTATACAATTCATCCCCCTCTTGTATATTGAGCATCTCATATTATATTTCGATCCTACAGGAGGATCACCTACCCTTATTGGGGTTCGCGTATTACAACAGTTACCACTCAACTATTGGCATGGCACCTTTGGATTCCCTCTAGAGGAGACCATGTAGGTCACCGTTGTGCTAGACGAAGGTTGGGGAGTCCTCCCTCGTTGGCCCATAGATAGTGCATGCAATGACAAAAAAGGTGTACGTAATCGGTGAGTGGATGAGGACGACTCAAAGCAGACAGAAGTCCAACACAGATCGTTGTCACAGGCCTTTACAGATCAAGCTGGGGGACCATGTCTTTTTGAGAGTCTCTCTGTGATGTGGTACATAGAGGTTTGGACAGGGTGGCAAGTTATCCCTGAAGATCATTAGGCCTTTTGAGATTGTGCATAGGGTCGGTGAGGTTTCCTTCCGTCTAGCTCTGCCCCCATTACTGGAGAGGGTGTTGGACATCTTCCACGTGTCGTATCTGAGAAAATACGTGCATGACCCCACACATGCTACCGACTGTGTAGAGTTAGACATCGAGGATGGGGACACATTTTTGGAACACCCAGTGGTGATTGTGGACCGGCAGAAGTGGACACTGTGTGGACGCACCATTCCTTTAGTTCAAGTGTTGTGGTAGCACGAGAGAGTGCAAGAGAGCACCTAGGAATTGGAGAGCTAGATGCGGGGTCAGTATCCCATTTTGTTTTTATTGTTTTTTTTTGGGAAGAAAAACATGAAGGAGGGAATGATGTACGAACCCATGTTTTGAGCCTGTAATACATTGAAATTTTCTTAATGTTATTCCAGAGTAGGATGTCCAGATGGTGTGTGATTCTGAGCCTCAGTGTGGCAGGAATTAAATTTTAAGTCCATTCACACTAGACATTCCAAATAAACATAATAATTCCTAAACATTTTCTTGAATGGTTAAAACAAGGGCACCGTTCATTCTGTAGTGGGCCTTTTACCCTAGGAGGGGAATAACATTCACGGGCGCGACCCTTCTGGGGAAGACACCACCAGGGGAAATTTCGTAATTTAGCGGACCCGGGCGTTAACTTTATAACTTCTAAACAAGGGCTCCGATTAAAATTTCAAGACCACTATTGTGCTCAGAATTTGGTTTTTTCCCTAGGGGTGTCTTAACCTCGACCTCGTCGAGAGTCCAGTTATGGGGCCGACCGGTGGGGGTTTAAGTGTTTTTCTATTTAAACACATCCACCCCTCCACCTTCTTCCCCCTTTCTCCTATCCCTGGTGGATTCCTATCAACAAGATCCTGTTTTATCCTACACATCTCTAGCAAGGCGCGGTGACTCCGGAAGATCGTCGGCGAAGCTACAGGCTATGCCCAGTGGGGTAGGCTCGTGCATTTTCAATTTTAATACCAGCAACCCACTTCAAATTTAATTATTTTCGTCGAAAGGTTGTCTGATCATCGAGTGAAGACCATAGATGTTTATGGCTCTATTCGAGCTCCCCAACTCCTTTTTAGCGAGAATTTTTGAGTCTTGGGGTGTCTGGGGTGACCCCGATAAGTTTCCCGGCCATTTTCACCTTTTTCTGGCTGTTCTTGGGGCAGTCTGGTGGTTAGTGCGGTGTTCTGGAGGTCTTCCATCATCGTCAGTAGTTTCCGAGATGGCAGTACGGCAACATGATCCTCAATGCGGTGATGGGCTACAGGTGGCGGCGGATTCGTGCGTCATGGCGTGCTCCATGCGGCGGCGGGCGGAGGTCGCCGGCCGGGCAGACCCGGGGTCGCGGCGCATGACCCCGTGAGGGATCCAGAACCTGCCTTCAGTGGGTCTTCGCGCCGACTAGCGACCGGCCACAAGGTTCGGTCGGCGGTGTGTGCCGCGTGTCAGTGGTTGGGCCACGGGCCAACCCCGACTGGGTGGACCGGTCGGACCGGGCTGGTCCTGCCCAAGGGGGTTCGTCCCCTTGACATAGGACAACTGTAACATCCACTACGGGTGTCCGTTTTGCGTGTCGTTTATGGAAGTGAAACCTTGGATCGAGATGAAGTTTTTGAGATGGCCTTCGAAATTATCAATTCCCATGATGAGGGCTCGGTGGCGCGACACGGGCGTTAAATTCCTCATCGGGATTCTTCCTTCAGATGACACGGACACATCTGGAGTCCTATTAAGGCGACACTAATGATGTTGTGACCCTGGCATCAGGACGAAGTGGTCCAAGGTGGATTCAGGCATTGAAGTCGTAGTTGATGTGTGGGCCCCGAGGGCTGTCTTTTAAGATGTGAGCAGTGATTTGCGAATTTTCATTAGATGTCTATTCGGGGTGAATGAGTAGTCATATTGGTGTGTTTTTCTAAGATAATCATGATAGATCAGTTCACCCAACCTCTATTAGCACTGAGGTGTGGGATGCACGAAACGTCGTATGGGCGTAAAGTGGTGTTGAGTAAATTTTTCGTCAGGATCCTGTTTCCAGCGAGTAAGTTGTCTATGTCGTGTGTTTTTTTCACAAGGATTACAATGGTGTAATATGTTTGGGTGAGAAGAGCCTCATTCTAGATCCAATTAAATGTGGAAACATGAGGGGATGTTGGTCGGTGGTTTCTTTGACGCACTCCGACCCAACGCGTGATCGCGATGTTAGCGACACCCTGTGATGGCGCGGGCAGTTCAGAGTTATCGGACCAATTCAGGGTTTACCCTCCAGTAAGGCTGGGTAATGGGTTACCCATTGAACTTATGGTTTACCCTCCAATGGGGCTGGGTAGTGGGATACCCATTGAATTTTTGTTTTACCCTCCAGTTGGTTTGTATAGTGGGTTACCCGATGATCTTTTATGGTTTACCCTCCTTCAGGGCTGGACAGTGGGTCACCCGACATCCTTTTGGTGTTTACCCTCCAGTTGGGTTGGGCAGTGGGTTTCCCAATGACTTCTTTCAGACTCCACCACTTTCGATGAGGCTAGTCACCAGTTGTTCTCTATGGATACCGATGTGGGACTTTTTGGTGTTACAGGTTAGCGATGAGGATGCTTTGACATGCGGGACTATTGGGCGTCACTGATGGATACACTTAGGACTGCTGGCAATTGATACTGGGATGAGCTTGAATATGGAGATCCCCTTACGCACTTGTTCGGGTTTCTTGTTAAGAATATATATATATATATATACCATACTTATGTTTCCACTCCTTGGGTCCAGTTACTCTCTTTCTAGGATGGGTGAAGACACATGAGGTATGACATGTGCTTTCCGTGTGTAGCTCATCTTGGTTGGGACGTGTCTACTTCCTTTCTTTTTTTAGTTTGAGTTTCACTCTCTCTAGTGTACTCTTAATATTTTTTGTCTACTGTTTTCCCATTAGTTCCTCCTTTTTTTCTCTTTAGATCTTTTGGGGCATCATTCTGAGTATCCTTATACTCACCCCTCCTTGGGCTTTGCCCGCACATGGTGTGCCCTTATAGATGACTAACAGGTCGATCGAGACTATGGTGGAGCATAGAGGACACATGAGAATGGGTTGCATTCAGTGTAAATAGTAGGTCTTTCAGGTGATAGACTCACCCACTGTTTACTTTCATTTACCTATTGTCGGGTAATAGCACCTTTCTGTTTGGGCGCGTGTTTTGCCCCTTTTTTGTTTAGTATCTATCTGTACTTTTCAGCACATTACATTTCATATTTAGAGGTTGATGCATGATTGTGGTTGGGTTACAGTTGTTTTTCCTTTGGTTTCCTTCTCTACTTTGGAATTCTGCATTGAGTGGACTGTATGTGTGTATAGGTACTTAGGCAAAGCCTGCCCGAGATTGTTACGCCTTTAGCCCTTGTTGTCAGCCCCTGTCCTGTAGAGGTGGGCTTGGGGTAGTTTCGGCTCATTACCAGTAGCTTCAGGTCATGACACCATGACTTAATGTTAGTTGTGGTAATTTATTCATTTAAGATATGGATAATCTATCATTATAGGTGGAAATATGATATAAGCACAGAGCATAAGAGTTTGGAGTACATATTCATGAAAAATGAATGAAATATGATACAATGGATTTGGTAGGATCTTCATAAAGACTATGAATACTAAATTCATTATCTCCCAATAAGAGTAAATAGATTCATTGATGCATTTAATAGGAAATACCAAATTATTCTATCACTAATAAGGATTCAAGGGGAACAATCGGTCAAGGACCGAGTAAGTTTGGTTATAAATGTCATAGGGGTAGTAGCCTCAAAAATCCTATGTCAAATGATTTCTAAACCATCATTACTAGATAATATTAAGATATTAAAAAGAGAATATTGTTTAATAAAAAACGGTTTGAGGCTATGAAGAATGGTAAGTTTCATGAGTTCAATATTAATTGAGAAGATATAATGAAATTTTTTATAATGTTGTGTGTTTCATCATTCCTAAAGAAAAATAAAGAGCTAATAGATGATAATCACAACTCTACATTCAGAAAAAATCATGGAAAACACAATAATATTTATGGAACATCAAGATAATTATTAGTGGGATAATCTGAAAAGGGATATTGTTGAACGCATGGCAAGGTACTTGGGGTTTCAAGAAGTGAATGTGGTATGAAAACTTCCTAAATGGTTATTACAACCACTAACCCTACCAACATGAAAGTGTGACAATATCACTATGGAATTAATCACTGATATCATAATAACATTCAATGTAAATAATTTGATAAGGTTTATAGTGTATCAAATTACTGAGCTACCCATTTCATCAATATTAAGGAAGATTTCTCTCTTGACTAACTTTCCAAAGTGTACATAAAATAACTTTTGAACAATATGTGTTATATTATAGACATAAAAAATATTTAATAACTAGAATGAAAAGATCTTGTCAATATATATCATGACATTATTTTGATGCAAAACTAATGAAATTCAGAAACATTACAAATTGAAAACCAATAAATGATAAAAGCTAAAATGGGAAAATATGTATTTTCCAAATCTACTAAAAATATATCCCCCATAGAAATCACTATAGAAATGAAAGAAAATGTTAATAAAATAATAAAATTATTGTAAATTATAATTATTACCATAGAGGAATTATTGTTATTATTGAGTGAATTGATGAAGAGGTATTTATAGGGTGAAACGGGACCATTAGAATAATAAGACAACCGTCAGTCCAATAGGTCCATTCATCAGTATAAATGTTGGTCTATTTAAACATTGGGAACAATACCCATTATAAATAAATTTACCATTATAATTGGTGTTTATAATTACTAATAGTAGATGATAATTGATGTAGAAAGGAAAGACGGTGGGCTCCACTAGTAGAGTCATACTATTTAATGACAATTTGTCAGAACACGGGAGGGAGTTTGTATCATTGTGGTTCCCCGTTGAACAATCACAGGATTAGATTCAACATTTGATGTTTATATGAAATCCCTTTGGGGATATGTTTTTGTTAGTAGACATTACCACTCAGTCAATGTTAGGCGATACACCCAATGAAACTACCACCAACGCATACCATGTTGTTAACATGTATATGAGTGTAATAAGGGGTTAAGTGTCTAGGAATTAGTTACAAAAAGTGTAATTTAAAATTGATAATACAATATTTATTTCCTAAATACCATATGGAGAATAATTTTTTTTAATAAATTATATGATCAAGTAAGACCAATTTCATTATATTAATTATTGTATGAAAATAAAACAAAATTATATTTCCGGAAAAAATATAAACTTTTTTATAAAATATTCTATTATGAATAATATTTATATTAATATTATTTGAAAACATTTTTTTAAATATATATTATAAAATAATTTTATAATATCCTTGGAACCTTTTTATATTTTTCATAAATTTTATTTTTCCTTAAAAACTATATTTCTATAAATACAGATGTTTATATTCAAAACATAAAATTAACATATTTACAGAATTATTTTGAAAATTTATATATTATATTTAAATCACCATTTTGAAATTAGTTTAGAGTGATTTTTTCGGAATTTTTTAAAATCCATTATTTTTGCAGAGATTAGTAAAAATACAGCTTTGGGTTTTCGGTATGTTTTGTGACCCCATATTTATTTCATATTAATATAATAACTAATATAAAACACTCTAAGACCTAAAAAATGTTATTTTAGTGATATTAAGTATTTCAATATCTCATAATCAAATTTCAACCCCATAATAATCATTTTATAATAGAAAATGAAAAATGTTATTTTTAAAAACATTACTTTATGTAGAATCTAATTTTCAATGTCCATAGTATTATTAAAAAATGGTTTTCATTTTTAATAAATTAAAATATCATAAACATTGATCCAATTTTCAAAAACCATTAGAAAAAACCCTGGTTATTCAAGTGGTTTTTCATTTTCCACAACTTAGAAATCAAAGACCTATATTTTGAAATTATTAAACAATTTCTCCATTTTTCTATATATACCCACCCATTACACCTTTCTCATTAACTACCAATCCAAAACCCATGATGTAATGGTGATTTTTCATGTAATTGTGTATCAAAATGGTTTCCTTAAGGGCACATAGTTTAAATCCTAATGATATAGGATCACATCATTAAGGTATGTGAATTCTCATCATCCTCTTTTCCATTCAAGTATGTATTTTTGTTTTTGTCTTCTAAAGGGAATGTTGATTGCTTTTAATATGATTTTAAACAAAACATTTCTTCTAAAAGAATATTTTTTAAATGTTATTCCTTCTTTATATCTCAGTTTACACTTTTCAATATAATGGTTTTATACTAGTCATGCTGCTCAATTTACATCTAAACTTCTCTGTTTAAAAAGAATCTCATTTTGTGAATAACGAAAAAAAATTATTTTTTATAAGTATTAACCAAAATTTTGATATAAATAATTTATTCATGTATTTTAATATATTAAAACCAAATTCCATTTTCATGAGTTTAAAATTATGTTGTGGTCTATCCTTTAAGTACACATGTACGCATGGCTTTTATATAAAACATGTCCCTTATTCTTCATGGTTTATTGAGAAAATTATTTATTGTGATCAATATGGATAAAATGAAATTAATAAATATTAGGGGGTTTTCTGGACTTATCTCTAATTCATTGGGTATTTAATTCAATCTCCTGAAATTACATGTTTTACAATACCGTGTTGAATAAGATTGGTAATTTTCTTTTATGAAACTATACCTATCAACCAAAGTGATATTCTTATGAATGTCACGTTTAAATTTTATATCCACATTTTCATGTTATGAGTAATGTTATTTTTTTATTATATACCACACGTTTTCTTTATCATGTTTTATTGTTATAACTCATGTTATTATTTATATTCCCCATCATCAATTTCCAAATTTCTCTCATTCTTATTCTCTTAATACGCTTATTCTAACCCATTACCTTTGCTGTATATCCCCTGGATATAGAATGTAGTAAAAGTGGCATAGGGTGAACCAAAGATGTATACTTTCACATGTTTTAAAATAATATTTTATTTTTTCTTTTATTATGTTCCTAATTTACATAAAATGAAACTTAATAGGTTAAATATATTTTCCATGGTCTAGAATGTTTATGAAATAAAAATGTGATATTATATATAATCTATGTTCAAATGAAATAACATTACATAATTTTCATCACTTTCACATATCAATGGATTATATCACACATGAATCTGACCCAGTAGTGTAAAACCATGGTCACATGGACCAATGGTGAAGAACATAAAAAGTAATGGGGAAAATGACATGAAAAAATGTGATAAGAATTTTTGGATGATGTGATTCTGGAAAACAATCATAAAATGTGTGAAAATGGAGAAATCATGGCATAAAAAATTATGAAACTTTTTAATAATTCAATTTGAATTCAATTTTATGTTATGAATGGTTAAATTCATATAGAACTAAATCACATGACATAATCCATGTTTTTCAAGTCAGATTTGAAGGAAACAACATATAATGTGTCACATATTGTTTATGGATCAATCGTTGGTGAAAACATATCTATTAGTGATAGTGAATGAGATATAGAATTTTATATTTTCGATCCATGATATACCTTAATCCATTCATTGATCTATGTCCTCAGGTATTCCAACACCATCTAAGAATGATCTTCCTCTAAAATCTTCCTAGGGTTATGCCTCAAACCCAATAATTTTTTCATAACTGGGTACTTATAAGTTAGGATTATGTTTTTTGTAATCTAATAACAATTTAATGAATAAAAATATTTCTTTTATTAAACACACCCTCTAAAAGTCACCTCTTATAGAATATCCCATGCTGAACAACTATATGTCGCACCTAGGGTAAACCCCTCATTTTTTAATCAACTCTGGTCTCATATTTCCCATCAGAGGTCCCAACAATGAAAAAACCAATAATTTTAAAATAATACACCTTTATTCTATACTAATATATTAATACTTTTAATATATTATTTTCGGGGTCCCGAGACACCCAAAAACAATTCCAACATTAAGGAAAAATCTAGATATATATGTTGAATTATTTAAAGGACTAATCAAATAAAATGAGATTCAATACATGCATAAACTAACTTAGTTGAGCATACACACATATTGTGATTCCCTCTTCTATATGATATCCACTCATGTGGAGAGACTAATATTAATCTCTATCAATTCCTTCCACTATGAGATGTATCTCTATAACTACTCATGTCTTAACATGTCATGGACGTAACACAATATTACATTGTATATAAGATCTACATCATTCATTATTCCATACATGCAAGTTTATCTTGAGTGGGGTATCCATAGCTGTTTTGATCCTATATATAAATACAACTTCTCAATTTATAAAAATTATATTTTTGAGAAGATCATATCCAACGGAAAAAATAAATCTACAAAATCAAAACCACCTTCTCGATATTTTCATGATCTCTCATCATCTATCTCAACTATGTGGTGAAATCGACATAAAAACAACAGTAAGTTTGAAAAATATTAATACCTCATACAAACTATACCCTACATGATAAGGTAAAATATTACATTATATAGAATTATTTAACTCTACATGTGATATTCCCGTATAGATAAGTGATTGATGAAAAATTCCCCCATATTAATATTTACAATATCAGTTTTTATTTTTGGATGTGTGTTTATTTATAATTTTTAATGAGATAGAATCATATCGAATGAATTATGTATCATGTACTCAGGTAATAACACTTATTTTTAATTAAACTATATGGTGACCCTCATTTTAAGTATGCTTCCATGCACCCTATCCTATATACTACGCTACACTAAATTTCCTATTCTCAGCAAGAACCTCAAGATATCTTCCTTGTCTTAGCAATTTTTTCATCAACTCATTAAATATTGGTAGATTAACATAGCCTAATTAATCCATCATATCCATATATATATATATATATATATATATATATTCTTTTAGATTCATTATGAAAAATATTACCATGTTATTAACCTTAATAAATGCACATAACAAATACAATCATACCTTACCATATGCTGTGAACAACTCCAACATTTAATATCATGGTTACGATAAGTATGAATAACCCATAATTTAGTCCTCGTAGAATGAGATTTACAAAACCCACTCTATTAATTGTTAAAACAATCAATCATTTTCTATATAATATTATTTATGTGAAATAATATACTCTCATTACACCTTACTTACCATATCAATTCATACCTTTATAACTTGTATCCCAATAATCCTAGTCTCAAATGTGTAGCCAACCAAATGAAATTCCATCACATGTATTTTAATTACACTATATTATAAGGAACTCTTAATTAATTCATTTCAATATTTCTATTTGACAATCCACCAAACTGGACTAACCATTTCCTCAAACGTCTATCTTTTTTACATAATATCATGTGAATAATATACTCAAGATTACACTATCTCGTGGTTTTCCAAATACTAAACCAAATGTTCTAAGATATATCCTCACTTAATACAATCTATCTCTGGAAGAAATTGAAAATAATATTATTATTTTACTAATCCACTATACTCAAACCACCTAGAGTCATATCATATCACAACATAGACTATAGAACATATCTAATCTACGAAATCTTATGTAATATAGTAACTATAGATTTATAATTTCATAAAATAAGTAAAATCTTATAAAAGTGCACCAATTCTAGGTCTCTCATTCCCATTTGATATTCCAAATACACAACTACAACTTTACAGTTTATAGTCATCACATTAATGTGTATATAATAAAAATTATTTTATTTAGTGATCTATATATTTTAATTCATTATTAATTGATTTGGAGATATATTGATCAATAAATAATTTATTTCTCAAAAAATATAATATGTTATTATTGACATATTCTGTAACCAAAGCCCATTTTTCTTATGTTTTCAATCAATAACACAAAAGGATTCTCATATCATGTAAATATTTGACCTCATTATGACGAATTTATAAACAACTATTACTATCCAATGAAAAAAAATTATAACTCATTACAATCATCTATTATCAAATTAAGTTAAAGTATAGTAAAAAACTAATAATGACTGAAACTCCTACTCAATGGGAACAGTAATATCGCCCCATACTTGTGATGGTGGGGCATAAATACATCTTCTACAATATTTGTGGAAAATTCCATGATTCATATACTATATTCTAAATCAAATAAAAATAAAACAATACTTTTGCACCAATTAATATTGGAGAATATATAACCTCATGCAAGCCTTGTAGTATGCCATTGGCTTCCAACTAAGAAGCACAGATCTAAAATTATCTTATAAAGATGCTATATCATAATTATCATGGAATAATATTATAAATTAGTTATTATTAGTCTTAATATAAATCTCAAAAATATATTATAATACTAAATTATAGAAAAATTATAAACCATGATAAATTAATAATAACTTATCATTTAAAAAAATACCCAATATACAAGATATTTATAGGTACCCACAATGTAATTTTCCATAGTCCTTATCATGGAGTAAGATTTAGGAATCATTTCAAAGGGGAAAAATATAAAATACAATTTCCAAAATGTGTGATCCCCCAACCCTCTTCACTAGTTTTTTAAAGATTGGGGATGAATCCTCATTTTATTATCAATTTAAAGAAAGGACCTCTTTTTACTACTTATAGGGAGACCCATTAGATATCCCAAAGGACCAAGGTAATGAAAGCCGAAATACATGTCTAGAAAGTAAATTTCTTCTGAAAAATATCCATCTATTTAATAGTACTTCTACGATATCTGTGTTGTTATTGTATTAGAATCGTTACTGTGTCACTACTGCTATATTGCTCCAATAGTGCCCTAATACAGATTTTATCCGGTAACTCAGGATTTTTTTCCAATCACTGATTTATGTGACTATGGAAAAACATCAAAAAAATTACATTACCATGAATCCAAAATCATCAAAATAATAAAGACGCATTTTCATATAAATAATCCACCCCTCATTTTGAGAATCTAAATATTTAAAACTAAAATAAATATGGCATATTTCTAAAAAATTCATTTAACCCCTTAGTGTATCCCTTAATATCTCATAGGTAAATCCATGGACATAGTAGTCATTGGGTTTCTCTTACAATTTGTGTAGTCCCACCACCCAAATAATTTTTGGGATCCAAAAAACACAGAATGAATGTTATTTTTAGGGGTACTAATATCTATAAATTGAATACTAATACAATATATTGAATATCTTTCTACCACCATTATAAGGGAGAAGGAATATTTCTTATAAGGAATTATTTATTTCACTATGATTGTCACAACTATTCATACTAAAAAGTATCTACACATTGAATCATACCAAAAATTAGTCCATATATGGTTGGACATAAAATAGTGGGGCCATCCTTGATTACACTCTTAAAAATGGGGTCATCTATGAAAACATATCCATAAGATCACTCAAACACAATGATTTTCCAATGTGACCATATTCCTCTATTTTCACAACTCAGAAAACTCATGTAGGCCATTTTTATGACACCATTACATAAGTGGAAAAAGTATCCAATTAAATGAAATGAACATTTCACACTACATTCATATAAGGTAGCTTATATTATGTAATGAGGTTTCCATGATAGATTTCTTTATTCACTCTTAGGATCTCAGGGCATGGTTAATAACCTAGTTACAATATTTCATATTATCAAGGAAAATTTTTATCGAATTAAAATCTTTATATAAAATATTTGTAAACATTAAATTAAATTCATTTCATTCCTTTTTAATGAAATGAGTCTATAATTTTATAATATTAATTATTGCTCATCGCATTATAAAAACAAGAATATTTAATAAATTATAATCTATTTAAATAAAAATTTAACCATAAATAAATTAGGTTAAACATTGAAAGAGACACTCTATGTTTTATGACTAAAATATAAAAGTTACATATATGTTTAAATACACCCAAAAAATTAAAAAGTATACAATGGGAAAAAAATATTTAAACTATTGTTGTAAATTCTTATCTATGAGAGTCTCTTAAAAAACATGCAAATATCACTATAAAATAAATTAAAAAATAAAATATAATTTGAATTTTCTTAATTGATGAATAAAAAACCTTGGGGGATAATTAATTGAATAATGAATGAGGGAAATCATAGGTATCTGTTGGGTGTGTAAATATAATATGGCGATTGGAAATATGACACTTAAAATTGTAACCGTACCATTAAAACACCAATATAACGTTTGAATTGTTTCTTGTAAATTGGAATAATTAAAATATATTTGTGTATCTTATAAATAAAATATAATATATTTTTTTATTAAAATTTCTTTTTAAAAAACTACAAACACAATAAAATATATATTTGACATGAAGAATTTAATATAATTTTTTAGAAATCATAAATAATACATCATTATGATTTTTTACTACTATAAAAAATCTAAAATAAAAATATATTTTCATAAAGAAAATTCATAAAATACATTATATATATATATATTACTTAATGTTTATATGTCATTTTTATTTTGGTCAGAGAATCAACCGCATCATAAAATTAATTACTTTTCTCTAGAAAAATATTTTATTTAATAATTTAAATTTTCTTTTTTATAAAAGTTAGTTTTTAATATTTATTAATATTTTCAAATTAAGAGTTCAAAATTAGTTAATGGTGATGTTTTTAAATTTATATAAAAAAGAAATGTATAGGTCAATATTAGAATGTGAGAGAACTATCTTATATTTTAATGGTGAATATGAAATAATTTTTTCGATTTATAGAAGTTAAATGACTATTTTTGTGTCACATTTACAATTAAATCATAATCCTCTTACTATATAATCATAATTTGTAGAAATATTATGTTTCCCTAATATTTTATCTAAAAATTTATCTCCCAACCTTATAAATATCACCCATTTTTCTTAACTTTTCACTTATTCCATTTAAAATTACCTAAAATATATATTCTAAAAATCATATACATGTTTTTGTGGGTTTTTCCTCCCAATAGAATATTCCTTAAATCAAAATTATTATACCAAAATGAGGGCTTCCAATGGATGATACATATATTTCTAAGCCAACTATTCTTAGTTGTATTCTTTTTTAGTTCCTCAAAATATCTTTTATTGATCATTAAATAATTACAATAATTTCATAAATAATATTAAATTTTAATATATTAATATAATAGAAATTATCCTACTCTATCTTGTTAATTCTGAAATGAAAACATCTCAAATATTATTTTCAGTTCACCAACTCCTTAGATGATATATTTTATTTTTTATAACCGCCTCTTTAGTAAGTTTAAATATGTTATCCATGATTCATTGCAGTAAAAAATACTAAATTAATTCATTTTTGATATTTTGTTAATAATAAAATAATTAATGTATTAACTCAATGTTATAAAAAACATTCATGTCCAGTTTTCAACTATCTTTTATTTGTCAATATATCAATATTGAGATTCTATAATAATCACATAGAATTTAATCCACTATTTTATAAACCAAATACATTTATCATGCCTCTCTTACTACCCTAAATAATTTATCTTTTTTAATAAATATATAAAGTATGTAATGTGATATTTTTTAATCTTTCTCTTATTAAAACGTGGTTTCTTTTATATTTATTATCATATCACGTCTCTATAAATATGTATTATTAAAAAATGATTTGAATAGTAGTTTGATAATAATATAAAATATTTATTAAATACCAATATGAATTAGATTTTCTTTATTATCAAAACACACTTAAAAATACTTCTCAATAAATGGTGGATTTATACCACTTATGTGAGAGTTAATTTTTTCATTATAACATTTATTTCTGGTTTGAAAATGATTTTTTGGTTTATGTGTATTATTTACTATAAATTGAAAATATATTTTTGAATTTGACAATATAAAATTAGAATAGTATTATTGATATTAAAAACAATATTCAATAATTAATTTAATAGTTTAAAAATAGGTTTACAAAGTAACATTTCTTAAAATAAAACCATTTTCGAATGACTAGTAAACATAGAAATTATATACTATTTGAAGGACATGAATAGAAATAAATTTATAACTATTTAGATTTGGGATCGATTTAAGAATGAAACCTAACTATTAAAATTATACCAAATCAATATTGAAATTTTGGGGGCCAACAACATCAAATGTTTGGCACAAGAAACATCACACTAGAAAATGAATTACATATGATAAAAAGGTATAATTAAATTAAAAAATTTATGAAGTTATATGTTTTGTAATTTACTTATTAAATTAATCCATTATTAAGGTTAGATCACCTATCAAGTGACTAATTATTTTCCTAACGTTTTGTTACAATCACTCAAGAAGTGGTGAATTGAGTTCTTGGATTTCACCATAATAAATATAACCATTTTAGAAAATTCATCTTAAAATTATTTCAATTATTCATTAATCATTATAAATCATATATGTAGTTAAAATATTATAGAAATAAAAAATTTGGACATAAATATTTTTAAATTGGTTTGATTTTATAAATAATGTCTCCTATTCGACTATACTAACTCCCATTACACGTACATAAATTTTTATTTTAGATCTGTTTCCAAGGGATCTTACAAAATAATTGATGATGTTAATACAAGATGTGTATAGGACATAATATATTTCATTATTATCACCCCCTTATGGCATATCACTTTTCGTAACATATACAATTATTAAAAGTAGTGTTCACTTATAATAATAATATAAAAGTTATATATTTGGAATGAAAATTGATATCTCACACTTGTCTTAAAATTGATAGATAATTTATCATCCTCAAAGAAAAAATATATCTCAAATGTGTATGTATGAAAAAATCCTCAATCATATATGGATATTTCATATAAAAATAGAATTTAATGTATTATATTTATCTCTTAGTTCATTCTTTTCAAACACACTTTTGGAAAACTTTAAAAAGATGAACATTCAAAATAATCATAAAAATAACTGTCATGACCCGTCCCCCAGGGCCCGTACCGTGATGACCCTATGCCTATCCTCGATAGGCCATGGGCAGGAGACTAGCACCGAAAGTGATATTCTATATAAATAGGAAGGAATTGCCTTTATAACCTATTAACACATGCAACAAAGATCATAAAAAAATACGAACACAAGTCAACTGTATAGAAAAATAGTGATGAAAGTAAAAAGGGGCCGGAATATAAGCCCAATTGGAAAGTTCAAGAAACTAAAAGTATAGGTAATCTGGAATAGATCCTCTAAACACCCACGAAGGATTGTACCTAAAGGTTAGGTACAAATCTCGATCAGTAGTCTATGTGGTACGCCTCATCTAATGTCCCCCTCTGACCTACCTCCCATCCTGGTACTCATGTCCTCAGTCAGCAGTGTCTGTCATTTGTATCAAACATAATGATGTGTGGGCATAGCCTGTGTCTGGCTGAGTATAAATATACTCAGTAAAGACCCCGAGATCCTCGAGTTCTTACAAAATATACAAAGGATAATCCACAAAGCAGGAAATCAATTGTCAACCCAACTTAGGTATATTCCCACACATATACATAAGTTATCAAGTATATCCATCTCAATCATGTGGAATCATAGAGTCCAACACAAAATAAAAAATCCCAAAATTCCCACAAAGGAATGAATACTTCAAAGGTAATAACCACACATGTACGCCACATAGAATAATACCACCAAGGTATTACAACAAAGGAAAGTACCACTCATGTACGAACTCAACTCACACCATGTATAACTTCGGTAATGTAGTAGAGATGATTAGATATAACTACTGAATCATCATACTCTATTAGGAGTCAGACCCATGAAGGATTTAGAATCATCAATAGAACCACATAAGATCTCTAGGTGCTGACCCACACAGGATCGCTCGGTGCTAACCCACACAGGATCGCTCGGTGCTGACCCACAAAAGATCACTCGGTGCTGACCCACACAGGTTCGTTAAGTGCTGACCCACATAGGATCTCTAGGTTCTGACCCACACAGGATCACTCGAGTAGTTCCTAATGGAATCCTAGAGTGGTTTCATGTGGTACCCTCTATCACAGACCCATGATGGATCTCTTCCTCAAGTCACAGCCAGCTACTGGTTTCCCGCGCTAAGCTTGCTCATCTCTTATAGGGTCTGCTCATCAAGCCACTATTCGATACTCCAACTTCCATGAATTCTCACGAAGAAGCCTCCCAAATTACCACCATGTCATAGTGGTCTCAACACAACAGACGGTTCTTCAATCGGACGTCTAGTCTGTGATTTATTAGCCTTTTAGTCCTCGAGGGCCCGGTTAGATTCGTGCTCGATCAAACCCAACCATTCCACAAAATTATCCAAATCATTAGTGGGGTATAACAAAAGGAAATTCTCTCTCCAAGGTTTCTAGCACTGATGATAGTTCTTCAAATGGACGTCTAGTGCCATAGTTATGGCCAAAACTCTGTAAATGGGTCGAAGAAGGTCTGGGATTGGTCCCACCTAGTCAGACCGACCTGGCCCAGTAGTTATGTCCCAGCCCACACTAGTAGCCCGGCCTGACCCACTAGTTGTGGCCCAGCCCATGCTGGGCACCCTGGCCTGGTGGCGGCATCGTGGCCGTGAGGGGCCGCGGGTGGGGGGGAGGTCGTGAGGGGGCCGCGGGTGGTGTAGAGGGCCATGGGGCGGCACGACGATGTCGCTAGGCGTCATGGGCTGTTGTGGCCATGGGGGTGTGGAGGCCGTGGTGGGTCTTGGATAGTGGAGGTTGTGGGGTGGTGCGGTGAGGGCTCAGGGTGGCGGGGGCTACAGACAGCAGAGGTCGCGGGGCAGCGGTGGTCACGAGGTGGCGGTGGCCGTGGGGCGGTGTTGTTGCGTCGTCACCTTCTTAGTGAAGAACACAACCAAAGAAGAACGACAGAGGGGTCAGGACATGTTTGTTTGACATACACCCTTCGCGTTAGATTGGTAGCATGAGGCTCAACAAAATCTTTGAATCGAGAGAGTCAAATTCAAAAATATCAAATGAATCGTGGATCAACATGTTTTGGTTGATCAATGTTCTTCATGATTTCCATGAACGAAGAATTTAATCGAGAAAATACAAGAATTCAATAACAAACCCTACCTCATTCATATGATTCATTGAAGATTGTACGTGGGGAAGGAGATGTTGTCATTTTTAATAGACGGATGTTGGTTACTTTGGTGTTTCCTTGATCGTCGGTTCATTTAATTTGAAGACGTTCCTCATCATCGAATGTCCCGAGGAAGAAGTCAGAGCTGAATTCGGTAGTCGTCATTGGAGAGCTTTCTCCCAAGGCTCGTTCCTCCCAATTCCACCAAAATGAAGAGGTATCCCAAATAATAGATTTTTTTATCTATTAAGTTGTTGAAATAATTTTCAAATTGGTTTAATTAATTAATTGAGTTGAAATATTAATTAAAGGGCGGGGGGTGGACCCATTAAAGTGGGTAAATTCAAAAGGTTTCTCCATATTAATAGGGTAGTTCAAGGTGGTTTATGTCTCGGATGGTCCCCACCACCATAACCCACATGGGAGTTTTGGATCGGGTAGTCCCCACCACTATAACATATATTGAGAGAATTTAGTTCAGGTGTTCCCCACCCCTCAACATCCACATGGGAGTTCCAAAGAAAAATAAAATAAATGTTACATGATTTTATTTTATTTTATTCATTCACAAAAAACCCAAAAATTAACGTTCACCCTCGACCAAATGCTGTCGAGCTGAAGGTATTCATAAGAGAATATCGGTGCTGCAAGTTCAACAAAGCCCTCAGATTTCAATTCGGAGAACTAGTTCAAAAGTTACAAAAACCCACTTGAACGTTTACTGAATATAACCAAAAAAAGTTCAGAAATTCATTCTGGGCACACCGGGCCTCAGAATCATGCACCTTTAATTTTCTCGGACTCATAAAATTCCCATATATAAAAAAACATTACCTAGAAATTCCAGGACATTATATTCTTCCCACATCATGGATTTACGTCCCCATAAGCCATAACTCAAAACTAGGAAAACAATTTTGGGTACTGAGCAAGAATCTAAGCCTCCAGCTCCCATGTGCTCCCCTGGAGGATCATGTGCTTCCAACAAACCCGAACCAGAGGTATCAACCGTCGGCAAAGATTCACTCTTATAGATCCTCAATCTCCAATGGAACATACCTAAATGCCACCCCATCATTGACATACAGCTTTCCATGGTCGACGACGTGAGAAGGGTCATCCACATATCTCCTCAATTGGGATATGTGGAAAAGGTAGTTCACCTACTGCAATTGAGGTGGAAGAGATAAGAGGTAAGCGACCATGCCAACTATTATGAGGACCTAGAATGGTCTGATGAATCTTTGAGAAAGCATTCCACCTCGGACAAATCTCTGAAAACCTCATTGAGGTGAGGCTTGTAAAATGATGTGGTCGTCGTCCTCAAAATCGAGAGGTCTCTATATCTTATCTGCATAAGAATTATGCCTTCTCTGTGCTGTTTTTGATCCACTCCAAGATGATCTGCACCTTCTCTATAGTAGCATATACCATCACTAGTCCCACTAGTGCTGACTCCCCTGGGTCTGTCCAGCACAAAGGTGATCTACAAGGTTACCTGTACAACACCTCAAAAGGTGACATCCCAATGGTGAAGTGATAGTTGTTGTTGTATGAAAACTCCACCAAAGGAATGTGTTCCTCCAAACTGTGAACGAATTTGAGGACGCAATCATGCTACTTTTCCTCGACGGTCTGAATGGTCCGCTCAGTTTGGTGATCCGTCTGTTGATGGAAGGCGATGCTCAAACAAAGTTGTGCCCCAAAAGCCTCCTACAACCCCTTCCATAGCACGAATGTAAAACGTGTATCATGATCGGAGAAAATCATCAAGGGTACTCCATAAAACCACACTACTTCTTGCACATAGAAAAATCCCAAACACTATACTGATCCCTACTCTTTGATCGATAGGAAGTGGGCTGACTTGGTGAGTCGGTCGACAATCATCCAAATCGAGTCATGACCCATGGATGTATGTGGATATCCTACCACGATGTCCATGGATATCCCATCCCACTTCCACTATGGGACCTCTAAAGGTTTAAACAATCCTACTGATAACTTATTATCCTCCTTCACTTACTGAAAAATGAGACATTGATAGAAAAAATATGCTACGTATTTCTTCATTCCCATCCACCAGTGTTGTCGTTAGAGATCCTAATACATCTTCACCACTCCTAGATGTACCACTAGAGGGGATGTGTGGAACTCCCCCATCACTTCCTCCAGAAGTGAAATTGGAAAAATGGTACATCCACTGAAGAGGATGATGTGCTCACCACCTTCAAAAAATCCATCAGGTTCCTGCCCTTTAGATATTT
The DNA here is from genome assembly GCA_963277665.1 of Viscum album. Classification (NCBI taxonomy): domain Eukaryota; kingdom Viridiplantae; phylum Streptophyta; class Magnoliopsida; order Santalales; family Viscaceae; genus Viscum; species Viscum album. The sequence continues at coordinate 1,991,144,006 of OY728135.1, read as the reverse complement.
GAGCACGTTGATCGTTGAAGTCAGTGTCCCTAGGCTTGGCCTCCCTGACTCGCTAAAGAAAAAACTCCGGGAGTGTCAAGCTATGTGTAATATCGTGCCCCTTTTTCATGCACTAGGTAATGATAGAGTTAATACCCAATCAGAGATTTAAAGAGTTCTTACCCATATGAATATCAATATTTGATCACTAATACAATTATAGAATCAAGAAAGGGTATTAATATTTAGGGGAACCAAACAATTTATACAATACCAAAATTTCAATATGTTACTCGATATATAGAAATATCCCATATATTTTCTATAATTCCATTATTCTAATCCCTAAAATTATTATAATTACCTAATCTGACCAAAATGATTATATAAACCATTGAAATTATGATCAATGATAACATATCATCTTTTAATGACATTTTTAACTCTAAATTTATCCTCAAATGATAACATTTGAATATCTAATGTTATCTAAACCCTAATTTGATACCAAATATTTAATTTAATTAATGTGACTAACTAATTATATAACTTGAAGAAAATATTCCTTAATAATTCACTCCCAAGGCCTTTGAGGTTTAGGTTTTAGAAAATTGGGGGAAATATTATCTAGAATGAAATTTTCTCTATTTAAATTTGACATTTTTCCATTATATTCGATACTACTTAATCCATAATGAGTCTTAAGAATATCCCACAAATTCTCCTAATTTGTTTCTACATTAACAGCATCATGATTTTCTTATATTCATAACTTTTAGAAATGAAAACTTAAGAGATGGGTGATCTCAAATTCTAAATAAGGTTTGAATAAACAATTACTCAATGATGAGTAAATTTGAATATGTAAAAACATGATTATAGGAGATGGATCATAAAATAGTTTTTGATGTCCACAAAACCAAAAATAGAATCAATGTACATGGAGTAAGGACATAAATCCACAAATAATTAACATAGAAACATAATGTATATAACATGTATTATAAGCATTTAATATGATACTTTATTTATGATAAGAAAAGATAATAATGAATAACATCCCATAAATTCAGAAAAAAAACGTTATATTTGGGAAACATTGCTTTCAGGATCTACATCATTATTTCCCATTATAACAAGAAGATAAAATATACTTATGAATACTTATCAAATAAGATATAAACTCATGACCAATTCATTATCGAGTGATCTATAATATCACCCTTCATCATCCATACATCTGAGTTCAACATAAAAATCACACACTTCACACAAAAAAGGTAATGCATATAAATAAAATGTAAATTCAAAAACATAGAAATGGAAATCATTTAATTCTAATTGTGAACCTTTTAAAGTAAAATGGTTTTCATAATTTTCCAAATAAAAATCATTCAAGTTTCATAACGAACCCAAATAAATAAAATGGGGTTTAAAAAACATCATAATGGTATAAAATAACATCATGGGTTAGATAATATTATATCACAAACATGATAACAAATTAATAGAATAATTACATTAAATATAGGTTGAACCATGAAACCTAACTCCAATGTACGAAGATCATTTCAATATAATAAAAACCAAACCAAGAAAACCCCATTTTAAATCCATCATTATTTTATTAAAAAATAAATTAATGAAAATCATACCTTTAATAAAAAAAGATTTGGTTCGAAAACACTATTTACTCATAAATAAAAAAGTAAACATCATTTTAAAATGAAAATATAGTAAACATAGAAGAATTTAAATCAAGAATAATGTGTAGTACTCAATGAAATAATTTTGAATTACTAATTCACTTACCATTACAATGGAAATCACTAAATGTTTAATAGAACACTACATATAAAAATAAAAATAAAAATTACCTATTTTTTAAATTTATTCTTATTAATTTATTTTGATAAAATTATTTTATAAAAATTGTATTCATATATTAAATTTTTTAATCCATTTTCAGCATTTGATGTTAATAAACATGAAAATTTATTACTAGGTTTTTAAATGTGTCATTGACTTACATTTTTCTCCCAAGTATCATTATTTAAAATAATATAAATGTATTTTAATTTAATTCATATAAATACATTCCATTTCATGGGATTTTTAGTCAAGGATCGTGATGAAAAAAATGGTGATGAACTATTTTTGTGTTATTTTCCAATACTGATATATTACGTAATACCAATAGTTTTTTTATATTATCCAAAAATAAACATATTAATTATATATAATACTTATATATATATATATCATATAAACTAAAATACTTATAAAATAAAACCATACATTATGGTGGAAGTGGAAAATAAAAAAACAGTCATTGATAAGGTAGTTGGATAACACATACAATTCAATTTTTTTATTAAATGAAGAATAAAATTGGGTTAATTAATGTACCGTAATTATAATAAAATATTAGTTTAATAATAATATGTATTTTATAATATGGAGATTCTAGAAATAAGAAAAGTATATGAGAAAGAAGAAAAGAGGAAGATATTATTATATATATTTAACTCACTAATACAACTATCTCCTTTCTTATGAGAGTTAAACACTTTAAGGATGGTATTTAGTAAAGATAAAATACTATTAAAGGTGGATAGAAGTGTATAATGTATCTTTGGGATGATTTTCCTCCAAACATATGTTACTCTTGTCTGTGGTGATGTAAGGAGGGGAGTTCCCATTTTATTAGTGAAAACGTATGGTAATTTCTTGAATACCCAAAAACATTTATAAATGTAAATTCACACCCAAAATATATATTTTCAATATTTAAGTATAATATAGAGGATAATAAAGTAGGTCATAAAAACTCATTCACTCAATTATATCATTATATTGAAATTGTTCGACCATTACCTCTTAGGTTACTGATTTTTACCATTTTGGTATTTTCCAAGGTAACTATATTTTAACGTAGGTAATTTCACATTTACAACCAAGAATGAAAAGGTCAATATTAAAAAATATGGATCTAAATACCAAAAATTTTAAAAATATTTTTTTAATCTAATTTAAATAATTTTAGAAATATATTTTGAAACTAATTCATATATAATCTTTCTAAATAGCTTTGTGAAAAAATATTCTTTAAATGATAAAAGTAAAAACATTGGTATATAAATTAGAATCAACATTTGTAAATATATTAATTAATTTTTAATGTACTAATTCTTCTTTAGAAAATTGTTTCATGAATATAAAATATATACTTATAAATTAATGGTTACATTAAAGACATGTTATTTTTTAAACTATATTTTCCACAATGGACTTACAAATATACATATTCAGAGAAGTATAAAAAATTAATCCAAATATAATATTGATCTAAATATTCCAAAAATGACGTTCTTTTTCAATAACTAAATTTAGAAATTTAGAAATTAGTTTTTATAGAAAATGTAGTATCTAAATAATCATTATTTAAAAGGAATTTATTAACTTCAAATGTTTTTAATCATATTTCACATATATTTTTAAATAATATAACAACAATATAATAGTTTATAAATTGAAAAATTACATATTATGATAGCATTTTAACTATAATCAGTTATATTTATAATGTAATATAAAATCCCCCTTTCTTAAATGGTTCTTCAAAAATCATATTTTCTTTTCTTTTATAATCAATGAAAAAATATCTAATTATTATAATTTATTATTATCATAGGGTTTAAAAATTATTATATTCTTTATTCTATTTTAATATTTAATTATTATTATTTTTGTTATGAGGCATTAGTTCTGTGTTGTGTGTGATAGAAGTTGTTGTTGATAATATTAAATTAAATAATCTAAAATAGCTTTTCATTTTAAGATACATAACCTAGATTTTTAGTTCTTCAAAATCACAAAATCGTTTTTCAATTTCAATAAAAAATTATGTTTAAATATATTTATTCCCATATGCCAAATCAATTTGAAGTTTCTTCTCAATATTAGATGTTCCAAAGAAAAATGAAAATATATTAGTAAACATGATATATTCATAATCAATTAAAGTCTAACTAATAAAATATTTCCCAACATAGAGATTGTGAAATATCCTTGCTAAATCAAAAGATGTGGGTGAAAATTATTTACAATTTACCAAAGAATAAATTAAATTATCTCTGATACTAAAATTAAAATGAGTCTACCAAAAACCTCTCACATTTCATTTTGAAAATGAAAATTTTTACCTTTGTATGAAAATTTTATTCTCTGCCTTTTATAAACAAAATATTCATCAATAATAACCTTTACGACTTCTATAATGATATATCAACTATTATTCACTCTATAATATATTTTTTAAAACCATATAATATATCATTAATTGAAATTCATAAAAACCAATATTTTCCCATGTTCATTTTATAATGGTAAAAATTTATTACGTATTAATGTTATTCAATGTTCAAAAAATGATGGGGAAAAATTAATATCTTAACTTATCTATGATATAGCATTTGGGGTCAAAAAATAAAAAATTACGAAAATGAAAATAATTTCAAACCATATATACTAAGATAATAACATGTAAATACAAAACATTAAAAACATAACAAACTAAAAATATCACTGTAAAAAAACTCAATGGCAACATAATAATTCATTATTAATATTATTAATTAACTATAGAAATATAATTTTTAATATAAATTAATAATAAAAATTATTTTCTAATAAAATTATTCATTTGAAAAAATAAAATATAGTAAAACCAATGTAATATTTATAAAAAAACTATCCAAAGTCACTTTTAAATATATAAACAAAATTCATAATTTATTATTGTTTAGTTTTAAAAAATAATGAGATATGATTCCATATTTAATATAACATTTCCTTAAATGAATCCTTATATCAATATTCATAGTCCTTGAATGAATTTTTGTATTTTTTGAAATAATAATAACACTTTTTCTATTACTTTCATTTTGTATATTTTCAATATTAATTGAAAAAAATGTAAATTTTATTTCTATTATAACATTTAAAAAAAATACCATAAACAATATAGTAAGATTCATATATATACAATACATTATAATGATATTTTCAACTAAACAAAAAACTAAATTTATTTTTGTGAAATGGAGGGTTTATAAGGAACTCTTTCAATCTTGTATACACCTCAAAATCCTGCATTACAATATCAAATTAAATCAAATATATTGGCTTTATGAAAAAAAAAATTAGTCCTAAGAATTAACCTTTAATATATAATTACATCATTTTGGAATCTTTTAGAAAATATTGCATAGGTTATTCGTAAAATCATGAATAATGAAATAATATAAAAATGATCTCTAATCAATTAGTAGTTATAAAAAACAAGACTCCAATTATTTCTTAATATAACTTGATTTCCATAAACATTTTATTTGTATTCATATCATTATTAATATTATAACTCGTAATATTATTATAAACATTACTACTATCAAGACCACACTTGTTTTAGTAAGACTTGTTTTTAATTTATTTCATTTTCACATTCCCAAAATATTTTTGGAATATTAGAAAACAAAAGTAATGGTATAACTCACCCTCCAAAAAAAGTTAAATTCTTTTTTAATGAATTTATAACATCATTATATGATTACATGTAAATTTAACCAAAAATTAAAACTTCAACATATATTTGAATATGAAAAAGTTCAAATTTTAATTTTTCATGAACAATGCGGAATTTCATAAAACTCTAGAAAATACATATGATAAAATAAAATATCTAACCCTCTCAATTTCATCTCAAGTTTCTTGTTTCATATTGTACATATATTTGTATTTTTGAAAATTGATGTTTGGAAAATCGAATATTAGAAAATATGAGGATTTTTAACAAGAGCTTACACCAAAATTAATGTGTTTGACAAATAATATTTATCATACATTGGAATATGTTAAAAATTATATGTGACTAATAAGATAAAATAATTATAATGGATTCAAATATAGACACCGATGACAGTATATTTTTATAATTTATAAATTTTCTTTATTTGAAACCATTATCTATAAATATATAATTCTTTATAGTGAATAGTTATTTATCATATTACTTAGTATTATAAAGATTTGTTTGAATAAATTGGGTAATTAATTTCTCTATCAACTAATTACTAATCTTAGTCCCTTATAAATTTGTTTTAAAAAAAAATTATTCTAAAGGCTATTTTCTCAAATAAATAATCTACTATAGTTTTGGGTTTCAACATTGAGATAAAAGAAAATTAATTGTATATGTTTTCATTACTTATTCTAGTCATAACACCATTATCTGAACCACAAATAATACATTCTATGTTATGGTAGTTTGAGGTTACATTCATTCTAGTTAGTACACTCTTGGTTTCATTAGTTTTTAACTTTTACATTCTATTTTTTACATTGAAATGTTCCTTATATTCATCCTTTTAAATTATTTCATATCTCATAAATTATTTTAAAGAAAATAAATTTATTAAAACTTTGTTATTTATATATTATGAAACATTAAATTATTCATATTAAAAGTAGATGAATAATTTTATTCACATACATTTATTCAAGAAATTTCATACAAATCCATATTTCTCCTTTAAATATAATATTATTTCCAGGTTGTCTATGGTAATGGAATTGAGGATTAATAACATGATTTTAATATAATGAGTTAAAATCATAATTTTAATATCTCCTCCATGGTAACAACCAATATTAAAAACTCTAAATTTTTTTATTTTTATCAAATAGTAAAATGCTCATGACCAAAAAAGAACTTTCACTTTTTAGCCTAAAAAATAAATCCTCTTCAATATAGAAAAATCAATAACAACATATATATATATATATATACTAATAAGTATTACCATTATAGATGGCCTAAACAAATCAATTAGGGTATGTTCTTGTGGTTTGAATCTAAAAAACACAATTAATGATTTTAAATAATTTTTGGGATTCCTTTCCATTTGGAAGTAATAACATATACTTTTTAAATTAATTTTTTTCTATGAAAATGAGAAATATGATTCCATATAAATAAAATTATTATATAAAACATTTAAATTCCTAATTATTAATTCAAAATCCGAGATTAATTTTTTTCATAATTTGAATAATTTATATTTCTTACAGAAAGAATCAATTATAAATTACAGTTATTCCTAGTTATATGTCCCTTAATCATATATAATATGTCGTTTAAAAAATAAACATTATAATAAAAAAATAAACAACCATCATCACAATGTCAATGAATATTTATCATTTTCTATTTTAATCCTCCATCATACAAGAGTTTGTTTATTTGGATATATTCCATATTTCTAAAAATCAATCATTTATAATTTTTACTTTTGAATTATTTCTGAAATGACATGATATCCATCAATCGTTGAAAAAAATTTTAAATTTGAGAAATATCCACTCATCTTTCTTGATAAACATATATCGATAAAAATTTTAGCATTTTTTTAATACATCCATATAATAATATATGAAAAAACAATTGGTACCCATACACTTTTGGGTCTAATATTGTTAGAAACTAAAAAAATATACCAAAATTATCATTCATAGAATATGAAATCTGTCATTTACATTTGGTAATGTTAGTAATAATATAGAAAATAACAAAACCAAAAAATTGAGAAACATTAAAACAATAATCATTTTCATATTATTCATTGATTCTACAGTGAAATAAAGAATAGTTAAAATATATTTTCAATTTGAACCAAACATAAAATAATTTCTTAAATGATTTTGATTATATCCATCATTCTCTATATATTTTTTATATTTACTATGATTTTAAATACTAATAATTTTGTTGAAGTGTTTCATTCCATATGTAATATTAAAAATATCCAATTTAAAGGCTTCAAATTTAGAAAATTATTTATATATTATACTATCATGCTTAGTAAAATATGATTCATCTTTTTTAAATTTATATTTCAATGAGTTTTTTTAACATAATCAAATTTTTTAACAACATTGTAATCAATATATATCTTTAAATTATTATAATTTTTATTTAAAATATTGTATTTACTTTCATATGTTAACTAATATTCATCTATCTCATAAAAAGAATAATTTTTTCATTCCTAATATGTGAGAATTTTTTTTAATCTTTTTATAATGATCCATAAAACAAATATTTTATTGTTTGTCTGATTTCTCCACATTATGGTAATAGTTTGATTCATCATTATAATATTTAAATGAACTCCATGTCACAATAATTTCACTATTTCCATTATTCATTTTATATTTTCTAAAAAAAATTCATTACTCTTGTTTTTGAGTTAATGGTGGTCAGCTTATATATACTAAATCATAGTATAATCCTAGAATCTAATTCATTTTTTGATCCATTATTTTTAATGAATATTTTACTAGATTTATTCAAAAAAATTATACTATCGTATAAAATTTAACATCAATTCAATAATTGATAAATGTTATAATGAAAATTTGAAGCATATGATTATTCAATATTAGAATATTTTAAAAAAGTTTCTTTCACATTTTTATCATTCTTTGAAATAGATTCATTCAGACCATAATTTTCCATTTTTACTAATTTGTTATCATAATCTTCAAAATTCATTAAAACATTATATATTATGAGCATTCCCGTCATATAGATCTTCAATAGGTTTTTATTATGTTTTATTAATAGATATTCCACTCCATCTAGATAGTAAAATCTTATACTTTTAGAATATTGATCGAATTTGTGTAAACCAACTATAAAATTAAAATCATTGGTTACAATCTCGTTGAAAAATAGTAATATTTTTTTCCCTAATCTCACTATTTAGTATCCAAAAATATTTAATTGTAACTTCTCTGTATTTTACATTAACTATTGATCATTTTCAGTTCAATAATATGCAACAACATTTTTTTCCCACATATCATAAGTTTTAGTTCATTACAAATCTTGGTTGAAGTCATCATGTCATAATATATAGTTAATGAAATTAACTTCTATTGAATTTATATCATAATCAACATCCTAATTATCACTCCACAATTCCTGTTCAATTACATGAACATTATAATGTTTAAAAACTTCCATGTAAACTATCTACCCAACAATTTTAAAGAATATATTCATTATAGTTTTCCAGAAAATATAATTTTCACCATTTCTATAAGGAGATATGATCATTTATATTACTAATTTCAGGATATCCATTATTTAATATAGGAATAGAACTTTTATCGATAACATGAATGTTTACATAACTCAAAAATCATTCTTTGACACTAATTTTTGTCCAATAGTTTTTTAATATATTGAATTAATATGTCTTTTGATTGAGTAAATATATTTCATCATAATAAATTATACACCTTAAAAACATCCAAAATAAAAATAGTTTAGTCTTCCCATACTCTTTTTAAATTGGTTATGTTGTGGAAATAAATGAAAAATAAAAGAGAAACACACATGAGAATTTTATTATTTGTCATGTATATAAGAAATATTCTATATTACACAATTATATTACCCAAAGAATTTATGGTGATTTTTATTTTGAATAATATTCTAAGGGATATACTAGTTAGATTCATGTGTCAAACAAAAGATTTAAATATGTTATAAGAGATTTTATGTGGATCTCCATCTCAATAACTAACCTCAACATCGTATAAACACTTCATACAAAAAGTGTGAACTTATATCAGAAATATAATTGATATATATTTGAAATTATAATTGATCACACACATTTACCGTACAAAATGATTGATGAGGAATCTTCATCATAAGAAAAATATGCCTCTACCGTGCATATATATAAATATCTTAAAAATTATCTTGATTGTCAATAAATATCAAAATAGTATTGGAATTATTTAATTCTTCTCAATTCTTTTTAGTAGTATAATAAATTGAATTTTAATTGTGAAACATAAAAAATAATCAAAAAACTCATATAAAATTTATTCAAGTATATCTTATAAGAACATCATTTAAGGTTTTATGTATTCTATTATTATTATTATTTTATTCTTATGTCTCAAAATTTTTATTAAGATAAAAAATATTTAATAACATGAAAAAATAATTCAATAAAAAATGTAATAATTAATAATTCTATTTTTATAATTGAAATAGGGTGCTTAATGCGGTCTTAAATAGTGGAGTCATAGAGATTCTCCTATAATAATGAGGATATAATCATGAGGTAAGGAACCAATAAAATTATAATGTACGAGTGAATAGTTTTAATCCCCCTTACATTTAATTCTGTCATCCACCATATTTCTCTCCAAATATCTGTGGAAACCCTATGTTTCATGTCCATTTAAGAGATTTTAATTTCTAATATGATATATAAGATTCCATGGATCATTTGCGTTGTCTTGGAGATATTACACTAGATGTTTGGAAATCAATTCCACCACACAATTGGATATATGAACAATAATCACTGAGAGATACCATTATGGAGACCTCTTTTCTCTTCCCAAATGGAGTTTCCCTCCCTATAATAACAGTTAAAACCAAGTGTATCTAATCTTTTCCATTATAGATGAGGCTACCTCCTTGAAAGACTCATTGATCACAAGGCCCATTGATATTGAGTTTAAACCTATTGATGGTTGGGTTCCATTTGATCCATCTAACATGGATGGAAGTCCTATTATTTTTTAAAATCTAGTCAACCATTCAAGGATATTCTCCTCTAATGAAATAATTTTCAAAACAGTAAGAGAAATTTTTTTCAAATATAAAATCATAAAATTAACACAATCAATATTCGTATAATTTAACCTTTAACAATGAAATACATCATGGTTGAGTAATATTTTCCCTGGTAATATGATCTTCAAAACTATTAGATAGCTTCATTATTTTTTTATGAAATCTTTTATGAATATTTTAAAAAAAGCATGACGTGTTGAACAGAAAATAAAATATATATTGTATATATAAAAGTTAAAATTATTTATACTAATGTATATTTAATCATATATTTCATCTTTAAATATAATATTTTAAAATAAAATTTTACTTTATAGAAATACATAAATGTACCCTTTCTTCTTCCAATTCATATGGAAGAGTAATTTTTTTCTTCATAGAGAATATGGAAAAATAACTTTTCTCCATTACATTATAAATAATATCTAGTGTTTTTCCAATTACTGGATATAACATAATATAGAAAAGAAAACATTTAATTTATATTTTATATGTGAAATTAATCTTGAAATGTAATATTAGGACTATAATACATAATATCATTTATTTCAAAAAAATTAAAATACATAAAAATTATCTAGATTTTGTAGTAAATATGTAATGATTACTCACTCAATCACAATGTAATTTCTATTCAAAACGAAATTATGATTAGGGGGTCTAAATTAGTGGAGAAATAAATCATCACCACTTACAATAAGGATACAATCACACAGTAGTGCACCAATACATTGATTAATAATGAGAACATTACTAGAATTTCCTTTATTGACCATAATTTCACCCGTAAAGATCTCCACTTTCTATGTATGTCTATTCTCAATATCATGGACAATGATAAACTTTAACATCCAAATTTATTAGACTAAATATGATATTACACTACCAATATCATTATGGAAATAGACTATAAGCTCGAATTGGTAATCCACAACAATAATATTGATATTTATGATCCTACATTTAGAGATACCAATGTACAGAGATCGACTGTCTACAAAAATTGAGTCATTAAACATGTAAAATACAATAAAATCAAGAATCACTGAACACATATCATCAAAAACTATTTATAACATCCAAATTAATCTCTATATGGTGTCTTCATCCATATATAACTTCATCCTAAATCTAGGAACCAATATTTATTGAAGATATATTACACCTCCCTATGTGATAATTGAATCACTATAGAGTTACCTAATGATTGTGGATAAGGTATCTCCACCTGGATTAAGAGCTCTGAGATCTTCTAAAAGGGAATACAAATAATCCTAAATGTGGTTTTTTGATCTACACTTACCTTCATAGAGTCTGTTCATTTCCTTGAAAATTATCTACTACACTATTACAAACACCATGCCATGATGTTTTATCTCACTGTTGTGCCACTCCACTCCATAAAACCAAGATTATAGAATTTCGATAATGAATCCCCCTTATACAAAAATAAATATATGATACAAAATTTTCATTAGATACATTTAGATGTAATTATCATAGAATAATAAATTTCAAATTTTCTATTTCATGTATGTGTTAGACCCCAGAACATCCTGAGAAGGGAGTAGTAAAATACAGTGTAAAATTTTTCATTGAATCAAGCATATCTTTTTCCCATATTTTTAGGAACATTATTAACATATTTAATGGAATTTTACAATCACTAATAACACGTATAATGAAATTTGGAATAAAACAAAATAGTTTTAGTTGGTTCATCTGAAAGGGATAATACAAGAAGAAAATGTTGAAAGTCGATCATTCATACCAGAATCCTCTAAGAATCACAGGGTTTTTTGTATTAAAATTATTTCATAATTACTCCATGTGATTCTCTACAAATTCCCATTAATTATAGTGATAGAACACTATCTCCATATTATCTAATCCACTAACATCCCCTTGGTCACTACTTTGGGAGATTTTGTTCTTAGTTTTCAACCTAATGTTACATCTATATCTTATAATGTCTTGATTATGTTTTTCATCAGGGAGGAATTATTATGATTCTTGAATTAATTCCAAATTTTTTTCCAAGGTCTTCTATATTCATGCGTGTATCATTCTTGAAACTTAATTTTTTTAGAACCCCTTTCTTTTCCACCAAAACTTCTGACCTTCATGAAACTACAAATTTTTTCAAAAAAATATACATTTTTCAAACCTACTACCTTTCACCAAACACCATTTAATAAATTCTATTTTTTACAAATAGTTCATAACCATTATTTTTTGGGAAAAATTTGGATGTAATGTTTTTTATTCACGTGAGAAATATGTATGAGTATGTTTTCAAAAACATACTCATAATAAGTCCTTTTATAAAGACTTTGATACTTTAAATGATGACCAATGGCATGTTTTTAGGCGAGAATAACAGTTTAAAAAAGATTCATCGATTTCAATATTTATTTTAATTTCTAAAAAACACATTACCATAGTTTCTCCCATGAATAAAAATTAAATAATGATTTCATTTCAAGATATCATTAAACATGATCTTTTATGAGCCTTCAGGATTCACTAAAAAATCTATTGTTATCCTCAAATAAATTTTTTTAAACTGCTAAAAAACTTTCACAATATATTTTCCAAAACATAAAACTTTCATTAAAAATATAAATTTTCTCCAAAATACATTTATATCATCTAGTCACATGAATTTATTGAAACATTTTGTTTCTCCCACGATTTTCAAGACCAAAAAATTTTAAAACACAAGGGAAAAGTTCCAAATTCAGAAGTAAACGCACATGCAATGAAATGATCACATGGAATGAAATTTCATTCATAAAAATAATGTGGATTGAGGAAATACATAACAAATTTTCAATTTATATATGTGGATTACCATAAGGCCAAAATTAATAATAAATTTAAATCTTTAATATGTAGAACATAATTAAATGTTTATAATAAATTTGAGTAATACATCCATTTAGAGACACTAATATATAATAAATTGTCACTAAATCCAATTAAAATAAAATTAATAGAAAAACAAAGGAATTTATGTTCCTCAAACATTAGATAATATGATTATATGTTGGGTTACTATGATTATCCAATTTTATGGACAACAGGTATGGTGTTATCCCTCTTATCGTATTTCCTTTTATATATCTTCATATATCCTCTTCTCATATCCCTATCACCCATTTATTCATATTATTCATCACAATTTTCCAATTATTTTGGTGGTATTAATTTTATTCATTCCACTATTTTGTTTTAAAATACCATACATTTCATTATATATGTTGTTTCACGCTCTATTTTACTCTTTTAGTTATATTTTCTTTTACCATCAACATCATTCACAAATTTTTTTTATTTCATTACATTATCTAATTATGTGAATTATACATCATTATACATTTTTAGGGATATTCATGTCATTATGATTCACATCCATGTTTTATCCAAAAACTATGATATTTTAAAATGAAACTCTAACATATTCATCATCTCCCTCACCATGTTATTTCATTATTAAATCCATTTATTTTAATGTTTAATTTATTTGACATATTACCATTGATATAATGTTTTCTAAATCATTTGATTTGTATTTTTACAGTGTTGTTTGAATGTGATTAATTTCCCTTTTATTAAAAAAACATCACAAACCATTATGAAAAATATATTCCCGATTTCTCTCCACTTTACCACTTAAATTTTGAACATAATTTATTTTCAATAACATTATAAAAATAATATTACATTTTTATAAATTCTTTTAAAACAATACTCCATTTATTTCATTCATTATTTATTATACACTCCTAACATTAAACTTGTGTAAAAATTGTTAGGTTGATATGGAGTATGATATTCTCCAATGATACCAACAGTAGGATCGAAATGTAATAGTAGATCCTCAATATAAAAGAGGTGTGAATTGTGTACATTATATTTTATTTTGGAACTTTTCGAGTTGTTTATAAATATTTCTATTATTTAACAAGGTTAAACAATTTAAATTCACAAAACCTCTGAGTTCTACAAACATGCTCGATTTCAGAAATATGATTCTGAGAATGTAATTCCAAAAAATTGATTCTAGAAATGTGATTCCAGAAATGATGCATAAAAAAGATTAAAAAAAATAATCTACCTTAAAGTGTATAGAATCATACAAAATTAGGTTAAAAAAACAAAGAAGTATATGATAGTTACACTTTCCTCAACAATCAAAATGCAGCGGAAAATGTGAAACAATACATGTAACATGTTATAAATCATTTAACTCAAAGAGATGGGTATCAAAAAACCTTGGACAAAGGTCCCTTGATTTATACTTTCACAAAATTTTGGCTTACCCACACTAGGGTAATCCCTTGATATGAATATTGGAGTCTGTATTTCTATCCCCAAAGCCCTCAACTTCAAGGTAGTCGGCACCTATGTCTTCCTCAGCAAGGAAGTCCTCAAACTTTATATTAGTCGGCACCTCTATCTTCCTTTCCCCGGAAGCCCACGAATGTATTCAGCAACATTCAGAGTCGTATGAAGCAATTCTGAACAAGGTGATCAGTACGTACAAATCATGAAAGTCACTCTATTTAAATCTCTTCAGCAGTATGTAATCTCCAGAATCATAGAACAATATTGAGCTCGTTCAAATGAGATCGTATTTATCAGCACATTCTCAATGGTTGCACCCTCCTCCAATAGTCATATTTTTTCTTGCATTTTAGAGGGACCTGTATTTGTGTCACTTAAATAATGGTTAGTAAGTAACTAAATGCATGACATCATTTCATAACCAAAACATGAGTAAGAAAAAATATGATACTTAACCAAATTATTATTTCTTAGTGTAATAAATAAATGAAAATTCAGAGTCTACCCAAGAACTATTCAGAGTCTATAATACATGGAAATTTAGATTTCATTTATTAGATGAATTCGTAGTTATAATTCAATAAAATTCAGAGTCTAAATTTTAATGAAATTCAAAGTCTGAATTCATAAGAATTTGAAATCAGAACTCATAAGAGTTTGGAGTCAGAAATCAGAGAACTCAGAGTCAGAAGAGATCATAGTTTGAATTCAAGGAACTCGGAGTCAGAACTCAGAAGAGTTCGGAGTTTAAATTCAGAGAACTCTTAATTATTACTCAGAAGAGTTCGATGTCTGAATTCCGAGAACTCGAAGTCAGAGCTTAGAAGACTTCAGTGTCTAAATTCATATCCTGAAAATAGAATGCATTATATCTAAGTATATATATGATTACAAGGTTTTGGATATGAAACCGAATTTTATTCTTATACAAGATGAACAATAAATAACTTGGTAAGGATAGAGTTACTTTGTGATGGAAAATTTTCTTTATAAAAGTAAAACAATGGTTAAATGAAATGTTCATTAAGATATGGTGTTTGTGACTTTACAAACATAAAGCAATTTTAATTTCATAATGAAACCTTATTGACTCAACAATCTCTCCAAACATGAAGGAATTGAAATGTCATAAGGAAAACTTTATTGACACAAAAATCTCCCCCTTTTTGGAAAGAAAAAACTTCCTTTTGAAAGGTAATATAAAGACATAGAAATTATTTTCCTAGACTTTGAATAGAAAACATATCTCCCATATCACATGGGAAATGATGAATACAACAAAATCCCCCTTGGGCTTTGGAATACTAAGGATCGTATTCTATGTTTTCATAATGATACATAGCATTTTATTGCATATGAAAATCTACTTTTATAAGAACTCCCCCTTATATGAACACTACCCCTTAGGGAAATTTCGTCTTTTCATAGAATTATTTTTCCTTTATAACCCTTTGTGATTTTTTAAAAAAAATATAGGGAATGTAATTTTAAATATGGTTCCTGAAATATTAGTTCAAAACATCTAAATGAAAACGAGCCACAAAAATTTCATTAAGGTTGAAAAAATTTATACAATAAGGAAAATACAAAAAAATATTCTATTTAAACGACGATATCATTTCATTTCCATGGGAATCGGCTTCTTCACTATTATTTTTATCTTCTTAAGTTCCTTGAGGTCTTCCTCTTCTCATTTGAGAAGCTGATACTGATCTTTTAACTTCTTCTCTAAGGCTTTGATTTTTATTGTTGACCCTTGAGAGCCTCTACATGATCTTTCAACAGTTCATCTTTATTATCAAGCTTTTCTTCAATATCAATATAGATATCCCTTTCTCTCTTCCAACTTAGGGAACCTGAATATAGTTTCCCATTCAAATCCTTCACTTCTTGAATTCATAAATTCTATTCCAGAGTAAGTTTCTCTTCAAAGCTATTTGTGAGATCCTTGATCTTCACATCTTCTATGTCAAATTCTACCTTGACACTCTCTTGGAAATCATCAAGAATACACATATCTTTTATAGTTTTCATAGACTAAGTGGTCATCTTCATGCAGGATATCTTGTGGTCTTCAAAGTAAATGAAAAAGGATTTGAACTCTACCTCCATCTTGACACACTTATCCATCAACATGGATACTGAATCCAATTTATGGTTTAGGGTGTGTTGGAGCATCTGGAATATTGAATCATTACTTGGAAATATCTGAATAGTTCCAACAAGCTTCTTAAATTATTGGACTTAAAAATTATGTTCAAAGGAGGATGAATCCCAATATGAAACTTCGCTTTGTGAGGCTACTTTCTCTAGTTTATTTTCCTTCCTCTTTGATTAAGAACCTACATCATTCTTCTTCATAATAACTTTAATAGGTGTGTCAACAACCAACTCCCTTATCAGCCTTTAGAATAGTTTCCTCATCAGGGGATACATGTCCACTATTAGATAGTTGAACAACTCTGTCTTCATCCACCTTTTCTTTCTCAGCTCTTAAATTAGCATCTTCTGGATGAATGAAATCATGATTAGAAATTTCTTCTTCAGACATCTTATTCAATTATTCTTCAACCTTATCTTAATCATTCCCATCCTTCCCATGGGTAACATGCTTTGAAGAATCAGCTTCAGATGTTCGGATTGAAATCATCTTAGATTGACATTCCTTCACATGAAAATAATTTACATAATTAATAAGATCATTGGTATCACCACTGCCTTCTTCTTAATATCCTTTATCCTACACTACTTTTCTTGGAAATTTTTTGGAGTCCTATATGTCTTTCCCAGAGTCATAGGTAAAGCTTCTATCTAAAAGGATTCTAATATGGGAAATGTTTCAGATGCATTATCTGCGCCCGTCAAGAGTTATTGCACTACCACTACTTCATTCATCTTCTTCCTATGCGTATTCTTTTTTCCTTGTTTCTCAAGCTCATCATCAGTCTTATATTTTAAGGTTTTTGCTTCAGCAAGATCCAAACCAAAACTATGTTCCCCTACTTTCTTATTCTTTTTTTATTCCCTTCGCTTCGCTACTACCTCATCCAAATTTGCAATTTGTTTTTTCAGATTTGGGAGTGCTGACTGAACATCCTTGGCCAATGGTGTTTTTTTCCTTTTCTTCCACATCCTTCACATTCCTCTTCCTTGCACCTTTTTTGGATGTCCAGCCACATCCTGTTTCTTTTGTATGGTTTTAGCTTCTTTTTATAGAAACTCATAAAAGTTTCCAGATTCATTTGAAAATCCAACATTCATCCTTCTCAAGGTATCATCACTAACCCACACAACATTGCAATTCCTTTTCTTTGAACTATGAGGGATTTTGAAAGACTCCAAGCACTGAACAATCATCTTTGAAAGAATGGTTGGGTACCTAATGATATAAGCCTTCAAATTTCCATTCTTTATATTCTCAATCATAATCAGAATATTCTTAACCAACTTGATCATTCTTAGATTTACTAGAGAATCCAAAATATACAAATAATTTTTCATCAATGTATCCTTGTCACCTTTTCATGGTATAATGAATCCTTTAACCCATAATTCAAGAATCCAGAAATTTGTAGTGAGGTGAAGAATCATGGAGTCTTAACATATGTAAGACTGAGGCATTCCATAGCTTTCAAATTAACAAAACTTCTTTTATCATCTGGTAACTTATGTGAACAAAATTCAGCTTCTCCTTCATATAGAACTCCATTCAAATTTTCAGCCTTGGTGTATGAGAGAGAATAAGTCTTCCCATATATTTTAAATGAGAATATTTCCCTACCTTATTCCTTAAAAAGGAATACTATTTTATAGAATTCAACTAGCTGATCCAGATACACTAAATCTTGATCTTCTGGCCTTGATACACAAACACTCTCCCATCTATTGGTCTTGATGTTTTTTGAGATTATAGAATCATACTTGGTGAAGAAGTTTTGATGCACTAACCATTACCTATAAATCTACCACTCCGAGATTGGATTGACAGTTGACATGTCCATCTGAGAAGATTCTTCGATAGATATTAGTATTTGAGAAAGTTTTGAGAAATCATAACGGGTTTATGTAGAAGGGAAGATCTTTAGCATGCTCAAGCTTTGGAATAGATGTGGGAAAACCACTTGGGGGTCCTTTATATAAGAATTTGAGGCAAAAATTCATCTTCCAAACACAATCCAATAGATGAAATTACTACTGATCTGATCTGACGGTTGAGATGATAACTAGAAAGAAATTTTTATAGAATCTGATCTTTTGAGGTTTTTATAAAAATATTCAGATTTTTGATAGAGTGAATATGAAAATTTAAAACAAACAAATGAAAATACCAACTAGTAATATATGATTAATAAAATTAAATAAAGGAACGATATCATTCTGATTGCGAGGAATATTATTCATAGTGAGGGAAAATTATTTTTGAAGAACATTAGATTCCGAAAAAAACGATTACAAAAAATATTGAAAAACTGACTACGAAAGTTTTAGAAAAAAATCATTACAAAATTTTAAGAAAAACATCATTACAAAAATTTATGAAAAACATCATTACAAAAATTTAAGAAAATGTTCATTACAAAAATTTAACAAAAACTTCATTACAAAAATTTAAGAAAAGCATCATTAACAAAATTTCAGAAAAAATCATTATGAAAATGTTTTAAAAACATCATTATGAAATTTTTCATTACGAAAGATTTTGATCTAACTGACCATAAAATTTACTCCCCATATGAAAAGTAGTTTATAACATAAAGGATATTGGTTGGAATAGAAAGTTAACAATGAATATTACCTTATGGTTATCATTCCTAACTTTTGTTTAATGTATTATAATCTTTCAGAGGGTAAATATTTTGTGAAAATGTCATCAAGTTGATCTTTGGTTCTGATAAATTGAAGAATGATATATCCTTTTGTGTGTGATCCCTAATAAAGTGATTCCAAATAACAATGTTCTTTTAACGAGAGTGATGTGTATTATTTTAACTTAAAGAAATGGAACAAGTATTATCACACAGAATTTGTGTTTTGGAAAAACTCACACCATTGTCTGTGAGTGTGTGTTTCATCTATAACACTTGACCACAACAACTTCCAGCTACTACGTATTCAACTTCAGCCATGGAAAGTGATACAGAGTGTTGCTTTTTTCATTACCAAGATACAAAGGAATCTTCTAAGAAATGAAAAGTTTTGGATGTACTTTTTCTATCCATTATACATCTACCAAAGTCAGCATCTGAAAAACTCTAAAAAATAAAATCATTTCCAGATTTATAAAAGATCCCTAGATCCATGGCTTCCTTTAAGGAGTAAAAATCTTTTTATTGCCTTTAAATGATATTTCTTGGGATTGGATTAATATCATGCACATAATTATACTAAAAACATTAAGTATGGATGACTAGCTGTCAAGTAATGTAGACTTCCTATCATACCTCTAAAGGATGTTTAGTCTACTAGTTTCCTAGCATAATCTAGATCAAGTGAATTTAAGGTACTAATTGGAGTACTTATACACTTAGTGTTGTGATATCCATACTTTTGAAGAAGATCATCAAAATACTTTTGTAGGGATATGTAGATTCCTTCTAGTTTTTGAGAAATTCGAAAACCAAGGAAAAATGATAACTCACCTAGCATATTCATTTCAAACTCTGATTTGATTAGATAATCAAAAGAATCAGTTAAATATTGTGAATTTGAGCCAAATATAATGGCATCAACAAAAATTTGTACAATCTAATTTTTTTTCATATATGTCATTATAAAAAGTTTTGGATCTGCATTTTTCATAAAATAATTATTTTGAAGAAAAAATACTATAAGCATATCACACCATTCTTGATGGGATTTCTTAAGTCCATACAAGGCTTTGGTAAGTTTAAAAAAACATGTTCAAGATGTTTTGTATGTTTAAAACCTAGAGGTTGTTCAATAAAACATCTTCTTGAACATAACCATTAAGGAAAGCACATTTGACATCCATTTGAAAAGTATGAAATAGAAAAATGTTGCAAAGGCAAGTAGAATACGAATTGATTCAATTCTAGCTATTGGAGCATAGTTTTTTTCCTTGTCTATTCCTTCTTGTTGATTATAACCTTTAACAAACAATAAAGATTTATTTCTTAAAATTATTCCATTATCATCACACTTATTTCTGAAAACCCATTTTACTCTAATAACAGAAGTTTCTTTTGGTCTTTCAACCAAAGTCCAGACATTATTCTTTTCGATTTCATTTAGTTATTCTTGCATTGATTTTATCCAATCATCATCACCTAAAGCATCATCAGTTCATTTTTTTTCTAATTGGGAATTGAATTCTAGATGTCATAATTCATTTCTAAAGGAACTTCTAGTCCTTATAGTTTGATTCACATCCCCAATGATTAAATTACATGGATGGTCTTTTAGAAACAGTTAATTATGGTTTTGTAAAGCCTGTTCATGGACATTTTCCTTATTAGAAGGACCTTCTAACAAAGTGTGATAATCAGTTTTTGAAAACACATCTAAAGATGTAGGTTTAGGTTGTTTAATAAAAAAGGGATCAGTTTCATCAAATTTGACATGTATTGTTTCTTCAACAATACACATATTTTTATTAAAAATTATATAATCCTTAGAAGTTGTGGAGTAGCCTACGAAAAGTCATTCATGTGATTTTGGTGTGAATTTGTATAAATTATAATTACTATTCAGAATGAATACCTTGCAACCAAAAACATTGAAGTAGGAAAGTCTAGGTTTTCTACCATTCTATAACTCATAAGGAGTTTTATTAAGAAAAGGTATAATTAAAACACAATTTATAGTATAACAGGAAGTACTTACAACTTCAGCCCAAAAATGATTGGCTATAGAATATTCACTCAACATGATTCTTGTTATGTCTTGAATAATTCTATATCTTCTTTCAACAATACCATTCGGTTGAGGTGTTCTGGGTGATGAGAAGTTATGAGTAATTCCTTTTTTATTAGAAAAATATTCAAAAGCATAATTTTGAAATTCTCTTCCATGATCACGATGAATAGTTATCAGAGGAATGTTTTTTTCATTTTTAACTTGGGCTCTAAAACAATTTAAATAAGAAAAAGGTTATGAATTCATTGCTATGAAATAGACCCACATAAATCTAGTGTAATCATCAACTAAGACAAATACATAATATTTTCCTCCAATGATTCCAATTTTTTTTGGACCAAAAAGATCCATATGCACTAACAATAATGCAACAGTGGTGGAGACATCACCGACTGATTTAAAACTTGATTTATGTTTTAGTTCATATTGACAAGGATCACAACATTTTGAAGAATCAAATCTTGGATCTGGTAGATCCTTAACTAGTCTTTTCGTAGAGAGTTTTAATAGGTTCCTAAGGTTACAGTGTTCTATCCTTCTATGACACAAAAAAGAATGATCTTCCATTTCACTAAGATAAGGTATGTATTGGCTCCTATGTTCTTTTATGTTTAGTGTATATACATTCTCTTTCCTATGGGCATAAATAATAAACTCTTCCTTGAAATTGTGTACTAAGCACTTTTCATTTCTAAAACTCCCAAGGTAACCTTAATCACGTAATTGACATATGATAACGATGTTGTGCTTAAGACCCTTAACAAATAAAACATTTGAAATCAATTCTGTTCTAAGAAGAACGATGTTACCTATACTAATAATTTATCCCTTAGCATTATATCCAAAAGTTACGTTTCCTCATTTCATCTTGATAATATTTTCAAAGAATTTTTTGCTTCCAGTTATATTCTAAGAACATCCACTATCCCATTACCATTTATTGTTGTTAGTATCATATTTATTTTCCTAAAAATAAGAGTGTTAGACTTTCAAAACTCAATCATTCTTGGATCTAGAAATATCAGAAAGCAAAATTTTAGGCACCAACATTTTCTTTGAAAAATAAACCTTTTGAAATCATAAGGACATTGTTTTGTTTATAGAACAACGTTTTCCTAGTGTCCACCACACTGACACTTAGTACATAATGAATCACTTCGAGGAAAAAAATAATTGTTACTAAAAATCACTTTTGAACCAGAATATCCAAAACCTGAATTATTCCATAGAGTTCGGATTTGAGAATACATCCTATCAAAATTCTCTTTAACTAAGGTAATTTTTGAAAAACACTTACTCAAGGAAAAAATTTCATTCTTCAGTTTGATAACATAGTTCTTTTCTTCCAAAACATTAATTTTAGGACTATAGTTAGGCTTAAAAAATATTTTCTTAGAAATTACTTTTTCTATATCATTAGAGTGTTTACCTTATGATAATTTAATTGCTCTAGATTTTTTGAAATACTTTAAAAATCGATGAATTATTTTCAAGATCTTTATAAAGATATGATATTTACTTAGTAAAAAATGAATTCCTAGAATTTTGCTTATCTAGATTTTTCTTGAATTTTTAATTCTCATTCTAAGGAAGCATAGAAAACCTAGAAACATCTTAATAGGTAGTTAATGTATTATCCCCATTAGAAGAATATTTATAATTAGAAGAGTTATAATATTTATCATAACTATAATTACAATTTAAGGATACATTGGTCATGGATTCATCTTTGTGTATCATGGACATTAAAAAATGATTTTAAATTGTTTTTCTGGCTATTAAACCAATATTCTTCTATCCATAAGATTTTTAATCTGATGATTTATCTTATGAGTCTCAACCACTGGCACTCTAGGTGCCATTAGTTCTCAAGACTTTCTTAGATTTAGCTTTATAGTAATTGATTCTATTTTTCTCTTAATTATTTTTCTTTATTTCCTTTATCATAATCAAAGGAAAATCTGGTCTTATATCTCCGCCTCTTTTTCATTCATAACATGTGACTTATGAATCTTTCTTATCTTTCCATTCTTTCGTCATGTATCTGGATTGAAAGTTCTTCATTCCAACAATCTTTTTCATCATTCGAGCAAGATTGGATAACACTTTTTTTGAAGATTCACTTCCACTAGATTCGGATTGAATGACAATATTCTTAGATTTAGATCTAGTAACTCTCTCAGGAGTCTTGGATTTCATATGATTTGAAGTTTTTGTAAAATCAACACTTTCATTCCCATTTTTTTTAATATTATCAGCATCTATCTTAATTATTTTCTCATGTTGAATAAGGGTTCCAAAAAGGTCATCAAGATAAATCTGATTAACCATTTAATTCTCATCAATAGAAGTTCTCTTGGAATCCCACTCCTTGGGAATGATGTCTATGATTTTGTCCACAAGAGCTTCACTATATAAACCATTCTCACCCATAGATTTTAAACTATTGATAATAGTCATAAATATTTGTTGAACATTACATATGGGTTCTCCATAAGTAATGAAATAACCATGATATTCAGCTCTAAGAATGGCTCTTCTAGTTTAAATAACATTGGAAGTTCCAATGTGAGTAACTTCAAGCTTCTTCAAAATATAATCGGCTGCTTCACAAGATGAAATTTTGCTATACATATTTATGGTCACGGAACAAAGCAATGTATTATGTACCATATAATTCAGTTTATATTCATGCTTTTCTTGGTTGGTGAAAGTAAAAACTTCCTTGTCATGGATTTTATATCATCTAGTAAGCATAACAAAGTTATCCACTGCAATGTTGATAATAAATGGCTTCATGCGATCTCTCCAATATTCATAATCATTCCCATAAAAATAGGTTTTCTAGTTTGATTTAGGTTTTATATGGAACAAACATTGATTCCTTCCATCTTAAGAAAAAAAATTCCACACAATCTTGTTATTAATAAATGTTTGTAAAAAAGGATAAGAATATCCTAATCATGGAAAAAGGAGAATAATGAAAAACTTGAGAAAGGAAAACTTATATGTTAATATATGTATTTTAGAGACCTCCATGATACAAATTTTTAGGTTTGAATGGAGAATGATATTTTCCAATGATACCAACTGTAGCATCGAAATGTAACAATATATGCTCAATATACAAGAGGGGGTGAATTTTATACTTTAAAAATTATTTGGTAACTTTTAAAGTTGGTTACAAACCTTTATTTTCATTAATATGTTTAAACAAGGTAAATTCACAAAACCTCTGAGTTCTAAAAACTATATTGATTCCAAAAATATGATTCCGAGAATTTAATTATAGAAATGTGATTCAGAAAATGAAACATAAAAAAAGTATACAAAACAAAGATTCAAACATAATTTGTATAGAATCATAAAAAATCAGAGTACAGGTAAAAATAAGTATAATATAGTTATACATTCCTCAACAATAAAAATTTAGCGGATAACATGAAACAATACAAGTAAAAATTAATAAATTGTTTAAGGCAGAGAGAAGGGTATCCAACCACCTTGCATAAAGTTCCCTTGATTTATACTTTCAAGAATGCATTTCTTACCCATAGCAGGTTAATAACTTGATACGAAGATCGGAGTCTATATTTTGATCTCTATAAGTCGTTAACATCAAGATATTCGGCATCTCTGTCTTCCATAGCACGTAAGTCCTCGAACATTAAGGTTGTCAGCACCTTTTTTTCCATGTCCACGGAAGCCCTCAAGTGTATTCAGTAACATTTGAAGTCGCATGAAGAAATTATGAACATGGTGTTCAGTACGCTCAAATCATGAAAGTCCCTATATAGAAATCAGTTTAGCAGTATTTAATCTCTAGAGTCATAGAAATGTATTGAGCTTGTTCAAAGTAGCTCATATTTATAGGCACACTCTCAACAGTCGGCACCCTCTTCCTACAGTCATATTTTCCCTTGAATTTCGGAGGTACCTATACACGTGTCACTCAAACAACGGTTAGTTAGTAACTGAATGCACTGCACCATTTTATAACAAAAACATGAGTAAGAAAAAATATCATACTTAACCAAATTCATTTTTCAAACTGTAAGAAAAAAATGAAAATTCGGTGTCTCCCCAAAAACTATTCGGAGTCTATAATACATGGATATTCAAATTCTGTTTATTAGAAGAAATCAGAGTTACAACTCTATAGAATTTGAAGTATGAATTTTAACGAAATTCGGAGTCTAAATTCATAAAAATTCGAAATCTGAACTTATAAGAGTTCAATGTCTGAATTCAGAGAACTCAGAGTCCGAACGTAGAAGAGTTCAGAGTCTGAATTCAGAGAACCCAGAGTCAGAATTCAGAAGAGCTCGAAGTCTGAATTCAGAGAAGTTGGGGTCAGAACTCAGAAGAGTTCAGAGTCTGAATTCAGAGAACTCAGAGTCAGAGCTCAGAAGAGTTCGGGGTCTGAATACGTATCCATAAAATAGAATTCTTAATATCTAAGTATATATATGAATCCAAGGTTTTGGATAGGAAACCTAATTTTATAAATAGACAAGATGAACAATGAAAATCATGGTATGGATAAATTTCCTTGGAGAAGAAAAAATTTCCTTATGAAAGTAAAACAAATGGTAAATGAAATTTTCCTTAAGATATGGTGATTGAGATTTTAAAAACAAGAAGATATGGTAATGTCATAAGGAAACCTTATTGACTCAATAATCTCCCCAAACATAAAGGAATGGGAAATCATAAGAAAACATTACAGACTATACTAAAATAAAAGCAACTGAATTATTAATATTTCTATAATTTTTTATCATTCTTTGACAACTTGTTTATCAATACACATAATATTTTACAATACAACCAAATTAAAATTTATTATACTAAATTCATTTTAATTGATTAATTATCCTAAAATGTTCAGATGTCAAAATAATATTTTGATCCATTATCTATGATAGTCTATATGTATGGTTTGGTGGAAATTAGATCTATATACAATAAATGATATGTCACTACCATTTTATTTCAATATCATAAACTGTGGATAATGATGACCTTTTAATCAGAGCATTCCCCTTAAATATTCCCTAAAAATACATCTTTTCATGAATGGTTTCTCACTATGATACCCATACATTCAATTTCTATGTGAAATTATTTACTTAAACCTATATCCTTTATTATATATAGTATGAATAACCCATTATTTAATTTCTTGATTAATTGTTATTTACCTATATGACTATGTTATTTTTTTTATTTTATTTCTAGTGCATAATCAGGAAATAATTTTGATTTATTTTTAATTATTTTAATATTGTTATGGTATATATATACCTTATATATCATAACAATATATGTGGAAAAATAATTATATATCACCCTAAGTGACAGAGAAATTCTATTATATCATGAGATAAGATGTTTGGTGATTGTGTGGTGTGCCTAGAACATTATGCTATGTTTTTTTGAGGTAACCCTAAACTTATGATTATGATGACAAATATCTTATTTTTCATGTTCCAATATCAAGAGGAAAGGTATCTCAATGTGGTAAGAGTGCCACCCATGACATATAGGAGACCTTGGTGTCTCTGGTTGGGTTATTCCATAATTTCTAGGTAAAAATTTTATATATTTTATTCATTTATATATGATTACACTATCCTGACTCGTGATTATTTCTTATTATTTCATAGTCTTTAATCGTTACAAATTCTATTTACCATGAAATATTATATTGATATTTTATATTAACTAATAATAAATTTTCTTTCTCACATTGATTATTTATAATCAAAAACTATGAATTGGATCTATTCCTTTTCTTATACTCCCACATTTCCTTAGGTATTCATAAATTCTAATGAGATTTATTGATTCAATCACCCTTAGACATTAATATGAATTTACCTTAAAATAAACATTATTTAAAATCTCTAATTTCACATGAAACAACAGACTAAAGATTAATTTTATTGTGATAAAACATTACAATTCAAGGTAATCATTAATAAATTATGAAATACAATATAAAAAAATAAAAAATGTGTAAAAGTATGAAATCAATATGTAAATAAAAATATGTTTAACCAGAAATTATGATCCTCACGGTTCCTATGAAGATCATACATCTAATTATTACTATGGAACAAACACAGCGTATTATAAATATAATATAAAAAATTTTATAGATGTAAACGAATAAGATTAATGATTTTTCCATTGTATATATGCATATATATAAGAATACAATAAGATCACTATATATATGTTCATTAGGTATTTGGTCATTAGAATTGTGGTTATTCGAGAAATATTCATTAGGTAGGAATGTATTAAGTAGGTTTGTTGAACAAGTTAAATTTAATATAAAAAATTGAAATAATTATAATTCATAAATGATAAATAATGAAATAAATATATATTGTATATGTAAAAAATTTTATCATAAAAATATGTTTCCATGTGTCATGTATTATTTTTATTATTACTATGAAATCATGATATGATATATAAATAAAATTATAAGAAATATTTGAATAAAAAAAATTAAAACCCCAAATGGTGAAAATCTCAAAAGCTAACATTAATGGTGTAGGATTACAATATATTAATGTAAAAAAATTATTTTTTTAAAAAAATATTCATTTTAATTTTTGGGAATTTTTTAATTAATAATTACAATTAATCACTTTTAAAGGAATATCATAATAAAATTTATTATTATATTTAAAATATACATTATAAGTCATTTATTCAGTAGTAGATATGATATTGGATTAAAAACAATTAATTATTAAAATATTAATTTTCTATAAAATTTGTTTTCCTATAAATAATATGTTTTCATTTAAAAGAAAAATTTATTATATTTAGTATATAAAATAGATAAATGGGTGTCAAAATATATAGTCATCACATGTAAATTATCCCAGGAGGATAATTTCATTTTTAGGCATAAAAAATAAGTTATCAAGGTAAAACAATTTGAGTTATCATAATAAAGGTAAAAGAAAGTAGAAAGGGGTTTTACTGAATCGTAAAGAAATAAAATATCACAAAAAGTATATCCAAATTTCTTTTATTTGTTAATATATGACCTATCTATATCACACATACATTATCAATCCACATTCCTTGAAAATAATGTTGCTTTCACATAAATGATGGAATGTGTAAAAAAACATCCACCCTTCTTACCTATAAAAATAACCCCTCTGCTACCTCTTCTAAACTACACATTTCCATAAAAGCACAATTTAATACATTACAATTTATACTCTCATAAATCCTTTTTATATGTTTGGTAGCCTAATATTCCTTTATGTAATCCTAAATCATTCATTATAAAGGAACATGTTTTGAGTATGGGATAATTCATCAAATTCTCTAGTTCTCCAAAGTACTTTTTAATTTCATTATCATCTACACGAAAACCAAATATCATTATACATTGTTTTTTTAAATAAAATCATTATACTTCTGAGAAAGTTATATTTCTATTATTTAAACTTGTAATATTACTCATTGTTTAGTATAACATGTTCTTGTTTGGGATGATTCAACAATGAAATTAACAATGTTATAAAAACATCATCATTTGTATTATGATTAATTATAACGAAATTAAAACAATTTATATATTATAATTAAGTATTAATATATTTCATTATTATGATTTTGGAAGTATGGAAAAAAATGATTGTTTGTTATAAAATAATACATGGTTATCAATAAATTGTTTGAAACAAGCTCAATATGGATCTAGTTCTTACAAACCATGAAAATTCTGTCCATAAAATAAATATGGGATAGAATATGTCATTTAAAAACTTCCCATGATCAATTATAATCTATGAAGGTGGAACATGGTATCATGGAAAGTTGACTAACATCATCACTATTGAACTCATATGAAATACTCAAAATTACTCTCATCTGATCATGAAAATAAACAATAAATAATTAGTATGTGTGTAATAAAATACTATAACTGAATATTATAATAGGATATAGATATTAATATGGTTATGAATTAATGTAATGAAATGTTTATTTTTATTATAAAATATTTTGAAGTAAATTTGTGGAAATAGTTATAAAATATATGACTTTTTGCATCTCAATTTTTTAAAATTTACATATATTATATATTCACCACCTTCATTATTTAGGTTGTGTAAAAATAGAACCAATAATATCTTATATCATATGATTCATGTAATTACTAGGATTTATAATTCTATATAATTTTATTTATTTTGGTGATATTTTTTTAAATATTACCAAACCTATAAGGGTTTCTTACCAATCCCACTTTTAATCAAGATTACATATATATCAAATCAAATTTATTGGAAAACTTAAAATATATCTATAAATCCATATATATTATATAATATTATGAATGTTTATTTGATTTAAATTTATTATTATGATTTTTCATAACTTTTTTTACAATTCAATTGAAAATTTGTGTTTAAGTAGAATTAATCATGTATATTCTTTTTGGATTTTAATATGTCTCATCCATGTCTATACTAATTATATATTTCTCATAGATTTCCTTATTTTTGTATTTATGATTTATAGATATAAATTTTAATTTGAATTTTCTCCCTTTATAAAACATTTAAATAATCCTTTTTATGTTTTTGTATGGGTCATTTTCTATTAACCATAACCTTCCTTACAAAAAATATGAAAGTGATATAATTTGTTCATAATTTATACAAGAAATCATTTTACAACATTCTTCTATAATTTTCATGATAAGGATTCCCATACATGTTTTCAGTTCCTTCCAAATAATTCTATATTACCAATATTTTGTAAATAATTTTCTTAAAAAATACAATTTATCAAAAGTAAAGGATCTTTATTATTATTTTTCAAGAAGTTGTCTATTTATTTTGTATTGTTTTTTATCTTCTTCAACATAATTTAATATTACTTAATATTAACTTGTTATATTATATAATAATATGATCCACCTTATACATTTATTTGTCTTATTATAATGTCTTTGATTGCTTTCATGAAACCTATTTTTCAAATGGTTAATTAATCAATGATGGAATGATGAATGTTTTATATTTCTGGGTTAACAATATATGATGGTTCAGACTACTAAATATCCCTAATACATTACGAAATGTTTTATATCTCATGATATAATTTTGTCCTGGATAGGTATCATATCAGATATATTTGTCCACAAGTTATTTTATAGACATTAATATAAATATCTTTCATCACATGTTCAAAACTGGTAATGATTACATATGGATTTGTTCAAAAAACATTCCCTAGACATGACTATATAGATATTTGGTCACATAAATTTTCATGCACATAATTAGAAATTTATTTGTTTACGCTTTTTTCATGGGAGCCATTGAGGATGGATATTTTTATAATTATGTTGACGGACATGATTGTGAATACCATTACATAAAATATTGTGCATGTTTGGGATTTTGGGTTAAAATGTCCATGTGATTATCTTTGGAATGTATTGAAATAATCCTTCTTCATAATGTTATGATTTTACATCCTTATGTATATTCCACATCCTTATTCATATGTTATGTTTTTAATGTTCATAGTTATTGAATGGTGTTCTCACACTCCTGTAACCGATGTATTTTTTATGAAAATATTTAAATTTGATGGCCAATGATTTATTATCTATTTTTTGTTGAGTATGATTTTTTATTTTGTGATCCATTATCAGGATTATGTTATCATGACTATATGTTCATCTTTTGCCCACTAATTTTGTTTTCAATTTCTTATAGTTCACTTTACAGAAAATCCGATCTCACCCATTTATTATGTTTATATTCCCCAGTTTATGATGGATATTATTATGTATGATTATTATAAAATATTTTCACATGATAAAACTATTAATTGGAAAATTAGTAGACTTATTTTAAAATTAAAATATATTGTAGTTATTCTCGAAAGACACTAACCTTTTGAGAAATGAAATTCATTAAATTTTTTATAAGAAATGATTAAATTCGTAAAATGATGTGAAATATATCTGTGTTACAATTGATTCAAATATTTAGGTATCAAATCACATAAGGCGTGTTTTTATTTTAGAACTCTAGATGGGATTGAGAGTCTAGGCCACCATAGTTGTATCCGATCATGGTTTAGGAATTATTGGAGATGATGTGAAGAATAATGTGAGAGCATAAATTATATAATTATTTTATGACTTAAAATCTAATAACAATGAACATTGAATATCACGTGTAGAAATGAATGTGTCATCAATTCTCTAAATAAGAGATTTATTTCCTTTATCATCTGATTATTAGTTATGGTAATTCTATAATACACACAAAAAACATTTACTTTTCTTTAATTGTATTGAACTTTGAGTAATCCAGTTAACATTCTAATCATCTTAAAACTCTTAATCATAAATAATAAAAAATAAATTGAGTTTCAGTGAATTTTGGGTGATACATACTATGGAAGAATAAATCCTAAAATTCCAACATGTAAAGAATGTTGGAAGAGTATCCTTGTTAAATTTAGTGATTGAACTTGAATATACATTATGATTATTAAAGGGTGATATAGGGTGATGAAATAATTTTGAAAGAAGAATATTTTAGTTAAATAGGTGGATACAAATAATATTACACCAAAATTATTATTCAATATTTTAAAAGGGAGGAATTTACAAAATATGCATTCTAGTTCAATAATCAAATTGATAATGATAAAAATATATATAATAAATCTAATAATATAAGGAATAACTATAAATCCAATCCAATAACAACTATTTAAGTGGTTCACAAAAATAATGTGTAGTATTGTAAAAACATCATCTATATCATAACTATAATTTTCTCTTTGGATACTACATCTTCTCACTCCTAAATATATGGTATGTTTTCTAAGAAAATAAAATCACAAAATTTAATTTTATATACTGAATTATTGGTGAAAATACATGGTGTTATGGTGATTTTATCCCATGTATATAACTCCTCTTTGGATGAAGTTTGTGGAAAGGTGCATCTAGGAAATTTTATTATTCTCCCTTTAGTTGATTTTGATGTGATTTATGGAATGGGTTGGTTCACTCCATATTGTGGCCATGTTAAATTTTGAGATTGGGAAATCACATTTCATATCCAAAATCATCCCCTGAACAAATATCATGATAAGATTGACTATGAAGTCCAAATGGATATTACATCCATTATATGGTTCTTAATTCCTAATCATGATGAGTATTTATCGTGAATTATTTGGAATAAATTCAATTTCTCAAATATTCATAATATTATATGATTGATGAACATGATCGATCAAATATGATTGATGGAAATAAAAAATAGGTGGTGAATTTTCATTTCATAAAATTTTAAAATTTATTACAAATAAATATATAATTTGGTAGTTTAAAAGGATAAAAAAATTAACAGAAAAAAGTTTAGGAATAGTGGAAGTGTGAACCATTAATGGTGAAAAAGAAATAGGTGAACACAATAAATTTTTATTTTGGTTACATCGAAAATGGACATTCTCTACTCTTGACATCCAAATTTATATAATATGGTTCCCACTAAAATAATGTAAAACTTTTTTAATTGGTATATTTTAATCATAGTACTTTTACCCGGGAGGAACCCCAAACATTAACTAGTCTTTTGTAGGAGAAAAAACCCATGATTTTTTACATGGAGTGGTATCAACCTAAGTGTCCAATCTTGTGGTAAATTTATAATAAGAATGGACTATATTTTATACATGGTATAACATGTTTTGTGAATGTATTATGTATATAAAACTCAACCCAAACCACAGTAAATATATATAAAATTAATGAACAACACGAGATTTACAAGTAGAAATTAATGTTACTAAAAATTGTTCTTTTCCCTTGTAATATATTTTAATGATTATGACTAGGAACTATAACTATTTAATTTATAAATTGATGAATAACATTTAACAATTTATATTTTCAATGTAACATGAATCACTTGACATGAATGTATAACTCTTGTAAGGAGAGTTCTATTTAATTTGTATCGTATAAAAATGTGATTTTATAACAATATGTTATTTACACTAATTTTTAGTGGCATCCTAAATACCTATAAATATGAATAACTCATCATAACAATGTGAATTTTTATGTAACTCAATTTCTATATAATGAGAAAAAATCATGAACTATCGATGAATGAGAGAGAATAATTACTTTTAAATTTTAAAACAATTTGAACAATTAAAAAACATTTTAAGTCAATCATTAATGAAATAAAAACAATACCATAATAATATTTAAATTATATGTCTACAATATCACAAATATTCTATAAATAATTTTAGTTTTTGAATATTTAATTTTTTTCCACTTTAAACATATCATCATATCAAAATGTGATGATACGCCATTAAAAAAATTAATAACTTCATTGGCATCAAAGAAGGAATTAGAAACAAACCAACTAATGAAATCAACCTGAAAAATTCAATTCAAGATATTTCAAACATCTACTATAATTAAATACGTACATAATTAAATACATTAATATTTATATTAATATATTTAAAACACATTAATAACATGTTTCATTGGTTTTAAGTCAATAATAATATTTTATATAATGTTAAAGAAAGTGTAAACAGTTTTTATTAATATTCATAAACTGAAAATTTCAATGAAAATGATAAATAGAGAAATATTGAAATTTAAAAAAAATTATACAAATATAAAGTTCATTTACATAACTTTCATAAGGTAAAATTGAATGTCCCAATAATGGATAAATCTATCCAGGATTCTATAATGTTTTTGTACTGGTAAACACTAAAGTTTATAGCATACATAAATATATTTTATGATAAATGCATATTGTATAAAATCATATATATAAGATTCATATGATAAATTAAAATTTGGAATTTCTGTTTTAGAAAATAATAATATGTTTGTTCTTATATTTGAACCACTAAATTGTTTTTTAGATTCTCAAGAGGTTTATTTGTGTTTAGATAATTATCTTATCTTTCTAGTGAGCCAAATATAACCTCAATATAATATCTATAACTCATTATATTATTGAAAAATTGAAAAATAATTGACCTAAAAAACTTCAATATATTGATGATTCAATGACTCTTTAAGCCGAATTTTAGACATCTCAATAATCAATTTAGATGTCATTATAGTTTAGTGAAATGTACATAATTTTTAGAGATACACATATTTGTAAAATTTTATTTATTATGATGTATTTACAACATGTTATTTTTATAAAACCATACCAAACATAATCTGGATAACATTAAATTATATGAAAAAAATTGTATTTTTCAGTTTTGTAAGGGTAACAAGAAATTAAAATTACCTATATAGAGGTAACGATATTTTTCTCTATAAATATAAAGATTGTTTTATAATATTTATGTAAAGATAAAATCTTGTTTCTACATATAATTTATGGGTAAAAATATTACTGTAGTCTAATTAAGGACAAAAAAATTGTACATGTTATTTAAGGGTTAGAAAAAAATATTACATATTAATGCTAAACAAAAATTTATACATGTTAAAGGAAAATAAAATCGATTGAAAAATAATTTTCAAATTTTTTTCAGAAAATAATTATAAATAATGATAATAATTATAATAATGAATGATTAATAACTAAAGAATAATTAAAATTAAATAAAATTAACATTATCTACAAAATTAAAATTAGGATATATTATATTTACCATGACATAAGATAAATTTTTTTAATGAGACAATCCAAAATAACTTCCTAATCATTAATAAGTTAGAGATGTTGATATATCATTAAATATTTTACCTTGACTTTTTTAGACACACTTAAATATATTCATTAGTTTAAGATTATTAAAATTGAGAGGATCTATTTAATTTATTGTTCAATGAATATAACACCCACTACTTGTATTTTTCATATTCTCTTAAATAAATATTCTGTCAAATAACTTATTTAACATGCGACATAAAAATATAATGAACCAATATACATTTTAATTAACTAAAATATTATTGTTAATGACAAAAAATAATATGTTATGGAACAAATGTACGACCTCATTTTTTAAATTATAATAAAAATATATCAATAGGATAAAAAATCCATGAACATGAAATGTTATCTTCATAGTTCACCAAGAATATTGAACCTCTAATTAACTATATGAAAATACAAAAAAACATAAGAAATTCAATTGACAGGATAGTAGAGATGTAAATAAAGAGAATTAAATCTTTCAGCGTTGTATGTATTGCAATATACTGGAATTAAATTTTACTATTATATATATAGTCTTTGGAAATATGTTCATTGATAATATGTTCCTCTGATATATAGTCCATGGGTATTCATGTATGTAATTGGTATATTAAAAATATGCAAATGTTTGTAAAAATTTAATAATTATATAAATAATAAATGATAAATAGATAAATTAGTTGATAATATTCAATTAATTTAGTTTTAAATATATATTTCTATGCATTAAATGTTATTATTATTAAATAATTATTTTATGTGTTAAAAACATAAATGAATAATTTTTCTGGTAATTATTCATAAAATAATATTATTTGAAGATAAATAATTTGTTTTTATGGGATATAGTGAAAATTAATTTATGTTAAAAATAGAAAATTTTCAATGAACTAATTTCTATGTTTTGTGTATTTTTTCCACTAATAAATAAAATTAATCTTTGTTAAAATATTAACCGACTAAAATATAAAATTTCTTTAAAATTATATTTGTTTTTATTTAATTATTAATTAATATGATGTATTATTTAGAACACCGTGTTTTTTAAAATTTATTTGTTTTTAAAATAAGTGTTTTCTATGTATTTTCTATGATAATTTAAAAGATTAATTCCCAATATTTACATATTAAAATAGATTAAATAGGGTGTAAATTTTTTATTAGTGTTTTAAAATTAGGTAATGAGGTTTGTTTTTATTTTTAGAAAAAATAAATTACCTAGGTAAAGATTGAGTTTCACGAGTAAAGGTAAAAAAAAGTAAAATAGTTGTTTATATATGTGATAAAGGAATAAAAAATCCAAACACATTAAATCTAAATATGTGTATGAGATAATTCATGTCATTTCCTTAAAAAAAATTTAATTAATCATCTTTCCATTAAAATTAAATTCCATTCATATTAAGGAATGAATATTTATAAAACAGACACCCCTCCTCCCCAATAAAATAACTCTTATTATACCCCTTAAAAATTTATTTTCCTTCAAACCTCTCTTTTATCCCAAGAAATTTTGAATATCCTAAATCCTTATTAAAAATT
Organism: Viscum album; assembly: GCA_963277665.1. NCBI lineage: Eukaryota > Viridiplantae > Streptophyta > Magnoliopsida > Santalales > Viscaceae > Viscum > Viscum album. The sequence goes on along the minus strand of OY728135.1, from coordinate 1,991,106,746 downwards.
TGGAGGACACTACTTTCAATAAAAAATCATATATCATTTTTTAATGTAACTCGTTTTGAAGAGGGAATTTATTAAAGTTAGGATCTATTTCATTATAATACTTTTGAATTACTTTCTAACATAAAATATTTATAAATATCAATTTATAATATAATGATATAACATTAACATTATTATTCATATAAGAAAAATATATTATTATTCTATATCTCAATACTCTTATCCAATTTTATTAATTTTATGTTCCTGTTTCAGTTAGTTCAACAACCTACCTGAACGGTGTTCTACCAATATCATCATTTTCATAATTAATACGTATCAATAAAGTAAAAATAATTACATATGATATTTATGATTAATTTATATCATTAATATGATTTATTATGAATGAAAAAAATATGAAAGACTATTAGAAAATAATTTTTCCTAGTAAGTTTCCAAAAACATGCATAGCATGGATTACATTATTCGGAACCATAGCCTTATCCTCCATAAAATGAACATTAAACTCAATAAATTTTTTGTGAAAAAAATTTCCCACTAAAATGGATATTTTTTTAATGATGAACTTGGTTTAATGGAATGAGGAGAGATATATCTATTATTAAACTCGTATAAAAAATTGATAATATTTGTGGAAAAAAAGAAACAACAAAAAATAATATTTTCAAAATTAATGATTATAATTAAATATTATAAAAACTAATATATATGAATAATTTTTTAAAATAAGTGATTAATATTTTTTTTTTATATGACGTTAAATAAATTTCGTGGAAGTCAGGAATAAATGAATGGGTTTTCTTATATAACTTTTCTCTCATTGGGATATATTCTACCTTCACAACCTAAATTAATTATTTACTGTTTATAAAACCCATTTTAATTTTTATAACATTTTATTCATGTAATTAATTGGATTTAAAAATACATATCATTTTTTCACATTCAGTTTTTTTCATTCAAAAGTTACCAATTCCAAAATATTTTCCATCCAATCTCACTTCCAAAGCGTGATTGTATATGTATAAAATCCCATTTGGGGAAAATATTCTTTTTTATCTATTACAACAAACACAATTTCATCTAAAACAATATTTTTCGGTTATAAATTTCCTATTTCTATTTATCCGCTATTTGGATATCGATCCCACCAAAAGGATGTTTATAAGTGGAACCAAACATATCTCTTCTTTTATATTGAGAACATTTCCCCTCCAAATCAATATTTTTTATATTATTACATATATGTATTTACAATACTTGTAAAATTTATTAAAGTCACACTCTATTTTCCTTCACTATCATTACAAATTATTTAATTCATTTTTTTTACATTTTTCATAGAAATCAGTATATATTTATATTAATCTTCGTTACAACAGTTGGTACATAATCATCTTTTTAAAAATTCTACAAAAGGACAAATTTTCCCAGATTATTCATTAATATTAATTTAAAATACTCATTTCCAAATTTTCATGGTTTTAAAAAGTAATTTCTAATCCCATATTGTTAAATTATTTTTTAAATATAAAAATTTCTTAAAAAAATATAATTATTATTTTTCAAAAAAATGTTTTTAACTATTTTATAAATGTTATTTTCGTCTATATAAACATCATTTAATGTTTCTTATGATTAAATTGGTAAATTATGAAATAATACCATCCACCCTCTTTCACTCGATAGATGATGATATTTTCTTATAGATTTTTAATGAAACTCACCTCATTCCCACTTGTTAAATAATATTTGATATAAATATGAATGTGTCCATATGTATAGTTTATCATTTTGCTGTGAGTCTATCCAATAAATCCCCACCAATACATTAGGTAAATTTTTATTTCTCATGAGATAATGAATTTTTTTGTAGACATGATCGAGGATTCAAATGTTCAAAATTTTCATGCAAGGTCATAAATGTAGATAGCATTGTTCCGATGTTTTTTCATGGATATGATTACATATAGATTTTCATACAATTTTATGAATGGAAATTATTATAGATCGATTTTTTCACGAGTTTTGGAATGGAAATTATTATAGATAGATATTTTAAATTTATTATTTGTGTACATGATTCCTGGTATTTTTGTTCACATATTTTTACATAGATATGATTATGGATATCTTTGTCTACAAGATTGTGAACTTACATGTTTGTGGGTTTCTATGTTCCCAAAAAACTACATGATTATAAATATCTGTGTTCACAATGATGTTATCATAAATACATATATATTCTCAATGTTATTTTACATATTTTTTGTTTTCCTAGATGATTATTATTAAGTCGTGTTCCCACCCTCCAATTACCTAAAATTTTTATCATTCCATAAACTATATGTCATGACTCGTGATTTATGATATATGTTTTATTGGTAATGATTTCTTATGTGATGACCTAAAACTATGATTATGATCTCATAACCACATTTTCATTTAATTATATCTTATGATCTATCATTGATATCTCCTAGGATTACCTTTATAGTGCGTATGCAAACACCCTATTATTTTGATACCATTCCCCACCTTAGGAAGAATATTATTGTTTATGATTTGTTTAAAAATTATCACATGATATTTCTATTTTGTGAAATTATATTGATTTATTATAAATTAATAATATTAAATAGTCAATCCCCATATATATATCTATCATCCGTGTCCTCATATTATGTTAATTTGTGAGGAAATTATATTAAATTAAAAAAATCATGTAAAATATATATGGCATGCACATGCCTTCTCATATGGAACCAAATAATATATTTATATTTATTATTCTAGCACTAAATCTAAGAGAGTGGTTTAAAGGAACCTTGTTGATCATATTATAAGTGGTTTGGCATGAAGGAATTCCCTAAATATTAATTGTGGATAATAAAGGATTTACATAGTTTGTAAGTACACAAGATCTAGATCATGATGTGTGGGTCCATGAGGCATCTATCTTATTGTTACACAAATTCGTGATGATACAATAATGGTAACCCAACATGGTTGGTTATGTGGCCTCAAGCCCTACTACCCATACACCAGAGGATGCCAACTAAAAAAATGGGCCTTGTATGTGATAGTGGGGAAACTATGACCTCATATCAGTGTAAGGAAATAATGGGAAAGAAGATAAGTATCCTATATAGAAAAAATTAAATATACTGAAGATGAAATAATTAAACTGAAATAGAATATACTTTATGAATAAATTAAAATTCGATAAAATATTGAATAGATATTCCATACATACAACACTAGTCACCAACTAATAAAACCATACATAAAAAAGAGAATAAAAGATATTTAAGGAAAAATATATATCTATATTACTAATTCTGATCCAGACCACATACGCAGTATCTAGACACTGTAGAGTGTTACCAACCCAAATAGAAGAAACCATGCAATAGGATCTTCTCTATCATGCAACACTTAGCCTTAACCATATCCCCCCTGCGACTGTGATAAACCTAAAAAGCATACCTAACTGATTTACATACACTTAGGTTCTTGTAAAAGTGTGGGAAATAATTTTATCAGGCCACTACAATGAGTAACCTATAAAAATATGATGTTATAAGTGTATTTAATTGCAACTACTTCACATGGATGACACTCAACAGAATTGATAAGTAAAACCAATGACATGATCCAATGTCAAATATCAATTCCATGATCCCCATAAATTGGAAAAGATCCTCCATTTATGCCAATATATATATCGGTATACATGTACAATCACATTCCATTACACATATACATAAATATGAACATTCGTGATATAAGTGAATGAAATAATAAAAAAACCGAATATAGTCAATCCATGGGTTCTTAATCATGATCGCTTGGACATCCTACGAAGGTACCTTCAGCTATATGTCAAGCCCCTCATGCTAGGTATCATTAATTTTATATAGAGGTTTGTAATCCCAATTGATGTATACCTTATTTGGCCAACACTGGAAATATTTTTGAGAAAGATACATCAGCAAAGGGGGATACTAATCCTACTCCTAGGCTCACCTAAAATCACCACCAATTAATGTAATGAGGGATTCCAAGGAGGTACATAAAGTAATAATTTAAATGGTAACTAATATAGACACCATGCTTCCCAATCCATGTAAATATAGTCTAACATATAACCCATATGTCTCAGTCTATAGGCAGTCATGACATTTGAAACTAGGATAATACCTAAGGTGTCTGGCCCTTAAGAGATAAGTTCAGAGAAATCACATGTTAGATACCATTCCCAACCATTGTGTATCTAATAAGGGAACTGTAGTAATCCGTATCATCGAAAATACCATAATAATTCGGGGAATCCAATGACTTGAGATTCCATTCTCAATATTGTGGTCAAGTGAATAGTCAGAGGGAGCGTAGTCAATCAAATCCCTCAGGAGGGCATAATCATATATGTGTATAATCAGATTAAGTACAGTGTAATCATCCTCATCACATATCAAATTGTGGGGGGAAGAATCATCCTCACCAAATATTAAAAAGACATCAATGGAATCCTCCATTCCACTTAGTAGAGTGGAAACATCTGTGAGTATCATTACTAGGGACGTCATGTCTGTATATCATAGTAGTAGGCTCAACTCCCAGAAAATAGAAAACCCCCATGGTCATCCAAATAATATAATTATCAAGAATAAATACTCAATATCCTGATACCTATAAATACCTCTTGGTATATTTATATACATAAAAAATAATGTGGCTCCAAATAAATATCCTAGGATGAACATTCAAGCATCCCAGAGCGAAATAATGATGCCTCACAGGAGGCTCAATATCCGACAACTAAAAATATCAAAAAACCAAGAATATCATTAGGTTATCATATCTATATCTTCAACAAACATGTGATGGTATAAAAAATGTGTGAGGGTGTATGAATTCCTAAACCCAACACTACTACCACATCCTCGTTTTCTTTCATGTTTTCCATGGGTTCCAAGGTGATATCTGCTACCGTATATACCCAAATCTCATCCCACTAACTTAGTGTCTATCAATAATGGGAACCTGATGGGACCTTCAAGTAAATAAAGTGAATTGGCATCTTGCGTTAGATTCATGAGGTTTGACAATAATTGAAGTCGTCATACTCAGAATTCATTGTTTTAAGGAAAGTGAGAAATCCTACATGGGATCCTTGAATTGAAAGTCGATAAAGGAATCTAGAAAAGGGACCTGATGACATTACATAGGTAAATAGGTCCTAAAAGGGTCTCCCTATGTTATGATATAATAAAATTCTTAACTTATGGGATTCGTTATATAGAAAGATAATAGAGGCATCCTACATGGGATCCTGTAGTGAGAAACATAAAATGATGAATCCAACAGGGAATCATTTTAAACCACTGGTATCATGGCCTCTGAGTTCATAAGTGAACATAAAAAAATGGAGACATACTCAGGAAAATATAAATTTTTATTAAGGAATATATATATCGTGGATCATATCAGATCAAGGGTCTTACTATACCATGGAGACAACTGAATATGATTACTAGGTAAAAAACCAATCTATTCAAGAAACACCACCTTGGAGTTTTCAAAAAACCTCATGGGTCATATCATCATTGTCGACAAAAACATTTACAAATAATGGACTACTCATGGGTCCAATTATAACTCCTTATAAAAAAGATATGAAAACAACAAAATATTTGTAAAAGTGGGAGTACACAACATGTCTCCCAAAGCAAACAATGTGTACTCCCAAATCCTCACCTTGGTGTGTACTCTGGTCGAATATGGATTTTAAAAGTCTATGTACACGACATGTAATATGGGTACATGGTTAGCAACATTTATGGGGTAACTTCACATGTCTCTCAAATGGAATGTCGATGTACTTTTCTTGGTCTTATACTTCTACACGGTGTGTGACCCACCTGGGGTCTGTCTATGAACACAACACGACCATTTACCACAACACTCATAGCCTTGTCAAGAACTCAGCTACATGGTCATGTACCAGTACAAGATATGTAGACCTTATTAGATGGTTTTACATTTAAAACGTTATCTTACCTGAACAAGAAGAACACATGGTGTGTCTCCCTAAACTACGAACTATGTAGATGAGTTTTCGCAAACAAAAAACCCTATAATTGACACGAAACCCCCATTTTTTCACAAAGAGAAGTAGATCAACCCATTACGGGTCCTAATAAAGCATAAAAGAGGTTTAAAACATGAAAATTACAAATCTACATTTATTTCAGTTAAAACCAAAAAATAATTGGCCACCTTTGGGTGAAATCCGTTGAAGCAACACCAGTTTCCATGATCTATAGTTTCTACATGTCGATCCAACGTGTCAATAGCTCTATGATGGTAAATCCCTTCCTAACTATCTCTCTCTTTATATAACCCTCTCTCTTCTCTCTCAATCATGTGGTAAAGGATGACCCCCCTTGGGGATTACATGAGAATCCAATGCAAGAACAATAAAAGAAAAAGGAAGAAAACAGAATAAAATGATTGAAATGAAAATAAAAAATAGGGTAGTCATTCCCACTTATAAGTTATAATTTATGCATATCTAGGGAAAAACTATCATTCTAAACTTGATGTAGGAGACAAAATCTCAATATAATTCTCTGTTAAAATGATATCACCTAACGAACATCTGTGAATATTTTAATATTTATTTTATAACATATTATTTATTAATTATTCTGTTAAATTCAAATTGTTTGGATTAATACAAAAATATATTACTATGGTAAACATCCCATTATGAGACCAATGGAGTGGTTAGAAAAACTATCCATGATCATCTTCTATGGGAAGAAGTTTTTTTACCATTACAAGAATCTGATAGAAAAAATTAAAATTTCTACTCAAAACCTTGAGTCTAAAATAATATGGGTCCTTTAAATATCCCCCCCCCCCCCCACAAACCTTCTCATCTCTGAGAATACACAGTGGTAAGACAAGTAGACATGATATTAACTTAGTCATCTGCACAACTATCCATATCGACACTCCAACGACCAACATGACAAAAACCACAATTGTTTCTTACATAGAAGATGTTTAACTGTGACCAATCGGGTACTCCACACCATAGGAATACCCTTGTCATCTCATCACAAGAAAACATTGAGAATAATGGCTCATTTATTTCACTGTAGTTGAAATAAAAATGAGGTACACCACCCTCAAATGGCCAATGGTTCACTTTAAACAATATGGATTATCTTACACCACTCCTTGAGTGCAACCTCAATATGTTTCCTCTTTCTAAACAAGAAGCACAAGTAAATAAAATAAGATCATCATTGGGTTGATTCTATCTCAATGAACTCAAGATGAATTCATGATAGAGAATGATCTTCCCTTACAAGGAGTACAGTACGATTCCACAAGATTCGTTTATATCCCCATTAATCTATGTCCCCATTATAAAGGATAACTCTCCTTTAACAACACCCAACACCACTTATCTCATCAATGAGTGTCCCCGTCTATCCATGGGTCAACCATATAGTGGTACCCCAATTACCACCAATGTCTTATCCACCATGGTGGGACATTCATTATCAAACAAAATCTCATGGGAAAGCCAAATATGGAATGTCTTTGAAACCATTGTTCCTCATCTCACACCTGGCCACCCACAGATTTATGATTTAGTAGCACTACGTGAAACTATCATATACCTTATAACCTGACCCGTACTCCACATAGTTGTCCATTACAAATCTAAGATTTTTTTTTCACATGAAACATCATTTTCATTATGTTAGAATATCCCATTGAACTCCTCATCAAAATTGATCACCTCACATAAGCAATGATATCATCAACCACCACTAGTAACATGACATATTCTTGGTCATGAGATTCTACATGTGCTCTGACTACATTATCAATAGCATGAACATTTATCTACCAATCCAGGTACCCAAAATTTCCTTCCATCGAAGCCATCCAGTATACCCAATCACCCATGGTTCTTATCAAAATTTGAAGGAATCAATTTTACTATAACACAAAATATGATCACCTACCATGAATTGATCTCAAAATGTGACTAAAACTAATCTCACTGCATAGAAAGGAATCTAAAAATAGTTTCTGACCAATATTACACTGGTTTCCCTCAAGAAAAACAAATTTCAACCTATAAGGGTTTGAGTAAAAAGTAATGGTTTGTTGGGCTCCCACTTCTCCCTACAAATATAACCTCTCTAAAAAAGGTAAATATCTAAACAACCTATGATGATAAAAAAAACATGGCTTAAATAGGTCTGATCCTCACTAAGGATCCTTATAAGAAACTGATCCCTAGATGTCATGATACCAATCTAGAAGATAATAAACTGACTCTCCCCATGAATCAATATACAGTAATACAACCTTGAGGTCTAGCTCAGTGGAGAAGAGTCCTAGTATCCATGAGAATTGTATTCTATGACCAGACTAGATAAAAAATGATAAATAATAACATATAATGAATACAACAAAAGGGAATCACATTCCATATCAACCTACTAGGGTCACCGAAACTCTTACACATGAAGAATGAGTCATCAGCATCACCACCAATGCCTCAATATTTATTCACAAAACCTTCATTAAAAAAGGAAATATATATATATATAGGCACAATTAAATTGTTCTTAATATTTAGTAAAAATCTCACCCACAAATGCTTATATGATGTGAATCCTAGATGCCTAATATGGTGCATGAGATTCCGCTTTATTTTTCCTTCAAAGTTCCAAAATTCATTAGTATCATCTTTCTAATTGAAATGACCCATAGATCCATAGTAAATACAAACATCCAAAATACATGTGTGTCTCTCAAGGATAAAATAATATACAACTATAACATCATAGATATGAACAAAATTCCCATGACCTAAAAACCAGGACTTCTTTCAAGAATAAGTGTTCTCGATGCACATGTTCAATATCCATTAGAGGTTCAGAAAAATTTCTAATACACTTATATACCAAATCCAAAAAAGAAAATTCATGGAAAAGAGTAGTATTGATACGACATTGTAAAATCCTATCCCGAATTCCACTAAAAAGGTACGTTGTGTTAGTGGTTTACAAGGCCTCAAGCATGCCTCAAAAAACTCTAGAGGCTTCCAACTAGTAGTGAGGCCCTAGGGTTTTATTGTGGGGAGACTATTCTATCATATTTGAGTAATAATATAGAATAAATAGATAAGTATCATATACATGATGAAGTAAAAAAAGTTTGAAATAGATAAATAAACTGCAATATAACATTAGGTAATAATAAAGAAAAAGTTAATAAAATTCCAAACATCTAGTCTATACATATAACACTGGTTACCCACATGGCTGACTATATCGATATAGATATAAAAAATAACCTGAAGTAAAGGTATATGTATCTACTAATAACTTTTAGTCAGACCACATACCCAGTCTCTAGACACTATCAAAATATACGAGAACAAAAATATAATACCACAATAGTGCCTCCACTCAATCATGAAACATTGGGCACCATCCCTACCCATCATGAAACTATGCTCACCCTAAATAAGTAGAAATATGGTGTACACATACATTGAGGTTCATGTGTAGGGATGAGAAATAATATTAGTAGTCCACCCCAACAAGGAAGCTATAAAAACACACTTCTATAAGGGTATGAAATAGAAACTACTCATCCTAGATAAGATACAACTGATATGATATGTAAAACTAGGTATGTGATCCATAGTCAAATATCGTGTCCATGATCCTGGTAAACTAGGAAAGTGCCACCATGAATTTATATATCTAAATAAGTATACATGTATACAACTATACCTTTACACATATATCTAAATATTAATATTCACCAGTAAGTTAAATGAAATAACTTATAACTAAATATCAATCGATCTTGTAGTTCGTAATAACGATTTCATAGACATCATGTCCTATGGAATTGATCTAGAGGTTGTAACACTAAAACCATGCATAATTAATAGATATCTTGTTCTGTAATCCCAATATACATATACATTCATTGAATAACACCAGAAATATCTGGGTGAAGGATACGTTACTATAGGGGGATACTCATCCTGCACTTGGGTTCACCCGTACTCGCCTCCAATTACTATAAAGACGCATTCTAGGGAATTAAATCCAAACATATTATAACTAGTCTCCAAGCTAAATAAAATGATCTCCATGTCATGTAAAAATAATCCAATGTCTAATCCCTTGGTTTATGTCCATTGATGGTCACGACATTTGAAACTCCAATAATCCCAAAGGGTCTAAACCATATGAAATATATATTCAGAAGTCACCTGTGATATGCCACTACCACCCATGGAGTCTCTAATAATAGATATTGTAATCATCCTTATCCTCTGGAAAAGAGTAATCATTCTGGGAATCTAATGCTGGGAGATTCTATCCTCAAAACTTTAGTCATGTGAATAGTCAGGGAGAGCATAATCATCCATATCCCTTAAGAGAGAGCAATTATCCAGAAGTATAATTATATTTAGGATTTCAAAGTAATCATTATCAAATAAAAAACTAAGCCGAGTAGAATTATTCTCAACACGTGAAAAAAAAGATATGAATAATCCACTTCAATCTGGATAGTGGAATCAAACAGGAGTATCTTCACTAGGGACTCTATTCTAGTATATCATAGTAGAAGGCTCGCAATCAGGATTCTAGGTATCACCTATGGTGATCCCAATAATATAATGGTCAAATATAAAAGCTCAATATATTGTTCCTATATACTACCAAAAGGTATACTTATAAATGTCATAAATAATATGGGTTAGAAGCTGAATCCAATGAATAACATATGACCATCCTAAAGAGAAATGAATGCTCTGCATGCCAACTCAAGAGCCACAAACTATGAATCACCTCTGGTAATCATTTCTGAATTATAAATAAATTTGTAAAGGTATAAATACAGAGTGACAGTGGCTAAGCCCATAAACCAAACAATAATACCACTGCCACATGGTCTTACAATACTATCCTGGGATATAAGGAGACACCAGCTACCATCACTACCCAAACCCTTCACACATTCTCAAGGCGAGTCAACAACAATAACACATTGTGTCCCTCCAGTAAATACATTGTAGAGGTATTCAACAAGGGATAATTGGTGTCCAAAATAGTATAAGTAATACAACATAGAATCCATAAATATAAAGTATAGTAGAAATCCTACTTTGGATCCTTTATCTATATGTCAATAGAGGAATCCTTCAAGGGATCCAAATAACAGTACATAGGAAATGGGTTCCTACACGGGAATCACTATGTCATCATATAAAAAAAGGAATCTCGCATGGGATCTTTAGTCCATAATGATGATAGGGTCATCCAATATGTTATCCTCATGGTCAAAAAACAAACATTGGAATCCAACTTGGGACCCATGGAAACAATTGGTCTCATCACCTCTTAGGACAGAAGGACACATTTCATTTGGGAGACATACATGAAGAACATCTTCAAATGTAGGGGTTATGGTAGATAACTCAAGGATCATCTCAGATCAAGGGTCTCACTCTACCATGGATACAACTTAATATGAATATCAGAGGTAGAAAGTCTTCATTAAAGATGTTCTACCTAAGAGTTATCAAACCACTACGTCGGTCTTACCATCATAATCTACGTGAAAGGATTCATAGAATGGACTACTCAGTCTCCCAATTCTAACTCCAAGGTCAAAAGATATGAAAAACCCAAAAGGGTCGTAAAAGAGGTAGTACATGATGTGCCTCCCTAAGCACTTGATGTGTACTCCCAAATCCCCACCTAGTCATTTACTCTGGTTAAACATGATGTGTAAACTCCACTATAAATTGTGTGTTACATGATTACCTGATGTGTATGATAGGTAAACAACATGTTCCCTACACCGGGTACCTACCAATTTCCCTCAAATGGCCTGGTCATGTACTTGGTTTGGTCGCGTACTTCTACATGGTGTGAACCCCACATGAGGTCTATCCATGTACTCTATATGTCCATGTACCCCTGAAAGAGTTGCCTTGTCAGGTACTTTGGTCAATGGATATGTACTTGTGCATGTTTTTAACACCCTATTACATTGTGTGTAGTTATAAAAACATTATCTTCCCCAAATAGGAAGTATAAATTGTGTCTTTCCCAGAACTATACATCGTGTAGAAAGGTTTTCCCAACAAAAAAACTCCAGAATAACCCCAAATTCATGGTTTTATGACAAAAATTATAGATCTGATCTCTAGGGGTCCTAAGAAAGTTTAATAGTGGTTAAATACATGAAAAATATGGATATAGAAGGATTTACAATGAAACATAAAAACATCATACCTTTGTGTGGAATCTATTGAAGCTTTACCCATTTCCACCATCCATGGTTGGCATAGTTTGATTCTACATGTCAAGTGCTGCATGAAGGTACCTCCTTCCTCCCTACATATCATCCTTTCTCAATATACCTTCACACTTCATCGCACAATGAAGGGGGATCCCCTTTAGGATGTATGTTAAAAGCTAAAGGAGGAATATGAAAAGAAAAAAAGAAAACAAAACGGAAGAAAAGAAAAGAAAAGATGGAATAATCGGCTCCAGTGCCTGACCTAAGTTTGTGACTCACCCAGAAAAACTCCTAATTTTTTAAGAGAAGGAAGACAAAATATCTCTATTTGAAACTCCATTAAAAATACATTACTAAATGAACATACACAAATAATGTAATTTTTTTTTATTAAATTTTAAATTTTAATTATTTTTTAAATGATTGAATAGCTCGAATTTCCACAAAATTCCAATAATAGTATAAAACCCTTTACTATGAGACCAATAGTGTGGTCAAAAAAATTATATGAGATCATCTTCTGGGATAAAAAGACTATTTTAACCATTATAATCATTAGATAGAAAAAATTACATTTTTCGCACAAAAACATCATTTTGGAAAAACATGTTTCCTTACTTTATTTCTATTATAGTGTTTGGATATTCTTTGGAATTTTTGTAAATAAAATTTTGGTAGAAATTGTCACATTGATAAAATATATTTTTATAGAACAATATTATTCCAAATAAGAATAAGAACATAGTGTTATATTTTCCATTAAATCATTTAGAAATTTTATCATATTTAGTGTTTTAGATATCATTAAGTGGTACTCAAGATGATAAATAAAATATTAGAAAACATTAATAAATTTTTTTCCTAAGTAAAATTATGAATTTCAAGTTTCTCTGCATTTGATGAAAATAACATCCTTGATTTTCAATGAATATATTCTATGTTATTTTCATCATTAACATATATCTATAAACAACTTAAATTAAATTTATTTTAAAAAAAAATAATATAATCTCTAATATTTAATAATTATTTATTTTTCATGAAATTATAAAATAAACGTAAATAATGATTCTTCTAAATAAAAAATATTAACCAATTAAAAAATACAAAAAACACATAATTTGACCATTGATATTTTATTACATCGATAAAGAACATTACATAAGAAGCAAAAAATTGTATAAAATTAAATATAGTAAAATGATATAATAATAAAAAATTTATCATATAACAAGAATTTAAAATTTTTGCAGGTCGTAGTCTCCTAGAATTATCACACCACTGAACGATAATATAAAAATGAAAAAATGTATTTCAAATATAATATGTATTTTTTTTAATAAATATCGAATATACATGAAAGAAAATTAATTTAATGATGAATATAGAGAATAAAGGGTATTTTGAGGATGTTTACATATTAAAGGACCTTTTATAATGTGATCATTATAATAGGAAAATAAAAACGAGAATTGGAATATGGCACTTGGAATTATAACCTGACCATTTGAAGAATCATATGATATTTTTTCACCATATTAAATAAAAAATTATTAATTAATATCATCAAATAATTAAATGGTATAATTAATTTAGCTAAAATAAATATTTTACACATAAAAATCAGAAATTAGTTTTTAGGAAAACAAAATTTTTTATAATAATTTTAATCCACCTTTATCGTAAACATAAAAATATTAATGTAGAAAATTATTTTCATTAAATGGTATTATATTTCACAATTTATATATATAATAATATAATTTCCTGAACTCGTGTGTAATTTTTCTAGGATTCATAAAATCAATCGTGTCTAAAAAATAATTTATTTTCATTAATTATAATTTTTAATTAATAATTACATTTAACTTATTTATGGAATTTTATTTCTAAAATAGATTTCATATTTGGATTAAATACATAACAATTAATTAGGGGTGATGTTTTGGAATTTTTCATAAATAGTGAAATTCATAAGTGAATTGTAAAATACCATTTATGTTCCATATTTTTTTAGTTGGGAATATGAAAAATAAGATTCTATAAGTAAGATAAATATTTTACAATTAAATCACAAGACACTTACTATTGAATCATATTCTTGATAGCTATTTTAAAAACAATATTTTATTATACATATTTATTTTATAACACTTCTTTACTCCCCTTATAAATTCTAGTACATTTTCCTTAATTTTAACTTCTATAATTAAAAAATCCAGACAAAAAACTTTTCCAGCACCACTATATGAGTCTCGGTGGAAATAATTGTAAACAAGCTACTTTTGTGAGCATATTGTCTCTTTAAGAATCAACAATACCTCCACTGGATTATTGGTGGGCTCTACTAAACTGTTGATGGAGACTCTAGGATCTATAGAATGGCTATAGAATACAACAGCCAGTAGATGGGTTTTTTTAACATTCTGATTGAGTTCATCAGTAGAACTGGTTTTATCCAACTGCCATGGGTGAGAAGATATAGGCCATTGGCTAGCTGGTGAAATTCATGGGGTTGAGTCAATAAGATTTTACTTATTACATTTCTATTCCTTCATATTTGGGGGAGATTGTTGAGTCATTGAGGTTTACTTATGACTTTACCAATCCTTCTTTTTTTTTGGTAATCACAAACACCTTATCTCAATGCAAATCTCTTTTTACCCTATGTTTTACTTCTATAAGGAAAAATTTCATTCCCCTAGGAAATTTACACTTCACATGTTTTCATTACTCAAATCATCATTTTTCTAATTGTAAAATTCAGTTTGAAACCAAAACCTTGGAATCCTATAAATACCTAGATATGATGCATTCTGTTTTAGAATCTGAATTCTCAGAATTCTGATTACAAATTCTGGTTAAAAACTCATCTTAGTTCTGACTCCAAATTTTGATTACGAATTCTGGATACGAACTCTTCTGAGTTCTGACTCCGAATTCTGATTACGAATTTTGGATACGACTCTTCTGAGTTCTGACTCCGAATTCTGATTACGATTTCTGGTTACGAACTCTTCTGAGTTCTGACTCTGAGTTCTCTGAATACAGACTCCTATCTCTTATATGTTATGACACTGAATTTTGATGATCTCTAACTCTGAAATTTGTGATTTCTGGTTCTGAATTATTATGAATCCAGATTCTGAATTTCCTTGAAATTCATACTCTAAAAATCTATATAATTCAGGTTTCGAATTCCTAGAAAATAGAATCCGAATATCCTTGTATTATAGACTCTGAATAAAATTTTGGTTAGAATCCGAACCTTTATTTTCTTACATTCCGAATATCAGATTTTAGTTATGCTTACAATTTTTCAGTTATAAAATGATGGCGTGCTTTCTATTACGCACTAACCATTGTTTGAGTGACACATGTACAGGTCCCTCTGCAATTCAATGAAAAATATTACAGTTGGAGGAGGTAGCTGACCGTTGAAGCCGTGCCTATAAATAGAAACTCATTTAAATGAGATCAGGACTTTTGAACAGAACATTGACAATTGTTCTTATGTGCTGTTGAAGTGGTTTCTAGAGTGAAAGGATCTTATAAACTCTCAGGCTTCATACAGAAAGTTTGGACAACTTGTTCAAACTTTTCTTCGTGTTGATTTTCTTAGTGTAGAGATGTGATTTCCTTGAAATCAAAGACATCGGGTTATGAAGTCATAAGTTCTGATTTCCATACAAATCTCTGGCTTGCAGTGATAGTAAGATAGATATTGTAACACCCCGAGATTTTATGAGAAAAATATTCTTTTTAATTTCTTTGATGTCTTTTGTCGTATGCTACACCAAGATTATCTTGTGCTATACGTAACACTATTCTTGGATCGTGTTACACACAATTTCAAGTTTGTTTGATAGTAGTTTTTCTACGCAACATTGATTTTTTATATATATATTCAATTTATAAATGAAATATGGATGGATTTTGCTATACGCAACAACAAAAGAGTCTTGCACTACACGCAACCCTGACATGGCTTACATTATAGGCAGCCAAGACCTTCCTCAATAGCGTGTGTAATACGCAATACTGAGTTTCCCTAAACAAGATATTATTATAATATTATTATGAACTAGCCATTTTGAATATTAATACCCACATTTTGAAATTTTATAAATTTTATCATTCAAAATGGGATTGATTTGAGGATTCGGAATATTGAAATTAGCCAAGGGTGAATTTTTTTTATTTTTCAGAAAACTGTCATTTTTTTATGAATAGTGAAAACACTAGGTGACTATTTAAAACCCGTCTTTTATTTAAATAATTATTTATTTTATTTAAATTTATTTTAGGTCAAAATTGATACATAAGACCTATATAAGTTCGATGTAATTCATTGGAGTCATTTTAAAATAATTTTAGACATATAAAAGATTTATTGAACTTTTCATCGTCTTTTACCCACCTACTAGGAGAATTTGCAAATTTACATAAAACTTAATTTTACCACCTCTATGAGTGGAATTTCAATAATCTGAGAGACACGGTTATTATGAAGGAGTAAAATTTGGTTTAATAAGATAAAAAAATTTTGGTTAATAGTAACTTTTTACTTTTATTTTCCAACATTAAATGTAAATAGGGTAATTAAAGGTAAAAACGATATTACTATTACCCTAACACATATCCTACTTCTATTGGATAAGTGTAATTAGACCAAAAAAACCATAGGAATAAAATATTACCCTATAGGTCCACTTGGATTAGATTTGGACATTTATTATTATTTTATTTAATGAAGAATTAAAATAGTTAAAATCAATGTTTAATAACTAAAAATTTTAATAAAGGGTTATACATAAGATAAATGTGGCTATAAGTATTCATTAGAAAGATAAAAATATTCCTAAATAATGGTATTTTATTTATAATTTTTAGACATTAAATGATTTAATTTATTTATGACACAATAATAATGCAGTAATTATCTTATTAATGAAATATTAACATAATTGATGTCATAAATACCCAAATAAATTTAATTTGATACATTTTATGAATTACACTGATTTTCTAGATTAATATGACATCTTAGTATTGACTAAATTAACTTTTTTCGAACTAATCATGTTGTTATCATTTTCACAAAAATCATTTACCAAATACTGTCAAAATTGACATAAAATAGTTTTTAAAACAAATATTATATTATTATTTGATATTATATTCCAAAAAATCTAAGGATAGGACAATATAGTTATATAATTATAGTTTTATCATTAATGGACTACTTGGGGGTTGCGTGGATGTATATTCTTAGTTAATTAACAATATAATATAAAAATACAAAGTGACATGGTAAATGTCAATCTAATTAACTAAGAGATAAAACTAAAATATAAGGTTAATATAATGACCCAAACCTATCTAAAATCAATTGGTTGGGAGTATATCGACCCATAAACACTTTATTTTCTAAATAAATCAATTTGGAGCTATTATAAACCGAATATGACTTTATTATTAAATAATATTTTAAGTTGTTCCAAATGTTCCCTTCTCCTACCTTATAAAAAGGGCACCCCTTACCTCTTCTATTTACACCATTTTGAGCTTTGAAGCTCAGCCAAACCCTGCCTATTTCTCTTATCCACATCCCTAGAAACTTTCTGGAGGTTCTGGTCTTCTCAAATAACCAACTCTACTTCCTTAAGTGGAAAATTAAAGGAGGTGCGTCAAAGAAGAGGTCATCTCTTCTTCCAATTATCTCACGTTTCTTTCGTCATCTACTTCTTCTTCTTTAGTTGTCTCATTATAAAGTAATAACTTTAGTATTACTTATATAATGATATGTTATTATAAATATTAAACAACCCTGTTTCACCTTCTATCCTTCCTACGGAAAATGAAATCACCGCTCGTGCGTACGTACGGACTGCCGTCTCCACGACGCGATGAGATTAATTCTCCATGTTAACCTTTAATGAATGATTATAAAGTATGTATAATGAATAATAATGAGATATATGACATAATAATTATACTGGATTTATGTATATATATATATATGTATGTCATCTACATGATTCAATTCAATTTAATAAGGAAACAAAAACA
The DNA here is from genome assembly GCA_963277665.1 of Viscum album. NCBI lineage: Eukaryota > Viridiplantae > Streptophyta > Magnoliopsida > Santalales > Viscaceae > Viscum > Viscum album. The sequence goes on along the minus strand of OY728135.1, from coordinate 1,991,088,299 downwards.
ACGTTCATGCGTACGTATGGCCTACCGTCTCCATGAACGGTGTATTTCATTCCATTTATCGATATATCATATATATATGTATATGCTGAATATATATTATATATAAATAATGTTTTAAATTCTGCAATTTAGTAAATCAGTATATAAGTAATAATATCAAGAACAAAAAGTCGAAACACATACAATAAAGGAAATGATTTTACCCAAATCACTGCCTTTACATCGAATTTACAAAAGAACAGGTAATATAAAGTCATAAAGAAACTATATATGATATCATAACAATGAATATGATTATGTAATAAGTCAATGTCAATATTTAAATCATTATATAAGAGATTTGGATACATACGAAGCATATCAGACATAAGGTAAGGGATAATTATTCCAATCTCATTCTTATCCGAGATTGTTTATTCATAAGTATTTACTGGGGTTATGTTTATTATTCATGTCAATATGTTCTCAAATTGTTTTCATAAAATGTTCAAATTTATTCCATGTATGTTTAAGGTCTTTTTTACTTTTTTTTACTTTTAGCACATCATATGGAAGGAATCATTCTTTTGTTTACCATACAATGTACTTTTTGACTTTTCCGACCGAAGTATGAGAGGAATGTTTTTTTAACTTATAGGGCATGAGCAGATTTTTACGGTTTCATAACACCTTATTTTCATGATGCTTACTCTACAAGATTTAATGACTATTTTCAACCAAATCCTTTTTTTTAAATTGCATGGATTTTTGTTAAAAGAAAATTATTTTGAAGAAGAAAGGATATTTTCCTCAAGAATTCATTTCAAGTGTTTTATCAAAACTATTTTCCATATAAAATGACATTATTTAATATGTTTGTGTTACAATTATAATGTCTCCATTATTTACTTGGGTTGATTTTTCTTATGATGAAATGATAACCATTTTTTTTAAATGGATTATGTTATGATGGAATGATGTTTAAGAATCCCATTCTATTACATTGGTTATGCTATGATGTATGATTTATGATTTTTGGGCACATGAATGAATTATTTCATTATGAGCTGGGTGGGACCTATATCTCCCTACAATGCATTGGGTAATGATTTATATCTCCTGAGATAGACATGGATGGAACAGTAAGTTAATCCGGTTCAGTGATACATGACTGGAACGAGGAGTGAACTCGATTCAGAAAGGGACATTGTCCACTAAGATGGTCTTGGAAGCAATGCATTGGATACTATAGAAATCATATCATCGGCTTAATGGTTTCCACAATCACATGTTTTATTCCCATTATATTTTATCATGATTAATGTTTCTTTATGATCTATGCCTTATGTACTGCCATGTTTTATGTCATTGCCCAGGATTTTGATGTTTAAACATTATGTTCATGTTTTTTAGTTCAAATGTATATAATTTGTTTTATTTTATCCATGATTACCCTTACTGAGAATTTGAGCTCACCCTTTATATGTTTTCTTTTCCCCCGTATTTAAAGAACAGTTTTAGGTAAGAAAACCAAAAGGGGATGATTTTTATGGGAGATGTTGAAGATCTTTCACCATGATGAGAAGATTACGTTCTGAGTTTCTAAAGACAGTAAAATATTACGGTCCTTTGGTGTCTGTTTTTGTTATGTATTAAGTATTCTACAAAATTAATGTAATGTCCAAGTACGTCATGCTTTTGGGCCTCTATAGTTGGTATCAGAGGAAAGTTTTAGTTAACCTTTGGACACTAGGATGCGAAAAATGTAGAGAAATCCATAGAGATATTTCTAAAGTATGTCTAGGGATGTCTCTAAGGTTAGGTAGAAGTATATGTTATAGTCCTAGAATTATGATAACGATCATGAATAATCTAGGATTAAACCTATTATATTAGATATTGAAAGTACTCCCATTGATTATGTTGTTTTCCTAGGATGATTTTTCCTCTCACAATATTATTTTTGGGTTTTAGAAAATGTCTGGAAACTAGAAGATTCATGTTAATGGATAATATGATGGACAATGGAATGATATTCATCATGATCAAGAAAATGAAATGGGATTTGGAAGGAGAAACATCGTTATTATGCCTAATCAGAAATCTCATAATATGATCAATAATCTCAACTTTGGTAAGTTTCCTAACTCAGTTAATAAGAGAAAGAAGGAGCTTCATGATGACCATAGAGGAAAAAAAGTTCACATACCCCCATGTAAATCATGCGGGAAGAGGCATCAGGGAGAATGTTTCAAAGGAACTAGAATATGATTTGGGTGTGGAAAAGAAGGACACAAAGATAGTAATTGCAAAGGAAAAGGTTCAGTTAACTCCATGGACAAGGATAATGGAATTTCTACGACATCAACAATCAATAAATGTTTTAAATGTGGAATGTATGGGAATTATGCAAACCAATTCCCTATGGGAAAGTCTCATGATGAGAATCTGGATGGTCGTATGGGTTGTATTTATGTTGATGATGATGAAGAGACTAAAAATGATATGTGAGATGAAAGAAATGTTCAAGCTTGGTCAATGGTTTAAGAAGGTAGTGGAATGATTTGTTTTTATCAAGAGTTTTGTTGTATAAGTATTGGTACTATGGAATAAAGACACATCTAAGGATTTTTACACTATTGTTTTACCTAAAGTATTTGAAAGTATATATTGAATGGTACTGGTAATCATGAAAGGTTATTAAAATATTTTGGGAAGGTATATGATATGTGCATAATGAAAGGATAAGGAGATAATGAGATGTTTGATAGTATTAATGAGCTCATGACTGATATAAGAACAAAGTGATATCATTGTTTGAGTGTATAGAATTTATGGGATTTTTTTGTATGTGGAAAGAGTTAACTTTTGACAGCACTCATTTTTTCACTAATGCACTATGGTAATTAATGTTTAAAAAGAATACATGATTAAGGTATTCACTTGTTTGGAATGTGAAAAAAAGATATATCTTATGATATATGGGGGATAAATGATGGTATTCACGTGCTTGTTTTATGACCTTTCAAGTAATTGTTTTCTTTATACTATGAGATTGGAGATATGTATTTTCGATAAGCCTAAAGATTGGAATGGATTATGTTGGACATAAGATAGTAGTATTTATGTATAGAACATTTTTATATTATTTCTTTAATTTTATGATAGTATAGTTTTAGAAAAATGATAACCCATTGGACGAGTGACAACCGGTCGCGTTTGACAAGGCTGTAAGAATCGAAACCACAACCAATGTGAGACAGGCCTTTATCACCTACCTTTGGACTACATGAAGTCCTTGGTTAGTAGAAACTGGTTTTATTTTATGAAGTGCTATGATAGATGAAGTATAATTATATTTTAGCAACCATATACGATTAATCCCAGCATAAATGTACTTATGTATATTTAATAATTTGTTCTAAACATTTTGCGATAGAAACAAATGGAATGACCTATCATTCTATCACATGATCTGCTAACACTTCCTGAATGAAAAATTCAACTTCATTTCATTAAGAGATGCATTGGAAATTGTTCAAGGCATGACCAACGGTGAGATTGTACCAAAACAAAGTAAGTATTTCTTTTAATTAAACAATTCTTCAACATTGGGAATTGATCATGAGAACAAAAAACGTTGTCCTAGTACCCTCATACCCAATGAATTAGATGGTACCTTAAATCATCACAAATTTATGGCTTTGTGATTGATGTCTTTTTAATTGCCAGGTTATCAACGACTCTCCATCAGAACTTGATGGTTAGATTTTTCTTCCATATCCATATTTTCATCTATGTTCTCCTATGTGGAAACCCAATGATGAGTTAATCTGGGTAACCATTACATTTCTTACTTTACTTTTTAAAATTATGTTTTAGTATTCCTGTTAGGATGTGGGTTTCTACTAATGAATCTTCCAAGTAGTTAACAATTTATAAGCCCAACGAATTTCGAGGGAGAAATTCATTTTTAGGGGGGTAGAATGTAACACCCTGAGATTTTATGAGAAATATTATTTTTAATTTCATTGATGTCTTTTGTTGTACGCTACACCAATATTATCTTGCGCTATAGAAACACTAATCTTGGATAGTGTTACACAGAATTTCAAGTTCGTTTGATAGTAGTTATTCTATGCAATATTGAGTGTGTATATATATATATTCAATTTATAAATGAAATATGGTTGGATTATGTTATACACAACAACAATGGAGTCTTGCACTACACAAAACCCTGACTTGGCTTATATTACACGCAATCAAGACCTTCCTCGATATCTTGTATAGTACACAATACCGAGTTTCACTAAAAAAGATATTATTATAGTATTATTATGAACTAGCCGTTATGAATAGTAATTCCCACTTTTTGAAATTTTATAAACAATATCATTCAAAATGGACTTCATTTTTGGATTCATAATATCGAAATTATCCTAGGGTGAATTTTTGGTATATTTCTAAAAACATTCAATTTTTGATTAATAGAGAAAACACCGGGTTACTATTTAAAACCCGACTTTTTATTTAAATAATTATTTAATTTATTTAAATTTATTTTAGTTGAAAATTGATACATGATACCTATATATGTTCAATTTAATTCATTGCAGTAATTTTATAATAATTTTAGATATATAAAAATTTAATTGAACATTTCATTGTTTTTTACCCACCTCCTAGAAAATTTTCAAATTTGCATAAAACATAAATTTACCGCTTTTGTGAGTGGAATTTCAAAAATCAAAGAGACATGGTTTATATCAAAGAGTAAAATTTGGTTCAATAAGATAAAAATAATTTTTGGTGAATAGTAACTTTTTTACTTTTATTTACCACGGTTAAAAGTAAATAGGGTAATTAATGGTAAAAATGATATTACTATTACCCTAAATCATGTCCTAATTCTATTGGATAAGTGTAATTAGACCAAAAAAACCTTAGGAATAAAATATTACACTTTAGGTCCACTTGGATTAGATTAGGACATTTATTATTATTTTATTTAAAGAGGAATTAAAATAGATAAAATCAATGTTTAATAAATAAATAATTCTTAATATAGGGTTATACATAAGATAAATTCGAGTATAAATTTTCTCTAGAAATATACAAAATGTGCCTACATAATGGAATTTTATTTATAATTTTTATACATTAAATAATTTAATTTATTTATGAAACAATGATAATGCAGTAATTATCTTATTAATAAAATATTAACATAATTGGTGTTATAAATACCTAAATAAATGTAATTTGAGAATTTTTAGGAATTCCACTAATTTTATAGGTTAATATGACATGTAATTATAGATTTAATTATCTTTTGAAGAACTAATCATGCTGTTATGATTTTCACAAAAATCATTTACCAAATAGTGTCAAAATTGACATAAAATAGTTTTTAAAACAAATAATATATTAATAATTGTTAATATATTCCTAAAAATCTACGGTTTGTCCAAGATACTTATATCATGATATTTGTATCATTAATGGACAACTATGGGGTCGCATGGATGTATATGGTAACTTAAATAGCTATATAATATAAAAAATCAAAGTGACATGGTAAATGTCAATCTAATTAACTACGAGTTAAAACTAAAATATAAGGTTTATATAATAACCCAAACCTGTCTAAAATCTATTGGTTGAGAGTATTTCGACCCATCCTCACTTTAGATTTGAAATAAATTAATTTGGAGCTATTATAAACCAAATATGAATTTATTATTAAATAATATTTTAAGTTGTTCCAAAGGTTCCCCTCTCCTCCCTTATAAAAAGGGAACCCCTTCCCTCTTCTCTTCACACCCTTTTGAGCCTTTAAGCTCGGCCAGACCATGCCCATCTCTCTTATCAACTTCCCTAGTAACATTGTTGAGGTTTTGGTCTTCTCAAGAGACCAACTCTACTTCCATAGAAGGAATCTTAAAGGAGGTGCGTCGAAGAAGAGGTAATCTCTTCTTCCGATTCTCTCAAGTTTCTTTCTTCTTCTACATCTTCTTCATTAGTTTTCTCATTATAAAGTAATATCATAAGTATTACTTATATACTGATATGTTATTATAAATATGAAAAAACCCCATTTCACCTTCTATCCATCCTACGGAAAACGAAATCACCGCGCGTGCGTACGTACGGAATACCGTCTCCACGCCGTGGTGTAATCTGTTTTCGACCACCACCTTACGTGGATGGCTATAATGGTGTAAATAACTAACTATTTATTTTATTGTAAAGTGATATTGATTCTAAAATATTATACATATACTTAAAAACAATTCCATGATCATGTGAATGATATCATCACTCGTGCGTACGTATGGACTACCGTCTCCACGACGCGATGAGATTCATTCTCCATGTTAACCTTTCATGAATGATTATAAAGTATGTATAATGAATAATAATGAGATATATGAAATAATAATGATACTGGATTTATGTACATATTTATGTATGTCATATACATAATTCCATTCATTTCAATAAGGAAACGAAAACAGCGTTAATGCGTATGTACGGCCTACCGTCTCCATGAATGGTGTATTTCATTCCATTTATCGATATATCATATATATATGTATATTATTAATATATATTATATATAAATCATGTTTTACATTTTGGAATTATGTAAATCAGGATATAAGTAATAATATCAAGAACAACAAGTCTAAACACGTATAATAAATGAAACGATTTTACCCAAACCGCTGCTTTTACATCGAATTTACAAAAGAACGGGTAATATAAAGTCATAAAAAACTATATACGATATCATAACAATGAATATGACTCTGTAATAAGTAAATTACATTATTTAAATCATTATACAGGAGGTTCAGATACATACAAATCATATCAGACATAAGGTAGGGGATAATTATTTGAATCTCATTCTTATCCGAGATTGTTTATTTGTAAGTATTTACTGGGGTTATGTTTATTATCCATGTCCATATGTTCTAAAAATGTTGTCATAAAATTTTTAAATTTCTTCCATGTATGTTTAAAGATATTTTTACTTATTTTTACTTTTACCACATCATATGGAAGGAATATTTCTTTTATTTACCACAGAAGGTACATGTTGACTTTTCCGATAGAAGTACGAGGAGATTGTTTTTTTAACTTATACGGCATGAACATATTTTTACGGTTTCATAACGCCTTATTTTCATGAAGCCTACTCTACATTATTTAATGACTATTTTCAACAAAATATGTTTCTTTTAAAAATGCATGGCATTTTGTGAGAAAAAATGATTTTGAAGAAGAAAGGATATTTTCTTCAAGAATTCATTTCAAGTGTTTTATCAAAACTAGTTTCTATCTAAAATGAAATTATTTAATATGTTTTTGTTTCAATTGTAATGTCTCCATTATTTACATGGTTTTATTTTTCATATGATGAAATGATATCCATTTTTTGTATGGATTATGTTATGATGTCATGATGTTTAAGAATCCCATTATATTACATGGGTTATGGTATGATGTATGATTTATGAATTTGTGTCACACGAAAGAATGATTTCATTATGAGATGGGTAAGACCCATATATCCCTCTAATTCATTGGGTAAAGATTTATATCTAATGATATAGACATTGCTGGAATGGTATGTTAATCCGGTTCAGTGATACATGACTGGAACGAGGAGTGAACTCGATCCAGAAAGGGAATTTGTCCACTAAGATGGTTTTTGCAGCAATGTCTTGGCTACTGTGGAAATCATATCATGTGTTTAATGGTTGACCCAATCACATGTTTTATTCCCATTCTATTTTATCATGATTAATGATTCTTTATGATCTATTCCTTATGTACTGCTATGTTTTATGTCATTGCCCAAGATTTTGATGTTTAAACATTATATTCATGTTTTTAAGTTCAAATGTATATGATTTGTTTTATTTTATCCATGCTTACCCTTACTGAGCATTTGAGCTCACCCTTCATATGTTTTCTTTTCCCCAGGATTTAAATAAAGGTTTTAGGTAAGAAAACCAAAAGGGGAAGATCTTTATGGGAGATTTTGATGATCATTCACCATGATAAGAAGATTACGTTCTGAGTTTCCAAAGACACTAAACTATTACCGTCCATTGGTGTCTGTTTTTGTTATGTATTAAGAATTACTCAAATGTAAGGTAATTTCCATGTATGTCAAGCTTTGGGTCTCTACAGATACTAATCGTCGAATTGATATCTTACCTGGGTTTGGGTAAGACAGACTTTCTTGAAAGTATAAATCAAGGGCCTTTTATCTAAGGTTGTTGGATACCCTTCTCTTTGGGATAAGAGAGTTACTACTTGTTAATTTCAGTATTTCTATTTTATTTTCCGTTGTACTAAAAGTTGTTTAGAGAAGTATAATATTCTTATACTTCCTTAGAATTGTACTCGGATTATTTAGGATTATATATGCTTTAAGGTAGAATCTTATTTGTTGTAAACTTTTGTTAAGTTTCATTTTCGGAATCACTTTTTTGAAATCAAGATAGTTATTATCTCCTAGAGGTGTTGTTAGTTTTTGTTATTCAAAATTTCCTTAGGGATTTTTAATAGATAAAATTCACCCCCTCTTGTATTTGAGCATCTCATTATTACATATTCAATCCATTAATTGGTATCAAAGGATGTCTCTGAAATACTTATACTCACATATAATTTTTTCTTGCTCATGTTTTCATTTTTCTATATTTTTAATTTCATGGGAATATTTTTTCTTGAATAATATACCAATCCAACAATCGGTATTAGAGCATGTGACATCTAAATTAATCTCACGATTAGATTCAGAAGAGAATTTTTCTTCTTATAACTTTCAAAATTGAATTTTCAGATTCACACTTTTTCGGATTCATTTTTTCGGACTCGTATAGTTCAGATTCAATTTTTAGAGAAACTATGGTTCTATATTTTCATTTCATGGGAATATTCTCCTTGTTTATGAAATTTTTCTATTAAAATGTTTTTGAGGAAAGAATTTTCTTTAAGATGGCAGGAATCAATGTTGGTTCCATAGACAATCTCAATCCAACTAGACCACCTATATTTGATGGAAATGATTAAAAATACTGGAGAGATCACATGAATAAATTTATTATCAATACTGGTGTTGATGATTTTTTTATGCTTACTGGAGGATATAAAATACCTGACAAATAAGTTACTACATTTACCAATAAAAAACAATTAATATAAACTGAATTATAAGGTATGCAATACTTTGCTTTGATCCATGAATAGAAATATATATAGCCAAATTTCATCTTGTGATGCAGCAAACTGTATATGGAACAAACTTTAAGTTACTCAAGTTTGAACTTCCAAAGTAATTGAAACTAGAAGAGCCATTCTCATAGACGAGTATCATGGTTTCTGCTTTCCTTATGGAGAACCCATATGTAATGTCCAACAACGATTCATGACTATTGTTAATAGTTTAAAATCCATGGGTGAGAAAGGAATAGATGATGAAGCTCTTGTAGATAAGATCATAGACATCATGCCGAATGAATAAGAATCCAAGAGGAAAGCTATTGATGAAAATAGAAAGGTTACTCAAGTTTATTTAGATGAACTATTTGGAACTCTTCTTCAGTATGAGACTAGAATGAAGAGAGATTCTAATAATGTAATGAAGAAGAATTGAAATGGCATTTTTGTGTTTACTACAACTTCCAATCATATTAAAGATAAAACTCCCGAGAGAGTTATTAGATCCAAATATAAGAAAAATTTTATCCAATCTGAATCTAGTGGAAGTGAGTCCTCAGAGAATGAATTAGAAAATCCTTCTCGATGGATGAACAATATTATTGGATAAAAGGAACTTTCAATCCATATACAAGAATAAAGAAAGGAAAGACAAGAATGATTTAGAATTCACATGTATTGAATACAAGAGAGCTAGACATATAAGACTGGATTGTCCTATGCGTAAGAGAAAATAAAGAAAGGAAAGGCATTTTGAGAGAAACAGAAATAAGTATTACAAGGCTATAGCTAAAATTTATTGAATGCTAATGGCACCTGGAGTGCCAGTGGTGGAGTCTCTTCAGATGAATCTTCAAATTATGAATCTTCTGGACAGAATAATCTTGGTCTAATAGCCAGAATACCTATTGAAAATTAATGTTTAATAGCTAAGGTACACAAGGTTGAATCATTGACATATGTTTTTTGAATGCTAGTTATAGTAAATACTATAACTCTTTGGATGAATAATCCTCTTCTGATGAAGATAATGCTTTAGATTCATATGAAAAAGTTTCTAGCTTTTCCAAACATCTTGAGATTAAAAATTCAAAACTCATAAAAAATTTGATAAGGGAAAATCTAGGAATGCTATTCTTACTAAGGAAATATCAGATCAATCTGAAGAACATGATAAGAAAAATGTTGATTTTTAATATATTTCAATAAATATTAAGGAAGTAAATTATGATAAGAATAAACATTCTATAGATTTAGAAAACATAATTTCTACGAAAAATGTTTTCAAGCCCAGCTCCAGTTCAAAATCACATGTTTTTTGAGACAAGAACTCGGTTATAAAACTCAAATCGGAAATCTTTTCCCTGAGGAAGTGTTTTTCAAACATTACCTTAGTTGAGGAAAATTTTGATAAAATGTATTCCCAAATCCAACCTCTATGGAATAGTTCTGGTTTTGGTTATATTGGTTCTAAACTGATTGTTAGCAATAATTATTTTGTGCCCTAAAATGCTATATTCTATACTATGTGTCATAGTGGTGGACACTGGGAAAAAAATTTCGTTAATCAAAACCCAGTCTTTAGGATTTTATAAATCCTATTTTTCTAAAAAGATTTTGGTGCCCAAAATTTTTCTTCCTGAGATTTCTGGATCCAAGAATGATTGTAATTCGAAACCTACATTTTTCTTATTTTTAGGAAAATAGAGAAGGTACCATAAACAATACGTGGTATATGGATAGTGGATGTTCCCAGCATATGACTAGTAACAAAAAATATTTTAATATGATTATCAAGGTGAAAGGAGGAAAAGTAAATTTCGGAGAAAATTATTAGGGATAACTTATCAGTATAGGTAACATTGTTCTTCTTGGAAAAATATTGATTTAAAATGTTCTATTCATTATGGTTCTTAATCACAACCTCATTAGCATAAGTCAATTATGTGATCAAGGCTACCTTGTGAATTTTAGGAATGACATGTGCTTAATACAGAATTCCTAGGAAGATTTTATTCATTCCGCCCATAGGGAAGATAATTTTTACATACTAAATTTAGAAGACCTTATGAGCCAAGATATACCTTGCCATAGTGCAATAGAGGATCATTCTTGTTTATGTCATAGATTGTTAGGACACTTTAACATTATGAACTTATGAAAACTCTCTAAGAAAATGATAGTTAAGGATCTACCGGTGTATATATTTGATTCTTCAAAACTCTTTAACCCTTGTCAATATTGAATGAAACATAAATCATGGTTTAAATCAGCTAGTGAAGTCTCAACAACCGATGCATTACAATTAGTGCATATGGATCTCTTTGTTCTTACACAAACTAGAAGAATTGGGGGCAAGTATTATGTATTTTTCTTAGTTGATGATTATACTAGAATTTTGTGGTTCTACTTTCTAGAAAAGAAACTTGAAGCTTTTTCTTATTTCAAATGTTTTAGAGCTCAAGTTAAAAACGATTAAACCCTTCCTTTGAAAACTGTTCATAGTGATCATGGTGGAGAATTTCAAAATTATGATTTTGAATCTTTTTTTTAGTAGAAAAGGAATTACTCATAACTACTCTGCACCCAGAAAACCTCAACAAAGTGGTGTTATTCAATGAAGAAATAGAATTTTTCAAGAGATAACTAGAACCACGTTGAGTGTGTATTCTATAGCCAAAAATTATTGGGACGATGCTGTAAGTACAACTTGTTATACTATAAATCAAGTTTTGATTATATCTTTCCATAATAAAACTCCTTATGAGTATGGAATTCTAGAAAACCAAGACTTTCCTACTTTAAGGTTTTTGGTTCCAATGTATTCATTCTGAATAATAAATACAATCTTCATAAATTCTCACCAAAATATGAGGATGTAATTTTCATAGGCTACTCAACAACTTCTAAGGAATATAGTGTTTTCAACAAAAACACTTGTACTGTTGAAGAAACAGTACATGTGAAATTTGATGAAACTGATCCTTTTGTTTTTCAACAACCCCAACCTACATCTTCGGATGTATTTTCAAAAACGGATTATCAACCATTGATTAAAGATCCTTCAGATAAGGAAAATGTCGAACATGATACTTCTGAAGCATTTACCCCAGATAATTTCCTAACCTATGTTGATGAATAGGTTTTACAATACCCATATCATTTGTTTCTAAAGAATCATCCCAGTGATAGTATAATTGGAGATATAAATCAACTATAAGGACTATAAGTTACTTGAGAAATAAATTAGAACATCTAGAATTCATTTCCCAATTAGAACCAAAAAAGCACTGATGATGCTTTAGGTGGTGGTGATTGGATGAAAGCCAAGGAAGATGAACTAAATGAATTCGAAAGGAATAATGTCTGAAACTTGGTTGACAAACATAAGGAAACTTCTGTTATTGGAGTAAAATGGTCATTAGAAATAAATGTGATGAAAATGCAATCATTGTAAGAAATAAAGCTAGAATAGTTGCTAATGGCTATAATCAAAAAGAGGGAATAGACTATGAAGAAACTTATGCTCCAATAGCAAGACTTGAATCTATTCGTATCTTACTTTCCTTTGCAGCATTCTTCAATTTCAAACTGTTTCAAATGGATGTGACATGTGCTTTCCTTAACAGTTATGTTTAGGAGGAAGTTTTTGTTGAACAACCTCCTGTTTTTGAAGATACAAAACATCCTGATCATGTTTTTAGGCTTACCAAAGCTTTGTATCAACTTAAGAATTCCCCTCGAGCCTGGTATGATTGACTTATAGTATTTTTAATTCAAAGTAATTATGTTAATGAAAATGAAGATCCAACCCTTTTTATAAAGAAATATAAGAAAAATGTTTGGATCATTCAAATTTTAGTTGATGACATTATATTTGGTTCAAAATTAGCAATTTTTAATTGATTCCATTGCGGATCTAATGAACTCAGAGTTTGAAATGAGTATAATGGCTGAGTTAACATTTTACATGGTTTTCAAATCTCTCAAAAACCAAAAAAAATCTACATATCCCATCATTAGTACCTCAAATACCCTTTATCTTGATGAAGCTGGGAAACTAGTAGATCCAACATCTTTTAGTGGTATGATAAGAAGTCTACATTACTTAACAACTAGTCTTCTATACACAATGTTTTTAGTATGCTTGTATGCAAGATATCAAACCAATCCAAAGGAATATCATCAAAAGTAATTGAAAATAATTTTTCACTAATTAAAGGGAACCATGGATTTAGGACTCTTTTATACATCTGGAAATGATTTTATTTTGAAAAGTTTTTTAGATGCTAATTTTGTGGATGTAGAATGGATTGAAAGAGTACATTTGGAACCTGTCATTTCTTAGGAGATTCATTAGTTTCATTGCCATCCAAGAAGCAACACTCAGTACCACTTTCCACTTCAGAAGCTGAATATATAGTAGCTGAAAGTGTTTGTGCTGAAGTGTTGTGGATACAACACACACTCACAAACTGTGGTATGAGTTTTATCAAAATACAAATATTGTGTGATAATAAATGTGCCATTTACCTTAATAAAAATTCTGCACATCACTCTCATGCAAAACACGCAGATATTAGGCATCACTTTCTTAGGGATCACATAGAAAAAAAAGATATCACTCATTAATTTATCAGAACACAAGATCAACGTGGTGATATTTTCACAAAATCTTTACCCTCCGATAGATTTGAAAACATGGAACAGAAGTTAGAAATGTTAACCATAAGGTAATATTCCTCATTAACTTTATGTTGAACAAATCTCTTTATAAAAATAAACTCCATTACATAGGTGGGGGGTACATTTGTTCATATGTTTTTCATATTTTTCATAATGATGTTTTTCATATTTATCGTAATGAAGTTTTTCATATTTTTCATAATGATTTTTTTCATATTTTTCATAATGAAGTTTTACATATTTTTTGTAATGAAGTTTTTCATATTTTTGTAATAAAATATTACATATTTTTCGTAATGAAGTTTTTTATATTTTTCGTAATGAAGTTTTTTATATTTTTTGTAATGATGTTTTTCATGTTTTTCGTAACGATGTTTTTCATGTTTTTCGTAATAAAGTATTACATGCTTGTATTTTTCGTAATAAAGTTTTTCATACCTGAAAGTTTCGTAATGATGTTTTCTTTCTTGGAATTTTAGTAATGTTTTTCTGTACATGAGATTTTCATAATAATAATTTTCGTAATGAAAATGTTCATAATGAAGATCTGTATGCACAATTATTGTTCATACTGATGTTTTTCATTGGAATCTAAAGTCCATCAAGAAGAATTTTCCACAATACGAATAATTCTCTTAACAATCCGAAAGGTAAGATTCTTCCTTGAGTTTTCGTAATAACATTTTACTTGTTGTTAGTTTCTTTTTTTTTAAAATTTGTTTCGGATTCTAGTTTCCGTAAATCTAAATGATTCCCTTAATAACCTCAAAATATCGGATCCTACCAAATTTTCCTTATGGATATCATTTCAACCGTCAAATATGATCAAAAAAATTAACATCCACTAGATTGAGATGGGAAGTTGAACAGCCTCTTCAACACCTAAAAAATGGGACCCTTAGATGGTTGACCCACATCGGTTTTTCAAGATTTTGCGTGTCAATGCTCTTCCCTTCTATAATATCCCATTCTGAATTTCTAAAAGTTTTCTCAAGTCCGAATGTCTGGAGAAGTTCCTTCTCAAGGTATGTCTTCTGTCAGGACGATTTCGTATTCGAAAATATATAGGGAGAGTTTGGTGCATCCAAACTTCTTCAACAAGTATGACTCCATTATCTCCAATAATATCTATCTTGATGGATGGGAGAGAATATCCATATCAAGGACCGGAGCTTGGGATGTTTTTTATCCAGATCTACTCATTGAGTTTTATGAGTCACTTTGTTTTTTCATGGAAGATGGTAGAGAAAAATATTCCTTCAAATGTTATAGAAAAACGTTTGCACTTTATTATACCAAGGATGCTAGCTTGGTAGGGGTATCCTATGAATGAGGGGAAGAATTTTGTTCCCAAAGATTACCAGATGTGTAAGGAAATTTTTTAAAATTTAAGGCCATGAAAAGTCTTGGACTTACATATGTCAAGACAACAAAGATTGCTCACTTTTCTACAAACAATAAGATTCTAGAGTTATGGGTTCAGGGTCTTATCGTACCGATAAAGGGAGACAAGGACACCTTGAAGAAAAGTGATATGTATATCATAGATTTTTTCATAAACCTAAGAATGATCAATCTGATGAATCATATTCTCATTACGATGTAGAATATTAAGAAAGGGAATTTGAGAGCACTAAAAATCATGTATCCTGTCCTACTCTCCAAGTTAATTGTTTGGTGCCCTTAATCTTTCAAGATCCCTTGCATTTCCAAGATGAGGAATTTCAATATAATTCTAATCATTGATGATACCCAAAAAGGGAAGAAAGTTGGTTTCTCTAAGTATTCAGGTGAGTTTTATGATCTACCATAGGATGAAGAAGGAGTAGTTCCAAAATATGTAGAAGAGGATGAACCATCGAAGAAGGCCGGAAAGAAAAGAAAACTAATGTAAGTAGAAGCTGAAGTTGAAACCCCTAAAGCTAAGTAAGATCAAACTGCACCTGCCATGCCCATGAAACAGAATGCCTATCGGGATAAGGTAGTGGCCAAATAGAAGGAGGATAAAAAGAACCGGAAAGATGGGGAGCCACAGTTTGGCTTAATCCCTGTAGAGGAAAACACATTAAAAGAGAAAGCTGTTGAAGAGCTTGAGAAGCAAGCTAAAGAGAGGAAGATTAAGAAAAATATATCAGAGATAGATATTGTGCAATCACTTTTAAAGGCTAGTGAAGTATCATTCGAAAAAATTCATATACAGAAAAATATTTTAGTTGAAACCTTACCTGAGGCACCAGGGAAGAAGTACAAGTAACACCCCGAGATTTTATGAAAAATATTCTTTTATTTTCATTAATGTCTTGTGTTGTATGCTACACCAAGATTACCTTGTGCTATACGGAACACCGTATTAGCTTGCATTATACGCAACACTATTCTTGGATTGTGTTACACACAATTTTGATAATAGTTATTCTACGCAACATTGAGTATATATATATATTCAATTTATAAATGAAATATGGTTGGATTGTGATATACGAAACAATGAAGGATTCTTGCACAACACGCAACCCTGACTTGGTTTTCATTACACGCAATTGCGACCTTCCTCGATAGCGTGTGTTGTACGCAATATCGGGTTTTACTAAACAAAGATATATTATTATAATATTATTATGAACTAGCCGTTATGAATAGTATTGTCTAAATTTTGAATCTTATAACATTATAATTCATCTTACACATTTTCTAAAACATGGTATAAGAACAAAATAAATTTTTCAGGTAAAATTAGAATTTTTCAAAAAATGCAGTTTTGCCGCCTTTTGATGGCGCACCCACTTTAAATCTAGTTTTTGACATGTTTATAAGTTCAATTTAACAAAATAAAATTCTTCTTTGGAATCATGAAATAAAAAATTACTCTGGATAAATTTTTCATATTATTCTGGTAACTTTCCTATTTTGATGAATAATAAAAACACGCTATATTTTAATTAAAAACAAATTTTTTCATCGCAATAATTTATATGGTTAAATTATAATATTTAATGGTTTTAAAGTATAAATAGAATATATTTTTACCATTTAATATAAGTCATTTCATTAGCATTGATTCTACCTTGAATTCGTAGGATAAATCAATTCAATCTTTTGCAATGTTTTAAAGAAAAACCTGTTTTCTTTCGACAACGGGATTAATTTTAATTTAATTTCTGCAACTTTTGTGTGTTGAATTTGGAAAAATGGATTCCATATTTGGAATCAGTGGATCCAAATTATGTTAATAAGCTACTTTTTATTTTTTGGGAATTATGAATAGTAACTACGGTAAATTTTATTTACCATAGTTAAAGGTAAATCAGGTAATTAAGGGTAAATATAATATTATAAAATTACCCTAACACATGTCAAAATCCTATTGTATGACTAAAAGTCGACCCATATCACCTAAAAGGCGGATTAGATTCATTTAATGGACTTTTTTCCATGAAAATAATTTAATTATTATTAAAACCAAAGAATGTGACAACATGTCACTTTCTTAAATCTTATAAGTATAATAATTTTAATTTAGTGATACACTTCATGAATCTTCGAAACTAAATAGTCTCCATAAATCTAATACAATTATCTACATCATAGGAATTTATTTAGTATTTTTAGGGATTAAATAATTATCATTTATTATGACACAATGATGATGCAGTAATTGTCTTATTAATGTAATTTTGACATAAGTGATGTTATAAATACCCAAATAAATGTAATTTAAGACTTTTTATGAATTCCACTAATTTTCAAGGTTAATATGAAATGTTAGTATTGATTTAATTAACTTTTTTCTAACTAATCATTCTGTTATGATTTTCACAAAAATAAATTACTAAATAGTGTCAAAATTGACATAAAAAAGTTTTTAAAACAAATATTATATTATAAATTGTTATTTTATTCATAAAAATATAAGGTTCGGCCAAATGACTTAGATAAGGTTATATATATTAATAATAAACAACTTGGGGTTCGTTTCGCTTGATATAGTATGTTTATTAACCTTATAGTGTAAGAAAACAAGAAGACACGGTAAAAGTAAAATTATCTAACTTAAATTTAAATATAAACGATAATGTTAAAATAGGAACCTAAACGTGTCTGAATTCTATTGGATTAAAGTATTTCGACCCATCCCCACCTTAGATTCCAAATAAATCAATTTGAGCTATTTAAAACCGAATTTGGCTTTATAATAAAATAATATTTTTTGTTATTCCAAAGGTGCCCCTCTCCTCCCTTATAAAAGGGCACCCCCTCCCTCTCTTCCTCACACCACATTGAGCCTTCATTATCGGCCAACCCCTGAAAAATTATCTTCTCCACTTCCATATCAACATCCTAGAGTTTCTGGTATTCCTCAAAGACCAATTTTAGTACCCTAAGAGGAGGACTCAAAGAGGCGCTTCAAAGAAGAGGTAATGTCCGTTACCGATTCTTTCAACATTATTTCTTCTTCCACTTCTTCTTATTAGGTTGTATCATTATGAAGTAATAAAAAAAGTATCACTCATATACTGATATGTTATTATAAGTATGAAAAAACCCTATTTCACCATATATCCATCCTATGGAAAATGAAATCACCGCGCGTGCATACGTACGGAATACCGTCTCCACACCGTGGTGTAATCTATTTTCCACCACCACCTTACTTGGATGGGTGTAATGGTGTAAATAATAACTATATATGATTATTGTAAAGTTATATTGATTCTTAAATAGTATACATACACTACAATACAATTCAACGATCATGAGAACGATATCATCCCTCGTGTGTACGTACGGACTACCCTCTCCACGACGCGATGAGATTCATTCTCCACGTTAACCATTCATGAATGATTATAAAGTATATATAATAAGTAGTCATGAAATATATGAAATAATAATACTACTGGATTTAGGTATATATATATTTATGTCATCTACTTAATTCCACTCAATTCAATAAGGAAACGAAAACAACATTCATGCGTACGTACGGCCTACCGTCTCCATGAATGGTGTATTTCTTTCCATTTATCGATCCATTATATATATGTAGATTATGAATATATATTATATATAAATCATGTTTTATATTCAGGAATTAAGTAATCACGATCTAAGTAATCATATGAATAATTACAAGTTAAAACACGAACGACAAATGAGACGAATTTACCCAAAACGCTACTTCAACATGAATTTACAAAAGAACGGGTAATATAAAGTCATAAGTGAACCATATATGATATAATAACAATGAATATGATTCTGTAATAAGTCAATGACATTATTTAAATCATTATACAGGAGGTTCAGACACTTACGAAGCAAATCGGACCTAAGGTAAGGGAAATATCACAATCTCATTTTTATCCGATATTGTTTATACTTTGGCATTTCCTGGGGTGTATTTTATCATCCACATCCATGTTTCCTCAATATGTAATATTATTTCCATTCACCTAAAATTTTTTAAATCCTATTTTACCCTTTGGTGAGTTTTTAGTAAAAGATATGAAAGGAATCTTTTGTCGTTTTTCGTACGAGGTACTTTTTGACTTTTCTGACAAAAGTACGAGAAGAATGTTTTTTTTTAATTTATACGGTATGAATGGATTTTTAAAACAATATTTCCAAGAATCTTCCTTTACAGGTTTTCGAGTTTATTTTTAATCAACTTATTTTAGTTTGAAATTGTATGACATGTTAAGAAATGAAAAATGTTTTTGAAGTAGAAATGATCTTTTCCTCAAGAATGAAGTTCAAGTGTTTTATCAAAATTATTTTCCATATAAGATAATATAGGGTTATGTTTATATCCCTATTATTACATTTATTTGATTATGTTGTGATGGAATTATTTTTATGAATTCCTATATCATATATGAATTGTTTGATGATGTCACGATATTTAGGATTCCACTTTTTATTACATGGGTTATGCAATGATGTATGATTTCAGATTTTGTGGAACGCATAAGAATGGTATCATTATGAGATGGGTGGGACATATATCTCCCTCCAATGCATTGGGTAAAGATTTTATATCTCATGAGATAGACATGGCTGGAACTGTAGGTTATACCGGTTCAGTGAAACAGGACTGAAACGAGGGTGACTCGGCTCAGAAATGGACTTTGTCCACTAAGATAGTCTTGGAAATGAGTCTTGACTAATAAGATATGATTCTCATTTATTATGTGTGTATGCCACAAAGTTTCATGTTTTAATTTATGATTATTGGGATTTCATTTCACTACTATGATTTATCCCATGTTATGAAATTATGCACTCTTTTACAGGTTCAGATTTCCAAAATGTTATGTTCTTTTGAATATGATGTGATTGATATTTATTTTGTTTACCCTTACTGAACATTTGAGCTCACCCTTTTATGTTTTCTTTTCCCTAGGATATAAAAAAGGTTTTAGGTAAAAAAAGGAAGATCTTTATGGGTGATGTTGATGATATTTCACCATGATTAGAAGATTATATTCCGAGTTTCCAAAGACACCAAACTATTAAGATCCTTGTGTGTGTGTTTTTGTTATGTTCTAAGTATTCCGCAAAATTAATGTAATTTCCATGTACGCCAAGCTTCGGGTCTCTATTGTTGGTAACAGAGGAAAGTTTTAGTCATCCTTTAGAAACTAGGATGCGAAAACGTTATTGAGATCCCTAGAGATATTTCTAAGGTATGTCTAGGGATGTCCCTAACGTTAAGTATACGTATAGGTTATTGTACTAGAATTATGCTAACAGTCATAGAATTAAACCTAAGATGTTAGATATTTAAGGTACTCCCCCTTTATTATGTTGTTTTCCATATCATGATTTTTGCCTCTCACACTATACTTTTTGGGTTTTAGACGATGGTTGGAACCCGAAGGAACCGTGTTGATCAATGCAATGGAAAATGCAATGATTGTCCTCCTCGACAAACAAATGTTATGGGAGATGGAGTGAAAAATCTTATTCTTATACTTACACAAGCTCTAAATCATTCTGGACTTCCAAATGAGCAGAGAAGGGAACAATATTCTATTGAGTCCTTCATGAGGCAATGTCCACCTTCTTTCAGTGGGTCTTCTGATCCACTTGTTGCTGAACAATGGATCAGTACCACTAAAAATATATTTTGAGATCTTCAATGTTCTGAACATGATAAAGTCATCTTAGCAGTATAACGTTTGGAAGGTGAAGGTGATCAATGGTGGAATCTTATCAAGATTACGAGGCAAATAGATGAAATTGAGTCCATGGAATGGGGCGAGTTCAAGAACTTATTTTTCAATAAGTACTTCCCTCGTATTCTTAGAACAAAGTTGGTGAAGGAGTTTCTTGAACTAACGAAAAAGGATGATGAATCTGTTGGTATATACGAAGCGAATTTTACAAGTCTTGCAAGGTATGAATCTGGATTTATCATCTAACCTGAAAGTAAAGTTGATCGATTATTCAATGGCTTAAAACCAAATCTTCAAAGGGAATTAGCTATAAGAGCCTTCTGTAGCTATGAAGAAATTGTGCGTTGTGCTATCAAGGTAGAAATTGAAGTTGTTGTTACTTATCCATCTCATATTTTTGACAAGAAATGAAAGATGGAGTTGAAGGAGAAATCTCATAATAATGGTGAAAAGAAGATGAATGTTTCCTTATGCTCAAAGTGTGGAAAGAATCATGGTGGAGATTGTCTTAAAGGGACCAGTAAATGTTTCAAATGTGGAAAGGAATGTCATCGGGGATTTGAATGCTGCAATGATGGTAAGAAGATGTCTAATGATGCAAACAAAGGAAGGGATACACAGAATAAACCTACTACACTTCAATGCTTCAAGTGAAAGTAAATGGGACATTATGCTAATAAATTCCCTAATCCAAGGGTTAGTGATGATCGACATGAGCTACCACTTATGGAAAAGGACAAAGGGAAGTCACATGCGATCACCATTGGCGATGTTGAATATGACAACGATGTGGTGGGATGATTAAGTGTTTATGTAATGGGATTCCAAAATAATGATGTATATAGTATCATGGAATATTGGAATATTTATGTTTTGGTCTATTGTGGTTTTCAATAATTTTATGGCATCGGTAACCATGAAACGTGATTGAAATATTTTTGGAAAACAGATGATATGCACATAATGAAGGGATAAAGAGAATCTAATATGTTTGATAGTATTCATGAGCTCATGATTGATATGAGGAATAAGTGATATCATGGTTTGAGTATATAGAATTTTGAGGATTTTGGTATGTGTAAAGTGTTAACTTTTAACTACATTCATGTATTCACTATGGTTCAATGGGTATTCAAGAGAATACATGATTAAGGCCTTTGAATGTTTGGAATTCGACCAACAAGACATATCTTATGATATATGGGGAACAACGATGGTATTAAATCTCTGGTAATCGTTTTCACTATATTTTGAGAATGGACTACAGTATTATGGATAAGCCTAAAGATTGGAATGGATTATGTTGGACATAAGTTAGTATTGTTTAAGGATAGAAGTTTTTTTCGATTTTATTGATGGGATGTTATAGTAATATAGTTTTATAAATAGGACAACCTGCAGGACGGGTGACAGCCCATTGCGTCAGACAAGGTCATAGGAATCGAAACCACAACCGAAGTGCGACTGGCCTTTATCGCCTACCACTGGCCTATAGGAAGCCCCTGGTTAGTAGAAACTAGTTTTATTTTATTAAGAGGTATGATATATGAAGTATAAGTACATTTTAGGAACCATATATGATTAATCTCACTGTAGATGGACTTATGTATTTTATTGATAACTTTTCTAACCTTTTGTTTGAGACAGATGGAATGACCCATCATTCTATCACATGATCTGCTAACACATCACGAATGGAAAATTCAACTTCATTTCTTTAAGAGATGAAGTAGAAATTGTCCAAAGAACGACAAATGGTGGGACTATACCAAAATCATGAAAGTATTTCTTATAATTCCAATTTCATCAACTTTAGGGAAATGATCATGAAAACCTAAAATGTTGTCCTAGTGCTCTTATATCTGACAAATCAGATGGTACCTTGGATCATCACAAATTTATGGCTTTGTGATTGCTGGATTTTCCATAGCTATGTTCTCTACCACTCTCCATCAGAACATGATAAATAGATTTCTCTTCCATATCCATATTTTCACCTATGTGGAAACCCAGTGATTAGTTTATTTGGGTAACCGTTACATTTCATACTTTTGTTTTTAATGATTGGTTTTGGTATTCCTTTTTACGATGTGGATTTCTATTTAAGAAACTTTCGAATAGTAAAGCATTTATAACACCGACGAATTTCGAGGGCGAAATTCATTTTAAGGGGGGTAGAATGTAACACCCCAATATTTTATGAAAAATATTCTTTTAATTTCAATAATTTATTGTGTTTTATGCTACACCAAGATTACCTTGCACTATACACAACACCGTATTAGCTTACAGTATAAACAACACTATTCTTGGATCGTGTTACACACAATTTTGATAATAGTTATTCTACGCAACATTGAATGTATATATATATTTATTCAATGTATAAATGAAATATGGTTGGATTATGATATACGAAACAATGAAGGATTCTTGCACAGCCCACAACCTTGACTTGGCTTGCATTACACGCAATCGCGACCTTCCTCGATAGCGTGTATTGTACGCAATACCAGGTTTTACTAAACAATGATATATTATTATAATATTATTATGAACTAGCCGTTATGAATAGTATTAACTAAATTTTGAATCTAATAACATTATTATTCGTCTTATAAATTTTCTAAAACAAGCTATAAGAACAAAATAAATTTTTTGGGTAAAATATGTATTTTTCAAAAAATGCAGTTTTGCCGCCTTTTGATGGCGCACCCACTTTAAATCTAGTTTTTTACATGTTTATAAGTTCAATTTTACAAAATAAAATTCTTCTTTGGAATCATTAAATAAAAATTTACTTTGGATAAATTTTTCATATTATTCTGGTAACTTTCATATTTTGATGAATAGTAAAAAGACGCTATATTTTAATTAAAAACAACTTTTTTCATCGTAATAATTTATATGGTCAAATTATAATATTGAATGGTTTTAAAGTATAAATAGAATTTATTTTAACCATTTAATAAAATGTATTTCATTAGCATTGATTCTACCTTGAATTCGTAGGATAAATCAATTCAATCTTTTGCAATGTTTTAAAGAAAAACCCGTTTTCATTCGACAACGGGATTAATTTTAATTTAATTTCTGCAACTTTTGTGTATTAAATTTGGAAAAATGGATTCCATATTTGGAATCAGTGGATCCAAGTTCTGTTAATAAGCTACTTTTTATTTTTGGGAATTATGAATAGTAACTACCGTAAATTTTATTCTCCATAGTTAAAGGTAAATCGGGTAATTAATGGTAAATATAATATTATAAAATTACCCTAACACATGTCAAAATCCTATTGGATGACTAAAAGTCGACCCATATCACCTAAGGGTCGTATTAGATTCATTTAATGGACTTTTTTCAATGAAAATAATTTAATTTTTATTAAAACCAAAGAATGTGACAACATGTCACTTTCTTAAATATTATAAGTATAATAATTTTAATTTAGTGATAAACATCATGAAACTTCGAAAATGAATAGTATACAGATATCTAATACAATTATATACATCAAAGGAATTTATTTATAATTTTTAGGGATTAAATAATTATCATTTATTATGACACAAAGATGATGCAGTAATTGTCTTATTAATGAAATATTGACATAATTGATGTTATAAATACCCAAATAAATGTAATTTAAGACTTTTTATGAACTCCACTAATTTTATAGGTTAATATGACATGTTATTATTGATTTAATTTACTTTTTTAGAACAAATCATTCAGTTATGATTTTCACAAAAATAAATTACTAAATAGTGTCAAAATTGACATAAAATAGTTTTTAAAACAAATATTATATTATTAATTGTTATTTTATTCCTAAAAATATATGGTTCGGCCAAATGACTTAGATAAGGTTTTATATATTAATAATAAACAAATTGGGGTTCGTTTGGCTTGATATAGTATGTTTATTAACCTTATAGTGTAAGAAAGCAAGAAGACACGGTAAAAGTAAAATTATCTAACTTAAAGTTCAATATAAATGATAAGTTTAAAATAGGAACCCAAACTTGTCTAAATTATATTTTATGAAAGTTTTTATACCCATACCCACCTTAGCTTCTAAATAAATTAATTTTGAGCTATTTAAAACCGAATTTGGCTTTATAATAAAATAATATTTTTTGTTATTCCAAAGGTTCCCCTCTCCTCCCTTATAAAAGGGCACCCCCTCCCTCTCTTCCTCACACAACATTGAGCCTTCACGCTCGGCCAACCCCTGCCAAATTATCTTCTCCACTTCGCTAGAAACATCCTAGAGGTTCGTTTATTCCTCAAAGACCAATTTTAGTACCCTAAGAAGAGGACACAAAGAGGCACTTCAAAGAAGAGGTAATGTCCATTACCGATTCTTTCAACTTTATTTCTTTTTCCACTTCTTCTTCTTAGGTTGTTTCATTATGAAGTAATAACATCAGTATCACTCATATACTGATATGTTATTATAAGTATGAAACAACCCTATTTCACCATATATCCATCCTATGGAAAATGAAATCACCGCGCGTGCGTACGTACGGAATACCGTCTCCACGCCATGGTGTAATCTATTTTCCACCACCACCTTACTTGGATGGGTATAATGGTGTAAATAATAACTATATATGATTATTGTAAAGTTATATTGATTCTTAAATAGTATACATACACTAAAATACAATTCAACGATCATGAGAATGATATCATCGCTCGTGCGTAGGTACGGACTACCATCTCCACGACGCGATGAGATTCATTCTCCACGTTAAAAATTCATGAATGATTATAAAGTATATATAATAAGTAGTCATGAAATATATGAAATATATGAAATAATAATACTATTGGATTTATGTATATATATATTTATTTCATCTACTTAATTCCACTCAATTCAATAAGGAAACGAAAACAACGTTCATGCGTACATACGACCTACCGTCTCCATGAACGGTGTATTTATATCCATTTATCGATCCATTATATATATTTATATTCTGAATATATATTTTATATAAATCATGTTTTATATTCTGGAATTATGTAATCATGATCTATGTAATCATATGAATAATTACAAGTTAAAACATGAAAGACAAATGAGACGATTTTACCCAAAACGCTACTTTAACATGAATTTACAAAAGAACAGGTAATATAAAGTCATAAGTGAACCATATATGATATAATAACAATGAATTTGATTATTTAATAAGTAAATGACATTATTTAAATCATTATACAGGAGGTTCGGACACTTACGAAGCAAATCGTACCTAAGTTAAGGGAAATATCACAATCTCATTTTTATCTGAGATTGTTTATACTTTGGCATTTACTGGGGTGTATTTTATCATCCACATCCATGTTTCCTCAATAGTTAATATTATTTCAATGCACCTACAATTGTTTAAATCCTATTTTACCCTTCGGTGAGTATTTAGTAAAAGATATGAATGGAATCTTTTGTTGTTTTTCGTACGAGGTACTTTTTGACTTTTCCGACAAAAGTATGAGAAGAATTTTTTTTACCTTATACAGCATGAATGGATTTTTAAAACAATATTTCCAAGAATCTTCCTTTAGAAGTTTTCAATTTTATTTTTAATCAACTTCTTTTAGTTTAAAATTTTATGACATGTTAAGAAAGGAAAAAATTTTTTGAAGTAGAAATGGTCTTTTCCTCAAGAATGGAGTTCAAGTGTTTTATCAAAATTATTTTCGATCTAAGATAATATAGGGTTCTGTTTATATCCCTATTTTTACATTGATTTGATTATGTTGTGATGGAATTATTTTTATGAATTCCTTTATCTTATATGAATTTTTTGATGATGTCACGATGCTTAAGATTCTCATTTTTATTACACGGGCTATGCAATGATGTATGATTTTAGATTTTGTGGCACACATAAGAATGGTATCATTATGAGATGGGTGGGACCTATATCTCCCTCCAATGCATTGGGTAAATATTTTATATCTCATGAGATAGACATGGATAAAATGGTAGGTTATACCGGTTCAGTGAAACAGGACTGAAACGAGGGTGACTCGGTTCAGAAATGGACTTTGTCCACTAAGATAGTCTTGGAAATGAGTCTTGACTAATAAGATATGATTCTCTATTATTATGTGTGTATGCCACAATGTTTCATGTTTTAAGTTATGATTATTTTTATTTCATTTTACTACTATGATTTATCTCATGTTATGAAATTATGCTCTCTTTTGCACGTTAAGATTTCCAAAATGTTATGTTCTTATGAATATGATGTGATTGATATTTCTTTTGTTTACCCTATCTGAGCATTTGAGCTCACCCTTTTATGTTTTCATTTCCCCAGGATATAAATAAAGGTTTTAGGTAAAAAAAAAAGGAAGATCATTATGGGAGATGTTGAAGATATTTCACCACGATTAGAAGATTATATTCTGAGGTTCCAAAGACACTAAACTATTACGATCCTTCTGTGTGTGTTTTTGTTATGTACTAAGTATTCTGCAAAAGTACTGTAATGTCCATGTGTGTCATGCTTCAGGTCTCTACAGTACATGACTCCTGAAATAGCCTAAGATAAATATGGTGAAAAGAAAGCTATATAAAAAGTATAATAAGCTTAAAATAGTGACGATACAGCTGATCTAATAATTCATGTTAAAGAATTTAATGACAAGGAAAGTGCTTCCGAAAAAATTGTCAATCTGGACATCTCAATCTGGATCTTCAAAACTTGCTACCCCTGGGATTGATGAGAAGGATAAAGAGGAAGTGAACTAGTTATTTTAATAAGAGTGTTATAATCATGAATTAATTCTTCCTTAAGATGTTGAGGAATGAGCCAGGAAAGAGAAAATTTTTTAAGACAAAATATTTTAGTTATCTGAAAGCGAGCATGAGTCACCAGATGAAGAAGTTGTTCCAAACGCTGACAAGGGGAAACAGGTGGTTGTTGATACCCCAACAAAAGAAATTCTAAGAAGGAAAGATGGTGGTGAATCTTTTAAGAGGAAGACGATTGAGCTAGAGGAAGATCCATCACCAGGTAAAGTGTCTGATTCAGAATCCTCAACTCTATGACATGATTTTGTCATTCAGTCCCTGAAGAAGCTAGTGGGAACCATTTTGATCATTCCAACAATTGACTCAAGATGCCAGATGCTTCAGTATTGCATGAATCAGAAATCAGATTCTATATCCATGATTATGGATAGATGTGTAAAGGTTGAGGCCGAACAGAAGAATTTCCTTATCAACTATGAAGCCCATATAAAATCTATCAATAAAATGACTAGCTAGTCAAATAATATTGTTGATGATTTAAGAGATCTTGATCAAATTCCAGAATTTGTCAACGAATATTATAATACGGAATATGAAATAATCAAAGATATCACAAATAGATTTGAGGAAAAGATTAATCATGAGATGAATAGTTGGATTCAGGATGTCAAAGATCGGAATGGGAAGTTGAATTATGTTGTCCAAAGTTGGAAAATAGAAAAGGATCTCCGGATCGAGATTGAAGAAAAACTAGTGAAGAAAGATGACTTGCTAAAGGCTCAAGAAGAGGATCTGAAGGCTCAGGATGATTGGATCAAATCCTTAGAGAATCATGCATATGTGGTTCACAAATAGCTAATGAAGATGAAATCCATCGTGAAGAAGCTGATATCCATGAAAAAAAAAGAAAAATAGAACCAAATCTGATCTTTTGTTGTATATGTTTTTTCCTAGACAGATCCTTCCAGTCATAATGAAATTGTGGTTGCTTGTTTTTGTCTAGATGTTTGTAATAATATTTTAGGTACCATATTTTATCATTCCCTCAAACTCTTTTTGAAAATCACAAAGGGGGAGAAGGAAAAATAATTCTATGTAAAGATGATATATCCCTAAGTAAGGGGGAGTTTGTCTAAGGGGGAGTTTTCCATTACGAATATTTCCACATTCAAATGAAAAATATCATTCCAGAAATCTATAATACTATCCTTAGAGTTCTAAAGCCTAAGGGGGAGTTAGTTGTATTCACCATTTTTCATTTATAAAGGGAGATAAATTTTATTTTCAAAGTCATGAATTTTTTTTCTGTGACCTTATATTATTTTTGGTAAGTATGTTTGTACTCTCCAAAAAGGAGGAGATTATTTAGTCAATAAGGTTTTCCTTATGACTTTTCCAATACTTTATACATGTGGGATATTGTTGAGTCATTAATATTTCTTTATGACATTACCATTTTTTCTTGTTTTAAAAATCACAAACAACTTATATCATGGAAAATATCTTTTTTCCCTGTGATTTACTTCAATAAGGAAAAAGTTACTTCCCCTAAGAAATTTATCCTTACCATGTTTTCATTGCTCATATCATAATTTTTATAAGTTTAAAATTTGGTTTGAACCAAAAACCTCGGAATCCTATAAATTCCTTGATATGAAGCATTCGGTTTTAGAATTCGAATTCTCAGAATTCTGATTATGAATTCTGGTTTCGAACACTTATGAGTTCTAACTCCGAATTCTGATTACAAATTCTGGATACAAACTCTTCAGAGTTCTGACTCCAAATTATGATTACAAATTCTGGATATGAACTCTTTTGAGTTCTGACGCCAAATTATGATTATGAATTCTGGTTAGAAACTCTTCTGAGTTCTGACTCCGAGTTCTCTGAGTACAGACTCCAAACACTTATAAGTTATGACTCTGAATTCTCATGAACTATGACTCCGAACATTGTCAGTTCTGGTTCTGAATTCTTATGAATCTGGATTCCTAATTTCCTTGAAATTCAGACTCTGAAATTCAATAGAATTCAGGTTCTGAATTCCTAGAAAATAGAATTTGAATATCCTTGTATTATAAACTCCAAATTCAATTTTGGTTAAACTCTGAACATTCATTTTCTTACATTCCGAATATCAAATTTTAGTAATTCTTACATTTTTTTTGTTATAAAATGATGTCGTGATTTTTGTTACTCACTAACCATTATTTGAGTGACATGTGTACAGGTCCCTCTTCAATTCAGGGAAAAATATGACAATTGGAGGAGGGATCTGACCATTGAAGTCGTTCCTATAAATAAGAGCTCATATGAAAGAGCTTAGAACTTTTGGATTGACATTTTACAAATCTGATTACATGTTGTTGAAGTGATTTCTTAAGAGAGAGGCTCTTATAAACTCTCAGGCTTTGTGCAGAAAGTTTGAACACTTTGTTCAAACTTTTCTTCGTGCATATTCTCTTTCTGCTGAGGTAAGATTTCCTTGGAATCAGATACTTCAGGTTGTGAAGTCTGAGGTGCCGATTTCCTTACAAATCGAGGACTTGATGGGATAGAAAGATAGATATAGATATTCAGATTGAGGGTTTACCTGGGTTTGGGTATGACAGACTTTTTTGAAAATATAAATCAAGGGACCTTTTATCTAGGGTTGTTGGATACCCATCTCTTTTGGATAAAAGAGTTAATACTTGTTACTTGAAGTATTTCTATTATGTTTTCCTCTGTACATTTTTGTTTTTTGAGGATAGTATAATATTCTTAAACTTATTTATAGTTGTACTCTGATTATATAAGATTCTATATTCTTTAAGGTAGAATCTTATTTTTTGTAAATTTTTGTTATGTTTCATTTCCGGAATCACTTTTCTGGAATCAAGCAAGTTATTAGAGCATAGAGGTGTTGTGAATTTTGGTTATTCAAAATTTTCTTAGGGTTTTTTAAAAGAATATAATTCTCCCCCCCCCCTCTTGTATTTGAGCATCTCATTATTACAAATTCAATCCAACACTTGGAATCCTATATTTCATTCCACGTTTATAATAATATTATTCCAAAAAAACTTGTTATTTACTCACATTATATCATTTTATTATTATCTCTTAAACCCTATGAACCTAAGGGGCCTCTGACAGTTATTTTGGAACCCACTTCTACCTCTCTCCTTCTTTTGTTGATGCCCAAAAAATTGATCAATCTGACACATCCAATCTAATGAGTTCTTACATATTATTTAATGATTCTATTATCTTATTCTTGATCAAAACTAATAGGATAACACATGTATTGATCAATTGATGATAATTTGACTTGTTTCAAAAAGAGATTCATTAACAGTTGGTAAAATTATTACCCAAATAAAAGAATTAGAAACCTTTTTGTTGGTTTTCCTTCACTACATTGGCATTAGTTTTCAATATCATGTATAAACATGTTTTGTTTTCATATTGTTTAGTGTAGTTAGACTTAGGTGGAAACCTGATCTATTAATCATTGCTGCATCGAATGTATAAATCCCTTGACTTTAGATCATGTTTTATTTTGGCTACTTCAATTATTATTTTTCATGCATTTATAACCTCATTAAATCTATGTCTGATGCTTGATCACATGAGATGGTCATGTGTTGCCCTATGAACCCTATTTTTTTACATGCATGTGGATGGTTGTGGTTATGTGTATTGCTGGATAAGATGTGATGTTGCACTATAATTCAAATAATTTATCATCTATTTTTCCATTTAGTCATTATATATGAGTGTGTAGGTTAGTCCACTTTGAATATTTATATAGGTCGTGTGTCATGGTTTTTTTAGCTTGAAAAATTTATATCACGTCACAAGGGGTGTGTCAAGAATGTTCTTGGACTATCCCATCATGCGTGAAATTTGTGGATGATGATTTATATTCTATCTAGCATATATCTATAGTATGTATTTCTAGACTCGATAACCTGGTTTATACATTTCTTCTATGAGATATATTTATTATATATAGTATCCTATTTAATTACATGGAATGCACTAATATACCTTTTTCACATATGTTATGGGTTGTTTGTGGGGTCATACTGAGTATTATAATCAAAACATACTCAAAAAATTTGGAGTTCTTGTAGACTTCATGAATAGGGATCCAAGGATGGAAATGTGACATATTGTGTATGGTCAATTAGGTTTAGTTAGAGGATTCAAGAATTACAGGATGGACTTTAGGCAAGATTATTTTTACTGTTCCTGTTTGGTTTCTTACCTCGTACATAGAACCACCACATGTGGGATCCACTTTTTAAAAGTTTTGGTTTATCTTTTGACATTATATACTACTATTCTATGTCTTGTAATTTTAGTGAATCTTTGTTCTCAAATGGTTATTGATTTATTCATTATTTTTTGATTTAGTTTTTTTTATTCCATTATAATATATTTATGTTTATGTAGTACTTTTGGAATAGTATCTACAAAACATACATTTTCCCTCTCAGATACTTGGAAACCACTTTCTTAATAGGATGTGTGCATGAGGTCATGTGACATTTTGGATTGCACTAAGTGGTTTAGTCTGTGGTGTAAAAAAATTTACCTGAGCACCAATTTCTCTAACTTATCTCCTCCCTTAACATTGATTTGTGGTAGGATATATAGAAGATAAGATGGATGGGACATGAGCCTGGGGACTAAGATAATTTTTATCCAGTTTTATATAATAGACA
This sequence comes from Viscum album, assembly GCA_963277665.1. Classification (NCBI taxonomy): domain Eukaryota; kingdom Viridiplantae; phylum Streptophyta; class Magnoliopsida; order Santalales; family Viscaceae; genus Viscum; species Viscum album. The sequence continues at coordinate 1,991,055,714 of OY728135.1, read as the reverse complement.
TCTTGGGGTTCATATGTTTTTATAGTATATTCCATATACCCAATAAACATTAAATTTTTATTACTATAAAATGTATATAATGAGTTATGAATGATGTATTCATACCATAATAGTGATGAAACATATGAATACTATTTTTTTATTGTAACATTATTATATTAATTGTTATATGATAAGGTTATAACATTTCTCAGTCTATAATATGAACCTTGAGATACAAATACAATAATATTAAATATATTTCCAATGTTCAAGATACATCATTCTGACTCAAGATTGATAATTTATGACCCTAGGGTTCGAGGGGATCATATGCATTGAGACAACTTCTAATAATTTTGTTATTTGGTATTCTTGAGTAAATTATATCATGGATATTGACCCACTGATTCGAACACCACGTGTTTCGGATGTCATTGCAACATCCTATTTGTGAACATGTGTAATAGTATCCTTGCTTGATATTATTATCGATGTGTAACATTTTATTATATAATTTTTTGCACGATGAAAACTCAAATATTGATGATGTTATGAGAAATCAAGCATTGGGTGTGTCATTGGTGGAATGGAATTGATTGAATACAAAAATCATTCTTCTAAAAGTTAGGGATATATCAGGCCATGTCGATCAGGGTGGCACTGCCTTCACTAAATCCACGGTAATTTTAGAAGAAGTTAAGTCTTTCGTGTTTGGTCAATGAATAATAAATCGAGAATGAATAATGGAGAATTTTTTTATCTTACTTTATAAGATATCATAAGACCGAGTAAATATATTACAATTTGTGTATCTGTAGGAAAAGTTGTCATTCATTTGATAATACATTATGTATTTAGAGTCCTTGATGGGTTAATATACTCCACCCATCAAATATGAATAATATTCATTGCTATTGAGATATTTTCTTAGAGTTCCATACAATTAGAATATTCAAAATTCATCCCTATTCTAATGAATATGAAAATAAGTCGTGGTGGGCCCCTCCATGGATTCTGGGAGATGACCATTAACATTAAGTCACTAAATAATAAATAAATTCATGTTATTATAGATTAAAATAATTGTTATTGAATTTATTTATTAATTGTTTTTATCAATTTTAAAGTAAACCCTTGGAATATATTATAGGTGAAAATAATAATTTAATATTAATTGTTCAGTTAATATTTGAGTGAATGAAGTTTTGAGTTATTGGATTATTTTTGTAAATATATATATATATATAAGTGATAATGATATAAATAATATTTATGGCTAAGTAATACATTCATAAAATTTGGATTATAATATAAAATAGAAATTTTACGGTTAGGATCCATGTTATGTTTTTTATAACCTCATTATAAATTGAGGAGGATTCTCTAATGCCTGACACTATTTTCTACACAATGGATGATTGCCTCTCTCTCTTATCCTGCTTTTTAGAGAGACAAGAAAATGATCAGACAATTAGATATTCGTTCTTCTTCATGGGTAGAAGGATCATCACTATGTTAATCATTGAGACATTAAATGTTTCATCAGATCTCTATACTAAAACCCAGAATTCAACAATATATGCATCTAATAACCATTGATTCATGTCTTCATGATCGATATGCATCCAACTTTGGTTCCATAGATCAATTATCCCCTGTGATAAGGTATTTATGAATGTGGTTTCATATCAAATGAGGACATCTTCAATTTTTTTTTTGGCGAGTCAATAAATTCACATGGGATCCTATAGGATTTATCTCAAGATACTCCACATTGATGATTAGGTAGTCACATTGATCTCTATAGATTATTTTAAATTCCATAACCCATTTTACTCTTATACATACTCTGGTACCTTCAATTGGTATCAGATCAATCGTGTGATTTTTTCGGTAGGTGAAAATTTAGGTTTTATAGAAATTCATGTAATAAGAATCACATTGGTCCCAACACCAGAGACTGTGACCAAATTTGAAATCATACTACAAATTTGTAGTCATCAAATTATTTAAATCAAATTGAAATTACCCATAATAGGATTCAAAATATTGTTCTTCGTTTGATATTTTAAATCATATAGAAATCTCACTTTTCAATTCTAAAAAATTAAGGAACATATTTAAATTTATTGTTATTTTACCCCATGGTAGAAGTCCAATAACAATTTTTGGTAAATTAAATAAATTTGGTGGTATTTCGTTGCTAGAATATTATATACTAGAAGAAATATTAATTCAACATAGCTATTTAAATTTAATAATTTTTTTAAAAAGATTCATAATCATAATCCCTAGGTTGTTGCAATCTTTTTTTGTCCTAGAAATATTTTTGGATGGGGAAAGGGGTTATGTTGGGTTATAGGTCAAAAAAACAATTAAAAGATGGTATAATAGTGTTGTTGGGTCTGTTTAATGGTTAATAGAAAATTAAAATATAATATAATAAAAAAATAAAAGATATGGGGTGGGTACACCGACCTTAGAAGAAAACCAAAATGTTATATATAAAATTATAACATTGGGTGGCATCACCCCTTTCCCCAACACTGGGCATCCTTTCGCTATGGGGTAACATCCATGGATCCTCCCCTATTTATACTGACCACCCTATACCCACAAACTTCCCCAAACTAACATCGTCAAAACCCATGTTTTCCACAACATACAGCTTGTTGGCTCCTCTCAACTATGGCATCCCAACTCTCCCTCAAACCACATCCGGCAATCACTATCTACCTATCGACCAGCCTCACATAGAATCTCACCTCTCTTATGTACTATACATATTACCTTTTACAACATGAAAATAGTCTTTTAACAGTGCTAAAAAGCATTGTTAATCTCATTTCTGATAAATGGTGGTCTTTATCTGTGCTAAAAAAATCACTGATAATGGACCAGCTTTATCATTTCTTTAAATAGATATAATAAATTTGTCCCTTTATTAGTACTAAAAATAGTATTGATAAAGTCAGAGCTAGATGAAATGTTCTATAAATATAACAACACACCCAAAAAACCCTATAATTTGATACAATGATATATACAACATGATATTTGAAACAATGTTATATTATCATGTAATTTAAATTAATATTGCATACATTTAATTAGCATCATGAATAAAAAATTTCCATCTGTGGTATTTAAAAATACTCTATATTTTTTATTTACAACAATGTTTTATATAATTACATTTAAAATTATCCAACAATCATTTTAAAAATGTAATATTTAATCTTTTGGCGTTCGTGATCCCCTCTCAAAAATGTCCTCCCTTGGATTCAATTTTCAAAAAAAATCATCTCAACACAATAAAAATATTCCTCATTTATAATAAAACAAATATAATTTTAGTAATACCATAAGGAAAAAATTAAACATTAATATTAAATAATAAATTAACAAAATTTCAATATTCAATAAAAAAGACACAATTGGAGTTATACTAATCACACTATGAATCCTACTGAGGTGTGGTTGAATCCAACATATCAAATATGTGGGATGTATTATTTTCCTATATTATTGAATCAATCTAAATGTGTTTCCTTAGTTTGGAGTATGTCGCAAAATCTTTTACTAAAATTAATGTCAATTTAAAATAATGGCACATTTAGAGTGTTACTGGTCACACTGTGTGTCGAATTGCGTTGTGGAATATTTTTACCTATCAGAAATTATGGATGGATCATTGTAGTAAAGTATCAAAACAATCCAAATTAATTTTCCTAATTTTTAGTATATAAGTTGGGTTTTTACTAAAATTCCATTTAAAACTACAAACAAACATTATGAGTCATATTAGTCACATCTTGTTTCTATTTAACATGAGATAGCTTCATACATGTCACAAATGACTTATGGATTGTTATCCAAAAATACTAGACAATTGAAGTACATTCCCATTTTTTAGCGAGTGATACATTTTCAATAAAAATGTAAATTTCAAACTGATAATGGATACTATTATCCATACCAGTTAAATTGTGAATCATATTGGGGTTTCCATGATTTTTACACAACACAAATGACTCCTAGATCATTATATTAAAGTATAAAAACAATAAAAATGAATTTTCTCTGTTATCATTTTGTCACTTGTTCTATTTATTTAAATTAATGTAAATTTTAAATAAAAAACACACATGGAGTCATACCGGTCACATCGTGCATTGTATTAGGGTTCGGTTTACTTCTACAAATCATAAATCACTCAGTAATAATTTTACTAAAATATCAAAAAAATCTGAATGAGTTTTTCCAATTTTCATTATGTCACTTTTTTTTATAATTATATTAATGTAAATTTTAAATAAAAAGATACACGTGGAGTTATACCGGTCAAAATGTGCTTTGTATTAATGTGTGGTTTACTCTGGTATATAAAAAATGGACCTTGTAACATTTTATATAAATATAAAAATAATATAAATATATTTTCTTGGTTTTAGAATTTCACTTGTTGTTTCTACTTAAATTAATGAAAATTTTATATTAAAGACACACATGGAGACATAGTAGTAATAACGTGCATCATATTGAGGTGAGGTTGATTTCTACACATCTTAAATGAGTTATAGATAGTTTTCATAATGCATCAAAACATTCTGAATTTTTTTTATCAGTTTTTAGTATGCAAGTTTTGTTATTTTAACTAAAATTTCATTTCTAACTAGAAACATGCATTATGAGAAATATCAGTCACATATTGTGTTTTCATGACATGATACTATATCATACACGTCAAAAATTACTTATTAGTCAATGTACTAAAATATCAATACAATCAGATTTTGTTTTCATGGTTATCAGTGAGTGGAACAATTTGAATTAAAATTTCAATTTTAAACTGAAAATGGTCACTTTTAGTCATACCAGTCACAATTTGTGTCAAATTGAGGTGTGTTCGATTCTTAAATGTCAAGAATGACTCAGGGAAAATTTAATTTTAGTATCAAAACATTCTGAATGCTTTTGGTTGACTTTTAGTATTCCACTTGTTCCTTTTACTCAAATTAAAGTCAATTTTAAATAAAAAGACACACTTTGAGGCATACCTATCACTCCATATGTAATATTGATTTATGGTTGAGTTATACGTGTCACAAATGATTCCTGGATCATTTTACAAAAAATATCAAAACAACACAAATCTGGATGCTCGGTTTTCAACAATTCACTTGTACTTTTTAATTAAATTAATTTCAATTTTAAATAAAAAGAAACACTTGGATTCTTAGTGGTCATACCGTGAACCATATTGAGGTTTTGTTGACTCCTACATGTCAAAAATGACTCATGGATAATTTTCAGATAAAAGGATCTAAAACATATGAATGTGTTTGCTCTATTTTTATTATGTTACTTACTATTTTTACTTAAACTACTGTCAATTTTAAATAAAAAAAGACACTTTGATTTAAAACAACCACACCATGCGTCATATTGAGTTTTGGTTGAATCTTACACGTCAAAAATGGATTATATATCTTTTTTATAAAGTATAAAAACAATAATAATGGGTTTGATCAATTTTTAGTATGTCAGTTTTTTTAATAAAAGGTCATTTCAGTCTAAAAACCCGCATTTTTAGTCTTTCCAATAGCATCATACATCATTTTTATGTGATACTACATCATACACATCAAAAAAAACTTATAAATCTCTATCCGAAACTATGAATATAATTTTAGTGTGTTTTCTTGGTTTTTAGCGAGTGAAATGTTTTGAACTAAAATGTGAATTTTAAACTGATAACAGACACTTTTACTCATACTGGTCACACCGTACATCCGAATGAAGTTTGGTTGATTCCTAAAAATCAAAAATGACTCATTGTTCATATTACTAATTTTTAAAAACAATATATTTTTTTTACATTTTTCTCTATGTCACAAGTTCTTTTTGCTAAATTTAATTGCAACTTAATATAAAAAATATACTTTTAATTTCATAACAGACACACAGTGAATCGAATTAATGTGAGGTTTATTCATACACATAAAAAATGAAATATGGATCATTTTCTTAAATTATAGAAACAATATAAACAATTTTTTTAGTTTTTAGTTTTTCACTTTTTTTCTAAAAGAAATGATAATTTTAAATAACAATAGACAATTTATGTGATATTGGTCACTTGTTCTTTTCTAGGATTTTGAGTAGGCCGTTTTGTCTAGTAGAAACTATATTTTCCTAGACATTTCATACATATATATCACATATTAAAAGATTAATATTTCTTACATAACATTATGATCCACACCAGAGTAGTTTAGGTATATTACTTTTGGAAACATGGAAACATGGAAACATAAAGAACTAGTTCATAATAGTCTCTCATTAACTTATTATTTACTAGAAACATTCTTAGAAATATCATAAATAAAACAATTCTTAATAACCTAAGGATATGAAACAAATGAATGGTAGATCATATATACTCAATAAGTGTAAATAAAAGGGATATTAAGGATCATATAAGGATAACATGAGCATAATTATTTTAGAAGGTGATATTAATAATAGAATCTCTTACCCTGCATATCATAAATCAAAATCATTATTAATGGATCATCGATTGGTAGTTCATATGACATGAATCATAAGGTACCAATGAATATTATAAAATTATATATATATACTTTGAGTCATACTAACCACACTGTGTATCATATTGAGGTGCTATTGATTACTACATTGTTGAAGAAACTGTTTATGACAATTCTTTTAAGAAGTCATACATATCATTCAAATACATAAAAATAACTATGGTAAATTCATCCTTATGATATACTTAGTATTTCATGCAACATGGGGTTTCCTCTTCCACCAAAAATGAACATGTTCTCTTTTCTCTGGATTTTTGATGATACTTTAGAGGAATGTATGACATCCAAAACGATCTCTAAAATAACTAAATAAGTATTATTGGAAATATGACAAGGAAATTAACATATAAATAATTGATAAAATGATGAAAAACTTAATTAATTACATAATTAGTATGAATTCACCAATATACATTCTTGACCCATTTAATTGTTGTCGTTATCTGAGTTACAGCCTCGAAGTCATATCTCTATCGAGTGTGAGAATCATTGAACAATCCAACCTGAATCGAACAATGGAATCCAAAATTACAACAAAACAATTCTTATGTGATTTATTCTAAATAAATTAAATTAACGATAAATATGAAACAATCCACTATATATATGGAAGTCACGTCCTTATTCTATCTATGTACATTCGTTCCTCACGAATGTTGCCCATTCATTTCCGAGGGAATCTATATTGTCTTGTGAATATGAGTTTTTTCATAATAATTGTAGTAATTTAAATATATAATTATTAAAATGATAAATAAATATTTTAAATTAAATAGTAATTATCTTAAAAGATACTTCATTAGGGATACTAATTTTTATGGAATATTATAAATATCTGAAATTTACAAACCTAACAATGGAAATATTTTCCCATGGGTTGTTTCGGAAAATGAAAAAACATTGACTAGAATAAGTAATTTGGTTTTATATGTTTTTAGATAGTGAAATATTATTATAAATACCCTGATATGTGTCTGTATGTTGAACCTATCTTGGTCCTCAAGCTTATCCCCTGGCCTCATTTGTTGTTTTTTACAATATTGATGCTCCACACTATCAAAATAGAATCCTCATTAAAAGATAATATAAATTATATAAGTTTATTTTTAGCTCTAAAATTTTTGATATACTATATCACAAATTGAAAAAATTCATCATGTGTGGATAGTTTCTAGGATATCCATTAATTCAATCAAGGAAACAAATTAGTAAAGTAAAGAAATTTAACACAATAAGTATCCAATGTTGTATAAAAACAAAAAATAATAATTAATAAACTGAATGAGAATATATTTTATATGATTAAATTTTAGAGTTTTACCCCTACATAATTGGAATTAAATATATTCTACCATCCAACGTTTTAATTTCAAATAATTTGACCAGAACTACCACTATGTCATCCTATTTTTGAATGTATATTTGGTTGTTCTATAGATATTATGTGAGGAATAACTAGTCCAAAAAATTATTGGGAAAATACCTTCAATTGATTTCAATATATAAACCTACTAAAAATATAAAATTTATTTAGTAACAATTATCATAGTATATCATCTTTTGGAAAATGAAATCATGAAAACATACATGTAAAAATTTACAACTGAGCCACCTAGACAATAATAATTGAGAATTTCCCTTACATTATCAACAATAATTATGTTTTGAACTTCCCCATATATATTTTCTTCAAAATAAACAATGTGACTAATAAAATATTCTAACTTTATATTCGCATGATCTTTTAATTCATGTAAATGAAAATATTTAACGGGGGTAATGGTGCTTTCAGAATATATTTTCAATGATTTGGAAAATCCTTTAGATGGGTTTGAGTCGGTTAATCATTTATACCCCTTCCATTTTCCATATCTAATAAAATTAATCAATTCAGACCTTTTCTTATTAATTTTTAATGTTCTAGATTAAAATATAAATTAGAAATGAATACCTATTTGTCATCATGTTTGTTTCCAGATCTGACGGTCATGCGATGAATGTTCAAATATTTTTTTTACCGTATTCATATCTTTATCCTCTATTGGAATAGGTAGCTTAGTGATTAGATCATGGGATATGCTAATTGATACACTAACATTTCCTATTGGATGTGGTCTTCATTGTACCATGTTGTTTTGGGTATTGAACACAATAGCCCTTAATAAAAGTATATGGGTCGGTGTTGATAGATATAAATCATGGTCATATCATATTCATTATCATCCTATATAAAATCAATATAGGAAATGTATTAGTGAATTTAGGATAAAAATTTCATAGAAACAATCATTAAAACATTGATTGCCTCAGATACGACATCACTTTGAAGGGAATGTCTCACCACATTGTTGGGGTGGGTGGGTGGGATGTCCACATGGTGGTTGATCATGAGTTTTTTCATCTCTTTTAATCCCCCCCTAAAAGTTTCCATCATCTCTCCCACTCTTCCAGTAGAATTGTTCATCAATGGTAGCTAGTATTTCTCTCATCTGTTTCATTTCATTACATCGGGCCTCTAATTGTTTTTATCAAAATATGTTCAGGGTGTCACATCAAAACCTAAACCTATGACACAACTATACTATTCTAGACACTTCTTTGGAACTAATAGTTTTTTTTTTCATCTAATATAGGTTTTTCTGATTCATGTGAGAATATCAAAAAAATATTGAAAGATAAGTTATCATTTTTCTGTAATAGTGATCTAAATAAAATCTAATTTCTGTTATATAATACTTACAAAGGATTCACACACTTGTTTTGTGTTTTCTTTTATTAGAGTCCCATCTTCATTTACATGTGACTCTAACCATAGAGTCTGGAATGATATGGAATCTTATTTGTATTTATAGTCATTAATCATAATATAAATAGAGGTACATAATTATAGGGTTTTTTCAGGTCACAAAAAATTATTACGGTATATTTGAAATATGTAAAAAAAAATTTCAAGTGATGTGTACCCCATCCTTTATTTTTGGTAGGGGTACACTGGTTTTGCTACTCGTTCATTATTTTTATTACTCAATTTTTGTTTCATAAATAAAATATTTTTAATCAATGTGATAAACACATTTATCATTAAACATTGTATTACTATCCATAATGTACTTGAAAAAACACATCTTCACAAAGGTTAGTAAATTCATCCGATGATTATTGGGTTATCAGGCGTTTATAGTCAAGTGGTGTTTGTGGTTTTATTTTCCTTTCTACATATTTAGTATTAGTTCTAGTTAGAATTATTTCAAATCCCCTATAAATCCTTCTAAAACCCATTAATAAATATTTTTTCTAGGAGTCTTCTTTTATAAAATCACCCTACAATGGGTGATTAATAGTAATAAAAGGTTTAATTTTATTATTTTTTAGTAAAATAAATAAATAATATCATAATGTTACAATAATATCATCCCACATTAGTGTCATTAGTGTGGAAACAACTTGGATCCATGAATCTATATCATTCATCCCACGTGGTCAAGTGAAGAATCTACTATAACTTCTTGACATGGCCTTGTTGGAATAAATATGTTTGCACATGCATTGCATATAAACTCATACTTTAATCCTTTGATTTTCACCTAAATTATTTTCCCTAACACTGTCATACTACAATGCATATATTTTTTCTATGTCATCGGGCCTTCATCACTTAGCATTTTCTAGTATTCGACATCATTACTATGTTACACTAAAGAGGTAGCATCATCATGTGTAGATGGTCATTGTAACTCTACACTAGGAGAAGAAGTATGTTTAGAAACCCATTGATCTATATGAATAGGAACACCTGCATATGCAGAAGGTCATTATTCATCTACATTGTGAGTAGTAATTGGTTGAGAGATCTATTATGCATCGAGATTTGGATCACCAGCATGTGAAAAAATAATTATCAATAGAAGTACTTTATTATTCAATTTATATTACATAAATGCAGCATGAAATGGATAATAACATGAGGAAACATGATTTATAATAAAAAAATATACAATATGACTATTGAAATATCTTTTTATTTTTTAAAGGTTAAAGGAAAGTGACCAGTCTACTGACTATCAAAATCACTTCATTATGGTCTCCTATGACATAAAAACCTACATCTACATTGAGATAGCTATGAAATTATTATGACATCCCAACGAGAGGCTCATCTTGTAATGAAATTACATTTTACCCTTCTGCGATTTTGGTCTATAATTGAACAATTGACCACTCTTTGGTTTTTGTGATCTAAACTATATTATAATTGTACTACCTATGATCCCATTATAAATTGTTCACCCTTTTCCCTTCCTTTTTGAAATCACCTTTCATAAATCTCAATTAATCAATTTTAACATCACTCCTATTATCAACCCACATGCATTAAAAAAACGACGATTGGAATATTTTATAATATAACTCTAAAATTTGATTGAAGATGCCAAGGTACGACATATTATCATAAATTGGATTTCCTTCCATATTACTAGAAACATGAATCCCTTCTACCATACTTGCAACTCAACTATTTTTCATGGTACTAACTTCTTTTTGTTAATTTCTATAGAATATAAAACCATTTATTACTTAACCATTGAATGAAAATACATACACACATAGTCCTCTAGCTAGCCATCTAAGTAGATCTGAAATTAAATATATATATTTTCATCTAACACATTAAAAATATGGTCCTCATACATTACTATTAACTATTGATTGTGTGTAATTGATTTCAATCACTCATCCCTTGATGGATTAAAATGAAAAAAAAATCATTGTGGGTTTCATCATATTTTGAATCCTATAAACTATTTTGAAATATTTAATGGTGCATCTTATCCCAATCTATAATATTGATTGTGACAAAATATTTTCCAGAAATTCATTCAACCGTATACCGCCAAGTGTAATGTGATTTTGGTCGACTAATTCCTTCCACACTATAATGGTATTTGGTACATGATTCAATGTCTTCTTCACCAATATATTGCTTCATATTACAACCCTCTTGTCGAATTCTATTTTTGAAATATCCTTTCAAAATATTAATATACCATTAAATGGGGTACATCCATCTAATGTGTACAAGGATACATAGTCAAATATCTCAAGTGAACCATCAAAAGAGCCATCATATCAAAGAATTTTTGTTGTAAGAAAATTTACATTTCACATAATATGACAACAATTTCTCTTTACATTTTTGGAAATTATTATGGGTCTATAACTTTTCTGCATATAGATTTGAAGATGAAATTGTGCTTGGTTAATGTATGATGTAAATTCATGATATATTTTTTTAAAAATGATATAATAATTAGGTATTTTATTTAAACAAGGCAATTTTTTTAGAACCTTTAATGATAAATAATTCATTGAAACAAAGTTCTTGATATTTAATAAATACATCTCTAGAACCTTTACATCAATCAAGATGTTTAAAAACTAAAATCTCTTTAGCTTCTAATGGGTGTAAGAAGCTAGAGAAGAAAACATCATTTTTCACCCTTCACCAGTGCCAAATCTGTTGATATTCCCATATCCAACATGCCCAACCCAGCCTTAATTAAATCATTTTTTACTCGAGACATTTAGTAATGTGATAAAGGAACTATCACATATATTCTTTCAATATGAATAACATCAAGAAAATTCCTAACATATAGAAAATTATGGTATGGTAATTTGAAAAAACCAATATTATTTTCCAATAGTATTTCATAATGTTTTTAGAAAAAGGATTACCAAAAGTAGTCTCTATATATTTTACTTTATAAAATAGTTTATCACCTATTATCGGAGATGGTGTTGTACATTCTTCTAAACATCTATCAAATAATGCCTTCCAAGATCTTTACTTATTCAATCTAGTTAGAAATTGGGGATACCCAAGAAATAAGGTTGTTAATGACTATTTCAACCTAATTGACTATGTACCTCATTCTAAAATAGGACACCCTTTTATTCATTAAATTTTATTTCCTAAAAAATATCCATAAAAAGGAAATTCATTTATCATCTCATATAAGATGGATCTCATGGTGAAATATTCATTTCTATAAGCATCATACAACATAACACATAAATCCCAAAATAATTAAAAATCCTCAATCAATGAATAAAAATAAAAATAAATATCGCTACCCCAATGTTTTGGTCCTCATATAAGTCTAGATAACAGGATTTATTTTCATTTCATGAATAACCACAGTGTAAAATGGTAATTTTACAACATAACCAGCAATGTACTATGAGTGATGCATTGAAAACCAAAAGGATTCACTCCACCTATTGATATCATAAGACGAAGGCTTCTCGGATCATTTCCAAATTCCTTGTACTCTTGATCAATTCTCTTACATTGATGAGACTCTTCTATGTGATGTAGTTTAATATGCTAAATTATTGCATTTGTGTGACATGTAAATTTCGTTATAGTCTCTTCACTTCCATATAGGTTCTTAATATATGGAATTATTTTAAATTACAATAAAACATTCGTACGAATGGATTCATCATTCTTATATCGATAAGAACCACAATTTGGTCATTCTTCAAGTGATTTATGGTCCTTTAGAATTGCTAAAAAATCATTTTGGATGGCATTTATTCTTTTAGTGTTCATACCCATGAAGCGTAACTTTAATTTGAGGTCTTATGTTTGGATAAGGAGTTCATTATTTTCTGGAAGCATATCATTAAAGATGGAATGTAGTTTCATTAAACTGTTGTCACTCCATTGTTTTCCTACATTCAAATTATAAAGCATATTATCACCGAAAATGCTATATATTTAATTTAACCTATATACAATGGCATCTTTTCACAGCTCTTTATCTTCTAAAATGATTTTGGGAAATCATGAAGTTCATCTTCAACTATCCTTATCATTTCCTCAATAAAATCTTCATCATCATTAAAATATTTAATAAAATCATCGATATAGTATTCTTCATTTTACACAATTGTCATCATATTAGATGATCCATAAAATGTAGTGATCTCCTAGCCACTCGCTATATTTACCTTTTTAAAATGTTAATGAAAACATTTAAAAAATTAATCAATTATGTGAATGATATGGTGTTCATACAACCCCTCTTGACTAATTTTTATTAAATAATAATAGTATGAACATAGAAAAATGACTTTAGAAGGGTCATATATGTAATCTTTTTCAAACATGATTAACTCTTTCACTCCATCTCTATACTATTTTATCATAAGATTGTAATTCACACAATATTTATTCATACCCAACTTATTTGATTCGGTAATCTTAATATTTAAGAAAATAAATACATCACAGATTGATATAAAAATTAACCAAGGATAACAAAATGTTATAGTATTTAAGTCTCTTCCAATATTTATTCCCAATATCCACAATCTAGAACTAAGGTCATTCATTTGGGATCTTGTAGATAAATCAACCTTGAGCTCTTCCATCATTTCCTTCTCTGGTTATACTAGGATTAATTAATCCACATGATGTATTAAAAAAATATTACCACAATATATATTAATATAACATAAATTAATTACATTACAATGTATAGACATTAATTCTACCATGAAATCCTAGAAATTCCAAATACACTATTTTGGTTCCTACTTATTCCCACAAAAATTCCATTTGAGACTGGAACAAAACATTCTCCTCTATTTAACATGGGACCTTCCATTTGATTTATGTAGATCTCTTTCCTTTTATCTCAATGAAGGAATATAATTATTACATCCATTTGTTCTAAAAATAATCCTTCCATGGTAACAAATCTAAGAACCATATAAGTTATTATATAATTTACATTAGGATAAAAAATATAACTAAAATGTAATACATATAATTATTCAAATACATTTACAACTACATACACCTTTCACTATTTAATACCATTAAATTTCACCTTTAGATGATAATTCAAAAAATTTTATAGACCCCTCTTTCCTTTTTCCAATTATAACATCTACAATGTATCAAAATCATATAGGTAATTCAATTATTTCTCCATTTTGTAATCACACTAAAATGAGCCCGATAGTCGGCCAATGTTGAATCCTAAAAAATACAATATCCACCTGACATACCAACAAATTCCACATTAGATACCCTACTATTGACTAAGACAACCAAAAAACTAAGGGAATGTGGCAATTGTGTGAACTAACTATTTTAGTGTACATATTAAAATATTTCATAATTCATTGGTTTCCCATTAAGCCAGACAAGTGGAAGTGATAAACACCAATCCATCAATAATAACATGAATAAATATAATATATATAGTAAATCACATATCAACTCTAAGACCATCAAAAGAAATATTCCATTTTCATATCCATGAATAAGCATCAAGCTTTTTATATTAAAAATCAACTACATCACGCTAAATGAGAAGGCCTAAATAGTAAAATCAAATAAGGGGCCCCAAAATTAAACAATGAAGGTGATGTGGGATGAATTGTATGCTTAGGAGCTGTAATGGGGTTAAACATAATTCACATTTTGCTGTAGTGAGATCATGAGTGGATATCATATGGGTTGGATAGAGTTAGATACATTATCTTACCATGGTGTTATAATAAATCTATTTGTATTCCCTAGAAAATGTATTTGTTTTCATTAATTTATAAAAATATAAACGAAAAATATGATGGAAAAGATACATTTCTGATATCATATTAAAACTATTTATAAAATCACATTTGAAATCCTGTTAAAAAACTAACCATTTAAACATATTCTTCATTAAAATAACACACAATTTTTAAAATAAACCAATCAATAACAAGAATTCTTACAAATAACCACAATTCAATATTATTAATGCATTCAAGGAAACATAATAATCTAGCAGTCTTAATAATTTTAAATGACCAACAACCCTTTTTATTTTTCAATTTTCAATTAAAACATCACTCACTCTTAATAAAATGATGCCCTAAATAAATACACATTTGAAACATTCACATCCCATTATGAAATCCAATTAGGTGAATTGAAAAACACATTGTGTGTAACCTAATTCCATACTAATTATTTAAGTCATTTAAAAGTTATTTGAAACAAAAAAGGCTATCTTGAACATATATAATTTTTTAAGAAATATAGAAAACACATAAACCATTTTAAAAGAGCCATTTAGGTATTTTACAAAGACATAAATTCTAAGAGAGGCACATTATAAAATATACATGATTCAAAAATAACCAAATTTTTTAAAATATAAAGGTATTAAAGGCTATACACATGATTAAAAATATAAAGCTAAATAAATAAATTTACATGCAAGAGATGCACTTTTTAATAAATATCATCAAATAAGACAAAATTAATATCATCTCATTTTGCCCTATGGTGAACACTACATCCCATTATCATTATATCATTAAAAAGTGGCTATGAAACTCCACTAGAAAAGTGCGTCCCTTTACTTTTACTTCTATCATAGAAAACTAATTCTATATATAAAATAATGTATATTTGTATTGTGTGAGGAATGAT
Source organism: Viscum album (assembly GCA_963277665.1). Taxonomy (NCBI): domain Eukaryota; kingdom Viridiplantae; phylum Streptophyta; class Magnoliopsida; order Santalales; family Viscaceae; genus Viscum; species Viscum album. The sequence continues at coordinate 1,991,039,619 of OY728135.1, read as the reverse complement.
CCTAGTAAGATATCATCAATTATTTTATACCATTAATTTTTTAAGACAGCCCAAAAAAATCTTGTTTTAGGGAAATTGATAATTTATTCTTAGAGTAATATCCAATGACTCATAAATCATGTTGAATTTCTATTAGTGTGTCTTTCTTTGGAACCATTCTTCCAAAAAATCAATAGTGTGAACATCATTATAATATGTTTCAATTTTATACAAGACAGCATCACCTAATAGTCAACCATCATCTCTTTCATGTAATATATATGTACCGAGACTATATGATATACTTAGTAAAGAATATCCTTTTGTAATATCTATGTTCTCATTATAGGGGGAAACTATTATGACCTATTAATATAAATTGTATTACAAGGACATTTGAAAAATTATTTTAAACAGAATAGTAATCACTATGTGATACAAATATATATAAATATTTTGGAAATTGGTTGTATAATGTTAGTATGATATATAGTAAAAAATCTGACCATTTTTTTACAATAACATTATTTAAGAAATTAAATTGAAGGAACACATGTCATGACCCGACCCGTACCGAGGCTCGAGACGCAACTACCCCAAGCTCGCCTCTATATGTCTGGGGCTGGCGACTAGCTCTCAAGGCTCAACAAACTAGGGGATGCCTTTTCCTAAGAAACTGTATGTACACATGAAGCTAACTCAGTGCAGAAGTGCAGAGTAAAAAAGGAATCCAAAGTACAAACAATTATAACCCCACCACATGCATGCATCATGATCTAAATAGATCAAGTATTGTGCTAAAAAGTACTGACAAGTAAACTGAACAGAAAAGGGAAAACACGTTCCCAACTAGAAAGGTAATACAACCTGGAAACAGGTAAATGAAAGTAAATAGTTTGTGAGTCTCACACCCTGAAAGTCCTACTAATGCCACTAAACGCAGCCCAAGATCATTTTTCCTCTACGCTACTCTATAGTCTTGACTGACCTGCTCATCGTCTGCAAGGGCACACCAAGTGCAGGCAAAACCTAAGAAGGGGTGAGTATAAAGATAATCAGTAGGATGCACTGAAAGGTCGAGGGAGCAACAAAGGAGGTACTAAAATAGTGAGCAGTAGACAGAACCAAAACAGTGTAAGAGTACAACAAAGAGAGAGTGCAACTCAACCTGACAAGAGAAAGGAAGCAAGTTCGTCCATCCAAGAGGAGCTAGACATGGAAAGCACGTGGCATACCCCCCGCGTCTTTGCCCCTCCAAGAAAGAGGGTGATTGAACCCAATGAGAGGGATCAAAAGTATGGTGTATATATATATGCTCAACAGGAATCCGAAATGAGTGTTCAAGGGGATCTCCATGTCCAAGCTCATCCTAGGAAAAGTCACCAATAGTTCAAAGGATATCCATCACTGATGCCCAAAATTCCCGTACGCCAAAGCTGCCTCATCCTTGAACCGTCCAACCATGGGTCCCACTCTGGTAATAATGGAGAAAAGTCATCAACTATCCTCATAGAAAGGGCTGAGTCCGAAATTTGTCATCGGGTAACCCACTGCCTCGCCCCGCTGGAGCGTAAACCTCAAGAGGTCATTTGGTAACGCACTGCCCAGCCCCGCTGGAGTGTAAACCACAAGAGTTCATCAGGTAACCCACTGCCTAGTCCCGCTGGAGTGTAAACCATAAGAGATCGTCAGGTAACCCACTTCCCAGTTCTGATTGAGGGTAAACCATTAGAGATTATTAGGTAACCCACTACCCAGCCCCACTGTAGTGTAAACCACAAAAGTCAATAGGTAACCCACTACCTAACCCCACTAGAGGGTAAACCCTATGGTAAACGGGTAACCCACTTTCTAGACCCAATGGATAGTAAACACTATGGTCAATGGGTAACCCACTACCCAGCCCCACTGGAGGGAAAATCCGGAACTGTTCTGATAACTCCGCACTGCCCGTGCCATCACTGGGTGTCACTGGCACCACTACCATGTGTAGGTTTGGAGTGTATCAAAGTAACCTCCGAACAACTCCCTTTCATGTTTCCACATTTAATTAGATCTTAGAAGAGGGTCTTCTCTCCAAAATAGGTTACACCATTGTAATCCTCATGAAAAAACACTCGAGATAGACTACTTACTCGCTGGAAACTTGCTCCCAGTGGAAAAGTTATTCAACACCGCTTTATGCCCATACGACATCTCATGGGCCCCGCACCTCGGTCCCTAATGTGGTCAGGTGAACAATGCCTTCACAGTGTTCTAGAAAAAACACGCCAAGATGACTATTCATATGCCCCAAAAGGTCGCCTGAGGAAAAAAGTGAAGTACGCTGCACACAGCTTAACAGACAGCCCATGGGGCACACGCCTCAACTCCAGCTTCATAGCCGGAAACCACCTTGGTCAACATCGCCTCAATGCCAGGGTCAAAAAGCCTATGAAGATGCCTAAAATAGACTTCAGATGCGGGATCTACAACTCCCCGCATTATATGCAATCGAGGCCCACACCTCGACCCCGGAACACATCACGCAGATTGTACCATTGCGTTCTTTGTAGATAACCACATGGTGTAGGCTATTCATTTTCCTTGAATGGACTTATGTAGCATAAGTTGTAAAAACGCAGTATACGTTCAAAAGCCTCCTCGTGGGGACCACGCCTTGGGCCCTAAATTAGGCGGACGGATCACGCAGATGAAATCCCCATGGATAAACACTCAATAATGAATACTCAAACACCCCGAACGGGTGTCGGGTGAAAAAATGGTGTTTCACCATAAAACGTGTGAACTAGGCCATGTGGGGCCCGCACCTTTTCCCCAATCCAAACACTTCAGAAATAATCTCAAAATATCTGCACGAGGAATGGGGTCACGTTGCCGCTGACGGCGCGTCAATCAGACATCCCAAACAGGAGTTAGGTCTGATGCAATAATAATTAATTGATTAATTATTCGCATTAAGTGTTTCATGCCTCCAAGAAACAAAACCAAACTAAAAGTGTTCCAAACCAACTATAGAAGGACCGTCTTAGAACCAGGGCTACAGCGCCTCTGATGGCGTGTCAAACAGACATTCGGCTCGCGAGTATGTCTGTTGTAAACTTTAATAATAATTTAATATTATTATATTAAAGCATTCCGAGTCACCCATATTCGGGTGCAGAACCCAAAATCCCTAGAACCTACTTTAAATAGTCTACCTCGTCAACACGAACATGCAGCCACAGAGGGCGCATCAAACAGACTCTCCGTTTAGAAGATGCAACCCCTTGATCGCAAGGGGCCCAACCGGGCCGGTTCAACCCGGCGGGCCCAGTCCGAACCGCCGGCGCACGGCCCAGGCCCAGGTCCGGCCTGAAAAACCATGGTCCACTAGATTTGGCGCACTCCACCTCCGCTTGGACACATGGCTCGGTTCCTTTGAACATACCAGCCATCCTGGCCAGTCTCCCCCTTCGCACGTCGCGTCAATGAGGACCCACATCACGCAGGTCATGTTCCCCCCGAGGTCGATGCCTCCACCGACCGGCCAACCTGGTCGGTCCCTTCTCCCCATGTCAAGAAAATGAGACCCTCCTTTGGTGGTTCATTGTCTCTTTCGCACACCTGAGGCGGTCATCACCTCAGGTTCCCCTTCACCGCGATAGACCCCGGCCGACACCTCCTGCAGCGCCCCGCTGCTCCACACCGCGGCCCACTCCTCCTAACAGCACCTCTCTGCAGGCTCCACCTAAATCCATGTGCCCCCTATTCACCATCGACGCCGCAACCTCCTCACACAGGCCTACAGAATTTCGCTGCCGCCTGGGCCTTCTTGGCTCCTCCGCCGAACGTCGCCACCCTCCTCGGCTCCTCTATCGAACGCCACCGATCCGCACTAGCCGCACCCGACATCGCCCCCTCGTCCGTCCCCCGACCAATGCTCTTTCCAAATTTGGGGCTTCTAACGGCCACCGCCTCCACTCTGGTGGCCCGATTCCAAATCTGAAGGAGGATTCGGAATCCATGGGGTGAGGCCTTCACAACCCCTGCCCCCCAATCATCGATCCGAAAAAGATTAGGGCATCTAAAAATTGGGATGAAGAACGCCCAATAACGGGATGTAGAATGAGGCTCGGACGATGGCCGTGTTCATTCGGCCATCATCCAAATTCCAAAATTGTCATATTTTAAATGATAAATTTGATGAAAATTTTATGAAATCAACGAAGGTGTGAAATTTAACAAGAATGCACCTCGATCCGCCCGTTTTCCGCTAGTGACACATCCACGACGCCCCCACTTCGATCCGCCAAATTTCCGGTGGAGATCTCTCCTCGATCCAACAAATAACAGTGATGAACGCTGAAGAACAAGAGAGTGAGAGAGTGAGATCGAAAGGAGGTATAAGGGACAACCCTAACTCCAACTCCTATTCATCTATTTATAGAAGAATCCGCTTAGCCCGTAATCTGAAACTGGCACACTCTCTCATTTTATATCACGCTTAGGAAAAACGCCCCATTTCAAACTCAACGAAAGTCTCGGACTTCTATTCTAAGGATTCATTCTAATGTTATTAAAAAATAAAGCCAGTGATAAAAATAATTATATCATTTAAAAAAACGATTTTCCCCTGGGTGACATCTCTCTTAGAAGCCCACGCCCGCAACCTTTACACCCCTCCTAGTGTAAACGACATGCTCTAGACACAACGGTGCCTTCATATTTCTTATCCTAGCTACCTTTTAGAAGAAAACACACCTCTTCCACACGCATAGCATTAAAATACATAACATTTATATAAAATTTATTCCAGGCACACCGGGCCTCGGAATTTCATGACATCTTCACACATAGCCCTAGAATCATATATAGAAATATTCTAAAGTATTACAGGGAAATAACTGGGTCTTTACATCTTTCCCTCCTTCAAACTTTTCTTCCCTGAAAATAAAAACGTGGAAAAACTACTTGGGATACATAGCTCACACCTAGATCTCCCACTCCCAAGAAAACATGAACAACACCATGATGGCACAACATGCAAACCAAAGGGGCAGTTTGTACTTATAAGGGCTACTTCTCTCGAGGACATGCAAATGAATATGCACACACCTCATCATTTGCCACATGTGGAAGACATCGTGTGTGCCCTCATACTCTAGGGAGTGTAGGGAAAGATAGTAGGCAACCGCTCAATCACTTTCACGATTCCTGAACGGCCCAAAGAACCTCGGGGGACTTCCCCAACTGAACCTCTACTTTCCACGTTGCGATCGAAATCACGGTTCCTTCCTGGAACATGGTCTTGTGATTCATTCATTCAGAATACCCATCTGGGGATACATCCAATGATATATGGTCACACAATTTCTCAATGTCGGTGAATCATAATAGAGACTCTCTTACATGCTCAAAAAGAAGATGAGTCAATACCATCAGCTGCAGAGAAGTTGTGCCCTCCTGCTCCACCATGGTCAGCCATAGAGAAGCTAACTAATATGAAGCTCATCACGCCTGACAAGTCTAGGACTTCCTGCTAAGGGAAACTGCTGCTAAAACTACCATTTTCCAGAACATAGACTTCCTCGAAGACATAGCCCTACATAAATTTCAATCAGCTCCGTCGTCTTAGGTTCAAGTCTCACTGGGTGAGGGCACACCTGAGACACTGGTGGCCTGAGTAACCCACAAAGCATTCTCCAAAAAGATAGAATCTCCACATTCTCAGTGCAATGACCCACCACCACCAGGTAGTTCTGTTTATGGGGTTTTCATCACCTCAACTTATACTTGATAATGGTATCAAGATTGACGTTGAGAACACAAGGTACCGACAAACATGGTAGGTGATAAAACTCATCCAACCTCCAGATGAGAGACATGGAAACCACGTGGCATTCCCCATGTGTATTTTACCCTCTCGGAAGGGGATTAATCCCCAAAATAGGCACTCTGCAAAACAGACTAGTGGCACCTCAAGAGAAGGGAGTTCAAGCATAAAATCCCCCCCCTGGAAAAACGAAAACCTTCTCTGACACTCCACCGCACAACCCCACCATGAATTCACTTGTCAGAGGGACTCATCCACCACACCTCAAAAATGACCTCTTTGGGTGGAACTAACTCTCCCTCATGGTTTTGATCACATCACAAAAATGCATCTTAGTGGGGGATGAACCCCTCTTTCCGATGCACTAAATGCTACGTCGGACAACACCAACACAGGGTTACAATGACGCCCTTCATCACCCTCAGTAACCCCTCAAACAAGGAGTTATGCGAAAAGAGTACCTCATTAAGTGTCTAACATATTATACTGAGAAAAGTAAAAAATTTCATTGAGCGTACCTTATATCATCTCATGCGTTGCAAGATTGTAGACATACAAAGCACACAATGGCCCGCATCACAGTCCATCATCTCCCTGATCCTATCATGGGCCGCATAGTGTTGGTGGAAGGACCTAGAAACATCGTCTTCCAACCACAATTCTTCCTAATTTTCTTCCAACACTACCTCCCTGGGGACCACCCTCCCTCACCTAGGAGTTCTCTGATCATGACACTGCCTCTGTCGTGGTGGTTCATCTACTAACTATCTGGAAAACTCAGCACATTTGGTCGAGTAGTCCCACGCCACGTGACCTCACCCATAAAAAACATACAACTAGTCCTTTTGGGGCTGTCTTGGTGGTCTATGATGTCCCTAATAATGTTCTTGAGTCCCATCAGTGGGAGACTTTTGGCATCGAGGCCCTTATAATCGACGTCCCTCTGCCAAAAATTTCATTGTCACAAGTTCCTGCTCTAGCAATCTGATATGGGTGAGGATTCACAAGGGCACTAGGTTGGAATGAATCACCTCTATAGAGACCTCACTCAAACTTATGTGCTTGGAAGTTGTTTTCATGGAACACATCCAAACAGTACCATGTAAGGTCTGTGAACCCAGTCATGTACTCAGCCACCACCATCACTCCCCACTGAAGCTCCATCAGCTACCAAAACCATAAACAGCGTAAGTTGGAGAAGTAGTACTCCTTACGATACAGCTGCTAGAATTCATCCCATGAGAGTATCGACTCATCGTGCATCTGAGTAACCCAGGCTCTACAAATTCCAAACTTCTTGGTGGAAAAAGACTAGTTGTCAAAGCCACCATTTAACCTATCAGTTTCCGAACAAGCTTGAAGAGGATGACCACCGACTCTAGCCAACCCTTCATTGTCTGAGGGTATGAATCACCTTGGAACCTCAGCAGTATCTGATGTTGGAACTGATGTAGTGTGCTCAGCCCGCACACATTATCGGCCCTCTCTGTCAGTACTATCTGTTCTTCCAAAGGTGGAGGTGATACTACCTATCCTCCTGGAGAAAGGGTAATCGTATGATGGATCTTGAACTAAGGCCTCGTCGCTCACAATGTCGTCATCACGAACTAGATCTAGTATCCAAGATAGCTATCATTCTGGAGCCATCCAGAATCTGATCAAGGATTTCCATGGTCAAATGAGCATATATATATCAACAAAGATGGAGAGGTGACTCAAGAAGGAGAGTCAAAGACTCAATCCTATATGATGTATGAACAAAATTCCCTGTAACACATGTCTCAGTGTGCCGAGTCTACAAGTGGGTTATTAGGGTCCTGGTGAATTGATACGTCAGCCGCCGCACCACCACTAGACTCCCTGGCCTGTGAGCCTCTCTCGAGACACGTTGACACTATTTACCCAAAACTCAACCAATTCCTTTTTATGGATTTCCAAACAACACCTCAAGAAACGATCCACCAGTGATACCACTTTGTCATGACCCAACCAATACCGGGGCTTGAGCCGCAACTACCCCAGGCCCGCCTACTTAGGCTAGGGGTTGACGACAATCACTGAAGGATCAAAAAACTAGGGCAGGCCTATGCATAAGAAATTGTATGCGCACACGCAGATAAAGTAGTGCAGATGTGCAGAGTAAAAAAGGAATCCAAAGTACAAACAACTATAACCCAACCAAATGCGTGCATTGATTTCTAAATAGAACAAGTATAGTGCTGAAAAGTATTGACAAGTGAACTGAATAGAAAACGAGCAAACACGCGCCCAACTTGAAAGGTTACACAACCCAATAACAGGTAAATGGAAGTAAACAGCTGGTGATTCTCACACCCAGAAAGTCTTTCTACAGCCACTGAACGCAACCCAAGCTATTGTGTCCTCTACGCTCCTCTGTAGTCTCAACCAACCTGTCCATCGTCTGCAAGGGCACACCAAGTGTGGGTAAAGCCCAAGTAGAGGTGACTATCAGTAGGATGCCATGAAAGATCGAGGAAGAAACAAAGGGGGTACTAAAAAGGTGATTAGTAGATAGAACAAGAATAGTGTAAGAGTACAAAAAAGAGAGAGTGCAGCTCAACCTGACAAGAGAAAGGAAGCAGGCTCGTCAGACCAAGAGGAGCTAGACACATAAAGCACATGGTATAAACCACACATCTTCACCCCACCTAGATGGAGAGTAACTAATCCCAATGAGTGGGAACAAAATTAGGTAGTATATATATGTGCTCAGTGGGAATCTCGAACGAGTGTGTAAGGGGATCTAGATCTCTAAGATCTGCCCAGAATAAGTCGCCAATAGTTCATAGGATATCCATCACTGATGCCCAACAATCTCTCATGCCAAAGATGCCACATCGCTGAACTGTACAACCAAGGGTCCCGCTCCGGTAATCACAAAGAAAAGTCAGCGACTAGCCTCATACAAAGGCATGAGTCTGAAAGAATTCATCGGGTAACCCACTTCTCAGCCCCGCTGGAGGGTAAACCACAGGAGTTCATCCTATAACCCATTGCCCAGCCACGCTGTAGGGAAACCAAAAGGGATTGTTAGGTAACCTACTATCCAGTCCTGTTGGAGGGTTAACCAAAGGAGATCGTCACGTAGCCCACTACCCAATACCGCTGGAGGGTAAACCACAAGAGATCATGAGGTAACCCACCGCCTAGCCCCGCTGGAGGGTAAACCACAAATGTCAATGGGTAACCCACTGCCCAGCCCTACTGGAGTGTAAACCCTAGGGTCAATGGGTAACCCACTTTCCAGCCCCACTAAAGGGTAAACCCTAAGGTCAACAGGAAACCCAATACCCAGCCCCACTGAAGGGAAAACCCAGAACTGGTCCAATAACTCCACACTGCATGTGCCATCACTGGGTGTCACTAACAATTCTGCCATTTTTAGGTTCGGAGTGCGTCAAAGGAACCTCCGACCAACACCGTTTCATGTTTCTACATTTAATGATATCTCAAAAGAGGCTCTGCTCTCCCAAATCGGTTACATCGTCGTAATCCTCATGGAATAACACGTGAGATAGACTACTTACTTGCTGGATCTAGGCTCTTGGTGGAAAATTTATTCAACACTGCTTTATAACCATTCATAATCTCGTGGGACCCTTACCTCAGTCCTCAAAGGGGTCGGGTGAACTCCGCCTTCACAATTCTCTCTGAAAAACATGGATAAATGACTATTCATATGCCCCAAACGGACACTTGAAGAAAAAGGTGCAGTACGCTCCACACATCTTAAGAGATAGTCTGTGGGGCCCATGCCTCAACTTCGGCTTCACCACCTGATACCACCTTGGTCAACTTCACCTCGATGTCGGGGTCACAACGCTGTTGATGGAGCCCAAAATGGACTTTGGATACGAAATTTGCAACTACCGGCATTATATGCAAGCGGGGCCCTGTGTGGCCCACACCTCGACCTCGAAACACGTCACAAAGATCGTACCATTTCATTGCTTGTAGATAACCGTACGGTGTAGGCTATTCATTTTCCCTGAACAGACTTATGTATCATAAGTCGTAAAAACACAGCATATGTCTGAAATCCACCTCTTTGGGACCAAACCTCGAGCCCGAATTTAGGCGATTATATCTCTCCATTGTAATTATCTCGAAAAAAACACTCAGGAATGAGTACTCAATCTCCCCAAACAAGTGTCAGGTGAAAAATTGGTGTTTCACCGTAAAACGTGAGAACTAGGCCCTATGGGTCCCATAGCTTGTCTCCAATCCGAATGCTTTGGAAAGTATCTCAAAAAGTCTGCATGAGGACTAGGGTCATGATTCCGCTGATGGCACGTCAATCGGACAACCCAAGTAGGAGTTAGGTCTGATGCAAGAATAATTAATTAATTGATTAATTGATTAATTAATCAAATTAAGCGTTTCACGCCTCCAAGCAATGAATCCAAACCGGAAGGGTTTCAAACCAAATTTGAATGGACTGTCTCAACGCAGGGCCATAGCACCTCTGACAGCGCATCAAACAGACATCCAACTCACGAGTAAGTACGTTTTAAAAATTATAAATAATTTACAATTTTAAAATTAAAGAGTTTCGGGTCACCCGTATTCGGGTGCAGAATCCAAAATCCCCAAAACCCACTTCAAGTAGTCTGCCTCACTGACATGAACCTGTAGCCGTAGACGGTGCATCAAACGGATGTTCCGTTTAGAAGATACGACCCCTTGATCCCAAGGGGCCCAACCGGGCCGGTTCACCCCGGCCGGCCTAGTCCGAACTGCCAGCTCGCACCCCAACCACGTGTCCGGCCCGACTCGCCATGGTCTAGTAGTCGCGGCCCGATCCACCACCACTGGGCCACATTGACTAGTTCATTTGAACAGACCGGACCTCCTGGTTGGTCTTTCCCTTCGCACGACGTGTTATGGAGGACCTGCAACAGACATGTCCTTTTCCCCCGAGGTCGTCGCCTCCACCGACCAACCAACCTATCTGGTCCCTTCTTTCTGTGTCAAACAAAGGATACCCACCTTCGGTGGGTCTTTGTATCCTCCACACACTTGAGGCAGTCAGCACCTCGGGTTCCCCTTCATCCGCGTTGGATCCCGGCCGGCACATCCTACAGCGCCCCGCCGTGCATCACTGTGGCCCGTGCCTCCAGACGCAGCCTTTCTACCATCACCTCCCGTAGCCCCACACCCCCTACTCACCGCCGACGCCGTAGTAACCATGCACCGTCCCACCGAATGCGGCGGCCATCCGGGCCTACTCAGCTCCTCTGCTGACCGCCGCTGCCCTACTTGGCTCCTCCGACAAATGTCACCGCCTTGATCATCTCCTCTGTTGAACGCCGCCGCACCGCACTGGCCACACCCGACGTTTCCCCCTCGTCTGACCCCTAGACAACACTATTGCCGGAGTCGAAGCATCTGCCGGCCACCACCGCCACACCGGTAGCCCGATTCCAAATCCGAAGAAGGATTTGGAATCTAGGGGGTGAGGCCTTTGCAATACCTTCCCCTGATCGTCGATCCGACAATGATTGGCACATTTGAAAATTGGGATGAAGAATTCCCATGAATGATATGCAGAACAGGGCTCGGAATATGTCCGTGTTCGTTCTTCCATTGTCCCAATTCCCAAATTATCACATTTAAAATGACATTTTGATGAAAATTTTAATAAATCCACAAAGGTGCGAAATTTAACAATATTTCTACCTGGATCCACCCGTTTTCTGCTAGCGACACATCCACAATGCCCCCGCTTCGATCCACCAATGTTCCGAGGGAGATCGCTCCTCGATCCGACGAAGAACACCGATGAACTCCAAAGAGGAGCAGAGAGAGAGTCTGTGTGTGTGGAGAGAGAACATAGAACACTAACTCCAACTCATATTCTTCTATTTATAGAGGAATCCACTTATCATGGAATCTGAAACTGGTGTGCCCTCTCATTTTATATTGTGCCTAGGAAAAACTCCCCATTTCAAAATCAACAGATGTCTCAGATATCAATTCCGAGGCATCATTATAATGTTATTTAAAAAGAATTCCAGTGATAAAAATCACTAAGTCATTTTTAAAATGGTGATTTTTCCCCGGGGTGACATCTCTCACAGAAGGCCCACGCCCACAACATTTACACACCTCCTAGGGTAAAGGACATGCTCTAGATGAAACCTTGACCTCGGATTTCCGATCCAAGCTACCGTTTTTGAGAAAACACAACCCATCCACGTGCATAGAATAAAAACACTTAACATTTTTATAAAATTTATTTCGGGCACACCGGGCCTCGGAATTGCATGCTGTCTTCGCACCATGCTCTTGAATCATATGTAGAAAAATTCCAAATCCTTACAGTGCAAAACCCGGGTCACTATAACACCATTATTTTATAGATTAAGTAATTTATTGGGACAGTCTACTTCTCATTATAAGATCTCCGACCATAAATATATTATGAAAAAAATGATTTTGTGGATCTTATGGAATGTATTAAAAAAGTGAGTTTGGAAGAATGATATACAAATTTATTTGAATAAAAGAAACATAATATGAAGTTATATCATCCTAATGAGTTTCGAAAAATTTTATAAATAATGTTACAACATCAACGAAGTTGAATAATGTTCTATTGACAGTCATAGAAACAGAAAAGAAATAAACTATTCTGATTCCATGTGATGAAAATAGTTGTATGGAATCTCAATATGCACATTCCTTTTCACAAGATATGGGAATGTTAATTTTAGTGGCATGTTTATTTTAGAAGGGGGAATTGGCATTTTCTAAAACCTACCCCATTAAGAATTCTAATAATGTGATTGTGGAAAATGTGGAATATATATATGTTTTAAAGTATTTCAATTGTAATACTGGGGTTATTGAATCAATGACACTCTATTTTAACGTATCAAAAGGAATTTATTATTGATTAATTATAATGTATGAATAGAACAAAGCCAATATGAAATATTCCTATATATTAGGAATTCTTAATAATGCAAAAAAAAAGAATTCCCCACTGGGGAAAGTAGTTGGGTCCTACAGTGGCAGATTCGTGGTAGGAGGTTGCGAAGGCCATATATGGGTTTGAATAATTGTGGGGATTCATGATAGATATGGGTTTTTGGAATAAGAGGGTTCAAAGAGGAGAAAAGATTCATGAATTAGTGGGTTCACCGTGGAGGAGGCATTCGCTGTGGTATGGGATGGATTTGCGGTTGTGTAGGAGGGTTCGATGGTAGATGAGGGGTCATCAGTGAAATAGGAGAGTTCATAGAAGAGGAGGGGTCAGTGGAATAGGGGTCAGATTCCATGAGTTATTGTGGTGTGTTAGATAATAAGTCGACTATTATATTTCATTTATAAACTCGGGTGAATCAATTATCAGTACTACTTAAAATGCGTTGAAAATTGTGTGCTTTATCAGTGCCAAAAAAAAGCGTTGATAAAGGTGTCTTTAATAGTTCTAAAATTTTATCATTGATAAATATCGTTTATCAGCTTTTTTACCACTGATAAAGGTCTATCTTAACTGGCAATAAAAAATTCTCATAAATTCACGTGGGAGTGAATTTCTGCAAGTAGATGATGATGCAGATTGGTGGGGATGAAGGCATGATACATGCCTGATGACGTAGGTAGTATGATGTAGGAATGATGGTGCAATGTGCCTTCTGGATAGTTCAGGGTCTTTGGTCCATCTAATCAGCTTCATGCCCACTAGGTTTTGGGCCATATACTTAATAAATAATCCTTGATAGGTGGGTTATCCCTTGGTGGGGGGGCTATGGCCTGCATTTTCGGCATGTATGTGTGGTGTCTGTGAGTGTCTAATGTAATTCTACACTAAAGAACCTAATTTATATATATATATATATATATTTTACTTATTTAAATAACTATTAATTTATTATAAATATCTGTATTTTATATATACTCTTATAAATATATATTATAGATATAGTTTTTATATATTGTTTTATGATTATAAATAAAATATGTATATTTTAAATAATTTTATAATAATTTAAATAATTATAAAATTATAATAAATATAGATATTATATTTATAATCATAGAAAAATATATAATAAATATATTAATTATAATTATTTATATGATTATAATTATAATAATTACATTTCATATAATTTTATGATTATTTAATTATATATATATATATTTATAATTACAACTATAAATAAATATTTATATATTTATTTAACAAAAAGTTATAGGAGTTGGGTGAACCTTCTCATACCAAAATATATTGAGAAATAAGGAACAGACATAAAAGAGAATGGACATGGTCAAACAAAGGACAAGCCATCATCCTAAAAGAAAAGTACAAATAACCATCTCCATCATCAGGGATTTCATTAGCTAATTCCCTTTCTAAAGGTGAATTCTTCTTATTTACAAATATGAATTACTTTTCCTTTGAGTTTAACCTGCTCTAATGTGATCTATTTGCAATATTACTTGGAAGACCGACCACTCTTATCTCTACCACACCCTCAAACATGAGCTTTTGGATGACGACCACATTTCAAAGTCTTATGCTATTTCCAAGCCCTCTATGGTTAATCCCTCTCACAATTGATAGTCTCCATGATAGACTTCCCCATGTTAAGGGGATTCCCCATGTGAAACATCATAATTGGGGAGACATAAACCTCCATCTTGTTATTTCCTTTTCGATATAAGGAAATCTCATGCCTCAGTACTTCATCCACTTTATTCTGCACATCCCTCAGTTTTTTTTACCAAAGTCAGCAAGATCCAGCAATGGAACATCAGGTAGCATAGGATTTGATTTATATACAATAAGGAAATCATTGAAGGAAACATTTCCACCTTTGATTCATTTACTTCATTCATCACTTCTTTTATCAGTAATAGAATATCCAATCACCATTTCTAAACAGAATGTGTCATTTTTCTTGTCTGACACAAGTTTTTAATTCCCATTAACGTCATAACACATAGTTATTCCCCTCTCATATATGCTACAACTATGCACAATGTATTTCGTCAAAAAATCTTAACAGAAGATTGAGATGTATTGTATGTTTGAATTGAATATGTCAAACATTAATACTTTTAGAGACTTAATTCCCTTCAACCTTATAGAACATACTGAATGATGGGATGAATTCATATTCAAAATGAACATCAATATTTTCACTATTTTCCACTAGAGTTATTGAATCGGGGAAATTATTTAACATGTCAATGTCAATAAGGACTCTATAAAAGTAACCAAATTTCCCTTCAATAGTGTTTTCATCCATCTTTATGGGTTCACCAATGCATGAAACAAGATCATTAAGAATTAGAGGATTACAAAGAACCTAACTGAGACCCTAAATTCTAGTCTATATCTATGAAGTTTTTGGTTTTTTATGAGGGTTAAAACTATAATCCAGGTATAAACGCAAAGGATCCCTGTATTAAGTGCATAAAAAATAAATCTCCAAGCACAATCCCTATTAGTCACATTACTGAAAACCAAATAAAAATACCCTCTTCTGGTATGAACAATCCACCATTGGTAAATGCCCCAAATCTGGCAGATCCATTCTTTAACTGCCCCAGTATTAAACGGTTTATTACTATTAAGAAGAATTAGATGCCCAATAAGGGAAAACATACACACATCTAGCATCCCTATAAGAGCATGGAGACTTGAAATGACTTTGAAGGCCCCATTTCAAGATCTAAAAAAATTGAGACTCCACAGACAAATGAATACCATCATTAGTAGTGATTTCTAAATGCAATAAGGCCATAACAAAAAAACATGCCTTGTAAAGGGGCTTAAACACACGATGCACATGATTTAGACCTCCCAAGTGTGCAACCCCCGATACTGCTTCGTTCCACATTTCTCCAACAGAAACATTGTCAGGAATTAGACTATGCCTAGTTGAACTCGTCAATAACTCACACCCCACCACCACACCATTAGAAATTAGATTATCCAAATCCATGACATTCTATAAGGCCGTAGAAGATGGATGCAACTGTAAAACCCTAGCAGAATCGCCAGGTTCTATACCAATATTTTCCCCATACATCAATCTATTAACAAAAATAATTTTAAAAATATAACAAATATATATCTTTTTTATATAATATTATTAATGTATATAATTAATAAATTTATTATAATTTTATATTTATTTAAATATATATATGTTTTTATTTATAATTATAGTCATAAATATTTTTATTTATTCATTATCATTGGTATACATTTATAAATATATTTATATAATTATATATAACAGTATAAGAATAAAAAATATATTTTTTTTATAAATTTCTAAATATTTAAACAAATATATATATATTTATTATTATAAAAATAAATAAATATATATTTTTATATAATTAAAAACTCTTATAAAAATATCATTTCTTATATTTATAATTATAAAAAAATATATTTTTTAGTTTTTTTAATTGTTATAAAACAATAAAGTATTTATTTTTAGTTTTATAAATATATATAATATATATTTGTTATAATTTTATAATTATATAAATATACATAAATTTAATAAAAATTATAATTACAACTATTTTCCTTTACTTATAAATATTTTTATATAAATATATATAATTAACATATTTATTATAATTTTTTAATTATTTAAATATATCAATATTTATTAAGAATTAAATTTGTAAATATATTTATATAATTATATACATTTACATCTTTGTAACTATAATAAAATTATTTATTATAAATTTATAAATTTTTAAATATATATATTATTTATAATTATAAATGTGTGTCAATATATTTATAAACATTTGTATTAAATTATAAATATGTTTATATATATATATATATATATTATTTATAAAACTATAATAGATGGACTTTTTGTAATTTTATATTTATTTAAATATATATATAGTTATAATTATAATTAAAAACAAATATATTTAAAAATTATTTATATATAATTATAATTATATCATTATAAATATTATAAATAT
Organism: Viscum album; assembly: GCA_963277665.1. Classification (NCBI taxonomy): domain Eukaryota; kingdom Viridiplantae; phylum Streptophyta; class Magnoliopsida; order Santalales; family Viscaceae; genus Viscum; species Viscum album. The sequence goes on along the minus strand of OY728135.1, from coordinate 1,991,022,821 downwards.
ATATATTATTTAAATATATTTAGTGTAATTTTCTATTTATTATTAAGAACATAATAAATTCATGTTTATACATAATAAAGTATAGATAATAATAAAAAGAGTCATCACATGTAAACAACAGGAATAATAAGAATGGCGTAACTTATAAATGAACAATCATGTTGATTACATAACATATATGCACATCAATTATAGACACACATCAATATATTTATTAACAAAATTCATTATAATCATATATATATTTATTTATATTTCAAATTAAAAATATATATGTATATATTGAAAAAATATTTAAATATAATAATTAATATATCAAGTCTAAATTATAGATTTATTATTTAATGATATTTATTATAATCTTATAATAAATTAATTTAATATTTAGTTAACTATATTCATAAAAATAATTTTTTAAAAACATTATATATATATATGAGTTATTAAAATATATATATTGATAATAAATTTCTTCTTTTTATATAATCTATAAAAATATACATTATTTTATGAAATAAATATAATAATTTTATATAAATTAAAAATATTATCTATTGAAAACCTTTATCTACGCAATTAATAGTGTTGATAAATCTACCCTTTATAAGTGATAAAAATGATAAAAAAGGGTACTCCTTTATCAGCACTCTTTTTTGCCCTGATATATGGTAGATTTATCAGCGCTTTTAGCTAGTGCTGATAAAGGAACCCCTTTTATCCGTGCATTCTATTTAGAGCTGATAAAATCTGGCACAACCCTTTCCCAAATCTGTGGTAGTGTTTCATATGTCTCGAGATTTCCAAATATGATTTATATTGTCCAACCCCATCTATTGTGACCCTATGCAATACAGCAAATAGTCTTCACATCTAGTGGTCACACAGTTTCTAATGACGCAGCTCAGACCACCATCACGCCACCGACCATCATCCTACTCACTTTGGAATCCTTCACATAAATCCCCTTTCACGTAAATTCAGGTTAGCCCCACACGGGCAGGGGTGAGTTGGTCCCTACCCATCCCAAACACACATTTTGGGTTCAGTTGAGGTTGTGTATCCCTATCAAGGTTTTTTGTGCTACAATATGCCCAAGTAATAATGTATATATATATATATACACGTATATATACATATTTCGACGTACATAAGTATATATATATATATATTTAATAATTATGTTATAATTTTTTAAATGATAATTAATTTGAAATGCTAAATTTAAGTTTAAATTAAAATTAAATTAGTTGTTTTAATTCATTTATTTCCCTAACTTAAATTTATTGTAATGTTAGTTTTATTATGAATTTAATATTTTGTATCGATTGATCTCGAGTAGTGACCAGTTAATCTATGTCTATAATTAATTTATATAATTATTTATTTGAAATATGTGTGATGCATGTTATTAATTAACTAACGCAACTACACATATTCTCTTTAATAGGGCTTAAAAAGGCATTTAAATGCACCGAAAATCACTATCAGTCACTCTGATAATAAAATTTGGGGTCCCCTTTATGAGTAATAAAAAAGGAACTAATAAATGTTCTCCTTTATCTGTGTTATAAAAAATCATTAGAAAAGGCCACCCTTTACCAGGGCTATTTCTTGCATTGATAAAGGCCTAGGTTGTTGTAATGTCCTGTTAATATACAACCACACATAGGAGAAACCAACAATTTCAAACCATTATATATAAATTTAATTAAAATCATGAATAAAAAAATATCCACTCATTGTATATACCAAAAATACTACTATACACATTTCAAACAATGTTTTATATAATTATATTTATAATTATACAAAAAACCATTAAAAATATAAATTTTTCAACTTTTGATGAATGTGATCCCATCTCAATAATATTTTCCCCTGGTATCATTTTTCGAACTAATCATCTCAACCCAATTAAATGATTCTGCCTATATATGAAAAAATATTTCCCTAAAAATACAATAAAAAATAAATTAAAAATTCATATGAAATAATACATTAATAATATGTCTCTTTTTCAATAAAATATACCCATATCTAGTTATACTAGTAATACAATTGATTGTATTGAGGTGGGGTTGATCCCTAAACATCACTGATGTGTTATCAATCATTTTCCTGAAATATCAAAACAATCAGAATATGTTTTCTTGGTTTTGAGTATGTCACTTTTCTTTTACTAAAATTAATGGAAATTTTTAATAATGACTCATTTGAGGGTATACCAGTCACACTATGCATCATGATGAGGTGAAACTAATTCCAACATGTCAAAAATTACTATTTTATCATTTTCTTAAAGTATAAATATAATCAAATTTCATTTTCTTTGTTTTTAGTATGCCATTTTATGTTTCTTACTAAAATCCCATTTCATATTAAGAACATGCATTTTGAGTCATACCAGTCGCATCATGCATCAGTTTGATGTGAGACTTCTTCATAAATCTCATAAGTTACTTATGAATCTGTGTCTTAAATTATCATGAAAATAAGAGTGTGTTTTCCTAGTTTTCAGTAAGTGACACGTTTTGAGCTAAAATGTCAATTTTAAACTGATTATAGATAATTTTAGTCACACTAGTCACATTGTGGATCAAATTAAGCTGCAGTTTATTTATTAACATAAAAAATTAATCATATATCAGTGTCCTAATGTATCAAAATAAATTGAATGTGTTTTCTCTATTTTCAACATGTCACTTATTCATTTTACTCAAATTAATGTTAATTTTAAATAAAAAGACACACTTTTATTCATAACGGTCACACCATGAATCGTATTAATGTGAAAGAAACTGATAAACATCAAAACTGACTCATGTATAAGTTTATTAAATTATCAAACCAATACGAATGTGTGTTATTGGCTTTCAGTATGTTACTTATTCTGTTTACAAAAATTCATAGAATTTTTAACATAAAATAGACATTATGAGTTATAAAGGCCACAATGTGTATCGTATTGAGGTGTGTTTGATTCTTACAAATCAAAAATGGCTTATAGATCATTTTTATAAAGTATTAGAACAATTCAATTTTGTTTTATTGGGTTTTAGTATATCAAGTGTGTCTTTTTTTTACTAAAATATGATTTCAATTAGGAAACAAAAAATTTGAGTCATACCAGTATCATTGTTTGTAGGTTTGACATGAGACTTCATCATACATGTTAAAAAGGACTTATGAATTGTTGTCCAAAATTATCAATACTATCGGAGTGTGATATTATGGCATTCAGTGAGTGATTTTTTTTAAACTAAAATGTTAATTTTAAATAGATAATGGATACTTTTAGTCATACCGGTCACACCAAGCATTGAATTGTGGTGTTGTTGATTCCTAAACATATTAAATGATCCATTGATCATTTTCCTAATGTATTTAAACAATATGAATTTTATTTCATAGTTTTCAGTATGTCACTTGTTTTTTTAAATAAATTTATGTCAATTTTAAATAAAAAGTCGCAATTTGAGTCATACTTATCACATCATTCATATAACTGAGGTGTGGTTTAATCCAACTCATGGGAGATGACTCATATATCACATTTCTAAATTATTAATACAATCAAAATTCATTTATTAGTATTCAGTATATCACATGTACTATTAACTAAAATTAATGTCCAGATTAAATAAAAATTGACACTTTGAGTAATACCGCTCACACCATGCATCATATTGAGGTGATCGTGATCCCTATAAATAAAAAATTTACTTATAAGTCGTTTTTATAAAAGTATAAAAATAATTCAAATGTGTTTTGTCATTTTTAAATATCTCTATTGTGGTTTTTTACTAAAATTCCATTTGAAACATGAAACATGCATTTTGAGTCATACATGTCACATTTTGGTCATTTTAAGTTTATACTACTTCATAAAATTCAAAAATGGAATTAGAATTTATATAATAAATTACTAAGAGATTTTGAGTGTGTTTTCTTGGATTTCATTGAGTGAAACATTTTAAACAAAAATGTCAATTTTAATGTAATAACAAAAACTTTTTTCATATTGGTGAAACTGTGCATCTGATTGAGGTGGGGTTAAATCATACATGACAAAAATGACTCATAGATATTTTTAGTAAAGTAATAAATCAACCCAAATGCATTTTCTATGTTTTTTCTATGTCACTTGTTGTATTCTTCTTAAATTAATGTCAGTTTTAAATAAAGAAGACAATATTAGTCATACTAACCATAGTGTGCAACGTATTGAGGTGAGGTTAAATTATACAAATAAAAAATGAATCATGGGTCTTTTATTTAATTTATTAAAACAATACGAAAGTGTTTTCCTTGTCTTCTTCATGTCACATGTTATTTTTTCAAAAATTAATGTCAATTTTATATAAAATGATCACATTGAGTTATACCTATCACATCATGCCTCATATTGAGCTGTGTTTGATTCCTATATTCTAGAAATGACCTATAGAATATTTACCAAAAGTATTAAAACAATACAAATGAGTTTTCTACGTTTTAATTATGTGATATGTATTTTTTTTTACTAAAATGACATTTCAAACCAGATAAATTCATTTTGAGTCACATCGGCCCCATCATGCTGTGGTTTTATGTAAGACTACTTCATACACATCACAAATGACATATTAATTGATGTCCTAAATTATAAAGACAACTGCAGTGAATTTTATTAGTTTTTAGTGAGTGGTAGTTTTCTGACTAAAATGAAAATTTTAAACATATAATAGATAATTTTAGTCAATCTAATCACACTATGCATTGGATTGAGGTGTGGTTGATTCCTACACATAAAAAATGAGTCATGGAGAATTTTCTTAATGTATAAGCACAATATGAATGTGTTTTCATTGTTTTTACTATGGCACTTGTTCTTTTTTACTTAAGTTAATATCAAGTTTAAATAAAAAGATACACTTTGAGTCATACTGTTCACATCGTGTATCAGTTTCAAATGAGACAAATTTAGATATGTCACAAATGATTGAAGAGTGACTGATTCTTAAAAGTCCAAAATTATCAAAACAGTCCCTACTATTAATGCTACCCCTTTTATATTTTCCATCTTTGTTGAACTGGAAACACTACAGTTTCAACATTTATCATGTACCTTCATATTCCCACCAATACCATTAATAGAAAGTGATAAATGTAGATACTTCAAGGGTGAAAAGTTTTTGAGGGAGAAGAAGTATGTTTAAGATATTACCTGCATGATTAAACAAGCATTCCAATCAGATTATCTTAATGTAATGGGGAATAGATAATATTGTATGGAAAACATAGTATATTAAAAAAAATTACCTTCTCATCAAATTCTGAGTTGCAGCCTCAATGATCTATCTCTCAAGAGCATGAGGATCTTTGAATAAACCACCCCAACATGAGAAAAAAATCCACCTATATAAGAAAATAATTATTTTTTGAGTAACACTAAAAATAATTAAATTAAACATAAATATGAATCAATTCACTACATCAATGGAAGTGACATTTCGATGTTATTTGTATACACTCTTCCCTCTGGTATACTACCCATTCATTTCAAATCTAATTTATATCATATTGTTAATATGTGTCTTCTTTATCATTATAGAAGTAATGTATCAATATAAATACAAAAAGGATTAATAAATATTTTTAATTAATAAGAAATTATCTTTGAAAATACCTCTTTAAGGATTATATTTTATTCATGTAATATTATCTCTCTCATATATTTATAGAAAAAATTATCACAATAATTTCCATTTGTTTATTTCAAACACTACATAAAAATTCAGAAAAATATGTAACTTTTTTTGATATATATGGACAGTTAAATATTATTATATATAACATAACACTTGTCCGTTCATGTATCTTTTTTGGTTACTCAGTATTTTCATGTAGTTTTATTCATCTTTTTCACAATATTGATACACCACACTATTATAACATAATCATCATTAAAAGATAATAAAAATTATATAACATGATTTTTAGTTCTAAAAATTTCTATATAGATTATTAAAAATGGATAAAGGCCATCATGTGTAGTTGGCCTGATGGGTATCCATGCATTGAATCATGGAAATAAATATTTAGAGTATCCAAATTGACCACAATGAGCATCAAATTCTACCAAAATATAATAAAATAATAATAATTAATGAATGAAATGAAAACATATTTGATATTATTAAACTTTAGTGTTTTACCCATGCAACATTGTTATTATGAAAGGTCAATCATATATAACATTTTTTAATATATTTGACAGGTTTTTCCACTATTTCATCTTTTTTATTCTATTTTTGGTTATTCAGCATTTTTTTCATGGGGAAATCCATTCAATTTTGTTGATATATATTCCTACAAAAAATATGAACTGTATTTAGTCACAATTAACAGAGTATATAATCTTTCAGAATATAAAATCATAAAAACATACCGCATGTATACATTTACAATTGAGGTGCCCATCCAACTAGGTCTTGGATTTCACTTACATTCTCAACATCAATGAAGTCTTGAACATCCTCTCCATACATATTTTCTTCAAAATCATCTATATGACGACAAGCATTTTCAAACATGGTATCCACATAAACCATTATTGATATTAAATACTTATATAGAATATGTGGGGTGAAGGTACTTTAGGTATATATTTTGATAAATTGGTTGATCCATTAGATCCTTTTGAGTGGATCTTTTGTTTCACCCCATCCCTTTGTCCCTCTGTAAAAAAATTCATCAATCAGAAATTATTAATTAATTATTAAAGGTTTAACTTAAAAAATAAGTATAAAATGAAAAAACCTTCTTGAAATGTATTTTTATAAGATGTGATGACCATGTGTTTAATGTTCTATGAGCTCCTTCAACCATATGAATATCATCATCATCAATTTAAAAGTGTAACTCCTCAAAATTATAAAGTAAAAACCTTACATTTGATAGCGTGTATGACACGTGACACCAAGAACATAAGGAAATTAAATATCTATATACTTTATAATATATTTACAATTTAAAATATACACTATATATTTAAATCCATGTATCATTGAGTTATCATTATTATGTGCAATAGCAACCTCCTTCGATGGCTTGCATAACACGTAACACTAAGTTTTACCAAGCAACAATATATTATTATAATATTATAATTTATTATAAGAACGTATAAAATAAATTTTATTAATAGTTTTAACTAAATTATTAAAATTTATGGTTTATATAAATATGAAATGAATACATTAGTTAGCTGTTAATGAGAAAAAAAATAAGAACAAATTGTATATAAAAAAGAAATATTATTATTTTCATGCTTCAAAAGGGGTTCTTTATTAATAGACATAATTCGTTACTATAATTTAATTGATTTAATCAAATACATGCGTTATATATTCAATAAATTTATTTTAATTCCCTTTATTAGGATTGATATGCATAAGATAAATAAAAACCATATTTCGTATATAAAAACCTTTATTTTATAAAGGCAATTTTACCGCCTTTTAATGGAGAACCCATTTTTAATCTATATTTTTGAACTTTAAATTATTTAATATGTCAAAATAAATTAAATATTTAAAATATAAACATAATAATTAGGTTATCTTAAATTTTATATGTTTTTATAAAGAAAAAAAATTGTATTTAATTTTATTGTAAAAATTTTGGAATTTTAGTTCAAACTACTTTTACATCTAAATTATTTACATAGAAAAATTATAATTTTAATTTTTTTAAATAATAATTATATCTTATTATTATAAATTAATCTAGTTTAGGTCATTGGAATAAATTTTACTTTGAAATTTACTACAAAAACTTTTCAATCATTTGGATTTTTTTACATAAAAAACTTACATTGTCGTCTCGCCTGAGGGATGATTTTTAAGATAATTTCTAAAAATTTTGTAATCAAAAAATAGAAACAAGGATTAAATATTTTTAATAAGAATAATATATAATTTCTATTATGTCAAAATTATTCTTTTACACAAAATATTAGTGAAACTAATTAAAATTAATTACAATGATTAAGGTTGAATTAAGCATAATAGAAAACTAAACCTTAACCGTAAGGCCCAAAATAAACTATAAACATGTAAAAAATCTTCTGTGTAGAAATATTTTGACTCTAATAACTTTTATATAATTTGCTCCAATATTGGATTAAAATTCTACCTGAAAAACATGGGAATAATTCTTCTTTCAAAATTTTACAAGAGTATCACTCCTCCTTTACTAAAAAGGGTCACCACACCTCCCTACTACACCCACCTAAAAAACCACATATTTTTGGAAATTATATCCCCAAATATATTCCAAAAAATCATTTCCTCTACCATTAGTCCTCCCATTGGGAATAAATGCTTCCAATTAAGCCATGTGGTATAAACCAAATGGAGTTACCTGATTCTTAAGGTAATACTTTTCAATGATCAATTTTCATTTAATTACTTCTTTAACACCTCAAATAATATTCCCCAATGTTTATATAGTAACACCAGAATCTTATATATAATAGTATGTTTTAATTCAATGTCTTTCAAAAAAACATACATTCACTTCCATTTATGGGGTAATGAACATATTGTTTCTATGTAGAGAGAACTATCGCATCAAGAAATGATGATTGTTCATTTTTACTTTACCAACTTTCATTGTTATATATTATGATATAATGTCTATATATATATTTTATGTATGATATTTATCATTTATTCGATATTTTTAAATTATTTTACTACACATACCCTAATACATTCCATTTTTTGTAAATACGATTACTTCTTTTGTGGAAGTGTTGATTGCATCTCCCAAAAAGTGATGTGATTCATTCACACAAACATGGAATGAATAAAGGTTGTTTCTTATTATTAAAATGTTACCTAAAAATATATATATTATATTCATGAAATAATTACATTTATGGAAATATAATATGTTATATTTTTTTATTACTCATTCACAAATTTAAAATGTGGTAACGCTATTCGAAGAGGTGTGGACTACCACCTCCAGGACATGATGTGATTCCATTTTCCTCACAATAATTCTATATATAAGAATATTTGTTAAAATAATATTTTATATATGATATAATTATCATTATATGAGGATATTTTCCTAATTACCTTCCTTTTATAATGATCATTAAAAATTTTCAACATTACTCAGGTGTACGTACGACCTACCATCTCCATGATATTAATATTGATTTATTTTTCAGAAACATATTTAATTATTTTTTAAGAAAGTAAAAATTATTTATAAGTATTATTATTTTTTAATTATCATTATTATAGTTATATTATAGAATTACACCATTGAGCATAGTTTTCCTAGAAAATATATTTTTTACACGTAAACATAATTTGTTCAAAATACCTGATGTAAACATAATTGTTTAAGTAGTTCTATAAAACATAGCAATAAGTAATATTACAATAATTAATAAAAATTAAAACAATTCTCAATATTTTAAATAATTAATATAAGATCATTATTTGTAAATTTAGGGATGCATGATACAAGTTATATGCAATGTAATGTAATTTTATCTCACATTTTAATTTTGTGAGATAAATTTCATGTTAACCACTTACTTCTATTGTTTGCTGTTTCTACTAAAAGTTTTTTAAATAAAATATCCTTAATTAATTTACCTTCATGGTATTTGAAACAATCATTTCATCTTATTCTTTAGTAGGCTTATGATTTAAAATGATTCAACATTTTATGAGACACTTTGGAATAAGTAAAGATAATTTTCCTTAACAATCACTTTAAGGATCATTAAATGATATTTATATTTGAGAAATTTATATGAACATTGATCAATAAATTATTTAATATTTTTATCCTCTATTAATTCATTTATTTTTCATGTATTTGTATAAATTTTCAATTCCATTTTACTCATGTTATTTTATAAAAAATTTTCCAGAAAACCTACCTCCATTTCTCTCTTTAGTCAGAGAACCTATTTTCTTCCAAAAACCATGTTCAAAAATAACGTTTCAAGATTTTTTTAAAATAATTTTCTAAAGGATATTTTATAGTTTTTTACTTTTACCTATGTTTTTAATGGAATATTAATTTCCATTTCTGAACAAGTCATTTTTGTAGTTGTTTTACCATAGAAAAGGAATTTTATTTTTACCTTCTACAACAAATAATGATTTACCCATCATCATTACATAGAATCATATTTTACAGGTTTAAAAGTATAATATTTATTTAATTTATTTTAAATTGTATTTCAATGAAATGTTTCTTTAAAAAAAATTCAAAACAAAAGTATATTTTCATCAAGAATGTTATAAAAATAACTTTTTATAATATTTCAATTTATCAATGATGAAAACCATTTGTTTAAATTCAATTAGCATATGTTATGTTGATACCATAGTTAATCTTTTTTAGGGTGGTTTTATGTTTTTTTACCAAGGATAATATTCATATTCAGTTCCTAAATTCATTTTTTACCTAAAAATATTCAACATATTATGGTCATTGAACATTGAATCACCCCCATGTATCCATTTAAATTGTCATGGATATTACTATTTCTTTATCCATATATCATATAACATTTAATGTCTACATATATAGTTATATTATTATTTGGGGAAATAATGAGAATTCTGTCTTCTTTGATCATTACATATATTTGATAGGACATATTATTTATTTTTATTATTATATATGAGGAATTATTTAGAGTGGTAATGGAGGGCAGATCTAGAAAATTATATATATACTCAATGCATCAATTGGTTCTCTTAAAACAAATAAAATGTTAAAATTAAATGTGTTTCTATCCAATGTTTTAAACCATACAGTGAAAGGTCATTAAATTAAAGGATTTGATGTTCCTTATAAATGACATCAATTAAGAAAAAATTTACTACATAGTAATTAAAGTTATTATTCATCCATGATATTTTGCATCAATATATCTATGAATTCATTTCATTTTTAGATATTTATATGGAATGAATTTCAGTTTCATATCGTGCCATGTTTATTTTTCCTTATTCGGTTATTTTAATGGGATGTGTCCAGTTATTATCATTCTATATTGTTTATGCACATCCATTCATTTTATTTACTGAATGAAATATGTATTCAGTTATTTACCTTTCCATATTGACTATTATCATTGATTCATTATTTCTTTTGCTATATTTTTTTATTACTAAACATTTGACCACACACTTAGTATATTTCATTCCCTATGAATCGGAGAAGCATACTATGAATGACATATTGGGACTTACTAGATGTATTAGAGTAATCATCAATTTATTTATTTATAATGATTGAAAAAAATATTTTAATTAGTTTATTATATGGAAATAAAATGTTCATGTATGTATAATGTTTAACAAGACCACTAAAATCTCAGTATTTTGGGCTTGATTCTTTGTAATCATTCCAATGTAATTAGTAACAGACAATTGATCTGGGCTTATGGGGTCAGGTCACTTTAGTTGGTATCAAATAAATTTTAGTAGTAACTATGGGTACTAGATTTAGGAAACCATAGGTTAGGGAACATAATCCTAAATAATAATTTTCGGATAAGTTTAGAAAAAGACCCAATAAATTGGTAATATAGAGATTATGTCATTTTATAGCAATACATATCTTTTTGGATACTAAAAGTGGATGTGGTTTGGGAATTGATGTACATAAGAGTTATAACATTGAAAATGTCCTCTGAGCCTGAATCAGAGTATCTTGGTACACAACAACTGGATTTACAAATAACCTAGTTTGACACTCCTAATGGGTATTCTTAAGATAATTCACATATTCATTACAAACCATTATTAAGGATCTGTATACATAATGACAAGGAATAACCTAGGTTAAACCTAAATCATATTGTATTGAACATAAGTTGTCATGATTTATAAATACAAGAAATGGTATTATGGTTAAAAATTATACTATTTATGGTCTAATTTTGATGATTTATTTTTGGGATTCATCAATTAAATTATAAAATTATTTTACCAGTTGTATTTGGATATAAAAATTTTAAAACGTCCAATGTATATTCTTTAGAAAAGTACTTTTAAGGAATAATTCATTTACATTAATATAGAATTAATTTTAATGTGATTTATAACATTTTGGGTTCGTATGATCAATAAAGACATCATATTAATATTAAAAAAGACTATGATACATTATAAAAAATGGTTGTATTAAAAACCATCATTAAGAGACAATTTATTGATTAAATTTCTATGATGTCTGTTATATTATTTTGAAAATTATATTAATATATTTTTTGAAAACAAAAACATGTATGTCATGAGACAATCTATCAGTTTGGATAGGCTGTGGGTCTTCAACCCATGAGTGAAGGACGAGAAGGGTTTCACACTAGCAACTAATATATGCAATGTCCTGGTTTTTTTTCATTGTTTTCTAGTTAAACAATTTGATGAAGAAATTATAATGATTATCTAAATGTATCACTTATGAGGATTTGACATTAATCTATTAAGAATATTGGTTTTGGAAGATATTTGTCAAATAATATACCTTATCACTCTTTTATGGGACTTAAAATCCTTTAAAATGGTATTTTTGTGCTTCTTGCGTCAAAATTAATTTTTAAATTAATTGTAAAATATATTAATGCACAAATAAATTTTGAAATTCCATTTATTGAAATATATCATGTATATATTAATAGGAAATAAAACAAATCCAAACATTAGGAAAAGTATCCTAAATAAACGTGTTGTCCCAATACCATATTTTTTTGTGGAACTGATGACCTTCTAAATCATCAATGATTTATGGTTTTGAGACCCTCAAAATTCAAATGATCAATTACTTTTATGTGATTTATTACCTTAATAAATCCATAAAAATATTTATTTTTTTGTCTAAGTATATATCTCTACTTTCTACTAATGTTCTCTAACTTAGATACCTCATTATATGGTTGTCCATGTGAAATTTTCACTTCCCATTCCCTGTATTCGAGAGGGTGTTTTACGAAACATTTTCATGATGTGGGATTTCATCATAGGAAATATCAAACAATATATCTCCATGTTACATTTTTTATTTTGAGGACACAATTTAATTAATGAGGGGATAATGTAACACTGAAAAATTCTTATGTAATAACCTTATATACAATAGCATGTATGACATGTGACACCAAGCACGTATGACACGTGACACCAAGCACGTATGACACATGGCCCCAAGCGTGTACGGAAATATAATATCTAGATAAATTATAATATATTTAATAATTAAATTAGATTCTATATATTTTAGTCCATGCAACTCTGAGTAAGCATTTATTACACACATGAGTGGCCTTGTTTGATGGAATGCATCAAATGAAACACCATGTTTTACGGAAAAATAAAATTTTATTAAAATAATATAATTTAATATAATAAAATATAAACTAGCCATTATGATTTATAATAACTAAATTCTGATAAATTATGGTATATATTAATATAAAATGAATTCATTGGTTATAAATTAATGAGAAACCAAAATAAGAACCAATTGGATATAAAAATAAATATTTGTATTCTTGTGCTTGAAAAAGAGTATTGTTTTAATAAACAAAAGTAATAAAAACTATATAGTAATTTTATAGAAATGTATACATTATATATTCAATCAAATATTTTTTATTGTCATAATTTATTTTTCATATGAACATGATAAGTACAAACCCTATTTCAAAAATAAAAAACATATGTTTTCATAAATGTAATTTTAATGCCTTTTAATGGTGAACTCTTTTTATATCGGAATTTTGAAAATTTAATTTATTTAATATGACAAAATAAAATTTATTTTTGAAATATAAACATAACTATTATGTTATGATTAATTTTTGATATATTTCACAAGCATTTAATTTTTTAATGAGTAGTTAAAAATATGAAATTTTATTTCAAACGATCTTTTTCATATAATTTATAGATAATGATAAATTATAATATTAATCAGTTTTAATTTTTTATTATTTAACATTTGTTTCATTTAATCCAATTCATATTATTAGAATCAATTTCACTTTCAAATTGACTACAAAAACATATCAATCATTTAAACGTTTTTACATTAAAAATCCATATTTTCATCGCACCCCACGGTATGATTTTTAATTTAATTTATTCCACGTATATGATTGGAATATGGGAAAATGGATTCCATATTTAGAATCATAATAATTTCTAATTTCTAATATGTTCATTATTGGTTTTTACAAAAAACTATTAGTTAATGTTATTAAAATTAATTGCAACGATTAAGGTTGAATTAAGCTTAATAAGGGATTAAACATTAAACTTAAGGACTAAAACGGCCTATGAACTTGTAAAAAGATATTAGATGGAAATATTTAGACATTATACTCTATTGGGTATACTGTTTTCTATTATTGAATCCTATTTAAACATGAAAAATTTGTGAATACTTCCATTTTCAAAATATTATGAGAGTATCACTCCTTCTTCACTATAAAATGCCACCAACTCTCCTATTTGCTCATTCATCTCAATCCACTTTGAATCATCCATGATCTGCCAAAATAGATTCCCAATAAACCATAACTATACCTTGAGTCCTTAATTTTTTTATAAATTCTTCCAATTATTCCCATCAATATAAACCAAAAGGGGTTAACCAATTTTGTAGGTAATGCTTTCCAACAATCAATTTTTTTCAATTAATTTTTCACCAACTAAAATATTATTCATCTATATCAAATAATAAATCTAGTATTATAACAATACTAATATGTTTTTATACTGATTTATATACCTACACTTACACATACATCCATCTAAGGTGTAACGAGCATACTATTTATGGTTACGATGAACTACCACCTCACGAAACAATGATTGTCCATTCTTTCATTACAAACATTCACGGTTAGAAATTATGATGTAAATTATGTTTATATATGTTATATATAATATTTATTAATTCTTATTGAATCTATATTTATTTTAAAAGACATATTGTAATACATTCCTTTTTTTGTAAATATGATAACATCATTTGTGGAAGTGTGGACTACTTCCCCCTCAAATCGATGAGATTCATTCACATGATACATGGAATATATAAATAATGAATTTTATTAAAAATATATTGCATTAAAAACGAATATATGATATTAATTACATTATTAATTTTCTGGAAATATAATATAAACCAGTTTCTTTATTACACTTTCACAGAATTAAAAATTTATAATGTTATTCAAGGACATGTGGACTATAACCTCCTCAACAAGATGTGATTCATTTTTTCCTCATAATAATTAATTATATACATATATATGAGTAAATAATATGGAATATATGATATAATTATCATTATATAAATATATGGTGTGTCATACCTTCATTCAAAAATGATAATTGAAAAATGGGAATTTTACTAATGCCTTTGTACGACCTACTGTTTCCATGATTGTAACATTGATTCATGTTTGAAAACATGTTTAATGGTTTGTTTTAAAAGTATATTTTGTGTATAAATATGACAATTATTTCATGATTATTATTCTATTGATGTTATATAAATAACCCTTTGATCATATTTGACATCATAAAGTTGTTTTAGATACATAAATCGAATTTTGTCAAAACACACGATGTAAATTTAATTGTTTAATTAGTTTTATATAAAATTGTAATACGTGAAATAAAATTAATTATAAAAATTAAAAAAATACCTAAATAAAATAATTAATTAATATATGATTGATATTCAAAAAATTTACAACATATGAGACAAGTTGGATATACGGTAAAATATTTTCATCTCACTTTTATACTTTAAATGGTAAATGTCAAGTTCGCAACTTACCTATTTTTGTGTGTCTATAATTCCCAATTTTATATATTATGTAATTAATTAACTTATCTTCCTATTATTTTATACTTTCATTTATTATTATTCCATCAGGAGGATTAATTTTTAAAATGTTTCAATGTGGTATGAGAGACTTAGGAATGTTAATGTATATTTTAATCAATAATAACATTAATAATCTCTCAAAGGTATTTACATTCAAGGAAATTCTATGAACATTATTTAATAAACATGTTAATTTTACACTCCTCTCGTAACTCATGACCATTTCAATTATTACTTCCATTTTCCACTCTTTTGTACTCATGGTGTTTAAGAAAATATTATTTTGAAAAACAAACTTTATTTATCCCTTTATACTGAGAACCAGTTTTATATTAAAAACCATGTATTTTTTTAAAAAAATTAAATTTATTTAAATACGGTTTTACCCTTTTTGTGTTTTAACAGTTTTTTCAATGGAATCAACTTGTTTCTTTCCAAGAAAGGCATTTTTTTTACAATTTTTATCATGAAAAAATAATATTATTTTTACCTTGTATGACATGTATGAATTTACCCATTGTTATTTCATCAAATATCCCATTTCATGTTTAAAAGTTAAATTTTTAATTAATATTGTTTAAAATTGATTTTCAAATAAATTTTTTTTCAAAAGGGTTTTCAAAACAAAACCATATTTTCATGATGATGTTTTTGAAAAAAACATTTTTTAATATTTTTATTCATCAATGAAAAAAACCATTATTTTACCCCACTTGAGGTATGTTGTATTGATACTATCTGTAATATTCCATTGGATATTTTATGATTAATTTGGACAAGGGGTGTATTCACATTCAATTCCTTGATTCATTTGGTCCCCTTGAAATATTCAATTTCTTAATATCATTATACATTTACTTTCCCCATAATTATCCATTTCATTTATCATGGATATTACTATTTCCTAAATGATATACTACTTTACATATGGTGTCTAATTTTAAAGTTATTTGATTGTTTGGGTAAATAACGATAACCTTGTATTTTTTTCAAAATAGTTATATGATAAGGCATATTATTTATTTTTATTACTAGATATGAGAAATTATTTTGAAAAGTAAGGATGGGTGGAACCCATAATTTTTATAGATTCTCAATTCATTGATCGGTCCTCATAAGATAAAAATGATGCACTAATTAAACAGATTTTGATCTATAGTTTTAATCGTTCTTTGGAATGGTCTTGATGGAATAGGTTTTCATATTCCATAGACATGATGTCAATTTAGAAATAATTTCACTCATATTTGTTTCAGTTATTAATTATTCATGAGATTCTTCATCAACATATTAGTGGATACATTTTGTTTTCAGTTATTTAGATGGCATCTGTTTTAACTTCATATTTTTCCACATTTCTTTTTCTTTATAATGTTATTTGAATAGCATGTGTCCAGTTATTACCTTTCCATATTGTTTACGTACTTCCATTAAGTTTATTGATTACATGGACAATGTGTTCAGCTATTTAAATTTCCATATTATCTATTCTCAATGATTTATTATTTTTTTACAATATTTTTTCAATAATGATAATTTGACCTCACCCTTATTATGTTCATCTCCCTACTAATATAAGAAGTGTACTGTGAAATATATTTCAGGATTTACTCAATGTATAAGAGTTATAATAGAATTTAATTTTTTACAATAAAGGAAAATAATTATATTTTAATAAGTGTAATCTTTTATAATAAATATCAAATGTATGTATCGGGTATACCAAGACTAATAAAATCTGAGTCTTTTTTTGGTCTTATTCTATGTAATCATGCCAATAAATTTTTAAAAGACACTATATTTGGGCTTCTCAATTCAGGTCAAAATATTTGGTATTAGGAAAACTTTGTTAGAAATGTTGAGAAATAGATGTAAGAAAATATAGTTTATAGAACATAACCGTAAGGTAGAATTTGACGATAATTGTTGAAGAAACCCCTATATGTTTTGTAATGTAAGGATTATGTTGGTTTTATATATATACATCTATGTCTGGATATTACAAGTGGATATGGATCTGGAATAGATATACCAGGGACTAATGATATCAATAAGTTGTTTGAAACCTAAATTTGGGTAACCTAGTACACGATAATGGGTATTATTGCACACCGGGTTTGACACTCTCAGGGGATATTATTTAGATAAATAATATTTATTTTTTACTCATTATAAAGGAATTGTATAGATAATGAAAATATATAACTTATGTTACACACAAGTCATTTTATATTGAAGATGGGTTTTCATGATTTATTAATACAAAAACTGATAATATGGTTAAATATCATACTACAGAAGGACCAATTTTGATTAAGTATTCTTGGGATTCATTAATTATACTGTAGAAGTACATTACCAGTGGTATTTTTAATATAAGAATCATGAAATATCTACGGAATATGATTTATAAGAAAATTATATTTGATGAAATATGAATTTTCATTTTTACTATCATTATTTTAAAGGTATTGATAATATTTAGGGATCATATGATCTGTAATGACATAGTATTAATAGTAGAATATGATTATGAAACTTTATAAAAAATGGTTGTATTGAAAACCATAATTCAGAGCCTATTTAGTGAATAAATTTATATCATTTCCACTAATTTTATTTTGGAAATTATATTAAAAGAGTTTTAAAAATTGAAAACTTGTCGGTCGTGTGACAACCTATCATGCCTGGAAAGACCACGAGTCTTCAACCCAAGTCTGAAAGAAGGTAAGGGTTTCACGCAAACCACTGACCTAAGAAATAACCTGGTTAATTTTTCATTTTTGTTAGTTAAAAAAAATTGATGAAAAACTGTTAATGATAAACTAGTAGTATAAGTTTTTGGATTAGAGATTAGTTTATTAACTGTGTTGGCTTTGGTTTATATTTAATGAAAAATGGTAAAACATGTCACTTTTTACGTTCATTAAAATCATTTAGAAAGTATTTCTATGCTTTATGCATCAATATTAATTTTTGAATGAATTTGAAAAAATATCAAATCACAAAAAAAAATATTTTATTTTTATAGAAATATATCATGTAAGAATTAATAGAAAGAAAAATAATTCTTAAATATTTCGAAAAGTATCTTCAAACAAAAATGACATCCCAATACCTGATTTTTTGTTGAACTCATGGCCTTTAAAATTATCACAACTTTTTGAATTTGAGGCCCACAACATTCTATTGATAATTAATGTGTTTTATATTGAAGACCTCAATAATTCCCTATAATCAATTACTATTTTCATCTAGTGCATATCTCTACATTCCCCTAATGTTCTCCTATATAGATACCATGTTATATATTAGACTGTGTGAACTTTTTTACTTCCCATTATATCATTTAAAGAGGATGTTATACAAACCCTTTTCATGATACATGATTTCAACATAGTAAATATAAAAAAATCTATCACCAATATTGAGTTTAAGTTGAGAGTATTAAATTTAATTAAGGTTGGGAGAATTTAAGACCCTAAAATTCCAAAGTAATAACCTTATATCTGATAGAGTGTATGACACTCGACACAATGCAGATATGGAAATATAATATCAGGATACATTATAATATATTTCATAATTAAAATAGATTTTATATATATCAATGAATCCAACACCGATTTATTGTTTATTACACACAAGAGCGACATTCTTCGATGGCTTGCGTTACATGAATGACCGAGTTTTACACAATAATAAGATATTATTAAAATATTATTGTTTAATATAACAATTTATAAATTAGTTTTTATGAAAATTATTTACTAAATTATAAATAATTTATTTTTTATATAATTTAATAATGAATTAATTGGTTATAAAATTATGTCAATCAAAATTAAGAACTAATTTGATATAAAAATAAATATTATTATTTTCATTCTTCTGAAAGAGTTTTGTAAAAATAAAAATAAATAACTAAAATTATTGAATTATTTAACCAAAATATATATTTAATATATTATATTTAATATTTTTAATATTCATCCATTATTTATTACAAGAATAATATAAAAACCCTATTTTACACATAAAACCCAATATTTATATGAAATCATTTTAAATTACTTTAAATGGAGAACCCATTTTAAATATAAATTTTGACCTGTAAATTAATTTATTATGTAAAAATATACATTTTAGTTTAAATAGAAACATATTAATAAGTTTATTTTGAACTTGTTTTTATTTTTTTGAAACATTTCATTTTTTAATTAATAGATAAAAATACTGAATTTTAGTTCAAAACATCTTTTTCGTCTAATTTACATGTATTGTTAAATTATAAATTAAATTGTTTTAAAATGGTTAATTAGATAATATTTTTTTCAATTAATCCAATTTAGGTCATTTTAAAAAATATTACTTTAAAATTGACTACAAAAACTTGTCAACTTTTTAAACGTTTTTCTTTAAAAAATCACTTTGTCGTCCCGCCCGGGGGATGAATCTTAAATTAATTGCTACCACTTATGGGATTAGAATTTAAAAAATATGTTTTAATAATTTGTAATTTTAATAATATATAATGCATGATAAGGACAACATATTTTTTGTTCAAAAGTATTAAAGACATTAATTAAAGTAAATTACATATTTTTAGGATGATTTCCCTTATTAACACTGTGTATAAAATTATTTCCATGCTATTACCTAGGAAAATGAACCCTACTGCAAAAAACAATTATTTCATGGAACCAATTTGGTTTCATTAAGGAGTGTAATGTCCAAGATATATTATGAATTTCCTCTAAAAGTAAAAACCTGTTAAAAATAATCAAAGAGGGGAAGCATTTCTATCATATTGGATATCAGGAAAGCTATTGATACCATTTATCGGAATTTCATGTTCAGAATTATTTATAGCATTGTCTTCAATGACAATCTTGTAAAAAAATAAAAGGTCTTTTAACTCTGATCACATTTATCTAATAATCAATGGTTCCCCCAAGGTCTATTTAACTCTTAAAAAGGGTGTTAGATATGGTTATCCCCTTTCTACCATCATTTTTGTTTTTGTTGAAGCCTACCTTAGCAAACTCATCCCTAATTCGATTAATCAGGGTACAATAAAAGACATTTTTTATTTTAGAGCTATGATTGTTCCCTATCATCTTTTATATGGTGATGAAATAATTTTATTCCTTCAAGGAAGAAATAAAAATATAAAAAACCTCAAGGATGTCCTCTCCCACTATGAGGATGTCTCTGGTCAATCCATAAATTAAATAAAGTCCACCATATGTTTTATCAAACGTTTTCCTTCCACCAAAAAAACTTATGTGATAAATGAATTGGGGATAAATGATGTATTCTTCTATTTTACGAATCTTGGGGACCTATATTTTTTGTAAAGCCTAAATACACTTACTTTAAAGAATATTTGATCAAACCAGTAACAAATTATCCTTTTGGAAAGGAAAAAATATATAAATGGTAGGTTGGATTTTCCTGGTTATGTTATCCATTGTTTCCAAAATGGTATACTCTATGATGATGTACATATGGCCCGATAATTTACTAAAAAATATCAATATAATAATAAAAAAGCATTTGGAGCGGAAGAAATCCTTTTACAGTTCCCTAGAAAATATGTTCCAGTGCCATTGATAATGAGGGTCTTGGTATTAAGAAGCTCAATAATTTTAATGAAGCACTTCAAGATTAAAATACCTGGAATATTGGGTGAAAAATTTCCCAGACATATGACTTCCTTCATGGAAAATTTTATAATATCCTTAGGAAAGTCAAGAACACTTATATGGACAAATCAATATGGCCTTCAATTGAACATAGTTTTTCAAACATCATGTCTTCCGCACTATGTATAGTAAATATGAATTATTCTAACCTATTTTGGTAAGATAACTAGAATGTAACACCCTGAGATTTCATAATATGTTAGTCCTTCAAAATAATTCAATAAAATACACTACACACAACATCGAGTTCAAGTGCACCACGACTGACCAAACATGCCGTTCAAAAGAAGTAATGAATAGTATTAACAGAATTTTGAACATTATATAACCCTTATAATTTTAGAATCCATAATATGATTTTCTTAGACATAATGTAAGGAGAAATTAACTTTTTCAGATAAAAGAAGTTTTTTTCGAAAAATGCAATTTTACCTCCTTTTAATGGAGAGCCCTTCTAGAATCCAATATTTGAAACTTTAATATATTTAATATGAAAAAATAAAAATCTTCTTTGGGATCAGGACATAAGAATTTAGTTTCAATAAATTTTTGGTGTTTTTCTGATAACATTCATATTTGGGTGAATAGTGAAAAATAATATATTTTAACTGAAACATATTTTTTAATCAAAATAATTTATGGGGGTCAATTATACATTTGAATGGTTTGGATGTATAATTAGATTATATTTTTACCATTTAATCCAATTTTGTTCCTTGAATGTAATTTCACTTTGAAATTGGACATACACAAAAGTGAATCTTTTGGTAGTTATTATTTCATAAAAATATGCTTTCTGGTTTTAACAATGGGAATTAATTTTAAACTGAAAAATGAAATTTCTATATTTTTAATTTTTTAAAATATTTTTCATTTTTTAATTCATAATATCAAAATTATATTAGGGTGAGTTTTTGGTATGTTTATGAAAACTTTTAATTTTTGACAAATAGTGAAAACCACTAAGTTATAGTTTAAAACCATTTTTTTTAAATTATTATTTATTTTATATAAATTTATTTTAGGTCAAAATAGATATATATTACCTATATATGTTAAATTTAATTAATTTGAGTCGGTTTATAATAATTTTAGATATATAAAAACTTTATTGAACTTTCCACCGTCATTTACTAACATCCTAGGAGAATTTGGAAATTCATATGAAACATAATTTTACTGCTTTTGTGAATGTAATTTCAAAAATCCAAGAGACACTATTGATATCAGTAAGTAATATGTTGATCAATAAGAAGAAAATGTTTTTTGTGAATAATAACTTTTTGCTTTTATTTACCACGGTTAAAAGTTCGTAAGGTAATTAAGGGTAAAAATGATATTATTATAACTGTAACTGATGTCCAAATTCTACTCAATAAGTATAATTCGACTGATAAACAACCTTAGGAATAAAATATGAACCTCTTTGGTCCATATGGATTAGATTAGGAAATTTATTATAATTTAATTCTAAGAAGTGTTAAAAGATTTAAAATCAATGTTTAATAACTAAAACATTTTTAATATAAGGTTACAGTTAAGATTATTTCAACTATAAATATTCATTACAATGATAAAAATATTTTCTACATAATGGTATTTTATTTATATTTTTTATACATTAAATAATTTAATTTATTAATGACATAGTGATGATGCAGTAATTACCTAAATAATGAAATATTAAACTAATTGATACTATAAATATCCTAATAAATGTAATTTCAGACTTTTTATTAATAAAACTAATTTTATGGGTTAATAGGACATATTAGTGTTGGTTAGACGAATATTTTCGATTTAATAATGTTGCAATGAATTTAGAAAAAACCAAAAACCAAATTCTGTCAAAATTGACATAAAAGGGTTTTTAAAACAAATATTATATTATTAATTGATATTCTATTCCTAAAAATATAAGTATCAGAAAAAAGACTTATATAATGATAGGTGTATCATTAATGAAGCACTTGGGGTTTTCATGGAAGTATATAGTATGTCTATTATCCATATAATATAAAAATAGAAAGAGACATGGTAAATGTCAAAATAATTAACTAAGAGATAAATCTAAAAGATAAGGTTAATATACTAACCCAAACCTTTCTAAAACCTATTTTTTGAGTGTTTATCGACACATACTCACCTTATACTTTAAATAACATATTTTGGAGCCATTATAAAACGAAATTGATTTTATTATAAAATAATAACTCTAGTTTTTCCTAAGGTGCCCCTCACCCCTCTTAGGGAAGGGCACTCCACCTTCCCTCCAATTCACACCATCAAAGCCTTTTTTCTAGGCCAAAATCTTCCCAAATACCCTTTCAATTATCCTACCTTAATCCTATAGTCCCACATTTATTCATAAATCCAACCTAAGGAGCCCTTTTGATCAAATCAAAAGGAAGAACCTGAAGAAGATGTAAATATCTAATCACCTCTTTCAAGTATTTTCTTCTTCCACATACTCTTTCTTTGTTGTTTCAATTATAAAATAATAACTCTAATATGAACTATATATTGTGATGTTATTTTGAATTTGGTACAACCATATTCATTATTCTATACATCCTTCGAATGACATGTCACCATACGTGCGTACGTACGGCTTACCGTCTCCAGGTCGTGGTGTAATTGGTATTTAATACATTTTTTTATGGATGGGTATAATAATGATTTTTAATTGATGAAAATAATAAATATAACATGATAATTATTCTTCATATATGATATAGTATCCAATTATATGTTATTTTAATATCAAAAGAACGATATTGTCGCTAGTTCATACGTACAGATTACCGTCTCCACGAACGCGATGACATTCATTCTCCATCATATCAATTCAAGACTAAATTTCATTTGATGATTAAAAATAATGTTTAGATACATGATACCATTCTTTATGTGAATAATAAATATCCCATCCATAATAAAAATTACTCACATAACAAAGAAAATAAGGGAAAACGAATCTGTTAACACCCAAAACGACGATAATACTAAGATATTATTAACAAAGCGATGTTAAAAGATCATATATGATATCATATTAATGTAAATCATTCTTGTATAATTTAATAAAAATTATTTAACCATTATACAGGAGGTTAAACAACCCTCGACCAAGGAAAAAGTACAAAGTAAGGGGTGTCTTATCTCACTTTTAATTCTGTGAGATTTCCATTATTCACCACTTATTTATTACATGTGGCGTGTGTACTTCCAATGATTGTATTAATTGTCTATAATAAATTAATTTTTTGATATTTACATCATCATTTTATTATCCTTCATTCATGGGAGTATGATTTGTATGTTACCAAATCAATAAGGGAATTTGACATTTCAATTTCTACTCCTTCAGCTTTACACATACTTCAGTAATTATTTTACTCCAAGATTATGTGTGGAATCACTATTTATTTTCTTATGTCATAATTTCCACTACCATTTCTATGGATATACTTTTTATACACAAAATCACTCCATTGATAAATTCTCAAGTCATCGATATGAACTTGATAAGAATAATTTTAACTCAATATCCATTTATGGAGTTACACATCCAATTCAATGGTGTTGTTTTTACAAGAATATGTGTGAATGTTCTCCGATTTATTTACACTAAATATCCAATCTTATTGAGTGTATTTATATTTGTCACACAAAATTATGCCATTTATTTGTCCTTAACCTAAGGATATGGTCATTATAAAATATTTCATCTCAATTTACATTCCTTTGAGACTTCTTTGTTGTTATACACAAAAACACTTTTATATGGTGTATATATTGTACTTTGACATAGTATATCAAGAATCCCTTTATTCTCATGATATTATAAATTTTGATTACCTCAATTATTTATATTCAAGTGTCTCTCTTTTGGTTAGGAACTCTAACTAAAATATCATTTTAAATGTTTTAATGATTTATTATTCTAAATCATTGTCATTAATGTCCATGTTTTAAAAAAGGTTTTAATGATCTATTTGTATGGACATTAATCTTTTAAAATTAAAATTCCTTTTAAAAGTTTCAATGTGTAATGGGACACTTTTATTCAAAAATCTATTTTTAAATAGCTTCATGATAAATACTATTACTTATAAATGTTTTCAAGAAAAAGAGGTATATTTCTCTCAAATAGTTTTGATGATTATTTTCATCTATGCTGATATCCTTCATTATTCTCCATTGTGGTTAATCTGTTGCAATACAATCTTCTATATTGTAATTAATGAGTTATGTTTGACTTTGAATGTGCGATTTTTATACCATTCATGGTTTGTGGATAAAGTATTGAAATTTGGTATGCTAGTTTTAATACGAGGGTTTATATTATGTTTCACCCAATTCATATGAATAATGCATTGGACATAGTATGTGACGGGTGGAGCCTATTATAGCTCCTTGATGCATCGGTATGTCTCATGAGAAAAACTAGTGTCTTGGCAGAAGGCCATGACAAAATCATATTTGTAGTCTTGGCACAAGGCCTTGAATATGTTGTTATAATGTCTGGTATTATACATTCCATCATTATGAGATTAGCTATTGATATTTCATTTTGTTATCTGACTAGTATAATACACATGAATACACTTTATTATGGAATTATTTAATCAACTCATATTCCTGCCATAATGTGTTCATGTTATTTTTTTTAAAGACATGTGTTCTCAATTAATCACTATGCCTAATGTTTATGTTATATTATATTGTATAAATTACTCTTACTGAGCATTTGAGCTCACCCCTTTCTCATGTTTTATTTTCCCAGGATATGAAGAAGTTAGTTATGAGTGATTTTCAGGCATATTCTTGCAAGATTGGATATTT
The DNA here is from genome assembly GCA_963277665.1 of Viscum album. Classification (NCBI taxonomy): domain Eukaryota; kingdom Viridiplantae; phylum Streptophyta; class Magnoliopsida; order Santalales; family Viscaceae; genus Viscum; species Viscum album. The sequence goes on along the minus strand of OY728135.1, from coordinate 1,990,996,332 downwards.
ATAATGGAATAATTTAGTGTTTATTTTTATTTAAAGTTGTAATATTGGCCTTATCAACATATCATGTACTTTCAAGGCTACTAAACTGATCCGTAATTCGGGATAGGATTTCTTGTATCATGCCAATGTTATGTAATAATGCAACAACTATGGGTAACTGGGGTTAGGGCATTATAGTTGGTATTAGAGAAAATTTAGTACAAATCATGGAAACAAGATTTAGATAAACTCTAATTAGAGCACATAGCCCTAAGATTGACTTTGAGGATTAGTATTGAGAAACATCCTAAAATTTTGGTATTGTACTGATTTTTTGAGTTTTCCAAGAAATACATCCTTGTCCGGATACGAGCTGGTAGAGGCGGAACTGGCACAGAAGTACGTAGGTGTAAAACCCAAAAACACTGCTTTGAGCTAGACTCGAATGGGAACATGTGCACGACAATGGGCATTGCTGCACTTTTGGTTACTATTGGTCAGAGTGGATACTCAAGAGGGGGGTGAATTGAGTTCCAATTAAAAATTTATGTTAAAATATTTCTCTTAAAATACCAAAATTTAAAAACAAAATTACACTGTAGTGAATCTGTACAGAGTGTAAGTGTTCAATCTGTTTCTCAAAGATTGATTAGTTCTCAGTTGGCTTAATCTGAAGATTAAATTGACTTTTGAAACTGACTTACTGATTTACAATAAGTATAAACACTTGCGAATTTAACTATCAAAGTAGCTTTGAAATAGTATTTTATTTCAAAGTAAAAGCAGCGGAATAAGTATATAGTTTACATATAGACATAAATTAAAATGCACAATAGAGTTAACCAAGAGGATCAGTCTCAAGCCGAGACATAGTCCTCTCAACAATTTATATAAATTTGATCCACACCCTGGATCAGAGTTCACAACAGTTTACAACTATCCAGGTCAAAGAACTCTACCACAATTCTATGTGGGAAACAAAAACAACAGCAAATACAGCTGTACAGGTCATACATGACCTCTACCACTATCCACAGTGGGAAATAAAAGATGTAAAGAGTTTGAAGGAGGATTTATAGATCCTCCAGTTAAGGTTCAGGAGACAATGTGTGTGTAAATTAAAACTGATGACACACACTGCTCATAATGTAATTAATAAATCACTGAACAAGATATAGAGTTTAGAATGGCTCTAGTGATTGGCAGTGCATCTCAGGAATCGTTGGATTCAACAGAAATGCTTCTATGTCCTTCTCTGGTTTTTCCCTTGAAAAACAGACTAACGTGATTCACTTCCTTCACATCGAGTGTAGGTGTTCAGATCAAGTATGTGTAGTCGTTTTAGCTCTTGAGCTTCTTCTTTGAACTTTTGTTCTTGATGTATATCGATGTTATTTAAGTTCATATTCTAATGTATATGGAAGAATTATCTCTCTTTTTGTATCTTCGTATCTGTTGTATATCTGTGTGTATTTTTTTTGTGTTGTATTGTCGTCTTTCTTTACTATAGCTCAATCTTCCTTTTATTCCACGAGATCCAGCAGTAGGAATGATTACCTTTTCAGAGGTACTAGTTACAGTCTCATGACATGCCAACAATCAACATTAAATAAAATTAATTGCATTAAAAACATAAAAAATGACTGTTAGAGTTAAATATGAATTTATAGAAATTCAAACAGTTTTCATGACTATCGGTGAGTCGTGTGATTGGTGAGACATATTGAATCTGTATTGGTTTCGGTAGCATCAGCATCGGTGTCTCAGCATCAGTGTCTCAGCATCTGTGTCTCATGATCGGTGTCTCAGCATCGGTGTCTCAGCATCGGTGTCTCAGCATTGGTGTCTCATCATCGGTGTCTCAGCATCGGTGTCTCAGCATCGGTGTCTCAACATCGGTGTCTCATGATCGGTGTATCAGCATCGGTGTCTCAGCATCGTCGGTATCGGTGACACGTGATCATCAGTATCTCTTTAGATCTTTGGTAGCTATATGTGCGACGGTTCATCATCGGTGCGACCATTCATCATCAGTGCGACCGTTCATCATCGGTGAAACCGTTCATTATCGGTGCGACCGTTCATCATCGTTGTGACTGTTCATCATCGATGCGACCATTCATTAACGGTGCGACCATTCATCATCAGTGCCTCAGGAAAATGACTATCAATGAGTCAAGATGAGGAATTATTACAAAGTGTCTGTTCATTCCAGAATACTTCCAGGTCAACCATAACCATACATTGATCATAGATAAACAATTGTAAAGATGATTTAAACATATTTAGAACAAGTTTGAACAAGAGATTAAATGGAAACAAATAAAACTAAGATTTGTGATTATTAAAATAACTATTCCACAGAGAGTTCAACAATCTCCCCCTTTTTGATAATCAAAAATCAGTGGAATAAATTAAAAGAAAATACAGCATGTCATTCATTATGCTCCCCCTATAAAAAGAATATATGAAAAAAAATAAAACATGGTTGGAATAAGAACCAAATCAAATATATAACTGAGGCATTATCCTCTTTCAACATTTATCCCCATGTGTATACATCCATCTGATAAATAGCCAGCATGCGCATTCAGGTCACCCATCCAGACATGATGTATCCAGAGATGATGCATCCAGAGTTCACATATGCATGCATGATTCACCTGTTTTCTCTCCGAGATTTCTCTCCATGATTTCTATCCCCCTTTGGTATTATCAAAAAGAAGAGATAAAGAAATATAAGAAAGAAGATTTCATACCAAAAAAGGGTACATATATTACAATCAAAAGAGAATAGTCCTGAAAAAACGAACACCCTATCAAAAAAATGACAGTAAGAGAAAATTCTCTAGGTGAAAGGGAGATTTACCTTTAGCAGAAGGAGGAATTGAATGTATATAAGGTTGTTGGGTAGAAAGTGGAACTGGCCTTATGGAGAAAGGAGGTAGGATGACCCGAGCTGGACGAACTGTGGGTTCCATGGTCACCTACTGCAAAGACGGTCGTTCTAAAGGTTGCTATTGAAAGACTGGCCTAATACTGGAAAGAGCTTGAGATACAGACATCTGGCCAGGAGCAACATCTGATGATTTCAGAGTCTCATCTGTAGGAAAAACAATGGCTTTTTCTTGCACATGAAAGTAGGGTTTTAGAAAGTTGATGAAGTCCTGAATGACTTCTCCACCGTAACTCATGGATTTTTCGAAATCATCCTTATTTTGCATGAAATTTTCTAAAGTGGGGGTAAAATATTTTAACAGCTGAACTTTAGCTTTAAAAGCTTGTGTCACTAGAGGGAGTCTCATATTATCAGCCAGTACTTTAAAATAATGATTCAACTCATGCTTTGTGTAGATCTTAGAGAAATAATTATCTACCTTCTCTTTAATCTCCTTTTGATCTTTTGTAGCATCTTCCGAATACAATTGTACCATTTTATGCACATGATCACTATTCTCTTTCATTTTCTTCAAAGAATATAGATCTCAAATCTCCCAAAGAGCCTCCAACTCTTCTCTAACAACATCTCTTAAGGTATATAATTCTCGACCAGTGATCTTGGTCACCTTGGCATTGCCAGCCTGAGCAATAACCTGAGTAATCTCAGCTTTTAACGTCCTCAAATCTGCTTTCGTAAAATGTTCTATCAGATTACATAACACTTCCATCATGCAAATGATGGTTGTTCTGAACTCATCTGACTAAGAAACAAGATTTCCGCTGAACACCGTAAGTGTTTGATTCAAAGAGGTAACTTGCTTGTCAATTGATTCAATGTAATTGCACAAGTCTGGTTTGATAAGGTTTGCCACTATTTGATCCAAATCATTCATAGCAGCATCATAAAATGTCAAAGGAGTAGGAGAAGGAATATGAGATAACTCACTTTTCACAGACTCTCTAATAGCTTGAATCAATTAAATCTTGAAATTATCAAAGTCTGACTGAGCAATTGCCGGATCAGGTCTACTTTGAGATACTGAAGGATCTGTTCTGACATCTGTTCTTTTCAGAAACTCAGCAATGAATTGAGCCTTAAAAGAATAACTTATTCCTGCAATATACACTTCTACACCTTCCTCTTCCTCTAGATAGTCTAATCCGAGAACAGTAAGTCCTGGATGCTCTTACCATGCCGCTTTGAAAGAAGGGTATAGAGGTTTCACAAACTGAGCTCGTCCCGAATTTTCAGAAGGGACTTCTGCATCCTTATCACTCACCAACTGTTCTATCCTCTCAGCTTAAGGAATATTCTCTTTCTCAAGTGGTTGGGGTTGAGTATCATCTTGGATCACATATTGACCTTCTAAAGGTCGAGCATCGGCATCATCATCATTACTTTCACTGTCACCGCTACTACCATCACCATCAGCATAACCATTATCACCATCACCACCTTCATCATCATCATTATCATTAACTAATCTCTCATTAGAATTGTCTGTACTTCCGGATTCATAATCCTCATAAGTTGATTCAGTAGTCTCACCTTCTTCTTCATCATCTAAAAGTGGTTCAAATTCTGGTAAATTGAGAGAAGGACTTGCAGAACCAAATTAGATCCTTCTTCTCTTTGGGATAACAGTATCATGATCACTCCTTTCATCAGGAGATGATTTATCCTCTTCTTCAGCATTTATATTCTCATCATCATCATCTTCTTCTTCTGTTTCATTCTTACTAGATTCACCAGTTTCTTTAGGAGCAACCACTTCCTCTTCTTCGTCCGAATTGATCACTTCCTCACCATGATTTAATCTAGGATCTCTTACTTATCTTGGTCTCCTTGGATGATTTGTAGGATTGAGAGACTAATATAACTTCTCTTCATCAGCAACCTAGGATGTCTTTCATGGGTTCCAATTGATTTTCATTCTCTTAAAAAAAAATTGTTGAAGCAAAAACTAACTGATGAGATACACTCATCTCCATCATCCACACAGCCTAAGAATTTCAGCATGGAAGAAATTTGTTTAGACTAAAACAGAGTGGTAGCTTTCTTTGAAGGTTATATCATCTCAACAATATGCTCAAGAAAAATATCTTCATAGATTGACCTTTTCACCATTCATCAACAAAAAAAGCAGAAAAACATCTTGATACTTTACTGCAGAAAAATCACTTTTTCTCGGAAAACCTGATGTTGAATAAATTTGAACAGGATTTATTTTTCACCACCCAACTCAGAAGAAATTATCCTTCCCAATTCAGACTTCCCAGTAAAAAATTCAAGGGCTAACTCGTAAGAAATGTAATTAGTTGTGGGTGGAATATTACCAGACTAGTCCTCGTATCATCCATTGTGAGGTACTCCTAGACATTCAGCCCATTGTTTTGATGAAAACGTAATCTTTTTCCCTTTTACTATAGAAGATAATATCGCAGCCTCTACTCCGTTCAAATGTATATCCAAGTTCAAATAGAACTCGTGCACTAGCTTTGGGTAAAAGACTTTTCCATTATTACAGAACCACTCCTTTCATCCTTGAGTTTCCAAAACATTCAAGAGAACGGATTTCCTAGATAAAACCCATTCCGAGCAAATTTTCTTTTCTGCTATAACTTCTCGTTTTTCTAGCTTCGGGTTCATAGACCTCTGCGTCATACTGCTCGACTCACCAAGAGAACTCTTTATAGGTGAAGTTACTTCATATTCCTTGCTTTGTCTCTTTTTATTGGCCATTTTAAGGTTTTAGGACAATCGAGACGCTTGGAATGATTAAAAAGGCTCGGGTTACAGAGAAGAGAGGAGGGAGTTCGGTGGGAAATGGAAGGTCAATAGTCTTTAGAGAATGGAATAGTTGTGTGTCATTATTTGTATCATTTAGAGTTATAGATAATAAAATATCGATTAAGTAAAATAGTGTCATTTTTATACACACAAAAAAAGTAGTATGACCAAATTGGTAGCACTAGTCAACATGACAGATTGGTTTGATAGATGGGTTTGACAGATCGGTTTGACAGATCGGTTTCACAGATCTATCATACCTAACTCTCGTTTAATCGAGTTTAACCTTTATCAATTTAAGGGCATGGTGAATATATCGGCTAATTGATGTTCAGTACCGATAAACTCAAGAGTGATATCACATTTTTGGTAGTGATCTCTCAAAATGTGATGCCTAACATCAATGTGTTTGGTTCTAGAGTGAGACACAGGGTTCCTTGCAATGTTAATTGCACTAGTGTTATCACAGTTAATGGAAATATTCATAAAATCATATCCATATTCCAAAAGAGTTTGTTTCATCCATAGAATTTGTACACATCAACTACCAGTAGCAATGTATTCTATATCAGCAGTAGATAATTCAACCAAGTTTTGTTTCATACTACACCAATATACTAAGGATTGACCCAATAAGTGACAAGTTCCAGATGTTCTCTTCGTATCTAAATTGCAACCAGAAAAGTCAGCATCTGAATAATGATTAGCTCAAAAGATTGTCTTTTTGGATAAAACTATCCTAAGTTTACAGTGTCTTTAAGATACTTAAAAATTCTTTTAACAGCAAGTAAATGATATTCTCTCGTGTTAGCATAAAATCTTGCACACATACACACACAAAACATAATATCCTGTTGACTAGCTGTAAGGTAATGTAAGATTCCAATCATACCTCTGTAATTTGTTTGATCCACTGGTTTCACAGCTTCATCTGCATCCAATTTACAGATTGTACTCATAGGAGTATCACTTTCCATAATACTATCCAAACCAAAACGTTTTAGAAGATCCTTTTTGTATTTACTTTGAGTCAAAATAATACCATTTTCATTTTGAAAAACATGAAGTCCAAGAAAATATTTATGTTCTCCCATTAAAGTCATTTCAAATTCATTTTGCATACTCTTTGAAAATTCAGTACATAATGAAGGTTTAGAATATCCAAAAATAATATCATCAACATAGATTTGAACTATTAAAACATCTTGAGAAATTATTTTAATAAAAATAGTTGGATCAGCAATCCCTTTAGTAAAACTTTTTGAAATAAGAAAATTACTAATTCTATTATACCAAGCTCTTGGAGCCTGTTTTAAGATATATAAAGCTTTAGAATGTTTAAAAAATGATTTGAAAAATAAGGATTAATAAATCCAGGTGGTTGTTCAACAAAAACATATTCAACAATCCACCCATTTAGAAAATCACTTTTGACACCCATTTGATATAACTTAAAATTCAGATGAGCAGCATATGAAAGTAAGATACTAATAACTTCTAATCTGGCTAGAGGTGCAAAAGTTTCCTCATAGTCTATACCTTCTTCTTGATTAATCCTTGTGCAACTATCCTAGCTTTTTTTCTAACTATGTTTCCAGACTCATCAACTTTTTTCTAAACACCCATTTTGTGCCTATTGTTAAAGATTCCTCTGGTCTGTCAACTAATTCTAAGGCTTTGTTTCATTCAAATTGATTTAACTCTTCTTGCATAGCCATTATCCAAAATTCATCATTGATAGCATAATTGAAATTTTTAGGTTCTTACTATGAAGGAAAGGCTTGATGTTCAACCTGGTTTCTTAGAGAAGCTCTATTATGTGTCTCTCTATCAATATCACCAACAACGGCATCTAAATAATGATTATTTAGAATTCTGGTTGATCTAGTAAAGGTAGGACTAGAAATTTCAATTTCTTCCCTAGGTTCGGGTTCATTAGGTAGAGATTCTGGAATAAATCCAGAACTGGTTGTCTTTATAGCAGGTTCTTTAGATTTTTCATTAAGGTCCAGAACATATAAATCTTCTTCAAGATTTTCGAGAGAGGTTTTAGGCTCATGTGGATTAGTTTCATAAAATTTGATGTGAACAGATTCTTCCACACACTTGGTTCTTTTATTGAAAACTCTATATGCCTTACTGGTTAAAGAATATCCTAAAAAGATTCCTTCATCACTCTTAGAGGCAAACTTATCAAGATTATCTTTTGTATTGAGAATAAAAACTTTGCAGCCAAAGACTCTAAAGTAACTAACTTTAGGTTTTCTATTATTCCACAAATCATATGGGGCCTTCTTAAGAACAGGTCTGATCAAGACTATATTGATAATATAATAAGTTGTATTGACAGCTTCAGCCCAAAAATAAACAAGTGGGTCATAATCATTGAGCATTGTTCTGGAAATTTCCTGAAGGGTTCTATTCCTCCTTTCTACTATACCATTTTTATGAGGTGTCCTAGGAGCAGAAAAGTTATGACTATAGCCATTGTGTGAGCAATAAGATTCAAATTCATGATTTTCAAACTCAAGACCATGATCAATTCTCATGGTTTTAATCTTAAGTCCACTAAGGTTCTCTACAGACTTGGAATATTTAACAAAGTAAGAACAAGCTTCACTCTTGTGAGCTAAGAAGTATACCCAAGTATATCTAGAAAAATCATCTACTAGGAAATAGACATAGTGCTTTCCATTTAAACTAGAAAATCTAGAAGTTCCAAACAAATCCATGTGAACCAACTCGAGAGGTTGAGAAGTTGACACTTCATTCTTTGATTTAAAAGAAAATTTATGTTGCTTTCCCTTTTGACATGGATCACAAACTTTATCTGCTGGGAATTCAAATTTAGGTAGGTCTCTAACCAAGTTTTTTCTAGTAAGTTTTCTAAGTGAATGTAAATTGAAGTATCCAAATATTCTATGTCAAAGCCAAGGCTCTTTATGAAAAGCATTTAAACAAGTATCATTTTTCTTAGCTAAACAATTTAAATCAACTGCACAAAAATTTTCATTTATTAAAGCAGAAAAGACTAAAACATTTTTAGAATTAAAAACATTACCAAAATAATTTTCAAATTTGACATTAAAACAATCATCACACAATTGAGAAATACTTAACAAATTATATTTCAGTCCATCAACAAATAAAACATTGGAAATTAAAACTGAATCAGTGTTACCAATTTGGCCTTGGCCGATGATTTTTCCTTTATAATTATCGCCAAAGGTGACATGGCCTCCATCAATCTTTATTAAACTCTTGAAGCATGCGTAATCTCCAGACATGTGTCTTGAACATCCATTGTCCAAGTACCGTACCTTCTTCTGAGAAATCATCAAACATGTTTCCTACAAAACAAATTTAAATGGACAATGACTTTGGTACCTAGATATTCTTGGGTCCAGATAGGTTAGAAATAAAGGATTTTGGTACCCACATTTGTCTTATGGGTTTCATACAATTTACAAAATCAATAAATTTTGAAAGATAAACATTATATGATCTGTAACTATGTGAATTACTGGTTGAAGCATATGAATTTCCAGAACTAGAACTACCAGTATTCTGTCCAGATTTAGGAATAAATATCTTCTTAGTAATTTGTCTCTGTCCAGGTTTGTATCCTATTCTAGTAGTATATCTAGGTGCAATATGCTTACCTAGAATTTGAGTCAGAGTATATTTTCAATCTGTAAACTTATCTACATATTTTCTAAGTTGCTCATTTGACAATTTCAGTTCAGTGTTTTCTTTAAGCAACTGAGCATTATTTTCCATTTCTATGTAATGATCAGATTTATGTTTAACAGTTAAAGTATACTGTTTCTTTAAACCTTTGTATCTGTCTTTCAGCTCATTACAGGTTTCTTCCAATATATCACAATATTCAAGCAGTTTAGATTTTGACATATTTTTAGAATCAGAATCATATCCAGAATAATATGAATTTAAATAAGGAGTTTCAGATGTTACCTCAGAAGAGTTTGTCCTAAAACACATGTTTTCCTTATTTTTGTTTTCAATCTCAGAAGCATCAGATTCACTGGAGATATCCTCAGAAAAACTCCACGTAGCCTTCGTGGCTTTCTTATACTTATTATCCTTATACTCATATTTCTTCTTGTATTTCATATTTGGACAGTCTACTTTTATATTTCCTTTTCTTTTGCATTCATATCAGACAACTTCATCAGATCAATTTGGCTTTTTCCTGTCCTTCTTCCAATGTCCCCTGTTGTTATACTTAACTTTGTAATTTGATTTTCTGAAAAACATATTCATCTTATAAAACGTATTGAATCTTCTGGCTATGTGAGCCATTTCTGCATCACTGGAAGATGCACTTTCACTTTCTTCACGGCTTGAGCTATCACTTACAACTTAAAGTTTCTCCTTATCCTTATTCTTTGAAGTAGATGGCTTGAAGGAAACTGACTTCCTTTTTGGTTCATCTTCTTCTTCTTTGTTTACCATAAGTTCTTCTTCATACATCTTCTAATTTCCAATAAGTTTTTTGACAGGAAGATCTCTAATGTCACATGATTCACTGATTAAAACAGATGTGCCTCTCCATCGGTCTGGTAAACATCTCACGATTCTAATGATTTTTTCCTTTGCTCTAACAACCTTTCCAAGTGAATTCATTGTATTGACTATCTCATTGAACCTATGATACATATCAGAAATAGGTTCATCTGTCTTCATTTTAAAATTATCATATTTAATAGTATAAGTATTCAATCTCATTTCTTTAACATTAGTTGTTCCTTCATAAGAAACACCCAAAGTATCCCAAATTTCAAAATCAGTTTTACAAGAATAAATTCTATTAAACTCCACATATCCTAAATCACAGTACAGGGCATTCATGGATTTACAGTTATTATTGTAAGAAATCTTTGTAGGTTCATCCCAAGTTGTTCATTCAGTTTATGGAATTTTATATTGAGACTCTATAGTAGTCCAGATATCAAAACCCATACTTTATAAATGAATTTTTATTTTAAGTTTCCACTATGAATAGTTTATACCATTGAAGAAAGGTGGCTTGTTAGAAGCAGCAACCTCTACTCTATTGTCCATACCTAGATTCTAGAAAATTAATCAAAGAGAAAAAAATTCAAACTAACAGAAATTTAAGATCTTTAAAGATTCAACTAAAATCATAGTTGAAAAACAGAGTGTTTCAAAAATATTTAAACAAAAACAATTCCTCTAATACAAATTGTTGGTCGGAGTGGATACTTAAGAGGGGGTGAATTGTGTTCCAATTAAAAATTTCTATTAAAATATTTCTCTTAAAATCCCCTAATTTAAAAACAAAGTTAAACTGTAGTGAATATATACAGAGTGTAAGTGTTCAATCAGTTTCTCAAAGATTGATTAGTTCTCACTTGACTTAATCTAAAGGTTAAATTAACTTTTGAAACTGACTTACTAATTTACAATAAGTATAAACGCTTGCGAATTTAACTTTCAATGTAGCTTTAAAATAGTGTTTTATTTCAAAGTAATATCCACGGAATAAGTATATAGTTTACTTATAGTCTTAAATTAAAATTCATAGCAGAGTTAACCATGAGGTTCAGTCTCAATCCAAGACATAGTCCTCTCAAAAATTTATATATATTTGATCCACACACTAGATCGGGGTTCACAACAGTTTACAACTGTCCAGGTAAAAGACCTCTACCACAGTTCTACGTGGGAAAAACAAAAATAGAAAATACAGCTGTCTAGGTCACACATGGCCTCTACCACTTTCCATAGTGGGAAATAGAAGATGTAGAGATTTAGAATGAGGATTTACAGATCCTCTAGTTATGGTTTAGGAGACAGTGTGTGTGTAAATTAAAACTGTGGACACACACTGCTCGTAATGTAAATAATAAATAACTGAGCAAGATAAAGAGTTTAGAATGGCTCTAGTGATTGGTAGTGTAGCTCAGGACTCGTTGGAATCAGTAGAAATGCTTCTAAGTCCTTATCTGGTTTTCCCTTGAAAAAACAGAGTATCGTGATTCACTTCCCTTCACTTCGAGTGTATGTGTTCATCTCAAGTATGTGTAGTCATTGTAGCTCTTGAGCTTCTTCTTTGAACATGTGTTCTTGATGTATATCGATGTTCTTCAAGTTCTTATTCTCATGTATATGGAATAATTCTCTCTCTTTTTGTATCTTTGTATCTATTGTATATCTGTGTGTATCTTTTTGTGTTGTATTGTGGTCTCCCTTTACTGTAGCTTGATCTTCCTTTCATTCCACGAGCTCCGACAGTAAGAATGATTTCCTTTTCGGAGGTATGAGGTACGGTCTCCTGACATTCCAATAATCAATATTAAATAACATTAATTGCATTAAAAACATGAAAAATGACCGTTAGAGTTAAATATGAATTTATAGAAATTCAAACAGTTTTCATGACTATCAGTGAGTCATGTGATTGGTGAGACATTTTGAATCTGTATTGGTTTCGGTAGCATCAGCATCAGTGTCTTAGAATCGGTGTCTCAGCATGGTTGTCTCATGATCGGTGTCTCTACATCGATGTCTCAGCATTGGTGTCTCAGCATTGGTGGCTCAGCATCGGTGTCGCAGCATCGTTGTCTCAGCATCGGTGTCTCAGCATCAGTGTCTCATGATCGGTGTCTCAGCATCGTCAGTATCGGTGAAACATGATCGTCGGTATCTCTTTAGATCTTCGGTAGTTATCAGTGCGACCATTCATCATCAGTGCGACCTTTCATCATCGGTGCGACCGTTTATTATCGTTGTGACCGTTTATCATCGGTGCCTCGGGAAAATGACTATCGGTGAGTCAAGATGAGAAATTCCCTCAAAGTGTCTGTTCAATACATAATACTTCCAGGTCTACCATAACCATACAATGATCATAGATAAACAATTGTTACTTTGATTTAAACATATTTATAATATGATTGAACAATATATTAAAATGAAATAAATAGAACTAAGATTTGTGATTATTAAAATAACTATTCCACAGAGAGTTCACCAGTTACGACATTCATTGGGGATATGTGTAACATCCCGAGTAAATAAATAATACGAATTATTTCATATTTATTAATATTTGTGAATTGAATATTAATTTTTCTTTAATGGGGTTTCAATGCTTGATAGCGCACCTGATACGCAACAACGAGTTTCTATGAAATCTTACGTTGCACACTAATAATATAATATTATTATTTTAAATGACAGTTAAGTCCTAGCCGTTGTATTGGTTGTAATGAAGTAAAATAACTAAAATATGATTTTACATGTTTTATAAATGTATTAACATTTATCCAATAAAAGTTAATGGCTTAAAATGTGAATAAATCTAATTTTAAGCATAGTTTACATTAAAAGCCCGATTTAATGCCTTTTAATGGAGAACCTTCTTTAAATATCATTTTGGTCACTGTAATACATTATATTAAGGCTAAATAGAATCCTTCTTTTTAATGGGGACATCAAATTTTACTTTGTGTAATTTTTTTGATTTTTTCTAATAAAGTTCTTTTTCTAATGAATAGTGAAAAATATTATATTTTAATTCTTAATTATGTTTTCATCTAATTTAATTTTATGGTTATATTATAGTTTTAATTCATTTTAAAGTGTAATTATAATATATTTTTACCATTTAATCCTATTTTGGTCATTAGAATTAATTTCACTTTGAAATTGGAAATAAACAAGTGCCAATCTTTTGAAAGTTATTGTTTCATAAAAACACATTGTTTGTTTTAATAATGGGAATTAAATTTAAATTAATTTATGCCACTTATATGATTTGAATTTAGAAAATAGACAACATTTTTGAATTCAAAATATCTAGTAAATCTTAGGCTGAATTTTTTGTAATTTTCTGAAAAACATCAATTTTTTATGAATAGTGAAATCACTTAGTAGTAGTTAAAAAACAAACTTTTTCATTTAAATGAAATTTTGCCACTTCTGTGAATTTAATTTCAAAAATACGATATAAATGGTTTTTATCAAGAAGTTAAATGGGGTTCAGTAAGATGAAAATAATTTTTTGTGAATAGTAATTTTTGTCTTTTATTTACCAAGGTTAAAGTTAAATAGGGTAATTCAAGGTAAAAAGAATATTTTAATAATTCAAAATTAACTTAAGACATGTCCTAACCATATTGGATGAGTAATTTCCAACCATGGGCATCTTTGGGTCTATTGTGGTACCCCATGGAGCCACTTATGAAAGATAATGACACTTTAGATTAATTAATTTAATGTAAAGGAAAAAATGACAAATACAGAAATTGTTTAGTAAATTAAATTTTATATGGTGTTATATAAATTATATTTTCGACTATAAATATTAATTAGAAGGATAAAAATATTTCATACATCGTGGTATTTTTTTCATAATTTTTATACATCACATATATTAAATTATTTATGACACAATAATGATGTAGTATTTACCTCATTAATAACAGATTTAAATAAATAAGATTAGAAATATTAAAATAACATCCATAACCTATCCAATTTTTATTGGATGATATTATTTCGACTATGAGTCATATTATCTTTGACTTTAATTATTTTGGGGCCTTTATAAACCGAATATCAATATAAAACCATATAATATTATCACACATTCCTAAAGATCCGCTCCTCCTCCTTATAAAAGGTGACCACTTCTAACCAATTCTTCACACCTCTCAAGCCTTTTGGATCATCCAACCTCTACCCAATTAAGCTCCCTAAATATATGTACCCCTCCTAGAAGCTTTATTTTAGGTAGAATTCACTTGAATAAGTCCTTTGGTTCAGACCAAAGGGAGTTACCCTAATTAAAGGTAACAGTTTATCTTAAATTGATTTCTTTTATTTCACTTCTCCAACACGTAAACACATTTTATTACACTATTTTGTTACAAAACCAGTATCCTCAATATACTAGGATGTTTTTATGATAATTATTGAAACTACACTTACACACACCTCCATATAATGGGTGAGGAACATAATGTTCTTGTGGATAACAAACTAATGCCCCACGAAAAGATGATTGTTCAAATATCTCCAACCGCCTTTCATGGTGGCCATTATGATGGCACTATTTTAATATATGAAATATATTATGTTTATGTTTTCTTTATTATTCTCTTTTTTTAAATTTATAGAAATAATTTATGGTTTCCATAGTGGGTAAATACCTAATCTCATTAGAGGACGTGCGGACTACCGCCCCCACAAAGAGATATGACTCGTTAATGCCTTGTTTGGGACGTATGAAAGATTGATTTAAAAATATTTTATATTTTATTATACTGAAATTATAATATAGAAATGTATCATTATGTTTTTACTTCCATTAAAATAATAAATAAAAATGGAAGTAGTGTTCATGCGTACGTACGGCTTACCGTCTCCACGAACGGTGAATTACATTTCTTGCCTCTAAATGTCATGTGATATTATAAATACATGTATATAATTGATATATATGATATATATGATATATAAATCATTAATATCATTCTTATGATAATTGATATCTTACCACATGAACAAATTGTAATTATAAGGTGTTCATTTTTTTAATCATGTACCAAATATCGAAAAAATGGCCGTTATTAACTTAAATGATTACATAATGTTTATAACAAGGTAATAAGTAATATAAAAGGAATAATAGAATTTAAAAAGGTTATAAATCAAGTATAAATTAACATTAGTTGTTTATTCATGATATTAAAGAACGAACAGGTCAATTCGGACACAAGGTAAGGGAATTTCTTATCTCACTTTTAATTCCTTGAGATTTCCATTATTTTGCACTTATTTTTTGCATGTGGTGTCTTTTGTACTGCCATTTGATATATATTATCATGATTCTATTTATATTCATGGAATTATATGATTAATTTTGTTGTTACTAACTTTTGGTCATATGACTCGATTGATTACAACGATGCAAGGGGTTTTCATCTCACTTTTTATTCTCGTGACATTCATGCTATATTGGACAATATTTACATTTATATGGCATATATGTTGTACATGATTGTACTCTTTGTGTAATATAATTTCATTTATGAGTATTTACAAATTCATTTTATGATCCTTCTTTCATATGGCATATGTTTTGTAAGTTACCAAATCAGTACGGGAACCTTTCACCCTTCTCTTTTTAAAAGACTTCTTTTTGTTATGTCTATTAATTTACATCTTATTATGTTGGGATATGTTCTTATATATCATTATTAATGTAATATTTTTGTCTATGTGATGATATTCCCTTTTGTATCTCATCAACTAATTCTATGAATTTTAATGTGACGCTGTTAGGCTGTCAAATGTTTACAAGGGAACTTCTTATCCCAATTTCAATTCTTTGGGTTCAACTTATACTTCTTGAATATGACGTCCTATGAATATGTGTGAATGACCACTAATTGTTTTACAATTAATATTCACTTATGTTGGGTGAATTTATATTTTTCACACATAATTATGAGATTGATTTATCCTTAATATAAGGACACCTTATTTATAAGTGATTTCATCTCAACTTACATTTCCACTTAGACTTCATTTTTTATGCACCAATTCACTCTTATATGGTGTATATACTGTCCTTTGAAATATTATATCATGAATCCCTTTATTCACATGAAATTATAAAGTTCTTATTAAATGGTATTCCTTATTTATTTTTATTTCAGCGTCTCTCTTTCTGTTAAAAAAACACTTTGACTAAAACATCATTTTAAATGTTTTAATGATTTATTATTCTAAATATTTACCATTAATGTCCATATTTTCAAAATGGGTTTAGGATTTGTTTATATGGACATTAATTTTTTCAAATGGTGATTCATTTAAAATCTTCAATGTAGTATGGGACACTTTGATTCAAAACCCTATTTATTTAATGTTTTAAATGAGTTTGAAAAAGATATGATAATGAATTGTTTATTTCAATATCTTGATTTAACATATTATGATTAGAATGTGGAAATGTTATATTTCATTTATTCTTGTGTTATTTGTTATGAATATGTTATGGTTATTGGGCATTGTATATGTATACAGGTGGTTCCTTGATAAACCTAGGGATGTTGAGCCCAAGATATCTCTCCAATGCATTGGATAATGTGACGGAGGTAAACGTGATGTTTCTCCTAAGAGATTTAGGTAATATATTGTGATGGGTATTCCAAGTGTAACTACCTATGTAGTTGTGATAGCTATAATGTATGTTTGATATGAATTCCATAATTAACGTTTATGATTTATGATTTGTGTGTGTTATTCATAAATACTATGATTTCTTAAGGTATGTTATGATTGAAAAGTATGGTCTCATTTATTTGTATTTATTGATGGTCTAATGTTTTCTTTCCTTGTTTTATTACCCTTACTGATATTTTTATGCTCATCCTAAGTTTTTGAAATGTTTTCCACTACACTTAAAGAGGAATAATGTCAAGGATGGGATCAAGGAAAAGTAATGATGTCTAAAACATGGAACTATACATGTCTCATTTTAAGAGTTTTTATGTTATGAAAAAAATCAATATAGAGTAGTAGTGTCTACATGTAATATTCAAGTTTTTATGTAATTTTTATGGCCTAATATTCTAAAACTCTAAACCTGAAAAGATCCTCAATGTGAATAATACATTTATTTCAATATTATATAATGTTATAAGGTAGGTCCCTTGCAATATACATAGGATAATTTACATTTTATTTACAAACCTATTTGAATAATTTTAATATAAGATGAGAACAAATGACCATGGTTTATCATAAGGTGTTTAGAATTGAAAATATGGTGTCATGATATTCACTAAATGATTTTATGACTACTGTTACTCAAACAATGCTTTCTAGTTTTAGTCAATGGCTAGATTACGAGGAAGTTATAGTAACATTGAGAATGATGTACAATGTGGGAATGGTGGTGGAAATAAGCAACAAAATGGAATGTTGATAGGTGTAAAAGATATCGTGTTCATGCCAAATCAGTTTTCCAAAAATGAGATCAACAACATATATATTAACCAACTACTGGACTCAACAAAGAAGATAAAGGTGATGAATGATAAGAGCTCCAGCAGTGGTGACCATGGAGAAAAAAATCCCCAATTTCCATCATGCAGGAAATGTGGAAGGAGACACCTAGGAAAGTGTCACAATGAAACAAATAAATGCTTTACATGTGGGAAATAAGGACATAAAGTGAATAATTGCAGAGGAAAAATGAAGAGTACTATGGAAGAAAACAATGGTCCCAAGAATCCATTTACAATCATTTACCGTAAATGTAGGGGACGTAGCCATTACCCGAGTGAATTCCCTATTCTATAGGATATTTTCTAGGTCAAAGAAGATGCTATATGGAAATAAATGGTTGCATAAATGTTTAAATGTATTAGTGCTCCTTGTTGAAGGGATTACTTTGGAATAATTTTCTCAAGTATTTGTAACCCAACAGTTTGTCATGTAAAAATGATATTTGTGGAAGACTTATCCTTTCTCTTGTGAATATAGTTATAAATAACCATTTAGTTTTATATGATCATTGGGTTTGAGGAAATTACATGTTATTATATTTTGTGATGAAAATGCAAGGTATGTGAATTTTTTTTGTTAAATTATGTTATGGTTATTTTGAGGAATTTATATCATTTTGGTAATGTTATAAAATATAGTTTTTGAAAAAGGAAAACAAGCAGACCGTCTGACAACCCATCAGGTCAGAAAAAGCTGTGGGAATCGAACCCACAACCAGAGTGAGATTCAGATTTATTTCCTACCATTGGACTACATGAAGTACCCGGTTAGTGTGACAAATTTTTTTAGTTTAATGATTTTATTGATCAATAATAAATTGATTTGGGATCTTATGTCTTATCAAATGAATACCTTTAGTATTGGAAAATGATTTGGTGATTAAG
This sequence comes from Viscum album, assembly GCA_963277665.1. Classification (NCBI taxonomy): domain Eukaryota; kingdom Viridiplantae; phylum Streptophyta; class Magnoliopsida; order Santalales; family Viscaceae; genus Viscum; species Viscum album. The sequence goes on along the minus strand of OY728135.1, from coordinate 1,990,977,669 downwards.
TGATAAATGTTATCTTGGGAGATGTTCGCTATGTTGGGAACACTATATGCCCAAGGAAAATAGAATACTATGGGATTTCATTTGAGGAGTATTGGTGGATTTTTATTTATGTTTGTATTGAGGATTTATAGTAATTTGGGTGAGTATTTCTGGATTTTTATTTATGTTTTTATTGTGGATTTATAGTGATTTTGGTTATTTATGGAAATGATTAACCTATAATAGAGAATATGTGATTAGGATAATTACTATTAAGTATGTGAATTTAAGAGTAGTTGATGTCATTTGGAGATACAATTTAACATGGAAGACTACATAACAAAATTCTTCTTAGTTTTGGGTTTCAATGTTAGATTGGATTATATTGAGGGATTTTAAGGACAATTGTTTATTGAATGGTATTTATTTAACTTTGGGGTATTGTTGGCTTAATTTTAGAATTTAATATTATTGTTTCTTTCTCTAAATGAATATCCTTTTTTGGGATCAACAGATCATATACTAAACATTTTGGTTTTGATTAATCTCTAAAGACAAGGTAAATATATATTTTACCCTTTGTTGATCATGTGATTCTCTAGAAGTTTATTATATCTATTCCAGTGTGACAAAGTCTTCTTGAATACTCATCATTTAAAAAAATGATTTAGTGGTAGAAATTTATTAATGAATGAAACTCTACATTAAAAGTAAGTATATATCTTTATTCTCTTAGTCAATCTCATTAATAAATTACTCATCTTTATGAAATGTAACTTAAAAGAAAAAAATGGTCTCTATTAACTTTTCCTACTGGGAAACTAATGACCATTTGTCCCATCAAAAGTTTGTGGTTTTCATCTTGTTAATGTTCTCCTGATCATGTTTTTTATCCCTCTCAATCAGAACATACAGTTAGTTTATCTTCTATATCCATGTTTTCCGACATGGAATCCTTGTATGGGTTATCTTGGATGACCTTTTTAATTCTCTTTCCTTCATTTAAAATGATAGTATTATTGAATCTTTTTCTAATTTGGGACATTCCATTATATTCTCAAGCCCAATTTTTAAAATTTGGAGGACGCAATTTATGTAAGGAGGGAAGAATGTAACATCCCAAGATTTCGAAGTATGATAGTTATTTATAGTAATTCAATAACTTACACTACACAAAACATCGAGTTCAAGTGCACCCCGACTTACCAAACTAGCCATTTAAAAGTGGTTATGAATAGTATTAATAGAAATCTGAACATTATATAACCCTTATAATTTTAGATTCCAAATTATGTGTTTCTTTGACATAATGTAAGGACGAATTCATTTTTTTAGATAAAAAAAGTTTTTTTTAAATAATTTTACCGCCTTTTAATTGAGAACCCTTTTTAAATACATTATTTGAAACTTTTATATATTAAATTTGAAAAAAAAACTTCTTCTTTAGGATCTAGACATAAGAATTTAGTTTGAATAAATTTTTTCTATTTTTCTAATAACGTTCATATTTTGGGGAATACTGAAAATAATATGTATTAACTAAAAACAACTTTTTTAATCATAATAATTTGTAGTGTTCAACTATAAATATGATTTGTATGTATGTATAATTAGATTATAATTTTACCATTTAATCCAATGTTGGTAATTAGAAGTAATTTCACTTTAAAGTTGGACATAAGCAAATGTCAATCTTTTAGTAGTTATTATTTCATTAAAATACGATTTTTGGTTTTGACAATGAGAATTAATTAAAAACTAATAAATGCAATTTTTATGTTTTTAATTTGGTAAAATAGGCTTCATTTTTTAATTTAGAATATCAATATTATCATAGGGTGATTTTTTTGTATGTTTTTGAAAACTTTTAATTGTTGATGATTTGTAAAAAACACAAAGTTATAGTTTAAAACCGAATTTTTTTATATAATTATTTATTTTATTTAAATTTATTATAGGTAAAAAATAGATAGATAATACATATATAAGTTCAATGTAATTAATTGGAGTCATTTTACAATAATTTTATATATAGATAAATTTTATTGAACTTTTCACCGTCTTATACCCACTTCATAGAAGAATTTGAAAATTCACGTAAAACATTATTTTACCACCATTATGAATGGAATTTAAAAATATGGGAGAAATGGATGATATAAGTAAGTAAAATGTGGATCAATAAGATGAAAATAATTTTTGGTGAATAGTAACTTCTTACATTTTTTCCACGGTTAAAAGTAAATAGGGTAATTAAGTGTAAAAATGATATTATTATTACCCTAACACATGTACTAATTCTATCGAATAAGTATAATTCAAACAAAAACATCCTTAGGAATAAAATATGATCCTTTTTGGTCCACATGGATTAGATTAGGGCATTTATTATTATTTAATTCCAAGAAGAGTTTAAAGAGTTTAAATAAAATTTTAATAAATAAAAAAAATTTAATACAGGGTTACATATAAGATAAATTAGACTATAAATATTCATTACAATTAAAAAAATATTTCCTAAACAATGTTATTTTATTTATATTTTTTATATATTATATAATTTAATTTATTAGTAACACAATGATGGTTTAGTAATTACTTAATTAATGAAATATTAAACTAATTGATACTATAAATATCCAAATAAATGTAATTGGAGAATATTTTTGAATTAAACTAATTTTTTAGGTTAATAAGTCATATTAGGGTTGGATATATAAATTTATTTCGAAATAATAATGTTGTTATGAATTTAGAAAAAACCAAATACCAAATAGTGTCAAAATTGACAAAAAAGAGTTTTTTAAACAAATATTATATTATTAATTGATATTCTAATCCTAAAAAGCTAAGGATCGGAAAGAAGACTTATATAATTATAACAGTATCATTAATGAACCACTTGGGGCTCAAATATAAGTATATAGTATGTTTATTATACATATAATATAAAAATATAAAGAGACATGGTCAATGTCAAACTATTTAACAAAGAGTTAAATACAAAAGATAAGGTTAATATTGTAAACAAAACATGTCTAAAACATATTGGTTGAGCGGATTTTAACCCATAATCAACATAGAATTTAAATAAAATATTTTGGATCCATTAGAAAACGAATGTTATTATATTATAAAATAATATTTCTAGTTTTTCCTAAGGTTCCCCTCACTCTTCTTATAAAAGGTCACACCACCTACCCTCCAATTCACTCAATAAAATCCTTTTGGATAGGCCAAAATCGTTTCAAATACCCTTTAAACTATCATACCTTCATTTTATAGGCCCTAATTTAGTCAGAAATCCAACCTATGGAGCCCTTTTGATCAAATCAAAAGGAAAAATATGAAGAAGAGGTAAATATCTAATCACCTCTTTCATGTTCTTTTCTTATTCCACATCCTCTTTATTTGTTGTTTCCATTATAAAATATTAACTCCAATATCTTCTATATAATATTATGTTATTATTAATATGGTACAACCATATTCATTATTCTATCCATCCATTGAATGACATATCACCATATGTGCGTACGTATGGCTTACCATCTCAACATCGTTGTGTAACAGTTATTCAATACATTATTATATGGATGGGTATAATAATGATGTTTAAATGATGTAAATAGTAAATATAAAATGATAAAGATTCTGAATATATTATATACCATCCAATTATATGTTATTTTAATATCAAAATAACGATATTGCCGCTCATGCGTACGTATGGATTACAGTCTCCACGAATGCGATGAGATTCATTCCCCATCATATCCATTCAAGAATTAATTTTATTTGATGATTAAAAATAATTTCTAGAGACATGATATCATTCTTTATATGAATAAGATACATCCTATCCAAAACAAATATGACTCACATAACAAATAATATAATGGAAAACAAATCTGTTAACACCCGAAATGACGATAATACAAAGATATTATTATCATAGAAATGCTAAAAGATCATATATGATATCATATTAAGGTATATGATTCTTTTATAATTTAATAAAAATTATTTAACCATTTTAGAAGAGGTTAACTTACCCTCGACCAACAAAAAAGTACAAATAAATGGCTTTCTGATCTCACTTTTAATTCTGTGAGATTTCCATTATTCACCACTTATTTATTGCATATAATGTTTGTACAGAACATGATTGTATTCATTGTGTAATATAAATTAATTTTCAAATATTTACATAATCATTGTATGATCCTTCTTTCATGGGTGTATGTTTTGTAAGTTACCAAATCGATAAGGTAATTTTAAGTTTCAATTTCCACTCCTTCGGCTTAACGCATACTTCATTGATTATTTTACTCCAATATTATGTGTGGAATCACTATTAATTTTCTTATGTCATAATTTCCACTCCCCTTTATGTGGATATACTTTTGATACACATAATCACTCCATTTATATATTCTCAAATCATCTATATGAACTTGATAAGAGTAATTTTTACTCAATCTTCATTGATTGAGTTAAACATCGAATTCAATGGTGTTGTTTTTACAAGAATATGTGTGAATGTACTATGATTTATTTACACTGAATATCCAATTATATTGACTGTATTTTTATTTTTCACACATAATTATGTCATTGATTTATCCTTAACTAAAGAATACAGTCATTATAAAATATTTCATCTCAATTTACATTCCATTGAGACTTGTTTTTTGTTATACACCAAATCACTTTTATATGGTGTGTATAATGTACATTGACATAATATATCATGAATCCATTTATTTTCATGATATTATAAAGTTTTTATTACATCATTTATTTTTATTCAAGTGTCTATCTATTGGATATGAACTCTAACTAAAATATCATTTTAAATGTTTTATAGATTTATTATTAGAAATCTTTCTCATTAATGTACAAGTTTTAAAAATAGATTTAATGATTTATATATATGGACATTAATGTTTTAAAATTAAAATTACTTTTAAAAGTTTCAATCTTTTGTGGGACACTTTGGTTCAAAAATTAATTTTTAAATGGCTTCTAGACAAATAGTGTGACTTTAAAATTTTATCAAGAAAAAGGGGGGTATTTCTCTCAAATAGTTTTGAAGATTATTTAATCTATGTAGATATCCTTCATTATTCTCGATTGAGGATAATCTGTTACATTTCAATCTTCTATATTGTATTGAATGAGTTATGTTTGACTATGAATGTGCTATTTTTATACCATTCATTATTTTTGGGTAAAGTATTGACATTTTGTATGCTAGTTTTAAAATAAATGTTTAGATTATGTTTCACCCATTTTATATGAGGAATGAATTGGAAATCGTATGTGACAGGTGGAGCCTGCTATAGCTCCTCGATTCCTTAGTAGGTCTCATGAGACAAACTAGTGTAATGACACAAGGCCTTGACAAAATCTTATTTGTAGTCTTGGCACAAGTCCTTGACTATGTGGTTATGATGTCTGACATTATGCATTCCATCATTATGAAATTAGATATTGATATTTCATGTGGTTATTCGACTAGTACAATACTCATGAATATGATTTATTATGGAATTATTTTCTCATCTCATATTCCTACCATAATGTGTTCATGTTAATAATTTGTAAAGGTTTGTGTTTTTAATTAATCACGACACCTAATGTTTATGTTATCTTCCACCGTATTGATTAATCTTACTGAGCATTTGAACTCACCCCTTTCTTATGTTTCATTTTCCCAGGATATGAAGAATTTAGTTATGAGTGACTTGAAAGAAAAATATATGAATCTTGGATGTTTCTAATGGAATAATATAGTGTTTTTTTCTTTTCTAGTTGTAATGTTGACCTTATGAATGTATTTAGTATTTCTAAGGCTACTAAATTGATCGGTCTTTCGGGACATGATTTCCTTGTATCATGACAATTTTATGTAATAATGCACCGACTCTGGGTAACTGGGGTTGGGGCATTACATAGAAGGGAATACATCTCTATATAATGATAGACCCCATCCCTTTTTACACAATTTCTAACATCACCATCAACTATTGTGTGAACTCCCTTGATTTGGATCTTCCAGATAAAATTTATCTTATTATCAAAGCTACACTTTTCTTAACACTATTGATTTATTAGTTTGTGAAAAAGCTCATAATGGCATGGTGACCTTAAAACTATACTATATTCATAATTACAATTCCAACAATAATAATTTTTCCTGATTCCATAATTTCTAAAAAAACTGCATTAGACCCTCCCATCTCACCCTAGATTGAATAATTGCTCACAATATGATTCCCATGGATTGAAATTCTCATATTTGTGGTATAAAACTATTCTCAAAATGTTTCATATGTAACCAATATAGAGAGGATAGTGATCACCTGCTTTTAACCATTGATACTGATTTTGATTTATGTAAATACATTTTTGACATTTTTTATCACAGATGGATAGGTTTGGACTCTATTTGATTACATATTCAAATATGAACTATTATTGATTCCTCTCCCAGAATTTACTAGATTTTCATTTCTTTTCTAGTGTAATTTATTCATATTATTTGGTATGAATTAAATTCAATTAAGCACAAAATATATATCTTTAATATTTGTGCATCTCAAATAATGATCTACATCACGATCAAAGAGGCTGGAATCATGGAAACAGGGACTTACCACAATTCAGTTGGGAATTTATGTATCCTCAGAGATATTGGGATGAAAGGAAGATATAAACCAATGATAGGTTTGTTGGAGGTATTCTGGAAACCATCTATACCTTTCTCGGAAAAAATTAATGTGTATGGTGCTTCAAAAGGAATCTCAATACCTGCTAGCTATGACATCATATAAAGAAATCATAACGAGCACATTTTTGGATGCAACTTTGGTTCATGTGGTTATGCCTCCTCTCTTGAATCAGATATGTACATTGTCATTAATGAATTTGATTTGATATAGAAAAGGATATAATAATGTTTGGATTATAAGTGATTCAATTACCATCATTCAGGCTCTTATACATGGAACATTTCAACTGACATGGACTCTTACTACTAAATGGACCGTATTTCTATAATACCTATAAGAAATCAATCATATTATCATGCACACCTACAGAGAGTCGAATAAGGTGGTAGATAGTCTCTCCAATAAGTTTGTCAACTATAATACTACATGCATGGATAATCTTCTTGCTATTATCACCGCTCTTTAACAAAATGATTGTAATAAATTCCTCAACTTTTGTCTTTTTCATGTTTATTTTTTATTTTATTGTTTTTAATATGCTTAATATAGTATTAATCCTTAACCTTAATGCCCAAAAAACCTAAAAACTTGTAAAAAAATCTATGTTATAGAATTATTGACCCCTTATTCTATCTGGGATCTATTGTTTTCCATTATGGGAACCACTTGAAGCATGAAAAACATGGTAATAATTCCTTTACAAAATATTACATGAGTTCCACTCCTCCTTCACTATTGAAGGCCACCGCCTCTCCCCATTTATCACACAGATCAAACCATATATGGTAGTCCACGATCTGGAAATTTATAGTCCCAAAATTTCTTCCTTGGTCCTTGAATCCTCGCTTTGGGAAGAATGCCTTCCATGTATTCCCTTTGGTATATACCAAAATGAGTTACAACATTTTTAATATAATGATTTCCAATAATCACTTTTATTTCAATTACATCCCAAAAACCTCAAATATTTTTATTACGTGTTCATACAATAACACCAGTATAATCAATATTTCAGGGTGTTGATATGAAGTGGGTTCAACGTACACATACATACAAGTCCATCTAATTGGAAATGAACATATTGTTTCAGTGTCTGGAGAACTATCACCTCACAAAATGATGATTGTTCATTTTTTTCATTACCAAAATCTATCTTCATACATTATGATGGAATATATATTTATATATGGTATAAATTAATTTTATTTTGTATTTATTATTATTCAATTATTTTACACCATATAAGCATATACATTCCATTTTGTGTAAATACGATAACATATTTTGTGGTAGTGTGGACTACTGCCTCCATAGTTTGATATGATTCATTAACAAAATATATGGAATGTATAATGTATGAATTTTAATAAAAATATGTGACATGAACAACCTATATATTATATTCAGTAAATTATTACCTTTAATAAAAAAAATAACATTTTTTTATTACCCTTTAACACAGTTAAAAATTTATAATGTTATTCATTGATGAGAAGACTAACACCTCCTTAACATGATGTGACTCCTATTGAATAAAAATAATTATATATATATATATTTTTACAATTAAATAATATGGTATTTATGATATAATTATCATTCTAGATAGATATGATGTTACTTTATTTTGATAATGATCATTGAAAAATGTGATCGTTACTCTTGCGTATGTACAACCTAATGTCTCCATAATTGTAAGGATGATTCGTTTTTCTAAACCATATTTAATGATTAGTATTAAAATTATAATTTATTTATCAATATTATAATTATTTCATTTTTATTATTCTGGTGATTTTATATAATTACCCTCTTGACTATAGTTTACGTACCAATGATGTTTTTGACACATAAACCAAATTTGGTCAAAACACCTGATATAAATGTTTTGAATAATTAGTTGTATAAAACATATAAATAAGTGAAATATATGTAATTATGAACATGTAAAAGTTTATAAAGAAACTAAATAATTAATATATGTTTTTTTGAATTTAAAGAGACACAAGTCATATAAGACTTAAGGTAAGGCATTTTAATATCATATTTTACTTCTATTAGATAAATGTCACGTTCACCACTTACTTATTTTTTGTAGTGTATATACTAACCATATATATATATTATATAATTAAATCATTTAACATTATCATATTTAAATCAGTATTTTAATATTATTCATTCATGAGGTTTTTGATTTAAAATGTTTCAAATTGGTATGAGATATTTTGTAATGATTAAAAATAATTTTCCTCAACAATTAAATTAATGATATTTCAATGGAATTTCAATTAGAGTATATTATATGAACATTATTGAATAAAACCTTTAATTTTCATCTCCTAAAGTAATTCATGACATTTATCAAGTATTAGTTTCATATTTCAACTCTTTGGTAGTCATGGGGTTTTATAAATTGTTTTTTTGGGAAACCCATCTTCAGTTATCTCTTTATTTATAGAACATATTTTTTTTTGAAAAGAATGTATTATTAAAATGTTTTCAAAATTTTTTTTAAATGAATTGTTAAATACATCTTTACCCTTTTTCCCTTTACCAATTTTTTCAATGGAATCTTCTTTTCACTTCCTAAAAAAGTCATTTTTCTAACTTTTTTACTATGAAAAATGATTTTTATTTTAACCTTATTCTGTATGTTTGGATTTAACCACCATAATTCCATAAAATAATCCTTTTCATGTTTAAAAGGATACTTTTTAATGATGATTATTTTAAAATTTATTTTCAAAGAACTATTTTTTCAAAACGTTTTTCAAAACAAAATGATATTTTCTCAACAATATTCTTAAATTATTTTTTATAATATTTCAATTAATCAATGAAAAAACCATTAATTTAATACACTTAAGTTATGTTGTATTAATATCATCTTTATTCTTCCTGTGGATGGTTTGTGATTGATTTTTTCAAGGTTATTATTCACATTCTCTTCCTTGATTCATTTTTGTCCCCTTAAAATATTCAATTTCAAATTATCATTGAACATTGAATTTCCCCCTAATTGTCCATTCATTCATCATGAATTTTACTATTAACTAAACCATATACCATTTTCTATACGGTGTCTAATTTTATAGTTATTAGATTATTTATGGAAATATTGAATTTTTTTATTAAATATGTATATTTGATAAGGAATATTATTTATTTTGATTAATCGTTATATGGAAATGTTTGAAAAGTTAATGACGGGGGGAGATTGATCATTATATAGGTCCTCGAAACATCGATTAGTTCTCATGAGACAAATAAGTTACCCAAATTAAATGGGTTTCTATATGAAGTTTTAAAACTTCTTCTAAATGGTCTTGATGGTATAGGATATCATGTGGTTAGAGATGAAGTCAATTAAGAAAACATTTCCCTCATATTAGTTTTAGTTAAAATTCATTCAGGATATTTTCTGTCAACATATATATGGATACATTTCATTTTCCTTTATTTATATGGAATGTGTTTATGTTTCATAATATGAAAAATTTATTTTTCCATATCTATTTATTTGAATAGTATGTGTCCAGTTAGTATGTTTTCATATTGTTTACACACTTCAATTAATTGAATTCATTACATGGAATGGGTATTCAGTTATTTACCTTTCCATGTTGATTTTTCTCATTAATTCATTATTTATTCTTCTATAATTTCCCCTTACTGGGTATTTGAGGTCACCCTTATTATGTTTCTTTCCCTATGATTCCAAGAAGCATACTAAAAAAGATATGTTGGGATTTACAAGATGTACTAGAGTTATCCTTGAAAATTTTTATTTAGTTGTAAGGAAAAACATATTTTGTACATAGTGTTTTTTTGTAACAAAAGTATCATTTATGTATTTGGATTATCAACACTAATAAACTCTCAGTCCTTTGGGGTTTGATTCCTTATAATCTGGTCAATGTCATTGGAAGAAGACACAAACATCAAGCTTTTGGGGTCAGTTCGCTACAAATGGGTCTCTTGACACTTAGTTCATGAGCAACGTTACCACCACTCTTTCATGACCTGTTCGATGTGGACTATTATGTAGACTATCTCCTTGGATATTTAACGTCCCAGCCCTTACTACATGGAATTGGGTGGGTGTTTATAGATATATATCACAGTGATTTTCATCCTGTTGAATATGAGCATATAAAGGAACTACTGGGAAATAAATATTGAACGTCATTTTTTTCGATGTAGTTGTCAAAAAGACCTCTAAATGTTATTAAAATATTTTTTATTATTTTTTTCTAATTTTTTAATTATTTTTTTCAAAATAAAATTGATTTATATTTTGTGGGTGTTTTTTCAAAACCACTGCGAAATAGAATTGAAAAACTAAAAAATAAAATTTATTTATATATTATAATTTGTTATTTAATATCATATATTTTATTATTTATAATTTTAATTAAATATAATTTTTTAAATAATATAAATTTATATAAATTTGTTAATAATAATTTTGAAGTGAAAAAAATTCTTCAATAAGTTGAAAATCTGACTTCGACATCAGATGACCAAAATTTTTTATATGAGAGTCTCATTTGCCTCCACAAAAAGTCAAATTGAATATTATGAAATGAGATAAAACAACATGAGATTTAATTATTCTTATAATGAAGGGAAAAATATATTAAAATTTCCTAATATAGTATAATCGAACTCTAACATTAAACTGCCATAACGCTTAATCTGGCTTTCTGTTTGGGCTCCACCACATATCAAATTGAATCATATAATGTGCTCTATGCTACTGATGGTCTCAGATTGAGGTCAAATATCTTTTCCAGTTTTTATTTACCAGAAAGCACCAGAAGGCCCCTAAAATTGTGTTTTTTGTCATCGACCCCATTTTCATAAAATTTAAAAAGTTATAAATTCTTATAGAAGTGTCTGTTCAGCCTATACCATATATCATATCAAATATTGTTTCATGATCATCGATTTGATATGTTTTTGAGGTGAAACGAAATCATCTATCCGAAGTGTTGGTCATTACATGTTTTTTAGGGGATCTCATAGTTTCTTAAGTTTATTTTGTGTTTTAAGGATACCCAAATTTATTTAAATTATATGGATTTTTAGCTTCATTTAAGGGGGTCGTATTTTCTTTTTCTGTGGGGACTCAAATTATTCTCAGGGATCACATTTATATTGATATTATGGTTTTGAAACTTTATCATTTTTCATAGTGAAGTTTTATTTATAATTAAATATATGCATATTTCTTTACTCACACATATAAAATCACTTATATAATTACATATTTATATAGAAATTCATTTTTAACAGTATAAACCAAAAGGAAATAAATATTTTTTATTCATTTGGTTTAAAATAAATAGTTATCAATTGTACATACATTTATATATATTTATAAATATTTAAGTTTATATATTTTTATATCATATATGTGTATATATTAGATAATATAATATAATATAACATAATATAATATAATATAATATATAATTTTGATAATATATATATATATATATATTAATATAAAATTATAAATATGAGTTTTTTATATACATTTATATAACATAAATATGTGTTTATATAAATTTATGTAAATTTTGTTATAAGTATATATATTTATAGATATTTATATCCATTTATCATTTTATCATTATATTATTTTATTGTTTTATTATTTTATTATTTATTATTTATTATTTAATATTTATCATTAATTAAATTCTCAATTATTATTTATTATATATTGTTCATTTATTATTGAATTATTTTGTTTTGATTTATTATTTATTTTATGATTATTATTTGTTTATTATTATTTATTTAATATTATTTATTTAATATTATTTATTAAATAATATTTATTAAATAGTATTTATTAAATAATATTTATTTTTTATTTTTTTATTATTTAAATCATATTTATTATTTATTATCTATTATTTAATATTAATTATTCATTTTTTATTGTTTATTATTTATTATTTATAATTTAATATTTATTATTTTATATTTTATAAACTTATAGTTTCATAATTTTCTTTTTTTCTTATTTTATTTTCATAATTTTTATATTTTATAATTTTTTATCATAAATTTGTGATTCATTTATTTATTATAATTATTTACTTATTTTTTATTTATTTTTTATTTTTTTTATTGATTTATTGATTTATTTATTTATTTTTACTACTTATTATTTATTTATTAATCAAGTGATATTTATTTATTATGTATTTATTTATTAAAATTCATTTATTATTATTTATTTACTATTACATATTATTTATTACATATTATTTATAATTTATAATTCTTTATTTTTTATTTTTTTAACATTTATTAATTTATTATTTTATTACTTTATTAATTTATTGTTGTATTTTATTATTTTAATATTTTATTTTTTATTTTTTTTAATTTTATTATTTCATAATTTTATTTCAATAATTTTATTATTTATTTCTTTACTTATTTTTTATTTTATATTGTTTACTAAATTATTATATATTAATTATATATTTTTTATTTATTCATTATATATTTATTTATTATAACTTAGTATTATTATCATTTTGGTATTTATTATTTATTATTTATTAGTTATTATTATTTGTTATTCGTTATTCTTTATTTGTTATTTATTATTTATTATTTAATGAGTAAAATTTATTATTTCTTATTACTGTATTACTTTTTTATTAGTCATTTATTAAGTAGTTATTCATTTTATTATTATTATTTATTTTTTATTATTTATGTATATGTATTTATTATTATTTACCATTTATTTCCAGATCATGAAATTATTTATTTATTTTTTACTAATTTTTTTATTTATTAATCAGTAATGTTCAATTGGTAATTAGTAATTAGTAATTATTAATTATTTTTTACATATTACTTATTATGGATTAGTCATTATAGATTAATCATTAATTATGAATAAGGATTGAGTTTATGTCTATTTGTTATGTATTATTTGTTTTTTCAATTAATATATATATATATATATATATATATTAAATTATGTTTATTCACCACATGAAGAGCATGTAGAAGTGGTGTAGTCTTTGGAGAATATACAGGAGGTAAGGGGTTCAAATATCTGACAACACAAAATTTCAATATTTGGCACATGCACATGCATGGTAATAAATAGTAATAATAAAAAAATTATAATAAATTATAATAAATAATAAGAAATGTTCATAAATTATAATATATTATAATAAATAATAATAAATAATAAGGGATAATTGATACTTAAAAATAATAAATGATAAAAAAATGATAAATAATAATTAAATAATGATAAAATAATAAAACAATATATTAATATATTAATAAAACATAACAAAATTAGAAAATTAAAAAATAAAATAAATAAATAAATTTAAATAAATTTACAAAAATGATGTCAAATGATTTAATTGTGCTTTAAAACACCACTTAAAAACTGTCATTAAATCGTACAATGATGGTTTAGAAAAACCACCACAAATTGATTGTCAACACATAATTTAGCATAGTTTTTTCAAAATCATCAATGAACGATTTTGCGGTGGTTTAGACTACCTCTAAACACAAATTTCAGCATTGTGAAGATATCAGTGTTTGTCTCATTCAAATTCTAAAGAAACAATTATTATAGTATTGATTACCATGAATAATATCCTTCTTTGAGGGGAATGGCTCCCCTCAAAGCTGGTGGGGGGGGGTCGTGCATTAAGGTTCTTCTCGAGTTGTTTCTTCTCTTTGCTCCCCAATCAAATGTTTCTAGCAACTCTCTCAAACATTGGAATTGTTTTTCAATTACAGCTATTTTTTCTCTCATCTATTTCATTTCTTCACGTTGAGCATCCTTTTTTTCTCAAAATATGTTCGGGGTGTCACCCCAAAATCCACACCTCTTATGCAATAATAGTATTTTGGCCACTTAAAGGCCACTGATAGTATGTGTCTATCTGGTACATGTGTTGTTGATTCATGTGAAAATGTCAGATAGAAAATATAAGAAAATAAGAAATCATTATTATGTATTATGATTTAAGGAAATTTTTATTTATTATGTCATACTTACAAATGATTCGAACAATTTTTTTTTTTGTTTTTATCTATTAGAAGCCCATATTTATTTTCACATGCCTCCTTCAATATAAGATGACGTGGGATGGGAGTGGCTTTGAATTTCGGTCAAAAATCTGAGTATAAATAGAGAATCATATTTTTGATGTTGCTGCATGTCACATAAAAATATTACTATAAAATAAATAAATGTTATCATAATGTTATGATAATCTCATTGCACATCACTGTCTGAATCCCAGACACAAAATGGTTCAGTAAATTTATATCAATCAGGAAATGATGCTGAGTGATGATTCCAATATAACTATTGAACATGGACTTGTTGGAGTTAACATGATGGCATGGTGCAATCCATCTGACCTCGTATTTGATGCCTTTAATTTTTTACCTTAATGATTTTTTATAACACTTTTAAACTAAGGTTCTATTGGTTTTTATGCATCATCGGTACTTCTTCACCTACGATTTCCACCTATTAAACATCGTAAATATGTCATTCCTCTGTAGAGGCACCATTATTTTGTGCAGATGGTCATTGTTCCAATCCACTGGGAGTACAAAATAGTCAAAAAACCTATGATTCTTCTAGATTATGAGCACCATCACATGCAGTAGGTCGTTGTTCCTCTACACTATGACGAAAAGTCTGTTGAGAGACCTATTGTTAGTCGAGATTGGGAGTAGCAGCATGTGCAGAAGCCATTATCTCTATAAGTGGTTTAACTTTCAATTTCGAGTCCATAAATGAAGTAGCAAATAGATAGTAACATGAGGTAACATGTTGTCTATTAAAAAGATAACCTGATTATTGAAATATCATTTTTTAAATGCAGTATGGATTTGACACCTCTGTCGGTTGTCCAAACCCCTTCATTATGGTCTCTTATGAGAAACTAAACACCATCTACAAGGGTACCATTATGAAATGATGGTGATATCCCAATGAAAGGGTCATCCAAGTTTAATTATCATCTAACCCTTCAGAGGGTTTGGTTGATAATAGAATAGTGGACCACATTTGGTTTGTGGGATCTAGAACATAAAATACATTTACTTCATGTGATGACATTATAAATAATTCAACATTGTAGGCTTTCTTACTAAAATAAACATCCATGATACCCAATTCATCTATTTTAACATCACTCCAGTTATCAACCCAAATTTATTGAAACATTAGAACTAGTAATGTTATGAAATCCAACTCCAATATTTTATTGACAATGCAATGTCTGAAATATTTGCGTAAATTGGATTTCATTCCTTAATACCAGAAACATGTATCACTTTAGCCAAACATGTAACTTCACTATTTTCATGGTACTGTCTTCATCATATTCATTTGTATAAAACATATAAACATTAATTAAAAAAATATTGTAAGATAATATGTATACACATAGTCCACTGGATGCCCATCCATGTTGCTCTGAAATTCAATCCATATTTTCATCAGACTACTTAAAAATGTGGTCCCAAAACCATCTTTTAAATAGCTTATTATTTTTTTATCCATTATTAATCCCTTGATTTATTCAAATTCCTAAGTATTTGTTTGCGAGTTTCAACATTTTAGGAAACCTACAAACAATTATAAAAACAAAAAGGTGGGATTTCTCCTGATAAGTATTATTTATTGTGACAATATATCTTCTAGAAATTCCATTCCCCTCATGCCATAATGTGTGATGAGATTTTTGTAGACTTATACTTTCCACAGTGGATAGGTATTCAGTATAAAATTCAATGGCTTCCTCTATAATAAATCACTCCGCAATACAACCCTATGGACGAATTCAATTATTGACCTACAGTTTTAAGATAATCATATAACATTTAATGGGGTACATCCATCTATAGTGTACATGTCAAAATAGTTGAATCTCTCTCACAAATTTAACCATCAAATGAACCATAATATCAAATAATTTTGTAAGCAAGAACATTTCAAATTCACATAATATGAAGATAATTTCACATTCCATAGTTAGATATTGCACTGTGTTAATAACTATGATTCATATAGTTTTTAAGAAGAAATACATATTTACTAAATTGTGAAATACATTAGTTGGAAAAATTGAACATAACCTATATGAATTACAAATTTCATCAAAATGTGGATGTCATGTGATTTTAGACCCTTAAACATTAAATTTTCTACTGACACGGTGTTCTTGATATTCAATGAATACCCCTATGAAACGTTTATTTCATTCAATGAGTTGAAAAACTAACATCTCTTATTCATGTAAAGAGTTTAAAAATCTTGAGGAAGAAAATATCTTTTTTAACCTTTCACTACAGCCAACTTTTCTCATATTTCCATGTCAACCATGTACAACCTAAACATAATTCCATATTTTGTTTTCCCTAGTGCAGTTAGAAAATTTTCATTGAAATTATCACATAAACATTTTCAACATGAAAAAAATCAATAAAATTTCTAATGTAAAAGAAATTATAGTATTATAATTAAACTAAACTGATCTCTTTTACAACCTATTTTCATAATGTTTTTTAAAAAGTATTTACCAAAAGTAGTGTCTAGAAATTTCACTTTCTCAAACAGTTGGTCACTTGTTAGTTGAGAAGGTGTCGTACGTTCTTTTGAACTTCCATTCAATGATTTCATCCAATATGTGTACTTATTCTATCAAGGAATAAATCTATTATGTCCTATAAACACAGTTTTTAGTGAATTTTTCAACTTAATTGATTGTGTACCTTATTTAAAAATTGGTCACCATTGAGTTCCGTTATTGTTAGATCCTAAAAAATTTCCATAAGAAGTAAATTCAATTATCATCATGTACCACATGGGTATAAACATGAATATTGCATTTCGACAAGAATCATACAATATAACACATGAATAATAGAATAATTTCAAATCCTCGACCACCAGAACCAAATAAACATCAGTATCATTACTCAGTTGTTTTGAACTGATATAATCATAGACAACATGATGTACTTTCGTTTCATGAAAAAAAACGGTGGAAAGTTATAAATGAACAACATAAATTTCCATGTACTATGAGTTTCTTTGAAAACCAAAAGGATTCACTCCATCTATAGATAACACAAGACGACAATTTCTTGGATCGTTTCCATGTTCAGGATACTAATCATAAATTCTCATCCATTGAGGATAGTATATGGGATGATGTACATTCCCATATTTATTTCTTGTATCATTATTCCAATTCAATTGCTTTATAGTATTCTCACTTTAATATATAGGTTTCCAAACCATGGAATGATTGGAATGAACCATACAACTTTCATAGGATAGGATTTATCTTTCAGATATCATACCCATAATGCTTATAATTCATTTGTCATTTTATTTTTTCATCAGGAGATCATTATATTTTTGGATTATTTCATTCAAGAGAGAAATTAATTCTGTAAAAATGTTTTCACGACATATATTTCTTAAGATGAAAGTATATAACTAATATATGACTGAAAATTCAGTATATTTAGTGAAACTATCTCTCAATGTCACCTTTGAACAAATAATTAACTTCTCAAAAAAATTTGGGAAATCATGAAGTTAATATTCAACTATCCATGTCATTTCATCAATATGATCTTCATCATAATTAAATTATTTAATCACATCCATTATGTGTTATTATTAATTTTCCAAGCATATAATCATTTCAAATTATACATAAAACGTAGTGATATCATAGCCACTAGTTATATTCTCGTTTTCTCTACGTTTATTAAAACATTTATAACTTTGATCTATTTTTTGAAGGATAAAGTGTTCTTCCTACTCATCATGACTAATTAATCTTGAAGAATAATATTCTCAACAAATCAAAAGTATTTTATAAGGGTTATATGCGTGATCATTTTCAATAATGATAAACTCATCCACTCCAACATCATAATTGTTGCTAAAATGATTGCCATCCATCCATTCTTTATTCATATCCAACCTATTTGATATTGTAATATTAATATTCCACAAAATAAATACACAAGATGGTCCTTCCAAATAAGGTGAACTCAACATTTGGATGATAATTATTATTTCATTTTGTTTCATGAGACTCATCCCTTTAGAAGCTAATACCACACCAGAAAGCATAAGTAATTGTAGAGGACTCCCATAATTTATACCTTGCAGGTGATGTTGTGTGAAATGTAGGTTTATAATTTTTAATTGGGTTAAACATTAATTCACATTTTATGAGAGTGAGGTCATAATGGATATATTATGGGTTGGCTCGAGTTAGTGACATGACCTTTTCGTTAGTTTATTACCAATATAATTTTATTCCCTATATAATGTAATGGATTTTTTTAATCCGATAAAAATATAAACATACAAGATTATGGAAAAACTAAATTTAAGATTACATTTGAAAACTTTTAAAAAAATCACACATGAAATCTCATTAAAACCACATTTAAATAAATTCATATTTAAAATAACACACTATATTTAAAAAAATCCAATTAGCCCCAAGAACTTTTTTATAATACAAATATTATTTTTTTAATAATTTAAGTAATCTTCATGACCCCATAATCATAATCATTTAATATGAGCTACAACCCCTTATATTTTATAAATTATAATTTAAAATTTCATGAACCCTTTGTTCAAATAAAACCTCCATTAAATAAACTTTTGAAACATTCACATCCCTTTTTGAAACCTAATCAGATGAGTTGATAAATACATGGAATCAAACCTAAGTCCATTACAAAATTTTAAATCAATTTATATAGCATCCCATCTTTTTATAACATAACATTCATTTCATTACATGGAACTGATGATCTTTAAGGTTTAGTGTCTTGGAAACAAGGAACATAATACATGAAAAGATCACAAAACATTCTTTTTATACACTTGAAAGGATTCTCCTTAAGATCATCTTAGGTTCATTACTGCATCTCATAACCTGGGGACATACATCAAAAGAATGGGTGAGCAGAAGGCCCAGTAAGGGAAACAAGAGAAACATTTTACATGTGAACTTGAGATACTTCAATAAGGACATGAAAAGGACTTTAAGGCATGAGAAAGAAATCATGAAATACATCATAATAAAAATAACATTTTTCATAACTTGAAGATGTGGCTGCAACATTCAATATTGAAAATCATTTCGTTTCACCAAGGTCTATCCCCAAGGTGTCATTAAAAATTACCAAGGTTATTCACCAAGGTATCAGTCTAAAAAGTCATCTGTAGAGATTAACTCTTTACCCAATGCATTGGAGCGCTATCTGGGCGCACCCTTGACATGTCTTTATTATCATGTGAGCCAAATATATCATCATCAATCATTTAATAAAAAACCCATATATCATAAACGAAACGGGTTTCATTTCATAATCATAACGTTTTAAAAACTGCTTTAAAGACATGATCTTTATGTCACTTTAAACCCACGGAAAGGAGAAGCGGGTTTCATGTATGTAAATCCCAAAATTTAAAATAGAACATTTTGATATATATGTTAATACCCTTGTAGAAATAAGAGATTTGAGTATTCACTTTATAACATAAAATAATTTTGAGAAAAGAGAGGCATTTTGAGATGAAACGTCTGCAGCATAACGACTATGTTACAAGGTTTTAAAAGACATTGAGAAGAGAGGGAACATGGGTCACCCACTCATAAATGATCCATAAAATAGTAGGGGGACAGAATATAAGGGATTTACGATCATGGTAATGAAATTTCAATGATATACCATATGAAATGAAAAACATGGAAGTGAGACAAAAATAAGATTTCTCTTATGAAAATTCGGCAGCCTAACGACATCACATAAACTTCAATAAAAAAATGATTTGACAATATCAAATAGGGTCTCACATAATATGATCACAAGAGATCAGTATGATAGATATAAAGATGATACCCCAAAATAATAAAAAGAAACTTGAAAGACTTGACATGAAAATAGAACTTGAAAAATGAGAAGGGTGAAAGAATCCCTTAAAAATTCGGCAGCCTAACGGGGTCACATAAATTTTCATAAAACGAAACGATGAGAGTAAGAGGGGATCTCTTATCATATAAACATGAAAAGGGAAGTAATAGGAATATGAAAGAACATCCTCTCACATAAGAACATGAAGCATAAAAGGAATGACATAAAATAGATTACATGAAAAGAAAGAGAGAGGTCGGATCCCTTACCTTAAAACGTAAATCTTAAAACTCAAAGGTTTGGACCTTGAGGGCTTTGGGGCACCTTGGGAGGACTCCTTGAGAGGTAAGGAGACCAGAACTTCGTTGGGGAAGAGTTGGGAGTGAAAACTAAAGGAGGAATGGGTGGGTATTTATAGGGAAAGTGAGGGGACAAGGCATTAATGGCCAATGGACACCTCACAAATGCTTTTCTCAAAACCATGTGCTCTCCTTGGAATTTACCATAGAGTTAGGCCACATGGGGCCCCCAAAACAATAATTCATCACCCTTGGCTAGAAAAGCCTTAAAATATCTCATGACATCATCATGACACAGTTATGATGTCATTAAACATACCAAAACCCTAAAACTGCATTTTTACTATTCACTAAAAAATTCATCTTTCTCAGAAAAATCCCAAAATTTTACCTTAACCAAATATCAATGATCTAATTACATTTATGAACTCCATTTTATAAAAATAATTTTCTAAATGATTTTAATTTAATTTTTAAATAAAAACACTATTCATCAAGAATTCATTTTTGTCATAAAAATCCCCAAAAATTTACCATAACATAATATCGATGCTCTGAGTTCAAAAATAAAGTCCTTTTTATAAAACAAATTTTATAATTATTTTTAATTAAAATACACTATTCACCCGAAAAAAACTAATACTTGGCTAATAATTTATGAAACCGTTATTTACCCATTTTATTGAATCACATTGCTTAATCTAGGTGTTGAAATTATATTATAACTTTCTTTGAGTGAAATTACTAATCCATTTGGTCATATTACTAATCCTAAGCGTGAAATCACTATTCATAATTTACTATTCATCAAAAATTAAGTGGATCTTATTAGACTCCAAATTCCTTACTAAACACTTTTGTCGAAGACCATTTTTTGAAAATCATTACACATCATTAATTATTTAGGGTTTACATAAATATTTCAAAATATCATTTTTTCAAAATTCATCAATAAATTACATCCTAAAATTATCCAGACATTTGAAATTTCACAAACATCACTAAAGGAAGAAATCTCAATTCATTCATCCAAAATGATTACACAAAGAAGCTAAGGTCTCATCACATAACCCCTTATAACACCGTCATATGACCTAAGTGAAAGGTGTGCTATAGTGAGAGAATCTGAGGGAGGCTCAGATAACATTGCCCTAGTAGTAATTTCTACTTACTTGAACTTCTCCCTCATGTGTTTTCGTTCAAGCTTAACACGCTGGAGTTCGGCTTGGGCTTGGTCCAAAGCGAAGCCCACAGATGCTACCTCCTTCCCAAGCTCTGATAAGTGGGCTTTATAAAGTTCGAGTCTACTGGATGAAGCCATCAACTCCTCTTTCTGTATTAACCATTAACATCTTATTAATTAATTAAGAGTATGTTAATATACTACTCAAAAAGATTGGGTCGTTACATTCTTCCCCCCTTAAGAAATTTTGTCCCCGAAATTTATACTTGAGGCCGAGTCGAAAAGGTGAGGGTACTTTTTCTACATTGTTTCCTCAGGCTCCCAAGTCGCTTCTTCATATTTATGATTCCTCCACAACACTTTCACAAGGTGGGTAGTCTTGTTTCGTAGGACCTTGTCTCTACGGTCCAAGATCTCCACTGGCTGCTCCTCATAAGAGAGGTCATGTTCCAGTTGTACCACCTCTGTGTTCAGTACATGCGAAGGGTTAGGTATGTACTTCCTCAAGAGAGATACATGGAAGACATCATGAACTTGAGCTAGGTTTGGTGGAAGTGCTAGATGATATGCCACTGCTCCTATGCGATCAAGGATTTCAAAGGGGCCAATGTACCTAGGGATGAGCTTCCCTTTCTTCCCAAACTGCACGACTCTCTTCTAGGGAGAAATTCGAAGGAAGACTTTGTCACCAATACCAAACTCCATGTCCCTTCGACGATTGTCAGCATAGCTCTTCTGCCGACTCTGAGTAGCCTTAATGTGTTGTTGGATGGAATGAACCTATTCTGTCATCTCTTGCACAAGATCAGGCCCAAGAAGCTTTCTCTCACCAGTTTCATCCCAACAAGTAAGAGTTCTACATCGCTTTCCATACAGAGCTTCATAGGGTTCCATCTGAATACTTGAATGGAAGTTGTTGTTATAGGAGAACTCAACTAATGGGAGGTGTTGATCCCATCCACCTTTAAATTCCATTGAGCATAATCTCAGCATTTCTTCGAGTGTCTGAATAGTCCTTTTAGATTGGCCATCATTTTGAGGATGATAGGCCGTACTAAAATTCAATTCAGTATTCATAGCATGTTGAAGACTTCTCCAGAATTTTGATGTGAATCATGGGTCACCATCAGACACGGTGGATAGTGGTACCCCATATAGCCTTACCACTTCCTTCGCGTATATCTTGTCAAGCTGATCCAGAGAGAAATCTTCCCGAATAGAGATAAAATGGGCTGTCTTGGTGAGACAGTCCACAATAACCCATATCACATTGTTTCCTTTTCATGTTTTCGGGAGACCAGTTACAAAGTCCATAGTGATATTATCCCACGTCCATACTGGTATGGGTAGCAGTTGTAATACCCCTTTAGGAAGTTGTCATTCTTCCTTTACTTGCTGACACACCAGGAACCTTATAGTGTAATCAGCAATCTCCCTCTTCATGTTATCCCACCAATAATGATCACAAAGGTCTCTATACATCTTAGTGCTTCTCGGATGTATATAGAATGTAGATCTATGAGCTTCATCCATCAGTTCTATCTTTATCTCAAGAATAGATGGAACACATAGTCTTGTACGAAATTTTAATACACCTTCTTGATCAATATTGAAATCAGAGAACATCCCATCTTTTACAGCCTCTAACTTCTCCTACAGCAAAGGATCTTCATTATGAGCCTTCTTTATCTTCTCTAGTAATGAAGGTTGAGAAATCATTTGGGATAGGGTTGATGATGTCCCTTTCCTTATAATTCCCATGTCCAGTTTTACTAGATCTTTAATCAAGGGATCTCCTAGGATCCTCATTGTTGCTAGAACAACTGGGTATTTCCTACTTAATGCATCCACGACTTTATTTTTTCTCTTCCAGGGTGATAATGAATTGAACAATCATATTCTTTAATAAGCTCCAACCATCTCTTTTGTCTCATGTTCAATTCTTTCTGTGTGAAAATATACTTTAGACTTTGGTGGTCAGTGTATATATCACATTTCTCCCCATAAAGATAGTTCCTCCATATCTTTAGAGAAAAAACAACTGCCGCCAGCTCTAGATCATGCGTAGGATAATTCTGCTCATTAATCTTCAACTGCCAAGATGCATAAGCAATTACCTTGTCATTTTGTATGAGGTCTCACCCAAGCTCTTTCAGAGATGCATCGCTAAAAATAACGAATCCTTCTCCGATAGAGGGTAGTGTTAACACAGGTGCAGTAACCAATCTCTTCTTCAGCTCTTGGAAACTTTCCTCGCTTTCCTTTGTCAAGATGAACTTAACCCCTTTTCGAGTCAACTTGGTTAGTGGATTAGAAAGCCGTGAAAAGTTTTTCACAAACCTCATATAATATCCCGCTAAACCAAGGAAACTATGAATCTCGATTACTATTGTGGGTTGTGGACACTCCTCCAAAACCATTGTCTTTGCAGGGTCAACCGAGATTCCTTCATTGCTTACGATGTGCCCCAAGAAATCTACATGTTGTAACCAAAACTCACACTTGTTGAACTTTCCAAAGAGCCTCTCCTTTTATAGAGTTTTCAAAATAACCCTCAGATGATCCTCATGCTCCTTACGCCTTTTTGAATATATCAAAATATTATCAATAAAAACTACCACAAAGTTATCAAGGTAGTCCTTAAAGACTCTATTCATCAAATCCATGAAAATAGCTGGAGCATTAGTCAAGACGAAGGGCATAACTGTAAACTCATAATTCCCATATCTTGGTCGGAAGGCAATCTTTGGAATATCTTCCTTCTTCACCCTTAGTTGATGATAACCTGATCGAAGGTCAATCTTGGAGAAAAATTGAGCCCCACGAAGTTGGTCAAATAAATCATCAATTCTTGGAAGAGGGTATTTGTTCTTCACTGTGATCTCATTCAGTTCTCTATAATCAATGCATAGCCTCATTGATCCATCCTTCTTCTTCACAAAGTGAACTAGAGCTCCCCAAGGAGACACACTTTAATGGATAAACCCCTTCTCCAACAAGTCTTGGAGTTGTTTCTTTAACTCTTCTAGCTCCACATTTTCCATTCTATACATAGTCTTTGATATCGGTTGAGATCCAGGTACGAGTTCAATGGAGAACTCTACCTATCTTTCGGGGGTAGGTCCCGGTAACTCCTCAGGAAATACATCCACGTATTCCTGAACAATTGGAACATATTCTATTGGTATGCTCCCTTTTCCTTCTTCATCATCACCAATTAACTCCATAAAGAAAGCTATAGGAGGTGCTTCTAGATAGGGATCAGTTTGGGATATCTCTCCTTGGAAGATAATTGTAGGTTGTTTATTCAAGACTACTGATATTTCCTTACTTCTGCATTTGATCTTAGCATTATACATTGAGATCCAGTACATCCATAGTATAACGTTGAATTCCAACATGGGAATGAATACTAGATTTGCGATAAGATTGTGCTCACTAAAGTAAACACTAGAGTCTCTAGACACTGTTGATGCAAGGATAATCCCACTTGGAGTCTTGACTGACAACTCTACCTCAAGCAATTTCGGGATTGATTCTATATTCTTTGAAAACTTGGAGGAAATAAAGGAATGCATAGAACATGAATCAAACAATTTATTTTCTATTTTTGATAGGACAACAAGAGTACCTTCTACCACATCATTCGGAGCTTCAACTTCAGTTGTTGTGATAGCAAAATCACGACCTTGCTCCCTTGGCCTTTGCTGAGGTTGATGGTGATTCCCCTCCACTACCCTTGGATTTGGACAGAGATTAGCATAGTGCCCAAGCTGTCCACACTTGAAGAAATGGACTTTAGGTAAGGCCAGAACCATCTTTCCTCTGTCGTTAGTGTTGGGGAGTTGAGGCTTCACCTCACTACAACAATTCCGAGCAATATGTCCTCCTCTTCCACACTTGTATCAATTGCCACTTCTGACCAAGAAGTTCCTCGGATGCTTCTTCCCACATTTATTGCATGTGGTAAGTTGCATTTGCTTTCCACCTCTTCCCTAATCAAAAGTCTTCCCTAAACTAGGCTCCAACGATCTCTCCTTTTCATTTGATTTATGAGACCACTGTGTCTCACCAAACTCTAGCTCGACTTTCATTGCACTCCCCACGATCTCCTCGTAGAAATCGTGGTCCCGGTTGGCTAAATTCTTCTGCAGATGAGGTCTCAGTCCACCAAAAAATCTATCAACCTTCCCACTTGGATCCCTGACAAAGCTAGAGGTATATCGTGAACGTCGGGTGAAGTTCATTTCATAGCTTCCGACAGATTTGTTCTCCTTCTGCTTCAGCTCGAGAAACTCTTTCTCCATTCTCGTTCTAATGGAATGAAGGAAATATTTGTTAATGAATATTCCCCAGAATTCTTCCCACTCCATAGCTTCCAACTCTCCTCTAGGCTTCGTGTTTTTGACCAGTGACAACCACTGATCAGCTTCTCCCTCTAGGCGATAAACAGCAAGGGTGACTTTTTCTTGTTCCGAACAAAGGAGTACAGAAAAAATCATTCCAATGGATCTTATCCATTGTTCCGCAACCAAAGGGTCAAAAGATCCACTGAATGATGGTGGTTGTTGACACATGAAGGACTCAACAGAGTGTTGTTCCCTTCGTGGTGAGGTTGGCCTCTCCGTTTGATTCAAGTTATTACTCATTACTTGAGTTAGTTGCTTCATCATTCGCATGAATGTTTCCATTACGGCTTCCATCAGAGGGCCGTCAGCACATGGTGCATTGCGGTCACCATCCGCACGGTTCCTCCTATTGCCCGCCATTTTCTAAAATAATAAAACCTTAGTGAGAAACTTATTTCATTTATGAATCTTTTAACTAAGACTTGATTCTTAGAAAATTACACTTCTCTATAATTCCTTTGTAATGATTCATAAAAAGCTTGTGATTATCCAAACATATCCCTCGGGAGTGTCGTAACCAATAGTCCAGCAAGGCCTGTTATCATGCACCAGTTCCTGTTCGATTCTAGCTCAAAGTGGTGTTTTCGGGTTTTACCCCTATGTACATCTGTGCCAGAGCCGCCTCTACCTGCTCGTATCCAGACAGGGATTTATTTGTTTGATAAACCACTTACTCAATACTTACAAAAATACCAGGAAGTTTTCCTATATTTAAAATTTTCTATAGGCTTATTCCTAATGTTTTTATATCCTAATTTCCACAAATAAATAAACCATCCTTTGATACCAACTATAGCATCCCATCTTTTTATATCATTACATTCATTTCATTACACGGAATAGAGGATCTTTAAGGTGTAGTGTCTTGGAAACAAGGAACATAATACATCAAAAGAACATAAAACATTCTTCTTAAACACTTGAAAGGCTTCTACTTATGTTCATAATAGGTTCATTACTGCATCTCATAACCTGGGGACATACATCAAAAGAAAGGGTGAGCATAAGGCCCAGTAAGGGAAACAAGAGAATCATTTTACATATGAACTTGAGATACTTCAATAAGGACATGAAAAGGAATGTAAGGCATGCGAATGAAATCATGAGATACATCATAATAAAAAAACATTTTTCATAACTTGAATATGTGGCTACAACGTTCAATATTGACAATCATTTCATTTCACCATGGTCCATCCCCAAGGTGTCATTAAAAATTACTAAGGTTATTCACCAAGGTATCAGTCTAAAAAGTCATCTCTAGTGATTAAGTCTTTACCCAATGCATTGGAGCGCTATCTGGGCACACCCTTGAAATGTCTTTATTATCATGTGAGCCACATATATCATCATCAATCATTTCATAAACAACCCATATAGCATAAAAGAAACGGGTTTCATTTTATAATCATAACTTTTTAAAAACTTCTTTAAACACATGATCTTTATGTCACTTTAAACCCACAGAAAGGGGAAGCAGGTTTCATGTATGTAAATACCAGAATATAAAATAGAACATTCTGATATATAAGTGAATACCCTTTTAGAAATAAGTGCTTTGAGTATTCACTTTATAACATAAAATAATTTTGAGAAAAGAGAGAGGCATTTTGAGACGAAAATTCTGCAGCATGACGGCTATGTTTCAAGGTTTTAAAAGACATTGAAAAGAGAGGGAACATGGGTCACCCACTCATAAATGATCCATAAAACAGTAGGGGGACAGAATATAAGGGATTTAAGATCATGGTAGTGAAATTTTAAAGATATACCATATGAAATGAAAAACATGGAAGTGAGACAAAAATAAGATTCTCTTATGAAAATTCAGCAGCCTAATGGCGTCACTTAAACTTCAATAAAAAAATGATTTGACAAGATCAAATAGGGTATCTCATCATATAATCATAAGAGATCAGTATGATACATATAGAGATCATACCCCAACATAATAAAAAAAACTTGAAAGACTTGACATGAAAATATAACTTGAAAAATGAGAAGGGTGAAAGAATCCCTTAAAAATTCGGTAGCCTAACGGCGTCACTTAATCATTCATAAAACGAAATGATGAGAGTAAGAGGGGATATCTCATCATATAAACATGAAAAGGGAATTAAGAATAATATGAAATAACATCCTCTCACATAAGAACATGGAGCATAAAAGGAATGACATAAAAGAGATTACATGAAAAGAAAGAGAGAGGTCAGATCCCTTACCTTAAAACGTAACTCTTAAAACTCAATGGTTTGGACCTTGAGGGCTTGGGGGCACCTTGGGTGGTCTCCTTGAGAGGTAAGTAGACCATAACTTCGTTGGGGAAGAGTTGGGAGTGAAAACTAAAGAAGTAATGGGTGGGTATTTATAGGGAAAGTGAGGGGACAAGGCATTAATGGCCAAGGGACACCTCACAAGTGCTTTTCTCAAAACCATGTGATCTCCCTTGGAATTTACCATGGAGTTAGGCCACATGGGGCCCCCAATACAATAATTCATCAACCTTGGCTGGAAAATCCTTAAAATATCTCATGACATCATCATGACACAGTTATGAGGTCATTAAACATACGGAAACCCTAAAACTGCATTTTTACTATTCACTAAAAAAATCATCTTTCTCAGAAAAATCCCAAAATTTCACCTTTACCAAATATCGATGCTCTAATTAAATTTATGAACTCCATTTTATAAAAATAATTTTCTAAATAATTTTAATTTAATTTTTAAATAAAAACACTATTCCTCGAGAATTCATTTTTTTCAGAAAAATCCCCAAAAATTACCATAACATAATATCGATGGACTGAGTTCAAAAATAAAGTCCTTTTTATAAAAATAATTTCCTAATTATTTTTAATTAAATTTTTAATTAAAATACACTATTCACCCAAAAAAAACTAATACTTGGCTAATAATTTAAGAAACAGTTATTTACCCATTTTATTGAATCACATTACTTATTCTAGGTGTCTAAATTATATGAAAACTTTCTTTGAGTGAAATTACTAATCCATTTGGTCACATTACTAATCCTAAGCGTAAAATCACTATTCAAAATTTACTATTCATCAAAAATTATGTTGATCTTATTAGACTCCAAATTCCTTACGGAACACTTTTGTCGAAGACCATTTTTTGAAAATCATTACACATCATTAATTATTTAGGGTTTACATAAATATTTTAAAATATCATTTTTTTCAAAATTCATCAATAAAATACATCCTAAAATTATCTGGACATTTGAAATTTCACAAACATCACTAAAGGAAGAAATCTCAAATCATTGATCCCAAAGGATTACACAAACAAGCTAGGGTCTCATCACATAACCCCTTACAACACCGGCATATGACCTAAGTGTAAGGTGTGCTATGGTGAGAGAATCTGAGGGAGGCTCATATAACATTGCCCTAGTAGTAATCTCTACTAACTTGAACTTATCCTGTAGGCATTTCCGTTCAAGCTTGACACGCTGGAGTTCAGCTTGGGCTTGGTCCAAATCAGAGCCCACAGATGCTACCTCCTTCCCAAGCTCTGATAAGTGGGCTTCATATGGTCCGAGTCTACTGGATGAAGACATCAACTCCTCTTTCTGCATTAACCATTAACATATTATTAAATCGTTAAGAGTATGTTAATATACTACTCAAAAAGATTGGTTCGTTACAAATTAATGTTATTTAAAGCCAAAAAAGTGTATGTTTAACACATTTAATTTTTTAAGAAACCTGTCAAAACATATGAATCATTTTAAAATATCGAATAAGAAATTTTCACAAAGACATAAATTCTAAGAGAGCCACATTATAAAAGATACATGAAACGAAATAACCAACATTTTATAAAATATAATGATATAAAATGTTTAAACGGGATCCAAAATACAAAAATAATCCAAAAATATATTTATTTTCAATACGGTCACTTTATAGTAAGTATCTTAAAATAACAGAAAATCAATGTTTTCTCTTTATACCCTATGGTGACCTCTACATTCCATTATCATTATATCATTAATAAGTGACTATGGAATGCCACAATAAAAGTTTCAACATTTCTTTTTACATGTATCATTGAAAACTAAGTCTATATACACGCAAATTTGTATATGTATGGGGTGAGCAAAGATCCTCGTAGGACATTGTAAAGGATTTTATACAGTTTATTATATATAAATATAAAATTATAAATAAAATATATTTATATATTTATTATAAATATTAATATATACATTTATAGGTATAATTATAAATAAATATAGATATTATTATATTTAAATGCTAATTATACTAACATTTTTTTATCATTTTTATTTAAAAATACATGGTTTATTATTTATATTATCTTATTCAGAATATTGATGTTTTTTCAATGAATTACATTTATTTTTTTTAAGTCTTTTATTTTTTTTAAATACTTAAATTCTTTTTTTAAAAACAGTGGCTTTTTTATAGAGAGATATGATATTTTGTAACCCTTGTGTACTTTTTTCAAATGATTAAATTTGTATTTTTATAAAAATTGTGTTATTTTTAAAAGTATTATTTTTCTATTAAGTATTAGATGATCTTTTTAAAGAATTAAGATCTTATTGTGAGTGGAATATAGTAGCTTCTTTTATAAATATTAAATTTCCTTCCACATAGAATGAAAACACAATTGGTTATGAAGTTATATTTATAAATTAATTCATTTTATCCAACACATTGAATGATATATAACTATGTGTTATCTTTATATTGAATCCTAACATATATCATTTGTCTTGACCATGAGTAATATGTTCATGTTTGGGCTACGTTTAAGGCTAAGACACAAATAATTGTTAAGGAACCCTGAATAAAAAATTTGTTTCCAATATGGATTTAAAATAGAAGAAGAAATCAAGATGATAAATACCCCTGTTAAAAATAAATGAAATCTTAATGAATCGAAATGAGATTGGAACCAAAAATGTTGAAATAATACCCAAGGAAAATAAATAAAACTAAAAATTGTAAACGATACATGGATTTAACATGTATGATACTATTTATCCTATGGGAATGAAAAAAGCACCACCCAAATTATAGAGTTTTATTAATTATAAAAAGAAACTCAATACAGCAGTTATATAAAAAGAAACATATCAAGGAAAAAACACAAGAAGATGTAAACATGATGAGAATAGATATGGGAATGAAGAAGGCACCAATAAAAACATACCTTAGATTTGGCAGTCTGGCAAAATCAATATAGTTTGGTAGTGACACAAGAAGAATCAACGGAGGCCACAAAGGGTAGCGGTAGAGATGGGTCAATGTGGAGGTGGCATCAAACCTTTTTGTGGTGGCAGCAACACCAGATAGAGTGATGGTAGGCAACATAGGTAGGAGGAAGTGGTGGCAGAGGTCTGGTTCCATGAGAGGTTGATCATGAGTGTCGACAGGGTTCTGATTGGGATTCATTTATAATAAAATGAAGGAATTTATCAGTTCTTATTAGAAATCCCTGATAATTATTGGTCTTTATCAGTGCTAAAAATGCTAATAAATGGAATCCATATTGGTGCTAAAAATATATCTCTAATAAAGAAATAATTTATCAATGCTAAAAAATCACGGATAAATATCTCATATTGTTAAATATATATTTAGATAAATAATTTATGAATTCTAATAAATATTTTCATTATAGTTTTAATTATATCTAATAAATCTATTAATTATAAAAATTTATCAATGAATTCAATCAAACTAGGAAACTATACTCATGAATATTTATTAAAATAAAATAAAAGTTATTGGAATTCAGAAAAGTGAGGAGGTAAAAAAAGAGCCATACCCTCACTGAAAAGTAAATGTTACATATCAAATGGATAAATATCAACATTATGACCATATTCTACAGCATCATTATCTATCTCCCACATAGATTGTGAATGTTTTTTATTAGGGAGCACAATGCGCCTCTCCAAGATCCTTTACTACTCTGGTGTAAGTTGATCCGACCTTTTTGATAGCCCCTGTGATGCATCATCACACTAATGACCTCATCCACGACCTCTAGGGTGATTCCCTCATCTCTATGTTTCAGGAATGCAAGCTCCTTGTTCACCATCTAGATTATCCTTCAATAATGTAGAGCCAATAGAAGCACCACAGCCCTATACAAGTGGATCATTATTAGAACCATAAATCGTTTTTAGGTAGAATTCATTTGAAAACTATTTGTATCCACAGTGACATTATTTTGGGGCTTCACAAGAGAACAAACATCCACATTTTTCTTCCGTTGGGTGACTTCATGAAACCTACTACTCACCCAAGATCTGTTGGTCTACCACCAGTTAAGTTTTATCTACATTCGCATGCTTCATTACCATATCCTATCTTTTATCAATAACAATGTCTTTATCAATATTTGACTCTACATTAATTATTTTAGCCCAATATTTCTCATTACAATGAGTTCTTTGAGTTCCAATATGGGAAATAATCAAAATTAGTTCGACAACAACATGTACACTAGGTTGAATGTCAACATGTCCACCATCATGAAAAGATACAGTAGCTCCATGACATGTCTCTACAGGGGGCCACCACTTCATGAGCTTCATGTCCATACACATTACCAAAATTAATCTTTATAAATCATGTGTTTTCATCATGTACTTTACCATAGAAAAATGAACACAACAAACGACTTCTACATTTCGCATTTTCATGACCAATCCTCTTGCAAATAGAATAGAAATGGTGCATATTATCATACTCAATGCAAAAACTAAATTCATCCTCAAATTTTGAAAGAAAAAATATATCAACCTGGCTATAAAAAAGATAAAATTTCACCATCGATCGATACAAATGACCATATTAATCCACTTCAGTCTTTTTGCCTATCCTAATAGGCATTCCAATCAATAAAAAAATATCATATAAAATTTTGGAATGCCAGAAAATCCAGTTCAATCCATGGACCTTAACCCATAATTGGACTTAGAGGATTCTAAATTCAAATGGATTAAAACTCTAATCCCATTACAGAAAGTGAATAACACCCCATTTGAGTGAAATTGAACCCACACTCTAGGTTTTCATCTTTTGTTCATCCGATGGAAGCAAAATATGAAAAAACCCACATCAAAAAGAATGCACTTCCAAAAGGTGAAACCCCATATGCATGAAATCTTATCAACCATTTACTCAAATTTGAAAGACTTCAAACCTTTAGGAAAAATCAATCACTCATATAAGGAAAACATACAAATTTTCAATCGTTGTGAAACAATATCTGAATTTTCTTCGACATACATAATAGTACCCTTCCGATGTAGACCTCCAACGACAGATACTATAATGATTGAGAAATAAATAGATGAATCATACTTAACCATGGATGCATCAATTTATATAAACCTCCAAAAATTAGGGGAACCTGACACACCAATGGATGGTGCATCCATTTCACTATATTGATAGAACCAACATATTATGAAAAATCAACAAAAACATTCACTGGAGACACCATCACATCCACCACAGCTATAACCATTGAAGAGCACAAACCAGCGTTTCTCACTACTGGAGATGGTAGGGCCTCATCATAACTAATCAGAATCAATCTAGGTAGCAGGGCAACCCATACACTACTTTCACCTGCCATAGTTAGGCCTCCCATATTCCTGGTTGCACAACCCAAACATGATGCCTTATGGCAGCTCCCATCCGCACTTGCACCCGCCATGGTCACACCACCCACACCTTTTAAAGAATGACCTGCACTCAAAGCAATAATGTGGTTCCCAAACCCAGATTTCATCATGTCACCAGTCACAAAAATAGTCGTTGTCACACCACCCCAGTCTGGTTCCACTGTAGACTTGCCAATCGCATGTCGATGCAGATCGAACTGATCATGAGGAATAAGATGATCAACCCGAGGTGAAGTCATAAAACCCTAGATAAACCAAAAACTATAATCAAAATATTTATTATAATAGTATAGTTATTTAAATATATTTATATTTATTCAAAATTATAAATATTAATATTTGAATATTGTTATTTATTTACAAATATATTAATATATTTATATATATATAATTTATATAGAAGAAATATATTTATTATAATTTCATAATTATATATATATATAATTATAAGTATACATAAAATTTTTTATAAATATTTTAATTTATTTATAATATATATATATTCATTAATATATATAAATATATAAATATATTATATGTAATTATTGTAATTTTATAATTATTTAAATAAATAAATAAGTTATTATTACTATTATTATAAGTAAATATATTTAAAAACTATTTGTATATAATTTAAAAAATTATAATTATAAATATAATAAATATAATTATTATTTAAATATACTTATTGTAATTGTATATGTATTTATGAGAACATAAGAGATTTGTGGGTATAACATGAATAAAATACCTATGTATATATTTCATTATAAATAAATAAATATATATACTCATTAATATATGTAATTATATATTTATAAAATTATAATAGATGTATAATTATAACTATAAATAAATTTATATTTATTCAAACAATTATGAAATTATAAATTTAATTATATATATTTATTATAATTTCATAATTAGTTAAATAAATATGTATTTATTTATACATAAAAATTTATATATATATATATTTATATATAAGGTGCTTGGGGGTACAATTATATTAAACAATCACACCACACACACATGCCTGAAAGGCAGGTGATAGCCCCTCTATGGGATTTACCACCCATAAAGACTTTATTTATTTAATACATATTTCGAAGTACCGGTGGGGATGATCCCCAATACATGGCCCACTATAACGTCAGGCTTGCATCATGCCTACAGCATCATCTGTCTACATCATGCTTGTGTCACTAATTGTTTGCGTCATGGAAGCACCACCTTCTACCTGCGGTAATTTGCTCCCACCCGGATTTGAACCTGTGTTTGATGAAGAATCACGAGGCACCTCTACCATAGAGGCACACCCCGTTTACTATAAATAAATAAATATTTATTTAATTAAATAATTATCAAATTATAATAAGCATATATACTTATAATATTTCTTTCAATTTCAAAAAAAAATTAATAAATAAAAATTCAGTTATATTTTCGACTATAAATAAATAATCATATATTTATAATTATAATTTTTAATATTATAAAAATATTTGTAATAATTTCATTTTAATTTAAATATATATTATTAATAATTATTATAATTAATATTTTTTTAAATGTATACATATTTGTATATATTTATAATTATTCTAATATAATTTTTTATATTTATAAGATTATAATTATCATAAATATATTTATTATGATTTTATATTTAAATATATATATATATAATTATAATTATAAATATAAATAAATATATTTAAAAATATGTTTATATAATTATAAATATATATATGTGTATATTAATATATATTAATTTGTATATATTCATAAAATTATAATTAATGTATTTATTGTAATTTTAAAACTCTTAAAATATATATAGAGTTATAAAAATAATTATAAATAAAGATATTTAGATAATATTTCTATATAATTCAAATAATTTACTTATAAATTTTATGAATATATTTATTATTTGAATATATTTATAGTAATTTTCGATGTATTTATGATAACATCATAAGTTCATGGGTATACTGTGAATGAATCATGCATGTGTCAATTTCTAAATGAATCTTCATAATGATGAATACATAACATATTTATGTGTGAGTCATCATTATATAGGTAGTCTTATCATTTTGAACATAACACACAATCACGTAAAAAAATTAACATTATTATCATATAAGATCAATTATACACACACATCAATATATAAAAATAAATAACAATAATAAATATCATCATTATCTTGTGATATATATAAATGTATATATTTATTCATTAATGAAATGTTTATTTGGAATCATATTTAAAAAATTAATTTTATAATTATAAATATATATATTTGAAAAGAATTTATTTGTAATTATAAATATAATAAATATAATTATCATTTTAAAAAATATTATAATTTCATAATTAGTTAAATATATATCTTTTTATTTTTAGACTTATAAATACTTATTTAGATATTTTATAAATATTTTAATTATTAAAAATTATATACATTAATATATTATATTTATAATAAATATAAATTGGGATTTTTAGTTAATGTTTATAAATAAACATTATTTTCAAATATAAATATAATAATAATTTTTATTAAAAACATTTATCATCATTAAAAAATCGTAGATAAAGGGTACACCTTTATTATAGCTCGTTTTGGCACTAATAAATGTGACCTTTATCATCACATTTTTTCTTTCGTTGATAAAGGTGTCACTTTTATCATCGCTTTCTATTTAGCTTTGATAAAATCTGGTGCATCCTTTTCCTAGATCCATAGTGGTGTATGTAGAAGGTCTGTACATTTTCATTCATCTACAGTACATGTATAAGGGCCTACATGCCCACGTGAGTTGTATTGTTTTTTGTTACGCATTCCCAACAACCCCAATCATGTGGGTGAGTGTTTATGTATTATAATGAGGATAGATTAATAAGTGGAACACACTAAGATGATGTATTGTTCTACAAGAGATAGTGAAACATTGGACTAATGTGTCAGTTGCGATATGAGTTAGAGATTACATAAGTATTTTACCACATGAGTGATAGTTAGTCCATTGTGAATAAATGGATCTACCAATATCAAATTCTCATGGCCAATCATTTTTTTTATTTTATTTATGCATCATTTGTTATTTTATTTGGTCTATAACTTTAAAAAAACATTAAAATGGTATATTTAAATTCATAGATTAAATAAATTTAAGGTTATGTGACAGTTTTTCTATTTATTTCATATTCAATTATCTGGGTGATCACATATAATGTTTATAGTAGACAGAAAATAATTTCATTCATTTAGAAATAATAAAAACTTTCCATGAAATATTATGTCGTAATGACATGCTTCAGTTGATTTTAAACAAAACCAGGTGCTTGGGGTATTTTCTATCCTTAGTTCAGGGTGTCTTCTACTATTGAGAAGATATTCTGAAAATGGTGGGTTGAATTAATTCAATATGAAATAAAAGAAGAATCTATATCTTTCTTTTCACGTATTTAGAGTAAAATTGTTGATTATATTATGGTCTCCAATTTTTGATGTTGGGAATTCACTCAACAATTTAATGAGATAAGATTTATGTGGTTGACTAGTCAAACACCTACCATGAAGTGTGATAAAAATTCAATGCTTCTTAAATAAATTTTTTTACCTCTAAAGAGTCTGTTAAGGATATACGAATACCTATATCATGGAAAACACAACGTCCTTCTAATTTACTTATCCTAAATTTTTCTAAGGATATTACAGAAATACTTAAAATATAAAACCTAAAGTCAAGTATAGTGATATATTTCTATAAAAGGGTGCACATCGATATTGGGTATAATGGTGGAAATATTTTATTTGGTTTTTTTAATAATGAATATGTACAACTAGTTGTAATAGGAAAAAGTACAACAAAATTTTCAATAAATGGAATGTTATAGATGAAAATACTATATAGGATGAATAAAACAATGAAGGTTGTTATAAATTCACTGCTTTTGGTTATGATTTTATCATTGACATTGATGAATCCAATAAGTAAAATGTTAATGGAAAAAAGATAAGAATGAAAAGATAAATATAAATTTAACATTGGATTTCGTGTATGAATGTTTAGTGGATTGTTATTTTGAATATTGTGGTGTATATTCAATATAGACTATAAATAGATGATACTTGTGTGTTACCAATAAGGATCAATTGGTAATACGATGTTGTTATTCCTAAATCCATTAAAATTTCACTTATTATACATTCTATTTTGGTTATTGATAAATTGGAAATTGTAAGTTGAGATCACAATTCTTCAAAGATGTATATACAATGAAAATAGAAAGGCTTGATAAAACCAAGGAATTCCAATAAGTGTTGAAAGATACTAAAATATTATTCTGGATTTAAGTAGTTAACAAGATCAAAGAATATTCTTTTGGAATTATCTTCTTCCATGAGTCTACAAGATGTTACTGGGAGAACCACAATTCATTGAGAAAATATTAACTTTTCTAGTCTAGGGAAAAAACTAGTGGTCTTATCGTAAGTGAAGACCCAAATGAATGTAAAAATATTGAAATTAAATTAATGTAGAAACCTATGCTTTTAAGAACAATATCTACTGGGGAAGATCTAATTGTCTTCTTAGAACAATTCAATGTACATATGTTGAAAATGTATTAAAAATAAAAGTTGGGACAATTCATGAATGATTTTTCAATGATGCTACATTGAATAAATCTATCCCAAAAAACATGGGTGGAAATTTTGGGAGACTAATGTACTAAGAATCCCATATTCTTCTATAATGGATCAATCACATATTTCATGATTTTTAAAACAAATTATATCTTCAGCATATACATTAAAGTAGGAAAATATTAGTATAATCTTGGAAAACTGCATGGGAAAAAGTTTAGTATTATCCAAGTGTACATGGGATTGTACAAGGGATATATACCTAGTTCTTAGAGGGGAGGGAACACTAGTTGAAATGGGACACAGACTAGTATTCCATAATATCAAGATTATTTAATTTCATATTTATTATATGTTAATGGTCATGAAGGAATATTTATATTCATCGATATCCATATCTTCAAATAAAGAGTGAATTGAAACTTCTATTTTTGTTAAAGAATCTATGTAGAATATGTTACTATTTGTTCTATCTCTTATAATCCAACCCAGTAGGTAAATTTTTAACAAAATGTATATTTTTATAAAATTAATATCTATGATATAAAGTTTTGACTATGGAAAAATGGAGTATACTGGAGGATATCATATCTGAAATATTATTACTCAAGGAGGTGAGATCATATATTTTATAATAGATACATTATAGAGATTTCGTACGCCCAAGGACTAAATTCATAACTTAGAAGAAGTATTATATTACCACATGAGATCTAACAAGGTTTGATTTCATGTTGGATCTATGGATTGTGTGGGTTTGTAATAGTGGGCTCCATAGACCCAAATAAATAGTTTATTTCGATTACCATATCTTTTATATAATGAGTAATACATGATTTATTATTTCCATAACAGTGTTAAATTTTTTACATCTACTAAATATATGGTAAAGTATTTATATTACATGTCAAATAATATATTATATGATTTAATTTTCAATAACGAGAACATAGATTTAATATAAAATTAATTATAAACATATATATAATTATCTAGTTACATGATATAGATTGGAGCTCGATGATGTCTGACAATCAGGTGTTGGGGGCTCATAATAGTTAATACTTATTCAAATTATGTTCAGACATGGAAATCATTTGTAGATGAGATCATGGGGACTAATCCAACAATATGAACACACATGTTTTAGGTGTCATTGGTAGATCCTATATAAGAACAAATTTAATGGACTCCTAACATTATATTATTATAAATTTATACCATTTCATGCCATTCATTAATTTAAGAGGAAAACTATCTAACTGATTTCATAAAAAGGTATCATTCATTTTTTGCAACATTGGTTAAATGGAATTGATTGAATAATTACAAAATAATTTGTTTACTTTCAAAAGGATGTGATATCTCAAGTCTCATTTAACTAGATGGTAGTACCTTTACTAAATCCATGGGCATGGTAAAATATGGAGATTCCATCCAATTAGGTCCATAAATAATAAAATAGTAATGGATGATGAAATAATATGTACATCCTTCATTATGGTATATTGTGAGAAAAAGTGATTATATTACATTACCTTTGTTTTTAGGAAAGGATTTCGTTGTTATGACTATACATTATCTCTTTAGAGTGCTTGATGGGTTTCTAGAGTCCACTCTTGGTCAATGAATATTATTCACTGCTATCATGATACGATTATAAAGGGTCACACAACAAGTATATTCAAAATTAATTAATATTATGATGAATATAATTAGACTACATGGTTGGCCTCAACATCGAGATCACAATATTTTTTTAGAATATATGATCAACAAAGAATAAATAAATTCATTTTATCCATGTTTTCAATAATATTCATTAATTTTTATTAAATCTTGTTACATGTATTAGAATATATACATAAGAAAATATATGTAAATCAATATTAATTTAATATATCTTATTTATTCAATATTTGTGATAAATATTTGTCTTGTTAATGGCTAGTTTAAAATATGAGTTTTATAATGTAAAATATTAATTTTAATAAAAGTATGGGAAAAAATAATGACAATCTGATTGGGTAATGTAGTCATATGATTTCATTTATAGTAGGTAATAAATATCCAAGGGATGAGATACTTTTCTAGGTATCTAATACATCACTATAAAAGGATTAGGAGGAACTCTTTCACAAAACTATTCACTGGACAATGGTTGAGAGCCTCTCCTACCTCTCATTCTTCCTAGTGAGAAAAACAGAGGATATAAACTTCTTATTTGAGTTCATATTCAGTGATTAAAGGACTGTCTCTGGGGTGATTTTCATGATGTCGAATGATTCAGAAGATCTATATTCTAGCACCTGAAATTCGATGAAAGATTATCCCATAGAATTTTAAATCATTTTTTGATGATCTAGAGAAAAATTGATTTTATTCCATCAATAAATGATCATTGGAATATAATTATTAAATAAAATGTCTTCATATCAAATGTGTTAATAATTGATGTATTTTTTTAAATAAATTCTTCTATTGTGACATCTTGACACAGGATCCATGGAAATGGTTCCACAAGCAAGTCGGTTATAAGATATCAATCCCACCTCAAAAAATTACATAGGTTTTCAACTAGAGGTGGGGGTATATTAGTGGTTTATTGGTGATACTATAAACTCATGATCATAGTATCACAAGTATAAGTAAACAAAGAAATAGTATAATCATATGATTAACTAAGATATTAAATATTCTAATAATAAATGAATGAATATCCATGAACAAACATGTTATAATTATGTATCATTAATAGAATAAGAATACATAAATTTTACTAAAAAAAACCATAATCCATAAAGAAATTTACCAAAAGAATCATGAGCACTGGAATAGTCTTATACCTCAAAAATCCTATATACTGGTCAACAAATTGGAAGGAATTGTGGTGGGGAAAACAAATTAAGAACATGGTCTTGCATCCATAAGTGTTATTCAACTACCCCAGTACGAAGACTGCTATAATAGGGTATGAGATATACTCAATAGTCTAACACCAATTGTGTCCAATTAAATCCATTCCATGACTATAAAATATAATAGTGTGAAGTTATATCGATTAAAATGTATAAATAAATATAAACATGTTGGTTTTTCATTCCTCAGTGGATGACCAGCAAACCATACATGCTTCAGACTAACCTAGGCTACCATTGAACATGTGAACATATATATATATATATACTTTTAAATATATATGTACTTGATATATAGTGGAATATGTATTCATATATATATATATATATATATATTATGACTAGTCATGACTCGAGCCATTCCTCAGGCATCCATGCATAGTCACTATGTTCTCATTGACTGTTTGAGGATTTCATTCCTAAAAATCAGATATCATGTGATATTCCATTCCTAATTAACATAATTTATGTGGGAATCAATTCTATAGTATCATAGTCAATAGGGACATCATGCCCTAGAATCATAAATCATGAAGGATACAAAGAACACATATTATAAATTAATAGATACACCATGATCATTAATCACATTAATGGAATGAAATGCCCATTTATCCTATTCATGCGTCACCATTCACAAGTATAACAATATTTATATGGGGATACATTACCATATAAATATCTGGATTCCATGTCTAGGTATCAAATTTAATTACAAGACACCATGCACATGACTAAATATGAATGTCATGCCTAAAAACCACATTTAATTATGGGAGGTCATGCCCAACTATAATAAATCATATAAATAAAATAAATAAAATTTCATGTCCATGAAATACTATATCAAAATCCAATTATATTACTAGTGTTATTCGTTTATAAGGGGATAAAAAGGCCATGGGAAGGCCCATTCCATTTATCAACTAATCATGGGAGATGATTCAAGCATTACTCTCATTTATTGATATAGTCCAAGAGTAGATCAATGCCATCTAGGTTTAATTATATTTAAATTTTCCAATTTGATCTATAATGATGTCTCCAGATTAATATAACTATTTATGTTCATTTAAGGAGGAAATACTCACATCGTTCATCATTGATTAAATTCCATTTTGTGTCTCATTATGGGCGAGGAGAAAAAATATTCCTCGAAAGATGATTTTTAATTTTAAGATCAGGCATAAAAGTCAAGGAATATAAGTTAAACACCCAAAGGGTTGGTTTGATTATATATCCACTGATGGTGAATTCTAAATACACTATAGAAATAAGAATTTAGGTGTAATCATTTATACAGTTAATATTACATTTAAGACAAAACACATGGAAATTATATCACATGACACCAAAACAAATTTCGTACACATTATATACTCTAAGGGTGATTCATGATACCAATATACATCATGATTTTGATTCTTAACTCATCCAAAACCAATATATGATTGGATCTATTTCACGAGAAATTGAAGAAATAGAAAAACATCCTAAAAAGTGTCAATTATCTCATATGAAGATAGATTCCAATACCTTTAAATAATCTAACAGATGATGAGGTAGATTTTATAGACACATTGATACACAACCAATACACTAGATGAAACCTGATTTTGAGCTCGTGTGAGGGATAACCATCAATGACTATGAGAGGCCAAGTGGGGGGTCCCAAGTGGGGATGTTTCATGTGGTGAGTGAGGGAGATGGAGGGCAGAAAAAATGTAAGGATGAGAGTGGTAAAAGGGTTAATTCACACCATTTAATGAGATTCATGTTTTTTCTAACCATGCACCATCCATGTGGTTCCACTTTCTATGTGGGAATAAGTGTGTGGGCCAGATGAACGGTTTTCTAAACCGTGTGCAACTCACATAGAGTATCTTGGAATTTTTCTACAGATGTCTCACACATCCATGTGCCTCCTAACACAGGTTTTGACCAAATCATTCAAAACCACAGGTCCCATGAACTAGGCCAAATGGTATATCCTAGAGGTCCACATGGTTTAAACAAGATATGTCCCAACAAAAAATTGGTTGCATGGTTGTGTCACACTATCCGAAATAACAATGCACTAAATATGCTTCCTTGCAAATTTTTCCTAAAACATAGTTTTTGGTAATGACACG
This sequence comes from Viscum album, assembly GCA_963277665.1. Taxonomy (NCBI): domain Eukaryota; kingdom Viridiplantae; phylum Streptophyta; class Magnoliopsida; order Santalales; family Viscaceae; genus Viscum; species Viscum album. The sequence continues at coordinate 1,990,933,655 of OY728135.1, read as the reverse complement.
CCCAAAACTCATCTAAACTCCTAAGAAAAATCTCCAGCCTCAAAATGTATATATAAACATTTTTAAGTGATCCACTGATCATATTTACATTCTAAATCAGATTTTACAAAATTGTTCATCCACCAAATATAAAAGTTGAAATTCCCCAGAAATTTTCAAGGTTCCAAAAAACACAAGACATAATAACTTACCAACATTATAACTTATTTTCCTTGATAATCCTTGGGAAACAATGAAAGACAACACCAGAACTACTTGGGTTGTGATGTTTTGTTCTAATGTAAATGTTGTGTTTCCAAATGCCCAAGGCACCTCCAAGAACTATTTTAAACCAATTGTACTTGAATATTTAAAAATATAACCAATGGTCGTATTCAATGATCAAACCTCAATATGGTACATAACCTATTCTTTCTAACATGAGATTAAATTTCTTCATTGTCCCATTCATTATCCTTCTTATGGTGTTTCCCTCTATAGGTTCTATATTGAATATCCAATTCTGAGCTACGACCCCTCCACAATGAAAATTTCATGTTTAGGAACACCCGTAGAATTATAACCATGCTCCTAGAATGATTCTCAATTGACCAAGTAGTCGATTCCCAATAGATCACATTTATTCTGGTTGAGCCATGTAAATCCTGGGATGAGTTTTTCTACTATACTTGTCTTAGCCTAATGACTTCCTAGAATTAGTTCGTCACTATCCAAAACCAAAAAACTAGAGGTTAGAATGTCAAGACACTTCTGGATGACTATCTCTAAAAACCCTAAACTTTTAAATCAAAAAAATCAAATATTATATCCCTATTACTTTTATCTTTGGAATATGATCTTGATTCGAGAAAATATATTGAATCCCATAACCAGATTCAAGTGACCACTCCAACAATTAAATTAATTTATGTTATAATTCCATATAACAAATGTGTATTCATTCCTGATATACAAGCCTCGAATATATGACACTCTAATTAATGTATCCCAATCCCATCTAAAAGTATGAGTTAACATTGATTGCAATAACTAGAGTCCAATGAGATCATCCATTGGTTTCCATTTTTTGTACTTTATAAGTGATATATCGATACCTAGATGAAAAATCCACATTTTATGAACAATCATGGATCATAATAATGGTTTTTATATTGAAGTTCATGTCAAAGAGTATGTTGGTATCCATGAGTCCATATGAGGAATTTATACAAAGGAATCCCATTATTACTCCAAAAATAACATGCCCTTAAAAACAACCACAGTCCTTAAGATAAATTTTATTGGGTATATTTTTAAATCCATTACGGTGTTTATTTATTTATTTAGCTCAGTATATAATAGAAATTATCTCAATGTGCTTAGTACAATTTCCTAATAGGGGGAAAGATCAACTCTAAACTAGAATCACTCTGATATTTAATAAATTATTTACATCCAAACCCATTAATTTGAGCATATAGTTCATCCAACTAAAATCAGATACACACCCATTATAAAAGAATGAGTTACTAACTTTTTTTCTAACCAAACATGTTAGACATCATATAAGAAGAATAACAAAATCATCACTAATGATCTTATTTATAAAGAACTCAGCTACACCTATTTTTGCATCATCACGATTATACTATTATACCTTCACAACCTAAGGAATCACGTAATCACTCAATCATAACCACCAATGTACACTACTAAATAATTTTGTTTTCAATGTTTTTGTACACAACCAAATATATCATTTTCATAATAACATGAAAAATCCAATACATTTCCCAATTATGAGCCCCATAAGAATCTAAATAATCAAAGACCATTTTAAAATTGTCTTACTAGTTTGTGGTCCCTATATTTAGAAAGAAACACCTTTCCATGATTGTTCTGTCTCCCCACTCCTTAGGTGTTTCTGAGTTAATATTTACTGAGAATATAGACATTTCTATAGTGCATCCTCCTTCCATCTTGAACAAGGGTTCTAGAAATGGAAACATGATCTTAAAAAGTTCTATGTGGAAATGAGATTGAAACCAAAATCTTATAAGGGAACGTGGTTTGATTTACCTTAGACGTACATGGGATGCTCCTTCAATCCTTTCTCACACACATAAAATTCATAAGTCATACAATCCAAATCCAAATAGAACAATATGTCACAACACCCAATCCTTTTACAAAATCATCATATGTGATGGGAAAATTATATTCCTTATATTCCCTAGGAAATTATTCTATAAATATGACTCAATAACATAGTGTAATAGCTCATGGAATAATTGCTTCCACCAATGTAATCTAGTTATTTATACTATTGTGAGGTTAGACGTTTACCATGTTGATTGATCTATACTTCCCTTTGTTTTTATCAAACCAATGAAAAATAATTTAAAATATATATATATCAATTATCCCTATTTATCCCATTATCATATGGTTTGAATGAATGATTTGGCCCAAATTCATATTTCCCTATATGTTTCCTTATCCAGTTCATGACCTACTGGGTCATCCACCACTATAAACGATAGTGACATGACCAACAAAGCAGTCGATGAGGCCCTAAGGCTAACTATACAACTGAACGTGAGAATTACATGTTACTACCACCCATGACAACTCTCAACTAACCACATGACCACCCATCCAACCCAGATATCATTCTAGATTATATGAGTCCTATATGGTACAAATAACACCCAAATAGCACCTCTCTCCTAATGACTAAAACCAAAAATTTTCAACGCTAAAATTAACATAGAGGGCACTACCTCTCGTAGGATAGCCCCATAGTAAAGAATAAATTATTAACCCCAAATATAGGTCATACTAATGAAGAAAATATTATACACCACCTATCATCTAGTTCATGTAATATAAGAAGAATTATATTTTTAATTATCATGTTCCCATTCAAATATGGATAAAAATAAAACATTTAAACTTCCCTTAAATGAGGGTTGAAACTGGGCCACCACATTTAGGTTTCTTTTTAAGAAAATACATCAATAATGTTTTTGTAATTTAACGAGACTCATTTAATGAATTTAATTTTCTAATTACAAAATAAAACTATAATTTGTATCTTATTTCACAAACATCACCAATAATAATAGGCATGTTCTGTTAGACATCCTCTCAAGAATTAATTAATTTCCTTATCGTCCTATCACAATTTTTGGTAATTTATCATATAATTTTCTTATACATTCTATTTATCCATAAGGTTCCCAAAATTGGGATTTGCTAAAAAAATCATTTGCAATCTATAGATGAAAAAAATGGTACGGTGTAATTGGAAATTTAATTAACCAAGGACTCATAATAAATACTACTCAAAATCAAGTAACATGTATTTTTCAACATAACGATGATTAGTTAGGTAATATTCCATCATACATATATATATATATATAACACTGTATATACATCTTCAGACACATTAAATGACCATACTATTCATCAAAAGAATACTCCATGGGGTTATATAGTAAGGAATAAATGATTAGGGTGACCTATAAGGTCTCTATTTTATCATTCAGGATATTTAGAACACCCTTAATGGGGTTATATCATAAGAAAAATTCCCCAACTAACCTTATTGGTTCCAATTATTCATTTTGGTATTTAATTATATAGGTTATCATTCATGAATTATATAAGTAATTGTCTTTATAAAAGAAACAATTTATCTATATGAAATACTTTTAGAACATAGTAAGGGTTAGTTATATAAATAAACATTCTAAATTAATAAATGAACTTTTCATTATAAATTCTAATTGGCATGCATGTAGCTATAACTAGATTTTTTTCCTTTTCTTTCAGAATATTGTAATTGTGTAATTAATGGTTTGATTATATAGGTTATCCTTACCCATTTCCCATGGGCCCATGCACCCTATAATTTTTTATTAGCACCCATTTAATCACAGTCGTAAATGTTTCAACACACACACCCAATGTTCCTAGTATAAAACATTTTATAATTGGTCTTTTCAGGTGCCACCACCATGTTATATGGGAAATTTTCATTTATGTGGATTCTAACACATTCATAACCAATCTTATGTCATAATTAAAGAAATATGTGTTATCACCTTGTATTAAAAAACCTATAATATGGAAATACACAAATGAGTTTTATAGAGTAAAAAATTATATATACTCACCTAATTAGGGTATGAATATATGAATATTAACAAATCATACAATTAATATCCAACACATATTAGTTAGTCAGGTAATGAAACCTACATGGTATGGTATATTAATGGAATGTGAACCCTTATGTGTCTATAATGATTCATGTAAAAAATACATCCCTTCCACATTGGGATGTGATTAAAATACCACGAAACTAATAAATCAGTAAGAATCAATAGTTTCAACAATAACTAAAAGAAGAATCATAATAAAATATAATAATGAACAATAAGAACAAATATAAATTCCATTACAATTTGGTCTTTTCCCCATGCATGGGTTGATCACCCAAAGACACACATATTTAACAAAGTTCTGACACATTCATAGTATCACGTTTATCATTACAAATAGTAAGACAAATAAAAATAATCTCTGATACCAATTTTTAATATCCTAACCCAAGATCCGCTGAAAAGGTTCAACCAGCCAGCTAGTCACATAACATCAAACATCTTACCCTGAACACTATATGCTTACAACAAGTAGTAAATGTATATAGGTTGAACAATGGTGAGACTATACCCTCATGATCAAAGTATAACAATAGTTAGTAATAGAGAAGAATAGTAAGTACATTTTTAACTAATCAGTGGAAGATAATAATAATAATTTAATTGATATACATGCATGAACATGTTACAATTAAAAAGTTGTATTACAGTATGAATACATCAACAATACACAAAACATAAAAAATATCCAATTTAAATCTCCACTAAAATCCTAAAATCAGGTTCAGTCTTATGAAACTAAGATCCCATTAATATAATAACAACATGAAAACAAAATCAGTAAGGAATCTGAATCCATATCCAGATCTTACAACCCAAAGGATTTTTTTGAGTACCCCATTGCAATAGAGGGATGATCCTGGTGTGAGATATACTCATTATGCCACCACCAATGGTTTTAATTAAATATAGTATGTGAATATAAAATATAATAGTGTGTAGGAATATCAAATTCAATAGATAATTAAATATAAAAAATTATCACCCAGGTTTCTCAATGGTTACTCGACTAACCATACCAGCTTCAACCTAAGGTGGGATACCTCTGAAAATGTGCACATATATATACATATATGGAAATGTATATATATACTAGATATGTAGTGACATGTGTATCCATATATAGTGATACAATGACTATCCAGTACCTGATGCATAGCACATGTGTCAATGAGTAGTAACTAAGGTCTCATAGAGTAATAAAGGATGCCTTTCCTGAAAATAAGAAATACCAAGAGTATCCATTACAAAGTTTCATAAGAAATGAGGGACTCCAATCCATAATAACATAATCAATAGGGGACTTCATTTCCAAATATATTAAATTGGTATGGACTTCATGCCGAAGTATCATAAGTAATGATTGATTTATGCCCATGAATCTCATAAATGGAATCTCATGCCCAAGTATCACATTAATGGGATGTCATGAAAAATTATCATAGTATTTATAAAGGGATCCATGCCCATTAATAAATAGTAAAACCATTCCTGAGTAACAATTAATGTTATGGGATTCCATTCACATGAAAAAATTGGGACGTCATTCCCAAGTAACACATGTAATTAAGGGTTGTCATATATGAGTATAATAAAACATATTAGTGATTTAAATATTATATTTCATGCTAATGAAAATATATATAACAATAAAATTATATACCTAGGTTCATTTCATATATAAGTTATTATGAATTCCATGTGAAATCCTATTCTATTTATCAACATATCATATGAGATGAGTCAATAATTGTGGTCATTAATTATTAATGTCCTCGAGTATAACCTTACCAAGTATTTTTCATTCTATTTGAGTTTGTTCATTTTATATATGATGATGGTTCTAGAATAATATAAATAATTATATTAAGATATGGGGAAAAATCTCACACCATTCTCTATTTGTTAAATTATATTTAGCTTATCATTTTAGGAGATGTAAAACAACACATCTTTAATGGTGATTTTTAATTCGAATACTAAGAATAAAAGTCATGGAATTTGAGTAAAACACCCATAGGGTTGTTTTGAGTCATGGTATACATCCACTAATTTTGAATTTTTAATGTTCAAACAAAATATAAATTTAATAGTAAGAATTTACATAATTAATTTTACATTTATTGGGAAAAGACTATAAAATATGATGTGTGTCACAATAGATTATTTAAAAAATATGATATAATTTAAGGTAAAATTATGAGACTACCTACCAAAATATTTTTACTCTTCACTCATCTAAAAAATAAGATTTTGTTTGATCCAATTCAAGATAAATCAATGAAACAGACAAATACCCTGAAAAATGGAGTGAATTAGCTCCCAAGAATATAGATTTCAATATAGAAAACAAAAATAATATTTTATGAAGGAGGATTCATATTCATTTTGATATACATCCAATAGACCAAAAGAATCATTTTTCCATGATTTAATGAAGTATAACCATCAAATCTTAGGGGATTCCAATGGGGGAGATTAGGAGGGGCTGCTGTATATTGAAATTGAATGAGAAAGTGGGAGGTAAAACCCTTAATGTTCATAGGGGAAAAGTGTAAATTCACCTATTTTAATGAACCACATGGTTAGGATGCATGATTTTTTCTAACCATTCCCCAAAAACGTGGTTCCTCTACCTAACTAGAAGTTAGGGTGCGGACTAGATGGACAATTTTACAAACTATATGCATCCCATGAAGATCACCTATGGATTTTTCTATATATGAATTTCATGGTTGTGTGCCCCATCATTCATGGTTAGAAAAAATCATGTATTAACCCAACTCCACTGGACAAGGTGACATAGTTTATCCTATTTTTTCATAAGGTTTAAAAAATACTATGTTCCTATAGAAAATAGGTTGCACATATGTACCACATGGTTGGAATTAACCATAAGTCAACCATGAAGCCATTTTAGCTTCTTCCAAAACAAGGTTATTAATGTTTTATGCCCCTAAAACACATCAAAACACCCTAGTAACCTCTCAGAAATAAACCTTATCTAAAGAAATCACTTTTATGTGTCACAATGCTTTTATTTACATACTTAAGTTAAGTTTAAGAAACATCCCATCCACCAAAAGTAACATTTGAAATTCCCTTGGAATTTTCAATGGTTCAAGGACAAGGATCAATGCACCTAGTATCCTTGGAGATTTATACCAATATGGACTTCTTAGATGATTATTTAGTTACCTCAATATCTTGTGAAAAAAGATTAATTCTCTAGCCCATCTGCTTCAATTTCTTACTCTGACACCATCATCGTAGAGTGGGAAATTATATTATTGCTATTTGTTGTTACATTTGATTTAAATTCACATTGGGTAACGTAAATAATGTTATTGTACTACTATAGGTGATTTTATATAGATTCATGCATTATGTTTTTTCATGTAGAATCACATATCATATTTTTTTCTTGCACTAGATAGATCCAACGTAATTAAATTCCCATTGAAATAATATTTTTTGGATATATTATTTCCTATATTATTTTATTTTATATATAGTATTTTATTCTTGAGTGCATATATATGGTTTTTATGAATTTTAATGTACTATATTTTATTGGGTTTTGGGTGCTGCTTAATGGGTTATTCTATGTTATAATTGGTAGAAACATAGGTTAAACCATGTTTTAAAACCTTTTTTGTGTTTTTTTATGGAAACTGTCTAATTGTTTAAATAGTTGTCTTTCTATAAGGTTTGATCCTGTATTTCAAGAATTATCTCCTTATAGAATTATTGAGAATCCATTTGAACCACCTACTATGAAAGAGATTTCACCTGAGTTTACTCATTGGGTTTCTCTATAGGTTCGTGTGATAAATCCATTGCTACAATGAAATTTTCAATAAGTGCCTATTTGAGGAAGAGGATACCACATGAGTGGGCCAATGATGGTTGAAATCACTCCCAACATCCATCTCCAATACCCCCATCATTCTAATTTATGAGAATTACATATAAATATAGATGATTTTAAATGGATCATTTAGAGTTTATTTGATATTGTAGAGACCCTAGAGGTTACAAAGATTTAGCATGTGTCCTTTATGCTTCATGGGGTAGATGGAAGATGGTGGGATATCATGAAATTAGATGGTATAAATAAAGAGATAAAATGAATGAATCTTAAAGATCACTTAATCCAATAGTTATCTATAGATTCACTGATGTCTAATGATGCTCAAGAGTTATAGGATCTTTAATAGGGGTTGATGATAGTTATTTTAAATTTATCACACTTCACCATGTTGATTTTATTTCACTTCATCTGGCTGGTAATATGTCGCATAAGTAAATAAAGTTCAAGATTGGTCATCATCAAAATAATAATAGAAAGGTTAGAAACTTCAATTTGATGAACTATGTTGCAGTTATACATAAGTATCTAATGATATAGAAAGTCATTGAGGAAGACTGAGTCATGGGTCTTCTCCTTTTTTGTTAGTGGATTGAAAAGTTATTCAAGCACTACAGTCCTCATTACTCATATTAGATTAAATAAATGGTAGTCTAGGGATTAATTTTAATGCTTCTTTCAGTATTAAGAACATATAATAGGGTATTATACACCCTATATGAGAAATTACTGGACTATGTGCTATAAATTTTGTAGGAATTGACACTTTCTCAAGGACTATCTTGTTTATCTGATGATTATTCACTATTGTGGTATGTATGCTGATCCAAATGGTTTTATTCTTTGGCATAATAGATGATCACATCAAATTCATTCAACAGTGATGATTTAGGACTTTTGTATCATATTTAGGACTCATAAGGTCAAGTGAATTAGGTGACTCCTGAGCCTATGAAACATCATGGTGTTGTTGTTTTTATGGATTTTACAGTTAATTAGTCTTTGAATGATGATGGACATGAGTCCAAAAAAGTATAAAGTATGGTTTTCATGACATGTAATATATCTATCAACTTTTTGATAAAGTTTTGTCCCTTTATTTTATATTTTCACAAGTATTTCTCAGGTTAGCCTTGTCAATTAATTTCTCTTCTGAGTTGTTATTCATCAATATACACATGGGAATGAAATTTGATAATCATCTTATCTGTCCATAATGACCTATGTTTTTTTGTTATCATTTTGAATGTTTGTAGATTCATAATTATGTATATGAAATATTTTTATATGATCATTAGTACTGATTTGTTGAAAAACTACTATGAAAACATCGATTATTAATAATGGAGACTAACTTTTATGTCACATAAAGTTGCAAGTTTGTTTTGATCAATTATTGGAGTATTGATAACTGATAATCGATGCAAGATCCTAAACCATTATATTAATTTACAATTCTTCTGTCTTGTATAATCCCATCAGTGGATGAAATGGTAACTCTGACCAAATTTCCCTCTATGGAAAACCTATATCAAGATGTCCTTACAATGGATTTTTCAAGGTTACCCCCACATAGGGGTGGGGGCAGTTTGAGATTTTTCCCATGCCTAGTTCACAACCTATATCAATTCCACCATATTTAGGGGATCAAAATCAATTGAAAAAGTATAAAGAAACATCATGATTATACTAAAGCTAAATAATTCTTCTGACGGAGCCCATCACATTGGGGTGATTTGTTGTTATTATCAAAAAGGTTAGACAGATGTCTTATGATTTTTGTTAACTAAATGATGACGAATCAGATCCTTATGAATAATATGTACATGGATCAAAGAATCAAATACTTATTTGATCTATAAAATGGATTCTTTTAGTTATCGAGGATTGGTCTCCATTCTGGATACTTTTATATTTGGATAATATATTAATACATAATGATCAAAATGTTTTGAAGAAGGTGTTTAATATATGAGAATCTCATTATGTACTTTGGATTGAAGAATTCACTTATAGTGTTCATAGATCTCATGAACAAGATCTTCAACCCATACATGGACACCATTATCATTTTGTTAGTCGAGGACTTCCAGATATATTCTATGACATGATAATTATATGATAAACACCTTGATATAGTATTGAGTATGCTTCAATTGCATTGTTCTCATACAAAATATAATATGTTTCACTTTTAGATATAAGATATTATATTCGTTAGCCACAAGGCTTCTCATGAAGTAACATCAACTGATATAAATATGGTAGATGCAATTATGTCTTGGACATGGTTAAGGAATGTGTTCGAGAATGAAAGTATCACTAGGTGGTCAATTACTATCGGAGGATCATTTTGGGATTTCGTTTCTATAATAACCCAAGAACACACTAACTAAGACAATATTAATGTTTTACTAGAAAAATAAATTTGATTAATTCATATTATAGTTGAAAAAGATGGTGAAATCAACTCTGATCCTAATTCTTCCAAATCCCAAAGATGGGTTTTCTATATTTTATAGATTTCCTAGAATTGTCATGTGATAATTTATGATTTATTGTAAAATGGTAGCATCTTATGTGTATCATCAATTACAGCCACGCAACTTGAACATCCCTAATCTTGACTTAGAGTTTTCAGATCTGGTTTATGCATTGAGATGGTGGTACCAATGCCTCTTCAGTGAGATATTCTCTATATATATGGACCAAAAGATTTGGTGTTATATTTTCCCCCTGTGTGACCAGAATATTCCTTATATTAACGGGATAGAATAGCTATAGATGTTTAATATTGGGATATATTATTATTCTAGTAAGGGAAATGTAGTTTTACATGGGGCGAGCAATAATTAGTAAGAGGATCATGATACAACATCCTAAGATGGGTATAAGTTCAAATATTTATTAAAATACATGACGGATGGAGTAGATAATGATTGAGTGGTAGTAACATGTGCGCCCTTAGTTACCATGGCAGCATTTTTTTCTGAGTTATTTTTAGATAAAATCTTTATCTAATGTGTGTCACAATACACAATATGTAGGTAGTGAATGGTTCTATTTTAGGTTGGAACATAGAAAAACATAGTGTGCATATAGATAATGGAATAGTGGTCACTAATTCTTCCATGGGAGAGGAATTGATGAGAGCCTATCATGATGCATAGTGGGTAGTTCACCTAGGAATGATCAAGATGTGTCATTATGTCAAACAACAGTTATGTTGGCCTTTCATAAATAGAAACATTGTAGGATTTGTATCTCAATATCTAAATTTTCATAAGATCAAATTCAGGCACTGGAGACATGGAGGATTCCTCCAGAAACATTCAATTATTATATGGAAGATGGACGATGTGATAATAAACATCATTATAGGGATACCTAGGTCCAAAAAAGGTTGAGATACTATTTTTATTGTACTACATCAGTTGAGATACTATTTGGACTATACTACAAAAGTTGATGGGAGCGTAGTTGAAGTTGAGTACTGATTTCCCCCCTCAATCTAATGGGAAGTTAGAGATATCAATCTAAACATTTTCGGATATATGTTAAGAATGTGTTCCTGATTTTATAGAAGCATAATATGTTCAATTAGATTTTTTATAGTTCCCCTATAAAAAAAATTCTATTCCTTGATTCATATGGATCTGCTAGATGCTATACATGTGAATCCATATTATTCACATCTATGCTAGCTTGAGGTTTGTAATTTTATAGTTATTCAGAAGAGTGTGGTAAAAGGAACATTGGAGATTATATAATTGATTGGAAAATGTATGGTTATGCCCTAGAATAGAAAGTTATCCTAAGTTGGTTGAAGGAAATGGCCCTTGGAAATCATTTTGGGTGATACTTTTTTCTTTTTGATGACCCCTTGGATGGGGAATGTACATTATTGGAGGAATAAAAAAATGGAACATTGTACATTGGTCCATTCAAGATCATAAAACACATTTTGATAATGTAATTTATGTTTTATATTCTACCTTGGTACAAGGGTATGCATATTGTGTTCCATGATTCATAGAATCAGAGGTATGAGCCTAGTCCATTGCTTATTCTTGAATGCGGGGATATTGAGCTGGAGCTGGATGAATAATTTCTGAACTGAACAATTTGGATAATTGAATCATTTTAGAAGGTATTGTGAGGAAAAAACTATTCCTATTATTTGGGTTCACTAGAAGCATTTTCCTATTCTAGAAGTAACATGAGAACTAGAAACTAATGTTTAGGTGAAGTTCCCCAAGTTGTTCAAGAAAACATATTGGTGTAATTCATGAGGAAAATAAGCAATAACAGTTGGAGAATTTTGATATCATCTATTTAAGGAATTACATAATTCAATTTTATATTGTTTTATAATTTTTTATTTTTTCTTGAGGCCGTTTATAGGTGTTATAGAGGTCGAAATAGAAAACTAGCTACATGGCTGAGATTGATATTTCATAAAGAACTCACAACAACTACACATGCTAGAAGGTGGGATAAAACATAAAGATATTAGAGTCTTTAGGATCTAAATCATGGTTTTAAAAACCATTCCCTAGATGATGATAGTTTATCAAACTACTGGTGGGGTTTCGGGGAAAAATGGTTCTACTTAGTAGCCACTGACTAGCTGATGGAGTTCATTGGAGCCCAGAAGACACACTGACTTTATAGTAATTTTTTAAAACCCACAATACACTAAATTTATCTTAATATATAATGATATATTGATCACTAATACCTTTGGAGATCCATTATATCAATTGTTGATCACTCTCTTCCATTTCAACTCATTTTATTGATCTATGAACAACTGGTCGATCCTGTGCTTCAAATCCGATGAGTCCTTCCATGTTACAAAATGATCAAACCTTAATATCCATGATCAAAACAGATTTCAATTTTCATGTTTTATTTAAATATATAGGTTTTGAAATATTATAATGATGAATTATGAAATCTTTTGTAAAATAAAAACTTTTATTTAAGGAATTGGTATATGTGCATTAATCATACTCAGATAACTGTTAGCCGTAAATCATCTTTAGTATAATGATTTAGAATAACCTATTGGGTTTAGTTTCTTCATTACCATGATGCTAGCTTTCAAAATCATTTTTAATCTTGATTCATTGTGATATTCGATAGTGTAGTTGGGATCATATGGAAACACTATCCATCAATCATTTTTAATCCTAAGGTAAGAATACATTGACTTTTGATGATGTTTTTATAGGTTTTTGGCTTGATTGATGGAATGCATATGTATCCAGGTGTGACCTATGTTAGTTTCTTTATCACATGATGTGTTTGTGTGTGTGTCAGTGTTTGATTTTTTTTAGCCATATGAAACTATTTTTCATTGTTTCTTGAATGTGGATCGTGATGGTCTTTCTTATTTAATGGTATAGAGTGATTTTGATATTTTAATTTTATCTTGTATCATATGTTCTCATCTTCAATAAATTTTTTTGTGTGTTTATGTTGATCCACATAGACCATTTCCTAAAGGGGATTCTCAAACCTTATTTTGACATGGAGTTGTGTTATCCCTTAAAATTGGATGTGTCAGACTTGTTTCTAGACAATTCTATCAAGGAGGATGTGTTAGGTGGTTGATTTAAGTTCTTTCAAAAATAAATTCAAATAGGTACATAATGAATTTGAAAACACAATTTATATATTTTTATTGTGTAATATATTTTATTATTGTCTATAACTTTTTTACGTTATTGGAATTAACTAGTAAATAAAATTAACTTATGTTTAGAGTCATGGGCGATGTCATAATTATTCTTACACTCACACCCTACTCATGAATTTTTGGTGCACTTGTAGATTTCAGGATCAAGGATCAGTGAAGGGAAATGGACCTATGGAGGATGTATGAGAAGGTTTATCAAGAGGCTAAAAGAATTTACGAATGGGATTTATGCTGGATTTTTTTATTTCTTATTTATTATCTTACCTCATACTCGAAACCACCTCCTTTGGGGAACCCATTTTTTTAGTTTTACTCTATGTGTTGAAATTTCATATTGATACTACAAGGGGTGGATTTTTATTATGCATTCATATACTTTAATGCTTATTTGATTTATTCGTTATTTTTTTATTTAATTTTTTCACATCCATTATCAAATACTAATATATTCTTAGTATACATGGCATTGTCTCTCTATGATGTACCTTTTCCCTCACTAATTGTCAACAACCTTCTTGAATATGGGGAGTATCACATGAGTTTATTTGGAATTTGGAATTAGACCTAGTGTTTTTGGTTAGATATTTAAATAAAAGAAAATCATTCCTTAAATCCATAGTAACGTAACAAAATATCAATTCCAATTGAATATGTAAATGATACCAATCAAAATATTTTAATTTTTTCACATATTATACCTCCACTGAATCTCCTATATCCATCTTTTAATACTAAAATAAGTATAATAGATAAATCAAAATATTATCATATTAATGGAATGCCAATTATTTAAATCCCTATCATATAATTTAATGTGAAAATGTTTCCTATAGTATGGTTGTTTCACCACCTACATTAATGATATATTTAATTTTTCATCATTTCCATAATGGTTGTTATTAATATGTAATTCCTAATAAATAATGGTTTATAAGGATAAATTAAATCATGTTTAATATTATTAAACAAGTATTTTATTAGAATCATCAAAAACAAATTCCAAGGTAGGTTTCGCCTCTTAAACAAACAACATACAAAAACATTTTTAATATAACACCTAAACCCTCATCATGGTAAAAACAATTAATTTCTCAAAAATTATTGGATACTTATCAAGAATATGTTATATTTGATGAAAATATTAGATAGATAATAATGACCTTTATTATAACAGGCTGGACCCACACTATCGAGTCTGGTGAAATAGATTTGTACTTTACGTACTCACAATGATACAATGTGTTATATTCTGAATGTAACTGTCCTTAATTTAAATTATAAATAACTAATATAGAGTATATTATATCCCAATGAATTTTTTAGGTTTATAACAATAAAAAATATAGGAAAATTAATATTTAAAAGAGTCTTGTTCAATCTATCAAACAAACATTTTTAAAAAAATATACTAAAATACATTATTCTAAATGATTCTTCAATATCCCCCATAAATTAATCAAATCATGATATACTTACAAACATGTCTCATGATCTTCTTATCTTCATAACCTGAGGAATGAAAGTACGAGAAAGGGGTGGGTTAAAATGCTTAGTAAGGTAAACATATAAATAAATATTTAAAAAACATAATAATGGTATACATAATATATAGGGAATAAAAAACAACATGAATCTATAAAAAGCTTGAACATAGAGCATGTTATTTCCGTGAAGATAAATGAAAACATGGATTATAATAATTACTGATCTCATACCGATAGAATATAAATTAGATGACATTAAAAACATGTCTCCAAGACCCTATTCCAAGACACTATATTGATATGTGAAGATATATACTCCACAAATCAATATATTTTTAAACATGAGAAATGTCGACACATTGAGGGTCTATATAATGTTGGACCCCAGGCAACACTTTGTTATGTCCAATGAATTCACCATTAGAGTCAGCACACCATTTCATACCACTACCTGACGAACCTCTAATTGTATAAATACATAGCTATCTATATAATTTTAAATATATAATTTAAGTACATAATGAACCTATGTTATTATTAAATCATCATAAAGGATTTTAATATATCCCTTGCGAATATGTTCCCTTTATTTCAAGGATTACATATTCTGATCTGAATTTTATATAATAAGTTGTTAACTATTTATATGGTAATGAGTATATGGTAAATTCAATATAGTAATAACATGATTACAATCTGTCTATATAAATGAAGTTCAAGGATTATGAAAAACATAGCCCTATTATAATAAAAGAGACATTGAAATATGCTAATGTAAAATAAAAACTCCCTTGAAAAAATAATGTTCTAAAAGGTATCATAAAAGTTTGGATCAAGAATAAAATTTCGTAATACCATGGGTTCAATCCCATATATGTTAAATATATACACTATAGGATATATCACTAATTATAAATCAAATTTTGGTAAATCCTATTGATAATAATAAGGAAAATAGAATTGAATACATATAATGACTTTTTGAAAATATTATTAATATTGATGTAAACTAAAAATATATATATTACAATCAAATTTTAATTTTGAAAAGGTTAAATGAATAATTTCTAAAACTTTTAATGTTAATAATATCCTTAGATAATAAATCCTTAAAAAAATAAAACATTTTCATTGAGAAAATATGGGAAGAAGATGAACCATTTGAAATTGAAAAGAGAAACCCATTTTATTATTTTGAAAATACATTTGGGAAAAATTTACATTATAAAAGGTGAAAAAAAAGATTATTGATTATAAAAATATATTTTTTCCATATGTGTATAGAAATTATGATACAATATAATACATTGGTGTCAGAACCTATCCACATATGAAAGAATTTCATTATTAAACAATATAAATCAAATAAAGGATATTTTGTTATCGATATACCATAGATGAAACATAATCTATAAAGTAATAAATACATATAAAATATTTTATTATACGTAATTTAAATTCAAAAACATATAATGATGCAAAATATAATAAATGGATTGAATATACTCAACATTTAAGTCATAGGGTTGGATCTTAACTTAGTGAATGAAAATTCAGTTACTGGAAATCATTACAATGTGGTAAACAATTTAGTAAAAAAAATTCAATGAAAATGAAAATATTTTGATTACTATTGACCATGATTAAAAAACAATATTATAATTATACATTCACTAGAATTAAATAGATTATTAAAAAAAATAATGAGTCAATAAGGTTTCCTTATAACATTTCCATTCCTTCATGTTTGGGGAGATTGATGAGTCAATAAGTCTTCCTTATGACATTATTATTTAATTTTGTTTTGAATATCAGAAACACATTATCTTAAGGAATATTTCATTAACCATTTTTTTACATTCATAAGGAATGTTTTCCTTCCCCAAGGAAATTTATCCTTACCATGTTTTTCATTTTTCATTTTTTCTAAGTATAAAATATTGTTTCGTATCCAAAACCACAGAATAATATATATACTCATATATAAAGCATTTTATTTTCAGGATACGAATTCAAACTCTGATCTCTTCTGTACTCTAACTCTGAGTTCTCTGAATTCACACTCCAAACTCTTCTGTGTTCTGACTCCGAGTTCTCTGAATTCAGACTCTGAACTCTTCTATATTCTGACTCTGAGTTCTGTAAATTCAGACTCCAAAATCTTATGAGTTCAGATTTCAAATTCTTATAAATTCATACTCTGAATTACATTAAAATTTAGACTTTGAATTCTATAGAATTATAACTCTGAATTATTTTGATAAAAAGAATCTGAATTTCCTTGTATTATAGATGCTGAATAGTTTTTGGGTAGACTCCAAATATTAATTTTTTCTTACACTCTAAAAAATAAATTTGGTTAAGTATCATACTTTTTATTACTCATGTGTTGGTTATAAAACAATGTCGTGCATTCAGTTACAAACTAACCATTGTTTGATTGACATGTGTACAGGTCCCTCTAAAATTAAATGAAAAAAATGACTATTGGAGGAGGGTTCTGACCGTTAAGAATGTGCCTATAAATAGGAGCTCATTTGAATGAGCTCGATAGTATTCTACGATGCTATATATTACATGATTCTGAATTGATTTCTATAGAGATACATTCATGATTTGTGTGTACTGAATATCTTGTTCAGAATTTCTTTGTGCGACTCCAAAATTTGGTGAGTACATTCGAGGGCTTTCGAGGAATGTAAGACATAGGTGCCAACTACCTCGAAGTCGAGGGCCTGTAGGGATTGCAAGACAGATTCTGATCTTCATATCAAGGGATTACCCTGGTGTGGATATGATAGACATTCATGAAAGCATAAATCAAGGGACCTTTATCCATGGTTGTTGGATACCCTTCTCTTTGGGTTAAAATATTTATTAATCGTTACTTGTATTATTTCGAGTTTTCCATTGCATTTTGATTGTTTAAGAAGGTATAAATATATTATACTTCCTTTTACTTATACACTGATTTAGTAGGATTCTATATGCTTTAAGGAAGAATCTTTATCTTTGTAAAGTTTCATATAATTTTATTTCTGGAACCAACTTTCGATAATTACATTCTCCAAATCACTTTTCCGGAATCAAGAAATTTAGAAGAACTTAGAGGTTTTGTGAATTTATGTTGTTTATATTTGTTATAGAATAAAAATTATTCTATCCAACTTTATATGTTCCCAATGTAATTTTAAAATATAAAATTCACCCCCCTCTTGTATATTGAGCATCTATAATATCATTTCGATCCTCAAGTTGGTATCACTGGAGAATATCACAGTCCATACCAACATAACAATTGGTATCATAGGCAGTCTCTAAAATACTTATATTCCCATATATGTTTTCTTTCCCATGTTTTTCATTTTTCTATAATTTCATTTCTTAGGATAGTCTTATCCATGTTTACAAACTTTTATTACTAACAAGTTTGTGTGGAATGGTTTTTTACAATATGATAGGAATAAATGTTGGTTCCATAGACAACCAAAATCCAACTAGGCCCCCCATTTTTTATGGAAATGATTAGTAATATCATAGATACCGCATGAAAAAAAATCATTCTCAATACCGGAGTGAAAAAAATTTTCATGCTAACTATAGGATATAAAATCCCTAACAAGGAAGTTAGTACTTTTACCAACCAAGAAAAGCATGGATATCAACTGAATTATAATGTATGCAATAAATTGATTTGTTCTATTACTAGAAATATATATAGCCAAATTTAATTTTGTGATGTAGAAAATTTTATGTGGAAGAAGATTGAAGTTACACTCTTTTGGAACTTCAAATGTTATTGAAACTAGAAGTTTCATGCTCATAGCTGGATATTATGATTTTTGCTTTCCTTAGGGAGAACATATATGTAAGTTGAAACAGAGATTCTTGACTATTTTTAATATTTTACAATCTATGGGTGGGAAAGGATTAGATGATGAAGCTCTTGTGTATAAAATCATAAACATCATGCCCAATGATTGGGAATCCAAGAGAACTGCTATTGATGAGAATAGAAAGGTTAATCAGATTTCTCTTGATGAAATTTTTGGATCTCTTCTTCAACATGAGACTAGAATGAAGGGAGATGAAAATAATATTAAGAAGAAGATTAGGAATGGATGTGTTTCTTATATAACAACTTAAAATCATATGAAATCCAAGACTCTTGAGAGAGTTATAAGATCTAAATCTAAGAAGATTGTTATTCAATATGAAGATATTGGATGTGAATCATTAGAAAATAAGTTAGAAAATCTTGTTCTAAGGATGCATGATTATTGGACAGAATAACTATCAACAAACAGACAAGAATAATGAATGGAAATATAAAAAAGATTCATAAGTCACATGTTATGAATGAAAAAGAGATGGATATATAAGATCAGATTGTCCTATGCATAAGAGAAAGGAAAAAAGGAAAACCATTTTTAGAAAAAATAGAAAAAAGTAATACGAAACTAAAGCTAAGAAAGTATTAAGACCTAATGAAACCTGGAGTTCCAGGGGTGGAGAATCTTCATATGAAACATTAGATTATGAATATTCTATATAGAATAATCTTGGTTTTATAGCTAGACTACCTATTGAAAATCATTGTTTAATGGCTTAGGTACACAATGTTGAATAAATTACCAATGTATCCTTAAATTCAAATTATAGTAATAAAAATATTATAAATCTTCTTATAAAGAATCTTCTTATGATGAAGATAATACTTTACCTTCCTATGAAGAAGTTTCTAGGTTTTCTAAGCTTCTTGAGAATGAGAATTAAAAACTCAAGAAAAATATTGATAAGTAAATTTCTAGGAATAATATTCTAACTAAGGAAATATCAAATCATTCTAAAGATATTGATAAGAAAAGTCTTGATTTTGAATTTATTTCAATAAATCTAGAGGTAGTAAATTCCGATAAGGATAAACATTCTAAGGATCCAGAAAAAGTAATTTCTATGAGAAATGTTTTCGTGCCTTACTCTAGTTCTAAAACTAATGTTTTGGAAGACAAGAAAATATTTATTAAACTAAACTCATGAATTTTTTCCTTGAGGATGTGTTTTTCAAACTTTAGCTTAGGTAAGGAAAATTTTTATAAGATGTATTCTCAAATCCGACCTCTTAGGAATAATTCGGGATTTGGTTATACTAGTTCAAAACCGATTTTTTGTAACAATTATTTTGTTCCTAAAAGTGATCAATTATGCATTAAGTGTTAGTATGGTGGACACTAGGAAAAAATTTGTTCCATAACCAAAAACCTGTCTTTTGGATTTCATAAAGCTTATTTTTTAGAGAAGATGTGGGTGCCTAAAATTTTTCTGTCTGAAATTTCCAAATCCAAGATTGTTTTGGTTCCAAAAGTCTAGCACTCTTATTTTCGGGAAAATAAGGAATGAACCATCATCAATACATGGTACATGGATAGTGAATGTTCCCAACATATGACTGGTAAGAAGAACTTCTTTGAAAATATTATCAAGAAAAAAGAGGAAAGGTAGCTTTCCAAGATAATGCGTAGGGAGAAATTAATTGTATTGGTAATATTTTTCTTCTTGGAAAAACATTGATTTCAAATTTTTTTACTTTTGAAGTTATTAAGCACAACCTCATAAGAATATTTCAATTATTTGATGAAGGTTACATAGTGAATTTTAGAAATGACAAGTGCCTAATACAAAATACCAAGGAATGGTTTATTCTTTCTGCACATAGTCAAGTGAATGTATATACACTAAACAAACAATATCATAGGAGACAAGATTTAAATAGCCTTAGTGCAATGGAAGATAATTTTTGGTTATTGTATAGAAGGCTAGGAAATTTTAACCTTAATAACCTACACAAACTCACTAATAAAAGACTAGTTAAGGATCTACCAGAACATAGATTAATTATTCATAAGTTTTGGATCCTTGTCAATATGGAAAGAAACATAAATCAAGTTTTAAAATAGTTGGTGAAGTCTCAACCACTGATGAATTACAGTTAGTTCATATGGATCTTTTTGGTTCAACACAAACTTTAATCATTGGAGGAAAATATTATGTATTGGACATAGTTGATGACTATCAAAGATTTATGTGTGTATATTTTCTAGAAAAGAAATCTGAAACATTTTCTTATTTCAAAACTTTTAGATCCCAAGTTATAAATGAGAAAAACCTTCCTTTGGTAAGTATTTATAGTGATCATGGAGGAGAATTTCAAATTTCTGATTTTGTAAATTGTAGTAGAAAAGGAATTACTTATAACTTCTCACCACCAAGAACAACTCAACACAATGGGGTCATTGAATGAAGAAATATAATTCTTTATGAGATAATAAGAACCATGTTGAGTGAATATTCAGTAGCCAAATATTTTTGGGCTGAAGCTTTAAGTGTAACTTTTAATACTATAAATGGAGTTTTGATTAAACCTTTTCTTAATAAAACTGCTTATGAGTTATGGAATGGTAGAAAACCTTGACATTCCTACTTTAAGGTTATTTGTTGCAAGGTATTCATTCTAAATACTAATGATTATTTACAAAAATTCACACCAAAAACTGATGAAGGAATTTTCTTTGGCTACCCCACAACTTCTAAGGCTTATAGAGTTTTCAATAAAAAACACTTGCACTATTGAAGAAATAGTACATTTAAAATTTCGATGAAACTGATACTTTTGTTTTTAAACAATCACAACCTACATATTCGAATGTGTTTTCAAAAACTGATTATCAACCTTTATTAGAATATCCTTCTGATAATGAAAATTTCTATGAAAATAATTCTGAATCATTTACCCCATAATATTTCATATCAAATGATGATGAACATATTTTACAAAACCCAAATCAATTTTTTCTAAAGGATAATCCCAGTGATAGAATCATTAGTGATGTGAATCAACCTTTAAGGAATGGATGTTCCTTACGAAATAAAGTAGAACATCTAGCATTCCTTTCTTAATTAGAATAAAAATCACTGATAAAGCTTTATGTGATGATGATTGGATAAAAGCTATGTGATATGAACTAAATGAATTCTAAAGGAATATATACTAGTCCTTGGTTGAAGGACCTAATGAAAATTCTATTATTGGAGTAAAATGGGTTTTTAGAAATAAGTGTGATGAAAATGGAATCATTGTACGAAATAAAGCTATATTGGTTGATAAAGGCTATAAACAACAAAAAGGAATAGACTATGAAGAAAACTATACTCTAGCATATAGAATTGAATCAATTCGTATTCTACTTTCCTTTGAAGCATTCTTCAATTTCAAACTTTTCCAAATGGATGTTAAATGTGATTTCCTTAATGGTTCTGTTCATGAGGAAGTTTTTTTTAACAACCTCCTGGTTTTAAAGATACAAAACATCCTAAACATTTTTTTAGACATACCAAATCCTTGTATAGACTTAATAGATAACCTTGAGATTAGTATGATGGACTTACAGAATTTTTATATCAAAATAATTATGTTAATGTAAATGTTGATCCAACCATATTTATAAAGTAAGATAAGAAAAATGTTTTGATTGTTCAAATTTATGATGATGACATTATATTTAGTTCAACTCAGCAATATTTAACTGATTCCTTTGTAGATCTAATGAAATATGAGTTTGAAATGAGTATGATGGGTGAGTTAACATTATTCAGTGGTTTTAAAATTTCTCAAAAACAAGAAGTGATCTATATATCTAAAAATAAGTATATTAAATATTTTCTTAAAAAGTATGGTTATTAAAACATGAAGAGTATATGTAATCCCATTGGTACCTCAAATTTATATGATCTAGATAAATCTAGGAAACCTCTAGATCAAACATATTTTAGAGGTATGATAGGAAGTCTACTTTACTTGATAGCTAGTTGTCCAGACAAAATGTTTTTGGTATGCTTATATTCAATATATCAATCATGTCCTAAGGAATCTCATTTAAATGCAGTGAAAATAATGTTTTGCTATTTAAAGGGAACCATGGATCTAGGACTCATTTATACTTTTGGAAATGATTTTGTTTTAAAACATTTTTCTAATTATGACTTTGGTGGAAGTAGAATGGATAGGAAAAGTACACCAAGAACTTGTCATTTCATATAAGTTTCATTAGTTTCTTGGTCATGATAAAAAGAAACATAGAGTAGCAATTTCAACTACTAAAGCTAAATATGTAGCAGCTGGAAGTTTTTGTTCCCAAGTGTTATGGATGACACACACACTCAGAGACTATGATATGAGTTTTTCCAAAACACAGATTTTGTGTGATAATACTAGTTCCATTACCCTTAATGAAACCATTCACATCACTCTCATGAAAAACACATAGATATTAGGCATCACATTCTTAGGTATGCCACACAAAAAGAATATATCATTCTTCAATTTATCGGAACTCAAAACCATGTTGCTAATATTTTCACAAAATATTTGGTATATGATAGATTTGAATAAATTAAATAGAAGATAGGAATGATAACTATAAGGTAATCTTCATTGTTAAATTCTTGTTGAAACCAATCCCCTTACAGTAATAGACTCACTTCCATTAGGGGAGTACATTTGTATGAGTTTTTTTATTAAATTTTCTTAATGGGTTTGATTATTAAATTTTCATAATGTGTTTTTTTCCTTTAATGTTCATAATTTGTTTTTTTATTCAATTTTCCTAATGAGATTTTTTCTGAAATTTTTGTAATGATTTGTTTATTAAATTTTCATAATGATTTATTTTTATTAAATTTTCTTAATGAGTTTTTTTTTAATTTTCGAATTGAATATTTTCGAAAATTTTTGTAGTCATTTTTTCACAAAATTTCGGAATCGATTTTTCAGAATATATTGGTCTTCAATGTGAATTTTTCCTCACTATGAATAATCTTCCTAGCATTATGAAGGGTATGTTTCCTTTCATAAATTTTCATAATCATCTTTTACTTGTTGGTATTTTCATCTGTTGTTTTTAAATTTTTGTATTCACTATTTCTTATATACAAATGTTTTTATTAAGAATCTCAAAAGATCAGATTCTATCTAAATTTCTTTCTGGTTTTCATCTCAACCATTAGATTAGAGAAGTAGTTTTTAAACCATTTGATTATGAATGGAAGTTGAATCGTCATGTCTAACTCCAATATAAAGGACCCCAAATGGTTATACCACATCGATTCCAAAGCTTGTGCATGCTGAAGCTCTTCCCTTCTACTTAATCCCTTTCTGAACTTTTGATAACTTGGTCAAATCCGAATATTTGCCAAAGAATCTTCTCAGAAAGACATGTCAACTATCATGCCAATCTTTTAGTGTCAGGTTTATTGGGAAAGGTTGTTCCATCCAAACATCTTTACCAACTATGATTCTATAATCTTGTAAAACATCAAGCTAAAAGGATAGGAGAGTGTTTACGTATTGAAGCTAGGAGCTCCATATTTCGTGTATCCAGATCTGCTAATTGAATTCTATGAAACAATAATCTTTTTCAAGGAAGAAGGTAGAGACAAATTCTCTTTCAAAATCAATGGGAAGACTTATTATCTCTCGTATAACAAGGTTGGAAATTTGATTGGAGTTCTGTATGAAGGAGAAGCTGAATTTAGTTCTCATAAGATTCATGATGTTCAAGGAAGTTTTGTTAAGGTGAAATCTATATAATGCCTCGGTCTTATAGATGTTATGACTACAAAGATTGTTCGGCTCACTAAAATTTTTTGGATTCTTTAATTATGGGTTCAAGGATTCATTTTACCAAGAAAAGGTGAACAGGATAGATTAAAGAAAATTGATATGTATATTTTGGATTTTCTTGTGAACCCAAGAGAGATCAACTTGGTTAATAATATTCTGATTACGATCAAGAATATAAAGAATGAAAATCAGAAGGCTCAGATCATTATGTATCCATCCATTTTTTTGAAGATGATGGCTCGGTGCTTAGAGCCTTTCAAAATTCCTTGCAGTTCAAAACCAAGGAATTGCAATGTCATATTGGTTAGTGATGATACCTTGAGAAGGATGAATGTTGGATTTTCCAAAGAATCCAGAGAATTTTATGATTTGCTAGAAGAACAAGATGAAGCCATATCAAAGAAGCAGGTGGCCACTGAGACTTCTAAGAAGGACGAAATGAAGAGGAAACTCAAGGAAGTAGAAAAAAAATAAAAAATCTAGACGATAAGGAAACCCAATCTGCTCAACCAAATCCAAAAAACCTAAAATCCAATCCGGATGAGGTAGTATAAAAATTGAGGGAAGATAATAAGAACAAGAAAAAGGGTATCCTATGTTTGGACAAGATCCTACTGAAAAAAATATCTAATTGAGAAGATAGCTAACTATCTAGAATGGGAAGAGAAAGAAATGAAACAAAAGAAGAAAATGGTTGATGCAGAGATTTCGCAATCCCTTATGAGGGATACTGAGAAAGCATCCAAAAATATTTTGGTAATAGAATCCTTTCTGGTAGAAGCATTACCTGAAACTCCAAGGATGAAATTTGTGACTCCAGAAAAAATTCAAATAAGTAAAATATGTATAAGAGGTTGAAGAAGAAGAAGAAATTTTGTGGTGACATCAAAGATCTCATTAAGCAAGTTGAGGATTTTCATGAGAAGGAAAGCCCTTTAGAAAAATTATCAATCCAAACTTATCAAGACAAATCATCAAAGCTTGCTACGCATGGAAAGGATTAAGAGAAGGATGAAAAAGAAGTGAATAATATATTTGAAGAAGAAAGTTATAATAATGATTTCATTCATCAAGAAGATGCTAAGGCAAGATCTGAGAAGGAAAATGTTGATGAAGATAGAGTTTCTCAACTATCTTATAGTGAACATGAATCCTCTGATGAGAAAGCTAGTCCAAAGGCCGATAAAGGAAAATAGGTGGTTGTTGATACACATAGTAAATCTATTGTGAAGAAGAAATGTGTAGGTGAATCATTAAAGAAGAAGGAAGATGTACTAGAGAAATTAGCCTCACCAAACAAAGTTTCAGATTCAAAGTCGTCCATTATTGAACATGATTTTGTAGTCCAATATTTGAAAGAAGCTTATCGGGTCAATTCTGATTTTACCAAGTATTGAATAATTATGTCAGATGCTCCAACACACCCTAAATCAAAAGTCGGATTTAGTATCCAAGGTAATGGATAAGTGTGAAAAACTGGAGGCAGGTTTCAAGAGATTTCTCATTGGCTATGAGGCTCACAGAAGATCTTGTAAGAAGACAACTAGTTATTGAACGAAAACTATTCAAGAGATGAGAATCCTTGAAGAATTTTGAGAAAGTTTCAAGTATTATTTTGACACTAAATAGGGGAAGATTAAGGATCTCATAAATATCTTTGAAGAAAAGATAATTATTGAGCAGAATACTCGGATGCAATAAGTGAAATATTTGAATGGAAAGCTATACTCAGTTGCACAAAGTAGGAAGAGAGAAAGGGATCTACATATTGAGATTGATGAAAAGCTTGCTAAGAAAGATGAACTGTTGAAGACTCCGGAAGAGGCTCCCAAGGCTCGAGAAGAAAAATATCTACGCCATAGAGAAGAAGTCATAAGATCAGGATCAGCTTCTAAAGCGACTAGAGGAAGATCACACGGAGTTCAAAAAGATGATAACCATTGTGATGAATTTGATCCCCAAGGAGAAAGAAGTATGATAGACCTAATGTGATATTTTTTTGTATTTTCCTTGTGGTATAAATTTTTTCAATCTTAATGAAATTTTGGTTTCTTGTTTTTGTTTGGATGTTACAATATTTACTTTTCCATTCCCGGTATTTAATTTTGAATATCACAAAGAAGGAGAAAGGAAAAAGAATTCTATGAAAAGAAAAAAAATTCCCTATGTAAGGGGGAGTGTCCATATAAGGGGGAGTTCTTATACATGAAGATTTTGGTATGAAATAAAATGATCAGTCTCTTCCCAAAAATCTAGAATACAATCCTTAGTGCTCTAAAGCCTAAGGGGGAGTTAGTCATATTCATCATTTACTATGTGATAAGGGAGATAAGTTTTGTATTCAGAGTCTAGGAAAATATTTTCTAAGTATTTATATTCTCTTTCAAAAGGATGTTTGTGCTTTCTAATAAGGGGGAGATTATTGAGTCAATAATGTTTCTTTATCAATTTTCTATTCCTTCATGTTTGGGGTGATTTTTGAGTCAATTTGGTTTCCTTATGACTATACCATTTCTTTATGTTTTGAAAATCACAAACACCTTATCTTAAGGAAAATTTCATTTACCCTTTGTTTTACATTCATAAGAAAAAATTTCCTTCCCCAAGGAAATTTATCCTTACGATGTTCTTCATTGTTCATTTTTTCTATGTATAAAATTTGTTTTTGTATCCAAAACCTCGGGATCATATATATATATATGAAGAATTGTTTTTCTTGATATGAATTCAGACTCCAAACTCTTCAGTGCTCTGTCTTCGAGTTCTCTGAATTTAGACTCCGAACTCTTTTGAGTTCTGACTCTGAGTTCTCTAAATTCAGACTCCGAACTCTTCTGAGTTTGACTTCGAGTTCTATGAATTCAGATATCGATCTCTTATGAGTTCATATTTTGAATTCTTATGAATTCAAACACTGAATTTCCTTAAAATTCAGATTCTAAATTCTATATAATTCTAACTCCAAATTCTTCTAATTAATAGAATCTGAATATCCTTGTATTATAGACTCTGAATAGAATTTGGGTAGACTCCGAATTTTTATTTTTTCTTACAACCTAAAGAATGAATTTGGTTAATTATCATATTTTTTCTTACTCATGTTTTGGTTATAAAATGATGTCATGCATTCAGTTACTAACTAACCATTGTTTTAGTGACACGTGAACAGGTCCCTATGAAATTAAAGGATAAATATGACCGTTGGAGGAGGGCTCTGAACATTGAGAATGTACCTATAAATAGGATCTCATTTGAATGATCTCAATACTGTTCTATGACTCTATAGATTACATGATGCTGAAGTGATTTCTAGATAGAGACTTTCATGCTTTGTACATACTGAACATCTTGTTCATAATTGCTTCTTGTAACTCAGAATGTTTCTGAGTACACTCGAGGGATACTGGGGATAAGATGACAGAGGTGCTGACTACGTTGATGTTGAGGGCTTGCGAGGATAGCAAGACAGACTCTGATCTTCGTATCGAGGGCTTACCCTGGGGTGGGTAAGACTGGCATTCATGAAAAGTATAAATCATGGGACGTTTATCCATAGTTGTTTCATACACTTCTCTTTGGGTTAAATGATATATTAATCATTACTTTTATTGTTTAATGTTGTATGCTACATTTTGATTGTTGAGGAATGTATAACTATCTTATACTTCCTTTTACTTGTACTCTGATTTATTAAGATTCTATATGCTTTAAGGTATAATATTTATCTCTGTAAACATTTGTTTAGTTTCATTTCTGGAACCTACTTTCTAGAATTACATTCTCGGAATCACTTTTCTGGAATCAATCAAGTTAGTAGAACTTAGTTTTTTTGTGAATTTACCTTATTTAACCTTGTTAAACAATAAAAAGGATTCTGACCAACTTTAAAAGTTACCAAAAGATTTTTAAAATATATAATTCACCCCTATTGTATATTGAGCATCAACAGTATCATTTCGATCCTCAATTTGGTATAATTGGATAATATCACACTCCTTACCAACCTAACAAAAAAACATGTTTCATTACATAAATATTTATCGAGGAATAAAAGTTTGAAATAAAGAACCCTTAAATCTTGAGTTACATTTTAATCAAAACCTTATGAAAGAGTGGGATTATAATTGAACTTAAAATATAATCATTATAATATAATTCTGAATATTATATTCAAAATATGGTTTATATGTACCATGTAAAGGAAATTAGGTTCACAATTTCAAGCATGTCTCAGCGAGAGGGGTTTTAGACCAGAAGCGATACCTTGGTCCTAATTCTTTATGAACATTCACCATAAATACTAAATAATTAAATTAAGTTTTTTAAATAAATACCGTTCATATTATTATTAACTATAAACATTTATACTCTTTATTGATAATTAATTTATACATATATATATTAGATAATTTTTACATATTTTCAATAATAGGTGTATGTAATCTTTATCTCACTGAACTAGTTTCATAAAAATTGTATTTATTTTAATTATTTTTAAAAGTATAATAATTCTAAGATTATTATAGGTAATATGTTATATTTTTTATAATATCCATATAGTTATAACATTAATCAATAGTATTTTTTATTACAAAATATGAGGGATAAATTATTTATTGTAAAGTATGCATGATTCTTAACAAATTAAAGTTGTTTAATTAATTGATTTGTTTAATATTTATATAGATTTACCAGAACCACAAAAAAACATTATTTACTTATTTATATCATATTATACTAGTAAATATGTTTTAATAATCATCATTGATAGAAATAAATAATATGTTTCATGTAGGTTGTAAAACCAACCCGAACATCAACCTTCCGTGATTAATTGATGATTGTGAAGATGATTAGTTTTGATGTGATTATAAAAGTATATTAATGCTATTTTTTAGTGTTTATTCGTGTTATATATCATAATTTTAAATAATTATATATATATAATAATATATATAATGTCTATATTTAGAAAGAAGAGATCATTTTACTCTTATTACGGCAATCTTAAATGATGGAATTAACGAAGAACGTTTAATGATCATAACATTAATAGGTTCTACAGGTAATCATACCATAACATTACTAATATTTAAAACTTAATATTTATTCATTAAACCCATTTCAAGGACCATTCATGTGAGGGAGTAATGAGAAATGAAATAGAACATTCCATGGTGGTGGTAGTCTTTACATATTCACAGATGTGGATTTTGTTATCATAATAGGGGAGGAAAGAGTAATATGGTTTATTGATTAAGAGTAATAAAAATTATTTAAATATTCTAATTATCTAATAATTTACCCTTTATAGTTTCTCATTATGTTTGTTAGGGTATGCTAAACATGTTGAATCATTGAGGTATTAGTTTGCACAATGCATGAATGGATGTTTAATTTTTCATAATAGAATAAGGAAGCTGATTAATGATTAGTCCAATAGACTTATAAAGTTACCTATATAAAAAAAATTAATTAGTATATAAATAAATTTTATGTGGATGAAAATTTAAAATAAATAATTTATTGAAAAATGATTTCTATTTTTTCCATGGAATATCGCTTAATAATGGATGGCATAGTCTAATATTTTGTATCCAGATGCCCAAGATAGTGAAAGATTATTGTAGGGGAAGTAAAAAGAGAATGGTGTAAATAGTAATCACAGTTTCAAATGGTTTCATGTATGGGATGTGAGAGTCCACTTTTATAATTTGTGGGAATGGAATGTTTTAAAATATCTCAACTTAATATTAAGGGATCACATGTGAAACATGATAGTGGATCAAAAAAGAAACAGTAATTGAGTGAAGGGTGAGGTGATGTTGAGAATATCTAAACATCTTAATTCTATAAATATTTTTATCATTTTTCAATCTCCTTACCCCTTGAATTATTATTTTTTCCAATTTAGATTTTACCATGGTATGTTGTTTTTACCTATGGTAACTTATGTATAGGCCTACAGATAAAGTGGACTTTTCTCAAACATTTTACCTACTAATTCATAATTTAAAACCCTTTTTATTTTATTCACTTTATAAATTTTATTGAAATTTATTTTAAATTGCTATATTTATAATTTAATAAAATTAATTTTCTTAAAATTTTGCTTTAGTTTTAAAATATCAAATATGGATTCATTAATTAAAAAAAATATTTTAACATAATAATGTAACTGGAAGATGTATATTTTTATTATAAAAAGGTTATATTGATTTGAAATTAAAAATTTTTATTTAATAACTTCATAAAATTGATGTTATTTATAAAAATGATATTTTTCATTATTCATCTAAAAATCAATATTTTTCGAAAAATTATAAAATACATAAGATAAAAATAATGTAATGTATCTAAGAAAAAATTCAAAATTTCACATTCAAAATTTTAATTTAGAAATTTCAATTTTAATTTTAATGAAGCGATATAATAAAAAATATCTTTCTAGAATATTAAACATTATCATTGATATTTCTGATTAATAATTGAATCATAATTAAAAAAATATTGACATAAAATATATTTTATCATCAATGATTAAAAGTTTCTTGAATCAGATATCCACATCAAATAAGATGGAAATTTTTATAAAAATGAATTTCTAGGAATAAAATGATCATCTTAGTTTTTTTATCTATACTAATTGATTTTAATTCAAATTAAAAGACTAAATTCTTAATTCTATGAATATTATATGAGGTGGTTACTCATATTAGTTCTCAATTGTTCCAAGGATATGTTTTAATGGTCCAAAATATAATGTTTTTATTTTAGTTTGGTTCATAATTTCGATTGAACACATTTTATGGTTTAATTGTTATCAAATATTAAAATCTCAGGGTACTGTATCCCCCTATGATTAAATATATTGCATCTTTAAAATTTTAATTATAAATCATTGATGAATGAATGTGAGTGTATTCTTAATATGATTATAATTTGGGATATATTTTCAAATATAAAATTCATCATACTCTGTTATGTAATATTAATTTTCTTATCATTCCTCAAACAATATTAATCATTAATGAAATCATATACTCAGGTATGGGTATACCCCAATCACACATTCCCCAATATATATCGTTCCCCCAACTATCTGCATCTAAAATACATTAAACCATAGGGAAACCATATATTCTTCAATAAGTTAAAACATTCTTTAACCATAAAATGATATAATACATGAGTTCAAAAGGTTAAAAAATTAAATATATATCATAATCCCCAAAATAAGCTAAAAGTCTCCAAAGAAATAATGAATAATTAATAAATCTCAAGGTTACCAATTCTATCTAACATTATTTTTTAGATTCAGTCAACAATTTAGTATCTCAAAAAAT
Source organism: Viscum album (assembly GCA_963277665.1). Classification (NCBI taxonomy): domain Eukaryota; kingdom Viridiplantae; phylum Streptophyta; class Magnoliopsida; order Santalales; family Viscaceae; genus Viscum; species Viscum album. Next base: position 1,990,901,360 of record OY728135.1, on the reverse strand, counting down.
TGTATATTAAACATATGAATTATCATTACCATAATAATAAGTATTTCAATAATTATCCCCAAAATACAACATTTATATAAAAATAGTTTTCATGTTTATTTATTCCTTTTAATATAAGTCCCCGAATAATTATAGTAGATATAAAGAAGAATGATTGGTATATGTATTACATAAACCTCATATATTTTAAATATACTTGAATATCATTGATAAATATCACTCACTAATGAAAATTACATATAGTTTCAAGATTTAGTTTCTCATAAAATATCAATCTCTCTGAATTATTTAAGACTGGGAATTTTACTTTTTACATCATAATGGGCATGAAATAATATTCTAAACCATTTTAGAGTGTACCCTTATTCGGTTATAATAAATATTGTTTTATTGATACATATCATTCTCAACTTCATCTTCAGGATCCTACTTCCACAAAATACTAAAACAATGTTTATGATAACATCAAAAATATGAATATGAAAGAAACAATCAAAAAATTCTTCCACTATGAAACATTCATATTTTATATTTGATACTTTCAGTTCAATATATGACACTTCATTCACAATTAATGCTCATCTATTTCCATCATCTTATTTGAATATATAAAATAATTAGTTAGAATCCTACTAAAATCTTTCATAATTTCTCATTAGTGATAATGTGAATAAAACATACCATATCCATTAGGAGTTCAAAACCTTGTTTAAAGTTTTCCCTCATAGTCGTGTACTAGGTGACGACTAAATTAATATCCAATTTGCCCTTTTGGAGTTATTACCCCTAGATAGATCAATGAAAGTACCTACATACACTTTTAGTATTCTGAAATATATTTATTTACTAGGAAACCCAAACAATATCTATATAACCAAAACATTTAGATGATATCCTTAACTTATAATTATATCATATAATTATACTTTGGGTTCTTTCTATATTATTATTTTCCTAATACCAAAATAAAATGTTCCTTTTTACCTTAATATTAATTCATATACTATCCCCAAGGGTTATCTATACCTTGTAAATTCTATCAAACATTACTTATCAAACCATATCTTAACCATAATAGACATCCTAATCACAAAAATTTATCTAAGCCCTTATCTGATACCAATTGTGAAACCCCAAACCCACACTCCCAAGCATAGTGCTATAGATACCGACATTACATACCTTTTTAAATACCAAGTTTAATAGAATGTATGTAACCATCCTTTATTAATAATTAATAATTATTATTACAACTCATGAATCATAAAGTTGTTTCTAGGTATAGTTCATTAAAGAATAAGTAAAAAACAATATAATAGAAAAAACTTGTTTTTTGTATCAAAAATACATTTTTCCCATTAAATAGAAAACTACATGATTTATAATGTGTCTTTAAAATCTCCAGAACATTAGTTCAAAGTGTTATCCTTTTAATCATGTAATGTCTTATAATTATCTCAACAACCTTGGGAATGGACATATGAGAAAGGGGTGGGAACATTTTCTTAGTAAGGTATAAATATAACCAGAGTTATCAAAAACATAATCATATAATACAAAATATTTAATGAATAAATAAATTATAGAAATAAACAATAAATGAAAACTGATGTAATGTTATATCCATGATGATAAATAAAAACATGGATCAAAATAATTATTGATCCCTTTCATACCAAATTTGAATTTTCGACATCTAGAACAATTTCTCAATGAAATTTTCAAATAAATTATGTCGATATGTGGATATCTATTCTCCATAACCAATGTTATTTTGTCTCTTGTGACATATATTTGCACCATGGTGATGTATAATGTTAGGTCCCACTGGTTCCTTGATTATTTCAAATTCATACACTATACGAGTGATCACGATATTTTATACCATTACTTATGGAGAATCTTGATCAATAAAAATATGGTTATCTATATATTGAAACATATATAATCTCAATACATAATCAACTATTTTTTGAAGTTAATAATCATAAAGAATTATTAAACTTCCGTAGAAAATAAATAATCCTTCTTTTGGGGGAAGAACTCCATATATGTATATATTAAAATGAGATGTTAACACCATATTAATTTATACGAATAAGGTTAATTAAATATTAGAATAAACTGATCATAATACATCTATAAAAAGATGGCCGGTGGTTGAAAATAATATATCCTTGTTATAGAAAAATAAACATAAAAGGACATTGAAAAAATAAAATTCACTATCATAAAAATAAATCTTCGTACAATATCAAAACAAGGGATTAAAAAACTATATTTTGTAGAAATATTTCAATTATATAAATGATAAATAAATATATTAGAGAATAAAATTTTTAACTTAAACCCAATTAGGGTAAATCAATTTGAATATTATAAGGTAAATGAATGATAAAACTTGAAATGTCTTATAGAAAACATTTTTATCATTTTTGTAATATACAAATTTATATTTCACTTTCAATGGTAAATTTTACAATGGTAAAATGCTGTATTTTGAAGAAAAATTTGTTTAAAATAATATATAATAATTTATCCTTAAAACTACATAAAGTTTATATTTTATAAAATTGGAGAGGGAGAAAAATGTATGAAAGTGAACGGAAAAAACAACATTGTATGTTTTTTAAAATTCATTTCCTCAAAAATCACATTTTAAAATGAGTAAAAATCATTCTTTTATGTCAAAATTTATTTTCATTATTGAGTTAGATAAATTACTATAAAATAAAATATTAGTGTTTGAAGACCCAAAAATGTATGTAATAATTTAGTGATGAATCAACATAACATTAAGAAATGAGATTTTATTTATCAATATCCCTTATGCGATACATGCTCTTTAAAATAATAAATATTTCAAAAAGGTAAATTTTATGATAAAAATGTTCATTGATAGAAAAACTAGAATGGAAGTTAAAATAATCAATTCAAATAACGTTCAACTTTTAAGTCCAAGAAAACAATTATATCTCGATGAATGATAATTGGGTTACTAATAAGCATTACAATTGGCGTATGAATTGAGTGAAAATCCATTTGATGAAAATGATTTTATTTTGGATTAGTATTTCCCATGGATAAAAAAATAGGATAATGATACATCAATGTTTATTGAAAAAAATATTCAATGGAAAACTCTATGCATAACGTAAATATGTATCAAGGAATTAATTTTTGTGTTTAAGATGCCTTGTGTCTTGAGTAACATTTAAATCAACCCCCTTAGAAATATATATTTTTTGATTGAACTAAAAATATAATTATTAACATATAATTCATGATATTATATCTCAAATGGGTAGTATATACACCACATAAATTAAATTTGGATCATAATACCCAACATATATCAATGGGAGGAATTTGATACCATAACTATACATTGGTCTTGATTCACTCTACACTTTCACCAATCACACTAAATAATTAAACTATGTTCATAAAAAATATACCCAGTAACATATTAAAAACAATAAGAATTTATAATCCTAGTTTTTAATCATTATATATATATATTATATTAGTTAATTTTTACTGATTTTCAACATTGGCTGATAGTAATCTTTATATCATTAAAGTGGTTTCATAAAAAAAATAGAATTTATTCTTGTAACAATTTTTATCAATAAATATAAATAATGGTATTAGAATATTGTTTCCATGATTTTTATAATTGTAACACTCCAAGATTTTTGTGAATATTTTTTTCGAATAAATTTACTTTTTTGGATAGTCTACATTCAATGCAACACTAAATTTATCTTGTTTTATATAATAGAAGTATATTATTATTGATATGTACGAAACAAAAAATTGATATTTCACAACATGAAACACATAGAGTAGCTTTTGGTAAATTAACACTATTCTAGTTTTATGTAAAAGATAATTGAGAGTCCCTTCAGTAACATCTATCACACTCCACACCAAGGATTACCAAACTACAATATAGAATTATTAAAATATTTATTTATTTATCATATATTCGTTAGGTTTTATGATATGGATGATATTGAGTAAAATATATAATATGGCTTACACATGTATATAAAAAAATCTTCCAGTTATAAATTCATTAGAAATTAATGAAAAAACTATTTGAGAACAATGGAATTACATTTCTAAGAAATCTATTTTTTTATGTAAGAACACTATTTTCTCTCAATTATGTAAACAAACAAATTTTAAAGAAGTAATTCAATAAAATTTATATAATATATATTCATTTTATTTTTTTATATGCATCCAATATATTTTTCTGAAATAATATAAGAATAAACAAGATTATATAATTAAAAAGAGTTATTTTTCTAAAATTCAAATTTACTTCATTTTAATGAATAACCCTATTTAAATATAATTTTTCACACTTTTCAAATTTTTATATGAAAAGAACACCATTTTTTAAATTTTAATACCAAAATTTACTTTGAGTTAATGTTTCATAATTTTCTTGAGAACATTCTTGTTTTTAGGAAAAGTGAAAAATAATGAATTTTAATTGAAAACTGCTTTTTCATATAATTTATTAAATAGAGAAATTTAAATTTTATTTGGTCTTAAAATATAATTATATAAATTATGAGAAAAATAATAAAATTTAGTTCCTTAAAAAATCACAATGAAATAAGATGTTAAAACATTTCAAACTTTTGGACATTTTCACTTCAAAACTCATCATCTCGTACAATCTGTTAGATTACATTTAAATTAATTTATGCCACCTATGTGATAATAATTTTGAAAAATGGATTCATGATTTTGAATCAGAATAATTTATGACTTATAATATGTTCAAATTAGTTTTTTACAAAAAAAATATTATTCATGTTAATTAAAATTAATTAAGGTGATTAAAGAAACAACATTCTTAATTTATGATAAAAACATAGAAAATATATTGTTATGAATGCCCTAAACATTCCTAAATATTATTTTGTGTCCATATTTCGTCCACAAAAACTATAATGATCTGTAATTGTTCATTTTGAACCCTTGTGGGTATGTAAAACGTGGGATGAAGTCAAATATTTTCAAGAATACCCAATGTGTCCTTTCCCCACTTATAAAATACCTCCTTTCATCCCCCTCTCTTAACACTTCTCAATCCATTTATACTCATAAAAAATCATTCTAGATATTCTAGAATATCTTCTCCCTTAATCTTAGAAGCATACCCTTTGGTGTAAATCCAACCATGGAATCCCTTTGGTAAAAACAAAAAGGAGTTTCCTAAAAGGGAGCCCTTCCACAATCACTTTCCTTTTATTTCTTTCTCCACCCACTAAAATTTCATTATTAAATTTTTAAACAATAAAAATAGTATTACTTATATACTGATATGTGTTTATATTGTGTGTTTGACCTAAAATAAATTTTTCCCCCATCAAATGGGATATTCAATCATCATTCATGTGTATGAATGACTACAACCTAGAAAACTAATGTCATTCGTTCTTCCATTACAACCATTAAAGGATGGGAATAATGAAGAACTTTATATTTTAATATTATATATATATATGATATTTTTAATTTATTTTTCCTTTTTTAATTATTATATAACAAATAACATCATTATTTTACATTTTTTGTAAATACAATAACATCGTTTGTTGATGTGTGCACTATATCCTCCTCGAAGTAATGTGATTTGTTCAAAGATTAGATGAAGTGTATTAAGGAAAGTTTCTGTTAAATTAAATGATATAAATGAAATAATAATTCTACTATAATGATATTTTATACATTTATTACATCACTTTATTTCTTTCAATATTCCATGAAAATGGAAACAACATTCATGTATATTTATGGCCTATAGTCACCATGAACTATGTATTACATTTCAAATTACTATATTTTATATAATATTATAAAAACTTATATACATAATATATATGATATTTATATCCTGTTTTATATTATTGAAATAATTAAATCATTTTATAATAAGAATATTAAGAAAATAGTTTAAAACATATATGAAAAACAATGTGAATTTTACCTAAAACGAACATTAACATGGAATTGTTAATAAATTCATAATATAAAATAATAATAAAACCATATATGGTATTATATATAAAAACAATTTCAAATTTTATAATTATAATAAAATTATATTTATTATATTGGATGTTTGAACATGTAAGAAAAATGTCACGACTTAAGGGAAGCATTTTCACATCTAACATTTATCTTTGTGGGACTTATCCCTTATCCACTACTCATTTTTTGTGGAATATAAACTTCCCATGAATGTATTCTGGGATTCTTATAATTTAATATTGGGGTATTTACATATTACTTTTATGATATTTATTTCACGGGGCTTATGTTTACAAGGATACCAAATCAGTAAGGTAATTTTTGTCAAAATATTCCTTCTTTGAGGCACGTGTTTTTTTATGATCCAATATTATTTTATGTGGTGTATATACTACCATTTTAAATTTTATACCATGAATATATGTTATTTTATGATATAATAATCTTAATATAATGTAATAATTTCATGGTATTTTGTAATCAATGTTTCCAATTTAGTAATATTTTATTACTAAAATCTAATATTTTATCCAGAGTGTTTATGATTATTCTTCAATTACTGAAATATTATAATCCATATCTTATTAAAACAAATTAATTTTATTTTCCTTCAATTATTAACGTTATATAATATTAATTTTACCATTTTCACTCTTTTCCACTAATGATAATTAATATATTGTTACATGTAAATCGGACATTATTTGTCCTTTCGGTCAGAAATATGTGTTCATTCAAAACTTTTTCTTATAAAAACGTTTAATTTTTTCCTATTATAATATGATTTTTAAAGGAAATTTTTACACATGTTTTACCAATTTAAAAAATGTTTTTAAATATAATCTTCTTATTGATTCTGATCAATGTAGTTTTCTAATCTTTTTTAGGTACAAAAGGAATGTTTGGCATGTATGGCCTTACCCTCAATCATGAATAGAATTTCATTATAGCTTCCTTTAAAAGTTTACAAGGTTATTTCTAAATAAAATTAATTCCTAATATTCATGATATATATTTATTTAATGTATTTTTTCAAATAAAAATGTCTTCCAACCATTTTTTTTAAGAAAAATGTTTAATATAATTTCCAATGATTCATTAATATGTTTTAAAACATTATTTTCAAAGAAATGAATTCAAATGATATCAAGATTTTTTTATATGATTTCAAATCCATTTTTATAAATATTGTTTTCTCAATCATTTAAAGACATAATATTATATTTTTAGTGTATTTTCAAGGAAACATTTTTTCAAATTTTTTTAGGCTGCAATTATATGTTTTCCAATTTATTTTCAAATAAAATCTGTTTTCAGTATTCTATATGATTTAATTTTATATTTTTATAGAGTAAAATTTATTTTCCTCAAGAAATATTTTAAATAAAATTGTTAATATTTCTTTATAAGAAAATAATTTTTTGAAATGGTATTATGAGAAGTATTTTAAAAATGGTCATTTTTTATAAAAATGATCTATGTGATATATTAGAATCCTTCTCCATATATGATGAAACGCTATTTTATATTTTAGTACTTTCCAGGGATATAATCCAAGAAAGACATTCATAGTATTTCTTAAATTTTTTATGTTTTCATGGAATGTTTTTTATGACACCCATTTCTTTTTAATGGGTTATATTCTTTTGAATCCAAATTCTTTTCATGGGCCACGATTTGAATAAATTATTTTGAGATCTACCTATCTTCTATAGGTAATGATATTATGAAATGTTTATGATACAAAATTCATTTCATGGGTTATGATATGATGTTTATCTAATGACACATATATTCTTGGGATTTATTTTTTAAAAAATTCAGATGATTATGAGACCACACACTATGAAAACGTGAGATTTCGAGTCCCAATGTTCTGAAACAGTTCGATAAAAGTTTTGTTTTTAATAAAGAACATGGTCAGGTTTTTATTAAAATGTGAATAACTATCAATGATGAGTTAAAATTATATATCTTATGGAGATTTTTCATTCAGAGTAGAAATCTTACCTTATTGAGGGTTTAACATTGACTGTTGTGGGTTGACTATGAAAGTTAGACTTTGGATGTAACCATCATTAAAATATTTTTATAAAAATATTTTACTGGATGTAGTGGAGTATTTATTTTTAATGAAACCTTTTTTATGATTTTATGGTTATCAATATAACCCATAAAATTCTCTAAGGCATTGAGTGAAAATCTCTCGATGAAGAATTCCAATGGATCGATGATCGACGATGACACATACCTTTGTTCGTCATCAACGAATGATCTAACCACGAGGTAGGATGCTGATCTCTCTGTCATAACATATTTCCCTTAAAATATTTTATAAGGAATTTTGAATAACCAATGAATAGGTTGATCCAAGGTATGATAATTCTATTAGTATGGTTAAATTGGTGTGTCTCTAGAAATGGAAAATAATCTCTGTTATTTATGTTTCTTCATTCACTGTTAATCCATTTAAAATGAATGAATTGGATCTAACATAAAAAATGTTCTAGATTCATTCTTCTTGTGTCCTTGATGTATTTACATCTTACACATTATTTTTTTTATTTCATCATTGAAACCTTCTGGTCATGGATCAATATTTCCGTGAGGCTCTGAGTACGATCGGACCCCCGGATCTAAGGAAAATTCATCACAGGGGCCATAAGAAGTGTATAACAAAAACCGAAAAAACCAAATCAATGACTGCATGATTTTCCAGACTTCAGAGAAGAACCAATTGGTTTATAAGGGCCCAACCACATGGTATATATGCATTGTGCAGCGGCAGCTATATTGGTTGGAGGCGGCAGCTGGGGCGGCTGGAGGTGGCGGCAGGAGTGGAATGGCACGATAATCAGTGCCCCAGTGGTACGTAGCATTTGGGCCCTGTGGGAACATTGTGGAGTGGCGGAGATGAGTATGTGCGGTTTTCCAGCCAATGGGGTGTGACATGGGGTACCGGGCGACACGAGGGGATCCATGTAGTTAGGGAGGACCAGCTGGAGCAAGGGGCATTGCTAGGACGAGTTGTGTTTGACATAAAAAATGGCCCGCTATATGTGGACCGAATTAGGGTGGTTGGGCTGCTCTGATAGCCAACATTTCTAGACTGATGGGCCTAGAGGGACAGACCGGACTAGACCAGGTTGGGGCGAATGAATAGGGTGGGGTTGGGTCTTATAGTTTGATTCGAACCTAGATAGGACCAGGGTCGGACTATTTTACAAAAATATCCATATACCTCAAACCGTGAGTCTTTTTGATGATATGTTTCTAGATTTGGGACCGTTGTGACGGGATGGTCCTTTAGATATACTCTATGTGAGATTATTATGATGTTGGTATAAAACCTAATGGCTTGATGTGTAGTTTATCCAAGTTCAGGCACACTTCAAGAGGAATCTTGTGGCTAGATGTGACTATGTGATCTTGGTCACTACATAACATTATGACTAGGTGATCTTGGTGACTATGTGAATAGGGGTTGTATGACCTATTGATAAAAAATGTTTAATCAACACTTCATGTGTTATTTACACTTCACGATTTATCGATATTTTGTCTATTAACGACACTCCATGTTTTATCGACACTTCTTGTGTTATCGACACTCCATGTGTTATCGACTTTATGTGTCCTATGGAATAAAACTAATAATCATATATTTTTTCTTTAGACTTATACTTTTGTGATTTTATGGTACTTTGTGTGTTTTCATTATTTTATACCATGTATTTTTTGTTGTATACATCATATATGTATTAGTGGTATTCTTAGTCTATTTCCTTGTGGTGTACTTCGTGTATTTCATAGTGGTATTCATTTGTGGTTTCAGGGTTTCCCAGTGAGTATTACTTTACTCACACATGTACTGGATTTTCCCACAAATGTTGAGTCTTGTTAAGATGATCAAATATTTTACATAGTCATAGGTTGACTGGGATGAGTTGGTACTTAGAGATATCAGACAAATGTCTAGTGCTCCTATGGCTTCAGAAGTTTTTCATACACCTACCCTTCATGTTGCGTTTTCTTCAAACAAGTTTCATGAACATGTGTATTCATTGATGCAGTCTAATTTTTGGGTGGCCTTGTATTATGGTTATGTTTACTTTAATATTTTCATACTTTCATACTCTGTGTTTCATATCTTATTATATGCATGCTTTTCCTACATAGTGTTTTTACATTTTTGAATTTTGGGCTTGGAGATGTGTGCATGTGTACAAGTACTTAAGAAAATTCCTCCTATTTGTGGGGTATTCCAACTCGACAGTAGTCTCCAACCCAAGGCCTATTGGTGGAAGGATTGAGGTACTCACCTAAAGGGTCGCTTTTGGGATGAGTCAGGACAAAGTGGTAGTAAAGGGGTCAATTCTAATTATGGATCGGGAGTATGTGATATTGGTTTGCGGAAATAATGTAAAGTGTTTGAGTTCAACATTCAAGCCATGAAATCCATTTTTAGTGTGTTGGCTAACGTATTCATGCACCATGACTTGGAATTATGATTTTGGACTCGGTACATGAAAACACTAGTTATGGGGAAATTAATTGTACATTCATCATATAGGATGTGGGTGTGTTCTAATATCCTTATTGAGTTACAAGCATAATCTATTGATTGTGGTCTACCTTAATTTATTTTAGGATTCATCCACATGGAAGGCCAGTTAGGATTCTGATGCATGATCAAATGGATGACCAGACTAGTGATGATGCATCAGTAGAGGGACCAGTACTGGAGATAGTGTCTCTGGGTCTTGTACCAATGATACCACCACCCATTGAGTAGCAGTTACTAGAATCAATATCGGTAAAATATGCATGAAAGTTTAGTGTGTTGAATGAGTTCCAGAGGAAGTTACCTCCCATGTTTCGAGGGGAGGCATACCCAGTAGTATATAATGATTGGATGGAAACAGTTATCTGTGTCTTTCACCATGTTAGGATACCTCCCGACCAGATGGTATTTCTATATGTGAACCTTTTTCAGGGATTTCCCATGAAATGGGGGAGCTTAGTGATCTAGATGCATGATGAAATGATTCTCTCTTAGGCATGAATTGAGTGCCTCTTCAGTTATGAGTACTTTCCAGTGAAGTTACACACTTTTCACAAACAGGAGCTACTGCATATGGAGAAGGGCAGTTATGAAGTAGCAGTGTACTCAAAAAGATTTATGGATCATTCTCACTACTCCACAGATATGGTGTGGGACCTGTTCATTAGGGTGTAGGCCATCAAGTGGGGTTTATATCGGGAGATTATGGTATTGATGATATCCCTTAGAATCTCTACATATGTAGTGGTACTAGAACGAGCTCTACTAGTGGAGATATTTCTGGTGGATCATACACCAGTAGTGGGAGATACCAGCAGACACTTGGAGGCTGATTCTTCGGTGGTGGGTAGTTGACAGTAGACGCAGGGATCCAAACAGGGCATTCACTCAAGGGTATGACCCTAGGATGTAGTATCACTTGTGTGGGGCTCCCAGGGTAGCGAATTTTATCTAAAGGAAATGAAATGTTACTCATGAAGTGGTTGGGGACATCTAGCTTGAGATTTCCCAACCCATCATACAATTGATTGGAGACTGTCGAGGGACTACTGAAACATAGGTGAAGATAAAAGCAGGGTGGTCCGAAGGGTGGTGGGAATAGAAAAGAAACTATTCGGACAAAATAGGTGGTGGGAGGTTTGAGGTACTATAACTACGACCCCCATGTCGGCCACCACGAGCTCAAGGATCTAGTGAACAGGGACGAGGACAACTTCTGGTGATGGAGGGTTAAGACCTGAAGGATCCCAGGATGTTTGTATATTCGATCTCTATATTTTACACCATAGGTTTAGTTTAATAGACATAGGCTCTAGTCACTCATTTCTATCAGCGACCCTTGTTTGAGAATCTAAGATCCCAATGGAATCGTTCACTCAATCCCTACGATTAGAGACTCCTACGGAAAAGGATTCGACGATCACACACTAGTAACGACAGTGTTCCCTTACTCTAGGGGGAGAATGTTTTGATTGGGATCACTTGTTTGTGGTGTCGAGGCATTATGATTTAATTATTGGTATGAGTATGTTATCTATAGTTCATCCCCATATTGACTATTTTAGATGCAGAGTGAGGTGTTTCCATAGTGATAGGACCAGGTCATATTTTGTTAGTGAAAAGGAAACACGTGCAGCATAGAAATGACTCACACATTGGTGGGTGTAGCTTATTATTCATCAGTTGGATAATTTCACCCTCAGTGTAGTGGATTATGGGTGTCCTTAGTTTTCTACAGTGGTGGAAGAGTATGAGGACCAATTTCTTGAGAATGTCCCTTAATTTACTTCGTGTAGCGAGGTTAGCAGTTGCAATGTCATGTACCCCAGGACAGATATGATATCTACATCATCATATAAAATGTATCCCATGGATATTCATGAGATTAGGGTAAAACTTCAAGACATACAAAGGAAGGTCTTTCTGAGGCCCAATGTTTCACCTTGGGTGAACTGAGTTTTTTGATTCCAAGATATAAGACGTGTGATTGAGGTTATGTATGGACTTATGGTGCCTAAATATGATGATTGTGATGTATAAGTATCCACTAATAGGGATAAACAACCTCTTTGATCATATGAAGGGATAAAGGTGGATCTTGATGACTGACCTCATCATTCTCAATCACCAGCTTTGTGTACGGGATGAGGATGTACCGAAGATTACCTTCAGATGTTTTTATGACCATATGAGTACATGGTGATGCTGTTTGGAATGACGAATTCTCTGACTATGTTCATTGGACCCATGAACAGAATCATCCATCATTCCATAGACTAGTTCATCGTGATATTCAATTATGACATCCTAGTGAACCTAGTATTCAAGGAAGAGCACATGATACACTTGAGAATAGTCCTAGACACACTCTTAGATCACCATATTTTCGGGAAACTTTGAAAGTATCAGTTCTGAATTTGGGAAGTCCACTTTTTAGGATATGCTATTTCCGAGGCTGGGGTTATAGTAGATCCAGCAAATATTGAGGTGGTTCTTTCTTGGTATCCACCCATGAGTGTTACCATGGTGTGGGGTTTCCATGGGTTGTATGGTTACTATTAGTGTTTTGTGCCCAAATATTCCTGAGTAGAGGAATCCTTGATAACTTTGACGTGAAAAGTGAAACCTTTTATGTGGATGGAGAATTTCCATGAGGGTTTTCAGAAGCTGAGGTAGATATTGAAGAGCATCCCTAACATGAGACTACTGGAGGAGGGTGTTGAGTATGTGGTTTTCTGTAATCTATCAGGGATCGGGCATGGATGCGTCTTGAAGTCAGGGAATGTTGTTATTGCCTATAGTTTATGAAAATTGATACCACACGAGAAGAACTATGCAACCCATGATCTTGAGTTGGCAGTGGTAGAATTCACTATGAAGATGTGGTGGGAATACCTAATGGGTCAGTGGTTTATCATCTTCTCTAACCATATGCATCTCAAGTATATATTATCTTCGAAAGATTTGACCTTGAGATAGATGCGATGAATAGAGTTCCTCTAAGGCTATGAATTTTAGATTTTATATTCTTATTGGAAGGGGAATGTGGTGGATGATGATCTTAGTAGCAAATCCTACATGAAGATGCTGAGAGAGTCATCCAAGCCATTTTCCACATTATACATATCCTTTTTGGATAGATATGGAGAAACGTAGAACCAGTTAATGGATGTAATCCCTAAACTCTTATAGAAAGTCAACGAGCCACCACTTGGAGACATCGACATTGAGATATTGCATGCTCATTTGTTCATAGAGAATACCCCTGATTGATATTCAAAAGGTGGGGAGAACATCATTATTTTTAAAAGACACACAATAGTACCAGTGATGTATTGGGATGAGGTCTTAAGGATTTTTCATAAATCTCTGTTAGTGTTTAACTTGTCTGTGGCGATGATATACCAAGATCGTCAACATCGGTTTTGGTAGCTGGAGATGATGAAGGTAGTGGTAGTGTTAGTTTCTAGATTCATCACTTTCTAGTAAGTGATGTATGGGTACCAGTTTCCAGTGGGTTTGACTCAAACCCTAGAGGTGCTAGAGTTGAAGTGGGATGACATATTGATGGACTTCTTGATGAATTTACCATGCACATCCAAAGGGCACAATACCCTCTTGGTGACCGTTGACCAACTTAACATGTTGGCCCACTTTCTACCGATCTGTGAGAAATTTTTAGTAGAGAGAATGGGAAAACTCTATATACTGGAGATTGTTTGTCTTCATGGAGTTCCATTAATGATCATCTCATATCGTGATGTCTGTTTCACCTACTGGTTGTGTAATGTATTATAGGCTGCATTTGGGACTCAGTTACAATTGAGCATGACATTCAATCCATAGATGGATTACCAGATGGAGATGAACATCTAGATTCAGGATGACATGTTACGTGCATGTGTTCTACACTTAATCCTTATTTGGTAGGATCAAATACCTCTGTTGGAGTTTGTGTACCAAAACAGCTACCACTCCACCATTGTTATGGCACTGTATATGTCATGTATGTGAAACCATGTTGGTCACCACATTTTTGGACTAACCTAGGAGAGTAAACAATCATTTGTCCAGAGGTAGTGTGGTCTTCCACTGAGAAGGTATATATCATTCATGAGTGGATTAGGACTACACAGAGCCAGAAGAATCGAAATACATAGAGGAAAGAGTGTCCCTTCTAGTTTGAGGAGGGACATCATGTGTTACTTCATGCCTCATCTAATGAGGAATATGGAGATTTAGACGTGGTGGAATGTTATCTCCATGATATATCCAACATTTTTAGATTCGAAGTAGAGTTGGTGAAGTGGTAAAATTCCTATATCTCCCCCAATAGTTTCACCAGGTGCATAATTTATTCCATGTGTCGCAACAAAGGAAGTACATGCATGATCCATCACATGTCATCAATTTGGTTGAGATAGGAAATGATAATGGGGGGAAATTTGTGGAGTACATAGTGGAGATCGAGGGTTGACAGGAGATGATCCTTCATGGGTGGTAGATTCCTATAATGCACGTCAGGTGGAAGTATGGGAATCTCCAAGAGATCACTTGGGAGTGGGATTCTAAGATTTAAGCTCAGTGTCTTCATATTTTTGTTGAGCAGCCCATGTTTTGGATATTAGGGACATAAATCCCTATGGTTGGAAGAATTTTATGACTCATATTTTCTACTATTTTTTATAAATTAATTGGAAAAATTATGAGACCATTCGTTATGATGGAATGAGATTTTGAGGTCCAGTGTGTTCGAAATAGTTCGATGAAAACTTTTATGTATTTAATAAACCACACATGCGGTTTTTCTTTAAAACATGAATATCTTATAAATGGGTGTCCTGATTAGAAATATTATTACACCATTTTTCAAAGTATTGATATTAGCATAAGTGGGTCCAAACATCAACCGGTGTCGGTCGACTGTGAAAGTTATAATTTTGATGTAACTATAATAAAAATATTTTACTCGACACAACATATTATTTCTTTTTAATGATTTTCATAAATTATGGTTTATCAATATAACCTTGTAATTCATCTATTGCATTAAAGGAAACTATATTGGCATTGAACATCGAAGGATCAAGCAATGATGTTGTCATAGATCTCCTTTCTTCATCATTGATTGATCCAACCACGAGGTAGAAGGTTGATATAATTAAGATTTATTCTTTCCATTATTAGATTTAACGACGAATGTAGACCAACCAAAAAACAAGATGATATGTTGTTCAATCATTCTTATGGGATGGTAAAAATGTTTGGTTTTTAAAAAGGGGAAATAATCTAAGAGATTTTGGGTTCTTCATTCTTCATTCATCATTTTAACAAGAATGAATTAACACTAACATGAAAAAAGGACGAGATTCATTCTTCATGTTTTCTTGTTGCCTTTCAATCTTCATTATTCTATGAAAATTCTCCTTTTAACCACCATGGTCACATATCAACATTACCTAGCGGCTCTGGGTATTATTAGTCCCCCATATCGATGGAAAATAAAACGTAGAAGCCACAGTAGTGTAGTGAAGAACCCAACAAATAAACTCTTTGATCGGAAAATTTTTCAAGAATCGAATGATCCCGAGTTTTCCATCGAAGGGACCAATATCACAGGTCTAGAACGACATTTCGGTTTGGAATGGAAGTGGTGCCGGTGATGTGAGGCGGTGACCGGCTAGAGGTGGAAGTTGGAGAGGCTGGTGGCAGCGACATGTGCGGCATGGCGCGATAGTTGGAGACGGAGCGGGACATGGTAGGGGGCTACGTGGGAGAAGTGTGGAGTGCAGGAAATGAGTGAGTGGGGGACTCAAGCTATAGGGGTATGATGTTGGGTACAAGGAGACATGGGGGGAGCTATGTGATCAGGGTGGACAACATGGACCCGGGGGCACGACCAAGGTGGGTCATGTTTGACCGAGTAAACTGGCCCGCTACATGGTGGACAAACTAGTGTGTTCAGGATGGTTCAAGTTGGCCCACATTGGGTTGGGTTGGCCATATCAGGTCGGGTTCCTAGGCCACATCGGGTTGGACCGAGAACTAAGTATGACCATTTTACAAAAAAAATAGCCATAACTTTCAAACTGTGTGTCTGTTTGACGATTTGTTTGTGGCATTGGGACCATTATGACTATAGGGTCCTTTTAAGATCCTATAAGTCAGTTCTGTGGAATTTTTGGTACTACCTAATGGGTAGACGAGAATGTTCTCCTGGTACATGTGCTCTAAGAGAGAAATCATGTGGCTGTATGTGACTACGTGATCTTTGTGACTATGTGACTTTGTGATTAGGTGATCTTGGTGACTATGTGATCTTGGTGACTATATGACTTGGGGGCTGCAAGATGTATCAACACTTGGTTTTCTCTTGACGCTCGATGTGTTATTAACACTCTGTGTGTTATCAATACTCTTTTTTTATCAGAACTCCTTGTGTTATTAAATCTGGGTGTTCTATGGACTATGATTTGTAATCCTAATTTTTTTAGACTTATACATGTTTGAAAAAACTATACATCATGTGTTTACATTAGGGAATACTGGGTATTTAATCACTATATATATCATGTTTTTCATAGTGTTATAATTATTGAATTTCATTGTGGTGTACATCATGTATTTATTAATGTTATTATATTGTTGTTTCAATATTTCTTACTAAGTATTTTTTTACTCAAGACAGCACGAGCTTTTTCCACTTATGTCGGGACATGTACAGATGATCGATGCTCTGACAGAGTCATCGGTTGATGCAAACTAGGTGTTTATTAGAGTGATCATATAGATGGTTGGTACTCCTATGGCTTCAGATAGATGTCTTACACCTCCCCCTTCTGTAGGTTTTTCTATGGATGGGTTTCATGAATTTTTATTCACTATTATAGACTTGTTTTTTGGTGGGCTTGTATTCTGGCCTGATTTACATTCTCGTTTTCCAGCTATCATACTTAGTGGTTGGTATCTTAGTGTTTGCTTGCTTTTTATACTTAGAGTTTTTATATTTCATCATTTTTCTCTTGGATATGTGTGTGTGTGTGTACAAGTACTTAGGAAAATGCCTTCCTTTTGCGGGATATGCCTAGTCAGTGCTATTCTCCATCCCCTATCCTATTGGAGGGTCACTTGGGGTAGTCCCAACATGGGCCCCTCTAGAATGGGTTATGATAATTTATAATACACATATTTTTTGGGTCATGATATGAAAAAAAAATTAATTGCATTTAGAAAATGTATGTGTGATTTTATTATGTGATGGGTGGACCTATATATCCCTCCAATGAAATGATTAACGATTTATAACTCAAGAGATGATGATGGGAATCTTATCTATGGGCTTGATCCAATATGGGACATGGAGGAAACATAATCCATAATGGGAATATTGGGAATCCCAATCCACTATTGGAAGATGGGAAAACCTGATCCACTTCGGGATGATGGGGAAACCTAGTCCACTATGGGAAGATGGGGAAACATGATTCATTATAAAGAAAAGATTGTAACAAGGGACAGTGGTGTGCCCCAAATAGTATGTGTACTCCCCATGATGTGACCTTATGAGTTCTTGGAAATATTCCATGACTTATTGGGAATGATATTACATGTTTAAGCATCTTCCACAATTCCATGTCAGATTCCTATGTAATTATTCCAGGGATAGTTATCTTGATTTCATTAGGATTCTTGCGTTATAAAATACTAATATTTATGAAATGATTAATGTATATTTTAGCAAATCAAACATTTATCAATGGAATTTCAACTGTGTTATAGTAATTTCGTATAGTTTATTTCACATATAATCACTTTTGGGTTATAATAAGAATTTTATAAACATATAATTAATGAAATAATAAGTATTTCTAGAAGTTAAAGAAACAATACTGATTAATTAGTAACATGACTTTAGGAATAGTAATATCACTCTTATAAATAGTTAACCATCTAAATGAATAGTATAATCACCCATGAATGAATAAGTAAATAATTTTCATCTTATATGTTAAAATATGACATAACTATACCATAGTACAAGTATGTAAATATTTTAAAAATTATTAATTTAGTGTGGGTATTTTTATAAGTTGTAATTATTTAGTTAAAATTTTATGATTACTTTAATAATAAAAAATAATTATTTTCAAAAAAGTTATTCATAAATTAATATTTTTATGGCTTATTATTTTAAGATAATTTTATGTGACCTTAAATAATTATTTACAGTGTTATTAAATTATTTATATTATAAAAAATGTATTTTATCCATTTAAATAATAATTTTAATTAAAAATAAAATTACTCATTTTATAATATAATTTTTTTCAAAAATAGACATAATTTTTTATTTATAGTATTGGAAAAATTATTAGGGTGAATATTAGGGTTTTTTTAGAAAACATTCAATTTTGTGAATAGTAAAATCTAGTAATTTACATTATATATACATTCTAAGTCAAATAAACTATTCATTGTGTAATGGATGATTAAAGAACCATATTTTAAAACTAATTTAATATTATTAATTTATTTAGTCTCAATAATCAACATTATTTATTATCAGGAGAAAAATAATCAGTAAGGATTTAAATAATGAAAAAACACCCCTCTCCCCCACTATAAATACCACCCCTCCCACCATCTTCTCCTCACACCTCTAATTATTTTATCCTTATCCAAATTATGCCCAAAAATATTTCCTAGACCCTTACCCATGTCTAGGATCTCTTGGTCTCCACAAAAGTCCATGACTAGGTGCCTTGAGGAGGATCTCAAGAGGATAATTCAAGAGGTAATTCTTCTCTCTTTTTCTTTTAATTTTCTTTCAATTTAATATATTTTATTATTATCTTCTCACCTCCCATCATAAAAATTAAATGATAACTCTATTACCTTACATATACAATAATTATATCATCTTAATTGATGATCCATCATTATAATCCTCCATATCAAGCTTTTATTATAAAAATTAAATCATTAGTCTTGATGCGTCAATTTACTAATATCGTGAGTGATGCACTGCATTTTAATTTAAAGCCTTAAAGGATTATAATAAAAATATTAAATGGTTTTAAATAGATATTAATTTTCATTTTATTACCATTTTTAGGTTCTAGGAAAAACCTATATACTTGATACAAAATGATAAAACAAAATGGGATCCTTGTGATCAAAAAACCGCTAAAAATAACCTAAAACTATCATTATTAACTTTTTTTAATGATTCATCCTCATGCCATGTAACCAAATTATTTATAAGATAATTTAATCTTCTATTATGTAATTAATAATAGATTATAAAAAATATGGATATTTACCCTCATTTTACATGAACATCCATTCCTAAATACTAGTGAACTGATCAAGAAAACTAAGAAAATGAATTATCTCAAACGATGAAATTAAACACCTGAACTCCTAGAAAGGCCCATAAACAAACATAATAAAACCCTAATGAATAAAATTAATCTATAAAAGGTTCATTAAGTGATAATTAATTAGTATAATGTGATTATATTGAAAATTTATGTTACTAAATCATATATACATAAGGTGAGGGGAACTCTAAAACCCAACTCTCTTTCTTTGGAATTTCCATCTTTCACCGTATTTTAAGTATGTATATTAAATTAAAATCATTGTTTCATAATTTTTTATATTTTATGTGATATAAATTGTTTCTACTTTATTTTATGACAAACTCAATGTCTTCCAATATAATTCATCTAAAAAAATACACCATTTACATTTCATGATTGTTTCTTATTCACCCAATATTGATGATTCTTATATCAAGAATTCCATTCCCTCATTTATTTTAGAACAGAATGTTTTTTAATGTAATCTAGGGAAATTAAACCCATTCATTCCCATGGTTTATTTTATGTTTAATATTGATATACGTTCTATTTTTCATGCATGACATTTTAAGTGTTATGATGTGATGGGTGCACGAGAAATTATTTAGCACAATGTAATTCTTATGATGTGATGGGTGAACATGGAATTATATAGTGCTCCAATTAATTCAATGATGTGATGTATATCATGAAAAGAGTGAAATAATCATGAGCATGATTCTATATCAGTTCACAGCTATGTGAGGTAGCTGAACACTATGACATGATTTTTCATTTTTATGCATTGCAACAATTAATGAAATAATATAACACTTACTCTCATGATTATGATGACGATGTTATTATTATGATCACCATATGTTATAGTGTTTCATGTTATTATCTATCCTCTTATAGGACTTTTATATCACCCATTTCTTTATGTATATACATAGGTGACTACTTTTATTGAGGTGAAATCAATGGCCAAAAAGAAGCAAGAGAAGACGGAACTAAATAAATGTTTAAGTTTTATTTTTTAAAAGTTAGGTATGGTCCTAGGTTTCTTAACGTACTAATACTTTGAAACCTGGTCATGTAATTCCTATATGTTGATTTTATTAAAATTTTATTATAGTAATTTAAGAAATAGTATGATCATTATATCTGGTTTGAGAGGATAGTTTAAATAATTCTGGAATTAGGAATAGAGAAACTCGGTGATAAAACGTTGTATTACAATATGTATAAGTATTCACATGATAATATTTTTTAGAATATGATAAACATAAATATCCCATAAGATATGAATTTAGAGTTAATTTTAATAAAGGAAAAAATATTGATGACTTGTTGAATAATGTTATGTTCAAACCTTATCTATTTTAGAAAAGTGTAGGAACTAGGAGAAACCAGGGAAACAACCCATGTGAGGGAAAATGCATCGATTGTATGAACCACATCCTCAATGCATTGGGAGGTGGAGTTCAATATTTCATGGATATACTTAATGAGATATCTTAGGTAATGAATAATAATCTCAATAATATGGAATGTATGACATCACCTATGATAAAAAAAACTAGCTATCGAGAGTTTTATACAACAAAGACCGCAGATTTGTAGTGGATCTTTAGATCCACTAGTTTTGGAATAGGGATTCAACTTACTGGAGAAGAAATTTTTTACCTTACTATTTTAAGCTATAGAATGTGACTTTGGATGTTACTATTTAAATGGAGAGGATGATCAATTGTGGGATTTGATTGAGAACACCAAGTTGAGTGATTAAATTGAAGGGATTGAGTGGGAATACATTAAGATAATTTTTCATAACAATAATTTCCATCAAAAAATTCTAAAAAATAAGGAGATATAATTCACAGATATGAACCATAAGGGAAGATAATCTTTTAATACCTGTTAATAAAATTTCAAAGTCTTTCATGGTACTCATCAAGTTATTTTATCAACAATGATATCAAAATAGATAAACTCTTTATTAGTTTAAAACCAAACCTTCAAAGTGATCTTTCAATTTGAGACATTAGGATTTTTGAAGAATTTATTCGATGTTCTCTCAAAGTAGATATGTTGTTTTGAGAATATTCCCATGTCTATGGTGATATGAAATGAACGAAGGAATTTCAATCTAGTGGATCTCATGAGAATGGTGGAATGAAAACACAGCCACCCACATTCCCAAAATTTGGGGAGAAGTATCATGGGAATTTCCTCAAAGGGATGGGTAAATGCTTTATGTGTGGGAGAGAGGGCCACTAGGCTCATGAATATTGAAAATACATGAGTAATCCGGATAATGAGGTGGAAGATAGGGGAGCACCAACCATGTAAAAATGCTACATCTATAAAAAGAAAGGGCACTATGTAAGATACTGTATTAAACCTCGAGTTCTCGAGGGTAATCGGCATCATCAGCCACCAAATCCAAAGAAGGAAAGGAAGGTGTATACCATAACCACTTATAAAGTGGATCATGAAAATGATGTTGTACAAGGTACACTTCTTATTCACTCAATAATGGAAATGTCTTAATTAATTCAAGTTCCACCCATTACTTTATATCTTGTATTATTTCTAGAACTATTGAATCAAATCCTAAAAACCTTGATGTAGATATATCCATAATAACACCTAGTGGTGAAAACATTACAATCCAAGTGTTAGACTCTTCTCCTATTGGTGTCTGTGGGAATATTATTCTAGAAAATCCCGTAATACTTCCCTTGATGGATTACAAAGCTACACTGGGTATGGATTGGATCTTGTAATATAGAGGACATATAACTATCCTGAAAATGAAATATCGTTTCATATTTAGAACCACCCATGCTCCTCTAAAGTTGCAATAGAAATCATGAATCACATTCATAAAATCCCCCAACAGTGTGGGTGTTGATTACTGATGAAGAAGCATACCTCACTCAAATGGATGTGTCAATGAATGTTATAAACCTTGGGGAAATTCCCATCTTGAGGGAATACAATGATTTATTTTTTGAAGAGTTACACAGAATCTCCTCATTTCATTTGGTAGATTTATCAATAGTACTCATTACCAGAGCTACTCTTATCTCAATTTTTACCTATGGGATGGATCCTATCGAACTGGTCGAGTTAAATAATCATCTTTCAGAGAAATTGGATAAAGGTTTCATACACCCAAGTGAATAACCTTAGGGTGTTCGTGTTGTCTTTTTCAATAAGAAGTATGGATCAATACAGATGTGTATTGTAATGACACAAAGTTTTTCAATGGAAATTCCCTTCTTATAATTATGTCATAAAATCACATAAAAACACAACATAATGAACTAATAAGTGATAATTGACATTTAAACATAATTTTGTCACTTCTATGTTGGGAATTCTGAAAATTTGACATACACAGTTGTGTTCAAGTTGATTTGCAGAGTCTCATAAAACAAAAATAATTTTTACTGAATAGTAACATACCTTTATGAATAGTAACACACCCTTATGAATAGTGATATACCCTAATTAATAATAACCTCACCTATGATAGTATAAAAATAATATTCATGTGAAACTATGATGTACCTATATTTTAGAATAAGTAAATGAATGTTTTGAAACTATTTTTTAGTAATAATCCATGATTTTAAGTAAATATTAAATTAATCATATTTAAAAAATTATTTTTGAAAAATGGACATCATTTTTGGATTCTACATGTTGAAAAATGGTTGTAGTACATTTTTGGTATTTTTCTGAAATACTTGAATTTTTTATGAATAGTGAAATACCATAATTTACAAAAATAAGGTAAATAAGTTAATTATGGAGTCATGTCTGATGTTCTGCTGATGTAAGCCCACTAGGATCATAATCACATGATTAAATTACTATTCTTGGTCAATGAGGAATCACTATTCCTAGTCTTAGGGGAAATTAATAAACTAATGAAATTTATATTAAAGAAACCCCTCTCCCCTCCACTATAAATACCACCCTTCACACCCTCATTTCTGCAGACCTCTAAATCACCAAGCCTTATCTAAACTACTCCTAAACATCTTCTATAGCCCCTAACTCACGTCCAAGAGCTTCTGGTCTCATCAAAAGACCAATCCTAGCTTCTTTAAAGAGAATCATAACAGGAGGATTTAAGAGGTAATTTCTCACCCTCTTCTCCATTAATTTCCTTCATGTTCAAGTTCTTTTCTTGATCTCTCCCCACCGATCTTCATCAAAATGGTATTGTAACTCCAGTATTATAAATGTATTTTAATGTTATGATGCTAATGGGATATTATAACATCCAACCCCCTTTTTGTAACACCCCACCCCTACCTCATTAGCTTGAGGAGGCGATGAGGGACACTTGGCCTTAAGTGACGTTCCCAAGGCGCCAAAGGCTGGAAATAAATGTTGAGGGCCTCTAAAAAAATTGAGGAACAACTTTCCCTTAAGACAAAACCAAACAACAATCCACTAACAACCACTATATGATGCATTTCAATAAAACATCCCAGCATGTATTTCCAAAAGACAACCAAGTCGTTTTACAAAACAACCCAACACCAATATAATTAGACATGTCCACCAAAATAAGAGTACACTATGGAAACTAAACAACCAGAAACCACAATCCATGAAACCAACATAATTCCACGCCAAGCTCTAAGATCCAAGTTCCACCAAGGGATCACAATGCTCCACTAAAGGAGGGTGATGCCTTACCTTTTCCCACATCACCGCACACAACATCTGCAAATACACCACAGTGCGAAAGCAGAGGGTGAGTACTAAAACTCAGTTGGATTTCCTCAAATGACTTCCCTACACAAGAAACTATGATAAAACCGTTAGCACATTTATATAAAACAGTTTATAAAAAATAAAACACAAGTGAAACCATTTTCATAAGCCAAACGTGCCCTTACAAGGCCATGACATCCAAACCGAGAAACCAAGGGAAAGCCAACCAAACATACCACAATCCTTTTCAACATTTATACATTAGCACAAAAACTTCTATATTGCAATGAAATGCACAAAAAACAACCAAAACTGTGGGACTTCCTCCCAACCCATTCACCCATTCACACCAAAAAAATCAAAATGGTGGGACTTCCACCGAACCCATTCCCCCATCTTCAGCTAGCACGACTTTCCTCGCACTATCTGACAACCCAAAATGGTAACGGTTGGAATTCCCACCCAAATCATTCACCTTTTAGAGTGAGAACTCCCGCCCACTTCCACACAACATTTCAATCAACCCAAACCAAGCATAAAACCCACTAGAGTCACAACCACAAGCAATCAACTAATTCCATTGCATATCAATCCACTTCAATAAATCACCCATTTATCAAAAACTGTTTTCCATTCCAAAACAAATTTCAATAAAACAACCATTTTCTTGAAAACCCTTTCTATCAATAATTTTCACAAATCATCCATAGCATCCCATTTTAAAATCTCCATTTTAAAATCAATGAGAATTGCATTTCAGCATAAAACACCCTTTTCCCCAAAAATCCCCAAAACATCACCCAAGGAATTTATAAACAATTTTTTCACATCAAAACACAATTAATTTCAATCACAACAAATTAATGGTAAACAATACCATTTTCTCTAACCAAGTGGAGTCAATAGAGAAGCCACCTACCTTTAGGGTTCCCGAGAAATTGACCCAGAAGCCACCGCACCTCTAATCCAGCAAATGCACCACTGAAACCTCTATAGATCCCTTCCCATATAATCCATAAGCCCTAAAATTATCATTCAAGACAAACACGACCCTATATCTACACACAAAATGTTTATATCTAGAAAATCGAGAATGTGTGAAGAGCAGATCTAGAGGAAAACACAAGAGAAACAAGTTGAGAGACTTACCTGGGAGAAACCATCTTCAAACCGCCAATAAACCTCTTCAAAACTCTTCCAAAATGAGAGGGAGAGCCTCTCCAACCCCTGATAACCAGAAATCCCAACCGAGCCACAGGTGGGAGGAATATTGTAGTGACATAGGTTATTCCGGAGAGAGCTCGGTACTTGTAACCCTATTTTTAAGTGGTTGCAGGGTTAGCTCAGACGGTTTGGAAGACCGTGCACTAACCGTGATCATGATACTGCCTTGGAAACAAGGGTATGCATGTTTTCCTTGCACGGTTTGTCAAACCTTGTGTAGGACATGCGAAGCTTACTGTCTCTCCTTGAGATGTTTCTTGGAGAAGCCACACGGTTTCCCATAACCGTTCTCAAACTGTGCACCCCTTTAAAGGCCTCCAAACTCATACAAAACCATTCCAAAATCGCCCAACTTATTCAGAACTCATATCATGCACATTAAACACATAAAAATGCATAAAAAAGGACACATACATCATACTGTGGGTGCTAAATTCTCCCCACCATTGTACATTTCATCCTCAGAAAGTAGTGAACCCGCCCTTTGATAAAAGAGCTCAGGCCACCGCTCGACCATCTCTTTCTCCCGCTCCCAAGTCTCCTCTTCAATCATAACATGTTCCCACAAAACATGAACTAAACTGATACTTTTACCATGTAAGACGTTCTCTTTCCAATCCACAACCCGCACTAGCACGTGCACCAATGAAGCATCCAGTTCTAACTCAACATGATCCCATCGAATCACATGGTCACGTTCCGGATTATACGTTTTCAACTGCAACACATGAAACACATTGTGCACCGCACTAAACCTAGGTGGCAAAGCCAAATAATAAGCCACCTCACCAACCAGCACACAAATCTCAAAAGGTCTAATATACATTGGAGATAACATTCTCGGCTTCCCAAACTGATGATGTCCCAACCTAGGAGAGATCCTCAAGAACACATGATCACTCACCTCGAATGACAAAGGCTGTCGACGATGATCTGCATGTGATTTATGATGACTATGAGTCGTCTCCATTCTCTTCCTCGTCAACATGATGTTCTCCGTCATCTCCTGGACAAAGCTCAGTCCAACCATTGAGGACTCACCCGTTTCCACCCAACATAGTGGAGAACGACATGGAAGCCCATACAATGCTTCAAACAGAGCAATATGTATGGATTCCTAATAACTATTATTGTACGGGAACACAACTAATGACAATTGCTCTTCCCACGAGCCACCAAAATCCATGATGCAAGCCCGCAACATATCCTCCAGAGTTTGTATTGTCCTCTCGGATTGACCATCCATATGAGGGTGAAACGCCGTGCTCATAGTCATCTGTGTCCCAAAGGCTTGCTATAAGGATTTCCATAAACGAGATTTAAACCTTGGATCTATATCTGATACAATCAAAACTGGAACACCATGCCTCTTTACCACCACTCGAATATAGATTTTGGACAGATCCTCCTCCATATGAGATTCCTGAATCGGGATGAAATGGGCTGACTTTGTTAGCCGATCCAATATCACCCAGATGTTATCATTATTTCTGACCATTCTTGGGAGACCTGTTACAAAATCCAGCGCTATCTTCTCCCACTTCCAAACAGGGATTGGTAAAGTCTACAACATTTTTTCTGGCCTTTGATGTTCTGCCTTGACCTGCTGACAAGTCAAGCATCTTGAAACAAACATATCCACTCTTTTTTTCATACTAGCCCACCAGAACCGCGCTTTCAAAAATTCATACATTTTCTGAATTCCCGGATGAGTGGACCACCAGGAATAATGATACGCCATGAGAATATCCTCCTAACAAGCAACCGGTACAACCATCCGATTTCGAAAAAACAAAACTGAATCTTGATTCTGTTTCCAACCCTCAATGGTCTTCCCACCATTAAGTCTCGACCCCATAGTCACACACTCTGAATCAGGTATCTATGCCTCTCAAACCAGGCCAACCAAGTCAGGAATCAACAAAACTGGAAAGAATACCACTCTATCACCTTGGTCCTCACATTCCAACCGCCTTTCAGCTATAAATGACATCAAATTCCACTAGTCTGATGCTTTTTTCACCACCCGAGCATATGATTTTCTACTCAATGAATATGCCACCAAATTTCCATTACCTGGTGTGTATATTATGTCAAAGTAAGACATCTTGAGATATTCCATCCATCTCTTTTGTCTCAAGTTCAAATACCTTTGGGGGAAAATGTGCTTAATGCTCTTACGATCCTTATATATCATGAATTTCTCACCGAAGAGATAATGATGCCACACTTTCAAAGCATTGACAACTACTACCAAATAAAAATCATGAGTTGGGTAGTTATTCTCATGAACCCTCAAATGCGTGACCCATATGCAACCACATGATTCCCTTGCATAAGAACGCACCCCAACCCTGATCCCGATGCATCGCATTACACCACGTACCCTCTTCCGGGTTCTGAAAAAACCAAGATTGGTGCTGATGTAAGATGACCCTTTAGCTCTTTGAAACATTGCTAACACTTGTCATTTCACTAGAATGGAACATTATTCCTTGTCAAAGTTGTCATCGGCGAATCCAAACGAGAAAAATCATGAACAAAACGCCAATAATACCCACCTAGACAAAGAAAACTATGTATCTCAAACACATTCTTTGGATGTTTCCACAAGATAACAGCCTCTATCATTTCGGGATCCACTGAAACATCCCTTTCAGAAATCACATGGCCATGAAAATGATCATCGTGTATCCAAATGTCGCACTTTGAGAATATGGCATACAACCGATGTTCCCTCAAGATCCCTTGCACTATCGCCAAGTGTTGTTCGTGCTCCACCATTGTCTTTGAATAAAACATAATATCATCTACAAACACCGCCACAAATGAATCCAGATATCACTAAAATATCTGATTCATCAATGCCATGAACACTGCAGGCGCATTTTTTAGACCAAAGTGCATATCCACATGTTCATAATGGCCATATCTACTTCTCAAAGCTGTTTAAGGAATATACTCCTTCCTCACCCGCAATTGATGACATCCCATCCTCAGGTCGATCTTGGAGAACCACTGGGATCCCCTAAATATGTTGAACAAAACATCAATTCATGGAAGTGGAAATATATTTTTAGTCATAACTTGGTTATGTCTACAATAATAAACACATAACCTCAAGGTTTTGTTCGCCTTTTTCACAAACAACACCGGTGCTGCCCACAAGGACGTGCTAGGACGGATAAATCCTTTTTTTCCAACTCTTCTAACTGGGATTTCAATTCCCGCAATTCTGTAGGTGCCATCTGGTAAAAAGGAAGTGTGATAGGACTGGCCCCTGGAAGGAGATCAATTGTAAACTCCACTTCTCTTACGGGAGGTAACCAAGAATTTTTTTTTGGAAAAACATCCATGAACTAATCCACCACTATATGAAGAACAATCGACTCAACACCATCTACCGATTCCAATGTCAAAACTGACAAATGATACGATTACGTACCCACTGCTGGTGCCAAAAAAACCCATTGCACCCTACCTTTCATGATTCTCTCTTCTAAAGAGATGTCTAATGCCATCGTGTGTCGTAAAAGGTGTTTTTCATGCATCACAATCAATGTGGGCCTTAAAGGCCACTAGCCAATCCATTCCCAGGATTGCATCATACCCATCTATCTCAAGCATTGAGAAATTCCACAATATCTCAGCTTTTCTCCCAATGATCAACATTCTCTGCACAAGAAGTCTCGACACTCTCTTCGACCTAGAGGAGTTTTATTTTTCAAAACTGAGGGCATCATTTCTACCCTTAAACCGAGAAAATCAATGACACGTGCAGCAAAAAAAAGTGTGAAGCACCCGTATCAAACAACACTTTCATCAAGGAATAGTTTTAAAGAATAGTACCTTGATCCCTGGATGGTTTCGACTGATCGTCCACTATAACCTAGTCAGCTCCGAACACATGTTTTCTTGCCACACTCTACTATTTATTGCCCTACTAAGGCGTCATGGTATTCCGAGAATCACCATGATCCACTTTACTCTCCTGATGAGGGGTATGTTGTTGTCCCTATCTTGTTGAAGCATATGATGTCTGCAATCCCTGAGGAGTGTCACACGCACCTATCCTTGGATCATTCTGACAATAATGTTGCAGATGCACCATATGCTTACAATTATGACATGCTCGAGGTTATGTCATACAATACCTCTTGATGTGGCTTGTAGAACCACAATTAAAATATACTGGCTTGCACTGGGGCTTTGGAGGAAGATTTACCAATCCTACTGTTGGATTATATTCCATATTCCCACACAAGGAATAAGTGTCCCTCTTCTTCTTGAACCCAGCATTACAATTGCACTATTCCCCCTGGGCACCACCTTGCTTCCCCCGCCCGGAGCTCCCAGCAGATCTCGCTCAGCCATCGAGTCTCTATTCACCATTTCTGTGTAATAATATATACCCAACACCACTATCATTGAACATATTTCTTTCCGTAACCCCACTTCAAAGATCCTTTCCTTCAACGACGTGCAACCCGCCACCTCGGGTGCAAACTGCACTATGTTTATAAACTTAGCTGCATACTCTATCACAGGTATATGATATTTCCTAAAACTGAATAAAATCAGTTTTATGCTAAATTCTAAACAAATGTGGGTAGCATTTTTTGTTAAACAATTCCTCAAAGCCTTCCTACATCATACCCAGGGCCATCCCCACTTGGACTACCAACTCCCACCTCTGAAGGGCAGGATATTCCAACATATACGTGGCCAACTTCACTTTTAACTCTACCATAGTTCCCAAGAACACGAAGATAATGTTCATTATATTGTAACTAAACTTTATGATTCCCATGCCTTGGTTCATCCACTTTATTTCCACTTCCTACAGCATGGAGAGCTTGCACTATACTTTTCACTAACTTCTGGTTCACCTGAGGCTCAAGTGATACCACATTTTCAGCAACCTCCTCTGGTTGGTCTCTAACATGCCGACCTGGGTCCATTTCTATAAATAAAAAACAAACAACAATGAGTCTCACTTATGTAGACTTCAGGAAAACCCATTTCAAATCACATTACAAAGCACTATCACAACAAGGGTTTCCATATTTTCCACATGTTCCATGTTACACCATTTTGAAAACCAAACCATTTTCAAAATGCCAATTTCTTTACATCACAATTTCACACATTCATATCACATCATAAATCATTATACACCAATGAAATATGTATCCTAGTGGGATTTCATTTCTACCATGCATGCCATGCTCATCTCATTGGCTACACCCACGATAATGAGATATGAAATGCCTATAAGTGTATCTAAAACACTTATGTACCCAAAACCCTTGTAACTTGAATTTCAGCATAAAAGGGTTAGCTACATCCTTTTATGCAGTACATTCAATGTTCTAACATTCCAACCCCTTCCTACCATCCCAACTAAAGGAATGTACCACAACGAATGTCAGCACCAATTCCGAGAATCAACTCCAAAGGACCGAACAAATTGATACCACTTGTAACAGCTCGCCCCTACCTCATTAGCTTGAGGACGTAGTGAGGGATACTTGTCCTTAAGCGACGATCCCATGGCACCAAAGGAAGGAAATATATAGATAGGGCATCTAGAAAAATTGGGGAACGATTTTCCCTTAAGATAAAACCAACCAACAATTCCCTGACAACCACTATATGATGCATGTCAATAAAACATCCCACCATGTATTTCCAAAAGACAACCAAGTCATTTTACAAAACATCCCAACACCAATATAACTAGACATGTCCACCAACATCAAGGTACACTGGATAAACTAAACAACCAAAAGACACAAGCCATGACACCACCACAGCTCCACGCCAAGATCCAAGCTGCATGATCCACCAAGGGATCACAATGCTCCACTAAAGGAGGGTGGTGCCTTACCTTTTCCCACATCACGATACACAACATCAGAAATGACACCACAGTGCCAAAGTAGGGGGTGAGTAATAAAACTCAGTATGATTTCCCCAAATTACATTCCTACACATGCCACTAGGATAAAACCATTAGAACATTTATATAAAATAGTTTATATAAAATAAACACAAGTGCAACCATTTTCATATGCCAAACGTGCCCTTACAGGGCCATCACATCCAAACCAAGAAACCAAGGGAAAGCCAAACGTTCCCTTGCACATTTTGGAAAACCATGTGTAGGCTGTGCAAATCCTAGTGTCTCCCCTTGCATGGTTTCCTAGAGAACCTGCACGGTTTCCACTAACCGTGCTCAAACCGTGCACCCCTTTAAAGGCCTTCAAAATCATCCAAAACCACTCCAAACTCTCCCAACCTAGTCCAAACACATCTCATGAACATTCAACACATAATAATGCATAATAAGGGCCACATAACTCAAACCGGGGGTTCTAAACTTTCCCTCTTCCTTTTATTTTGTTAAAGAGAACGTTGTTCATGAGGTGTTAATTGATCACCTTTAAGAACGACATGATTTCTTCTTCAATTTCTACCGTAAGATCTGGTCATGAAACCATTTTTATGGTTCAACCAGAATTTATTTTATGTATTATTTCCTATTTTATGTCCTAGAAATAACTTATGGCTATATTACTAAGTGATAAATTAAAACAAGTTAGTTGTGATTGAAAAACTGCACAAATTAACCCAAATAATCATCATTTAATTATAATCTAATGATTCATCCACATGGATCAAATGTGATTAATTATAAGATCATTAAATGTCCAATAATGTCATTAATAACATGTAATATTAGTTCTGTATGTTTTCCCATGTTCTACCCAAACTTCAATTTAAGAATACAAGTGAACCACTCAAGAAAACCATAAAAAACATTCTAGAATAATGTTTTTAAACTCTATAACTAATCCAAAGGAACATAAAATCACTTAATGAAACCATAATAAACCATATTAATATAAAAAAGGTTTTTTATTTCTAATTAATGAATATAATTGCATTATGGAGGACATTAAAGAGAAGGAAGCATTCGCATACAAGGTAAGGGGAAATTCATGAACCCAACTTTTATCATTCTAGTTCTCTATCAATCACTCCATTTTTGATATGGTTACTCCTTAAAGATAATTTCTTCATCAGTTACTTTACATTTTTAGGATATACATTTTTGTCCCTGGTTTTTATGTCAATCAAAATGTTTTCCAAAATAGCTCTTCTTTTAAGAACACACCTTTTACTTCTCACTCAAAGTGGATGGTTCTTGTAACATGGATGTTATTCCCTCTTTATTTTGGGAACCCAATGTTTATGAATGTGTTCTTATGATATGTAACCCATTAATTTACATTTGTTAGTTATGTTCACTTTTGATATATTTTCCATGTGGCAAGCATGATAATGATAATGTTATGATGAGACGGGTGCACCTGGAATTATAAATCGCAATATGAATGTTTCAATGTGATGGGTGATCCCGAAATTATACAGCGCTCCTATGAATTGGGTAAAGTGATTAATCTCATGAGTAAATGTGAAATGATATGTGAACAATATTCTAGATTGTTTCACAAGTATGTGTGTTATTTAACCACCAAGACATGATGTTTCAATTTTATGCATTGCCACATTTCAAGTCTTTTATTAATGCTCCTCTCATGTTCACGATCTTTTTCCTATGACATTATTATGCTCACCCCATGCTATATTAATATTATCTATCCTCTTACTGGGATTTTACATCACCCATTTTTATGTATATCCTCTGGTGGCTACAAGTACTAAGGAGAGGACAAGTTCCAATAAGAAGCTAGGGAAGAAAAAATTAATTAACTGTTTATGATTGATGTTGTAATTGTTATGTACGGTCCTAGATTTCCCAAGACACTAATCCTTTGGATCCTCTATGTGTAATATTATTATGTTTTTATCTTTAAAATGATGTAATATTAATGTATGAAAATGTCAGGACACTATAATTGGTATCAGAGGAGGAACCCAGCCTTAAATGCGGTGCACTACCTGGGTTGAGATGTAGGGAACACAACGAGGATGTTGTACTCTAAAGGGGAATTATTGTAACATCCCCAAATGAATAAGGGTTAAATGACTAAAATATATGACTCATGTCAACAAGGTGCACCTTCCTTTTCGGGAGACTGTCTGATTAGAACTCTGCAGTTAAGCGTGCTTGGCCTGGAGTAGGGATCAAGATGGGTGACCTTCTGGAAAGTTTCCCAGGGTGTGTGTGATTGAGGAAAAGGCAAACTACAAAGGACATGTGTTGGCCTCTATGGGAAATCAATAGTCAGATGACCTATTTGGGCATGTGGGTGGACCCTGGGGTAGACCCCACATGTCTATCGGGCAACTGGTGGTACCTGGTAGACCAAGACCTGATGGCCATGTTAAGGCGGGGTGTTTGTACTATCTTTGGGACCTGGTTGTTAAATTTGGCATCAGAGGAAAGGTTTAGTTAATTTGGGAATTAGGATTAGTAAACCCTAGAGAAAACCTCTAGAATGAGACTAAGTACAAATATACACACAAGAATATTTATATAGGGATCCCATATGTTATTTTTTGTATAAATTGTTTAAATGAATAATTTATTCATGATTTGTTTACTTATGATTTATTCTGACCATTCCTGTTTTAGAAAATTGTGGGAATCAGGAGAAATCAAGCCAACAACTCATGTGAGGGCCAATGCACAATTTTATGAACGACATCCCAAATTATTTAGGTGGTGGAGATAAAGACATCATGGTGATGCTTACCCAATTATCATAGGTTATAAAAAAGAACCATAATAATGGGGAATGTCCTCCTTCACAAAAGAGGGAGAAAATGGCTGTCGAATGTTTTATGTGGCAACCATCACTAACCTTTAGGGTATCTTCCGATCCAGTAGTGGTGAAGTAGTGGGTCAACTCTATGGAGAAGATCTTTTTTGTGCTTCACTGCTTTGAGACAGAGAAGGTGACTCTAGCCGTTTATCATCTAGATGGACATGCCGATCAATGGTGGGCTTTGATTAAGAACACCATGCCAAGGGAAGAAATTGAAGAGATGGAATGGGAAGAATTTAAGATAATGATTCTTAATTAGTATTTCTCACGAACTCTTTGTACAAATATGGAGAGAGAATTTATTGAGCTCAAGAAAAAAGAAGGAGAATCTGTCACAACCTATGAAGCGAATTTCACAAGGCTTGAAAGGTACGCTTCAGGTTTTGTTATCAACAATGATAGCAAAATTGATAGATTCTATAGTGGGTTAAAACCACGTCTTCGAAATGGTCATGTAATTTGATACTTTGGGGGTTATGAAGAAGTTGTTCTATGTGACCTCAAAGTGGAGATGGAGATTGGAGAATGGTCCCATAGCTATGGGGATATGAAATGAACGAAGGAGTTTCAAGTTGGAGGATCTAATGAAAAATGTGTGGAAAAAACTCAACGACCAACTTGCCAAAAATGTGTGGATGTTGCACCATGGAAACTACCTCAATTGGATGGGGAAGTGCTTCATGTGTGGGAAAGAAAGACACCACACTCATGATTTTTAAAAAGACATGAAAAGGAAGGAGAATGTGGGAGAAGAAATGAGAGGACCACTCATGGTTAAATGCTACAACAGTAGGGAGTTAGGTCACTATACAAGTCAGTGCACTAAACCTCGAGTTCTCGAGGATTATCAACGTTAGAAACCACCATATCCAATGGAACGAGGTAAGGATTATTCCATCACTACTATGGAGGTGGAGAATAATAATGAAGTCGTATAAGGTACACTTCCTATTCACTCAAGAATGGTCGAAGTCTTATTGGATTCTGGTTCTACGAATTCCTTTATATTTTGAAAGATTTCTAGAACTATTGAATCAAAGCCCTGAAACCATGAAGTAGATATATCTGTAAAAACACAAAGTGGTGCAATCATTAAAACCCATGTGTTTGACTCCTCTCCTGCTGGAATATGTGGGAAGATTATTCCAACAAATCTTGTAATACATCCTTTGGTGTAATTTGACACTATAATGGGAATGGATTGGCTCCTTTTATATAGAGAATATATCAACTATTGGGAAAAGGAAATATCTTTTCATATTCCTAACCATCCCATGCTCCTGTACAAATGCAAGGAAGATCATGAATCTCCTTTGAAAAATCCTTCAATGTTGTTGGTGTTGATTCCCTATGAAGAAGCATACCTCGCCCAAATGGTTGAGTTGAAGGAAAGTTCCATCCTTGAGGAAATTCCCATCGTGAGGGAATATGACGATGTATTTCCTAAAGAGTTACCTGGAATTCCCCCCGGATCGTGAGGTAGAGTTCTCAATTGAACTCATACCTGGAGTTATTCTTTTCTCAAAGTGTCCCAATAGGATGGCTCCTATCGAAGTGGAGGAGTTAAACAAGCAGTTTCAAGAGCCTCTATAAAAATGGATCCTACGCCCTAGTGCATCACCTTGGGGTGTACCAGTGTTCCTAGTGAAGAAGAAAGATAGAACAATGCGACTATGTATCGATTATCAGGAACTCAACAAGATCACCATAAAGAACAAGTATCTTCTCCCAAGGATTGATTATTTGTTCAACAAGTTAAGAGGATCTCAATACTTATCAAAGGTGGATATTCTTTCTAGATATAATCAGGTAAAGGTAAAGAATGAATATATTTAGAAGACTGCCTTCCGTACAAGGTATGGGCACTATGAGTTTTGGGTGATTCCCTTCGGACTAACTAATTCCCCTGCAATCTTCATGGATTTGATGAATAGAGTCTTTAGACATTACCTTGAAAAATTTGTTGTATTGTTTATGGATGATCTTCTCATCTAATCCAACATCAATGAGGAACATGAAGAAAATCTAAGACTTGTGTTGGAAACTTTGAGAAAGGTGAATTTGTACGCCATGTTCAGAAAGTGTGACTTTTGGATGAAAAAATACACGTTCATGGGGCATGTGATAACAAGTGAGGGAATTTCTTTGGACCCTTTTAAAATGAAGGCGATTGAGGAATGCCCTAGGGACTATGGAGTCACAAAAATCCGTAGTTTTTCATTAATTAGTTGGGTACTTCTGACGTTTTATGAGAAACATCCCATGATTGTCAAGCCCCCTAACTATGTTAACAAGGAAAGGGGTAATGTATGTCTGGATGGAAAAATTTAAGGAAATATTCAAGGAGATAAAGAGAAGGCTGATCACTGCACTTGTACTCACACTCCTGAAAAATGGAGAATGTATTGTGATATAAAGTGATTCTTAAAATAAAGGATTTGGTTGTGCACTCATGAAAAAATGATAATGTGATAGCCTACGCCTCATGACAGTTGAAGATCAATGATCAGAACTACCCGACACATGATCTAGAACTGGAAGCCGTGATTTTTGCCATGAAAATATGGCAACACTACCATTATGGTGAGAAGTGTGACATATACACTAACCACAAGAGAAAAAAGTAAATAGGAACACTAAATGATCTCAACATGTGTCAAAAGAGATGGTTAGATATAATCAAGGATTACAATTTCTCTATTCACTACCATCCTAGAAAGGTGGAAAAGGTAACTGATGCTCTAAGAAGAAAACAGCCCACTGCTCTATCCATGTTATAGATTGAGGAAGACCGTAACTTCTAAGTTATACAAAGAATGGATTTGGAAATCATAAGGGAGGGGGATACATCATACCTTGTCCAAATGATTACACAACCATCCATCTTGGAGATGATTAAGGAAGCAGAAAGGGATGATGTGGAGATACAAAAGAGGGTGAATGCAGTAAATGAAGGGAAGGTGTACGAGTTCCATATCGACGATGATGGTGTGATTCGGTTAGGAACGCAACTTTGTGTGCCTTCATCACCTAGGATAAAGGTAGAGCTATTGAATAATGCACATAGATCAATATTCTCTATCCATCATAGGAGTACCAAAATGTACAGTGATCTCTGAGAACACTTCTTCTGGGATAACATGAAGAAGGAGATCGCGGAATATATATCAAGGAGTTTATATGTCAGAAAGTTAAATCATAGCGACAAAAGTCCAATGGTATGATACAGCCATTTCCTATACCCATGTGGAAATGGGAAAATGTTACTAAGGACATTGTCACACGTCTTCAAAAGATGTTGAAGGGAAATAATGAGATATAGGCTATGGTTGACCGACCCACCATGACTTCCCATTTTATCTCTATTGGGGAAGATCTCTCGTGTGAAAAAATCGAAAAGATATATGTGAAGGATGTGGTGAGACTGCATGGTGTTCAACTCTCAATTTTCTCTGACAGTGATCCAAGGTTCGGATCTAAATTCTGGAGGAGTCTTCAACATTCTTTGAGTACTAAATTAAATTTCAGCATGGCCTATCACCCCCAAACTGATGTCCAGTCTAAAAGAACTATTTAGATGCTTAAAGATATTCATAGAGACTACTCTCTAGAATTCATATGTGGATGGGATCAGTATATCCCATGGGTTGATTTATCATGTAAAAATATCTTCCACTCATGTATTCAGAAGGCTCCATATGAATCTCAGTATGGAAAGTGATGTAGAACTCGATCATGTTGAGAGGAAGTTGGAGAAAGAAAGCTACATAGACCCGATCTTGTTCAAGAGATGACAAAGAAGGATCAAGTCATCCATAAACACATCAAAGCTACTGAAAGTCATAAAAAGATCTATGCTAGAAACCATCGAAGGGACTTGGAGTTCGACGTTGGATATTAAGTCTTCCTTTGAATATCTCCATGGAATATAGTCATACGATTTGGGAAGAAGGGGAAGCTTTTCCCAAGGTATATTGGCCCCTCTGAGATCCATGACTGCATAAGAGTCATGGCCTATAGGCTTTCACTTCCACTGAGTATGGATCGAGTTCATGATGTCTTTCACATATCACTCTTGAGGAAGTAAATACCTGATCTCTCACATGTACTAAACTCAGAGGTGGTGTTGTTGGAAGATGATCTCTCATATGAGGAGCAGTGAGTAAAGATTCTGGATCGGAGAGATAAGGTTCTACGCAACAATACAACCCATCTTGGCAAAGTGTTTTGGGTGAACGATAAGTATGAGGAAGCAACTTGGGAACCAGAAGAGGCAATGAAGTAGAAACACCCTCACCTATTTGTGTAATGTGAAATTTCGGGGGTGAAATTTCTTAAGGGGGGAAGAATGTAATGACCCAAAGTTTTTCAATGGAAATTAACATCTTATAATTATGTCATAAAATCACATTAAAACACAACATAATGAACTAATAAGTGATAAGTGACCTTTAAACATAATCTTGTCACTTCGGTGTTGGGAATTTTGAAAATCCGACATACATGATTGTGTTCAAGGAGATTTTTGGAGTCTAATAAAACAAAAATAATTTTTTGGTGAATTGTAAACTACCCTTATGAATAGTGATATAAACTAATTAAAAGTAGCCTTACCTATGATAGTATAAAAATAATATTCATGTGAATGTATGTTGTCTATATTTTTTAGAATAAGTAAATGAATGTTTTAAAAATGTTTTTTAGTAATAAACTAGGGTTTTAGTTAAATATTAAAATAATCATATTTAGAAAATTATTTTCTAAAAATGGACTTCATTTTTGGATTCTACACGTTGAATAACAGTTGAGGTAAATTTTTGGAATCTTTCTAAAATACATGAATTTTTTATGAATAGTGAAATATCGTAATTTACAAAAATAAGCTAAATAAGTTAATTATAAAGTCAGGTGTGATTTCCTGATGATGTAATCCCACTTGGTTCGGGGTCAAATGATAAAATTACTATTCTAGGTCATTTAAGACTCACTCTTCCTGGTCTTAGTGGAAATTAATAAACTAATTAATATTATATTGAAGAAACCCCCTTCCCTCCACTATAAATACCACCCTTCACACCCTCATTTCCTCACACATTTCAAGCGCCAATACTTCTCTAAACTCTACCCAACCATATTCCCTAGCCCCTCTCCCACATCCAAGAGCTACTGGTATCGTCAAAATACAAATCCTATCTTCATTAAGAAGAATCTCAAGATGAGTATTTAAGAGGTAATTTCTCTCCCTCTTCTCCTTTAATTTACTTTCAAGTTCTAGTTCGTTTCTTGATCTCTACCCACCTATCTTCATCAAAATTGTATTGTAACTCTATTAATATACATTTAATGTAATTTTATGATTTTAATGTGATATTATATCATTCAACCCCTTTCCCTCTTTCTTTTATTTTATTAAAGAGAACGCTGTTCGCGAGGTGTTAATTTATCACGTTTAATAACTACATGCTTTCTTCTTCCATTTATACCTTCAGATCTGGTCATGAAACAATTTTTATGGTTGAACCATAACTTTTTATATGTATTATTTCCTTTTAAAAGTTCTGGAAATAACTTATGGCCATTTTACTAAGTGATAAATTAAAACGAGTTCGTTGTGGTCAAAAAACCTCCCAAATTAACCCAAATAAACATCATTTAATTATTATCTAATGATTCATCCACATGGATGTAATATTATTCATTATAAGATCATTAAATATCCTATAATATAATTAATAACATGTATTATCAGTTCTGGATGTTTACCCTTGTTCTACCCAATCATCAATTTAATAATACAAATGAACCACTCAAGAAAACCATAAAAAACAAACATTCTCGAATAATGTTTTTAAACTCTATAACTCATCCAAAGGCACGTAA
Source organism: Viscum album (assembly GCA_963277665.1). NCBI lineage: Eukaryota > Viridiplantae > Streptophyta > Magnoliopsida > Santalales > Viscaceae > Viscum > Viscum album. Next base: position 1,990,860,750 of record OY728135.1, on the reverse strand, counting down.
AATAACTTAATGAAACCATAATTAACCATATTAATTCACAAAATGTTCTATATTTCTAATTAATGAATATGATATCATTAAACATGACATTAAAGAGAAGGAAGCATTCTGATACAATGTATGGGGAAATTCTTGAACCCGACATTCATCCTTCGGGTTCTCCCTCTTTCACTCCATTTTTGATATGGTTACTCCTTAAAGATAATTTCATAATCATTGTATTTTCTTTTCTGGATGTAAATATTTTTCCCGGATTTTTATTTCAATAAAATTGTTTTCTATTATAAATCTTCTTTTAAGAACACAACTTTTATTTCTCACTCAAAGTGGACGGTTCTTGTAAAATGTATGTTATTCCCTCTTTATTTTGGGAACCCAAAGTTTATGAATGTGTTCTTAATAGATATAACTCATTACTTTACATGGGTTAGTTATGTTCATTTTTTATATATGTTCCATGTGGCAAGCATGCTAATGATAATGTTATTATGTGACGGGTGGCCCTGGAATTATTTAGTGCAATATGAATGTTTCAATGTGACGGGTGCACCCATAATTATAAAATGCTCCAATGCTTTGGGTAAAGTGATGAATCACATGAGTAAATGTGAAATTATGTGTAAAAAATATTCAATCTTGGTTCACAAGTATTTGTGGTTGTTAACCACTAAGACATGATGTTTCATTTTTATGGATTTCCACATTTCAAGTCTTTTATTTATGCACCTCTCATGTTCATGAAATTTTTCTTATGTCATGATTATGCTCACCCCATGATCTATTATTCTTATCATTCCTATTACTGGGAATTTCTCTCACACCTTTTTATGCATATCCTCAGGTGGATATATGTAGTATGGTGAGGACATGTGCCAATAAGAAGCTAGAGAAGAAGAAATTAAATAAATGTTTATGCTTGATGTAGTAATTATTATGTACCGTCCTAGTTTTCACATGACACTAAACCTTTGGATCCTATATGTGTAATACTATTATTTTTTTATCTTTAAATTGATGTAATAGTAATGTAAGAAAATACAGGAACACTATATTTATAGATTATCATGAACTAAAAAGGATCACTATAATGAACAAGTATCCTCTTAGAAGGATTGGTGACTTATTAGATCAGCTATGAGGAGTGAAATACTTCACAACGGTGGATATTCATTCTAGATATCTTCATTTAATGGTTAATAAGGGATATATTAATAATAATACCTTTTAGTACAATGTATGGGAATTATGAGTTTTTGGTGATTCCTTTCGGACTTACTAATGCCCTTGTAATCCTCATGGATTTGATGAATATAGTCTTTAGACATAACCATGGAAATTTTTTTGTTGTGTTTATTAATGATATTATCATCTAATCCAAGACAAAGGAGGAACATGAAAAACATATAAGTCATGTGTTGGTGACATTATGGAAAGATAATTTGAACACCATGTTCATAAATTGTGAATTTTGGATGCATCAAGTCACATTCTTAGGACATGTGACAACATGTGAAGGAATTTTGGTGGACGCTTAAAAAACCTGAACCTGTGGAATGCCCCAGACCCACTAGTGTCATAAAAATCTATAGTTTTATTGGCTTGGATGGGTACTATTGATGTTTAGTGAGAAATTTATCCTGATTGTCAAGAACGCTAACTAAGCTAACAAAGAATGAGGTAATGTATGTCTGGATGGATGAATGTGGGGAAATATTCATAGTGCTAATGAAGTGGTTGATCACTACACCTGTACTCACATTACCAAAAAGTGGATAATGTTTTTTGATATATAGTGATTATTAAATGAATGAATTTTCTTTTTTACTAATGAAATTAATAATATTATACCCTAAATCTCATAATAGTGGATGATCCATGACCATAACTACCAGATGCAGGATCTAGAGCTAGCAGTTGTGATTTTTTCCATCAAAATCTTGCGGCACAACCTCTATGGAGAGAAGTGCGACATATATACCAATAAAAAGATCCTAAAGTATATACTCATACAAAAGGAGCTAAACGTGCATCAAAGGAGACTGTAAGAGCTAATCAAGGACTATGATTTCTCTATTCACTGTCATTTTGGAAAAGGAAACAGGGTAGTTGATTCTTTTAGTAGAAAAGAACCTAATACTCTATCCATGTTGGGGATTGAGTAAGACTTATCATCATTGATATGAAAATAATGTATTTGGAAATCACATGAGTAGGGAATAAATCATACATTTCCCAAATTATTTCACAACCATCAATCTAAGAGAATATTAAGGAGGCATAATGGGATGATCTGATGTTACAAAAGAAGGTGAATGAATTAATGGAATGAAATTTAAAAGAGTTCCATATCGATGATGATTGCCTAATTTGGTTTAAAATTGAGGATCTGTATACCTTCATCACCTAGGATAAATAATGATCTATTGGAAAATGCACATAGCTTAACTTTCTTTATCCATTCCTGGAGTACCAAGATATATTGTCATCTACATGATCACCTCTCATGGGACAACTTGAAGAAGATTATTTTAGAGTATATCTCAGGTGTTTGATATTTCATAAAGTTAAATCTGAGAAATAGAAGTCCAAAGTGATGATGAAAACATTGAATATAAAAAATTTTAAATGGTAGAATGTCACTATGGACTTTGGCATGGGTGTCCAAATAAATACAAATGAAATAATGCAATATTGGTTATGGTGGACCAACTCACCAAGACTGCCCACATTATCTCTATTCGAGAAGATATCGTTCTTCAACCACTTAAGAAGAAATATTTGAAGGAATTAGTGAGACTACATAGACTTCCAATCTCAATTTTCTCTGATCACGATCCTAGGTTCACATCTAAATTATATGGAGTCTTTAACAAGATTTGAGTAATCAATTAAATTTCAGCATGACCTATCACTCTCAAATTTATGTTTAATATAAGAGGTATAGACAGATGATTGAAGATATTCTTAGAGACCTCCCTTTAAAATCCAAAGTTGTATGGGATCAACATCTCCCACTGGTTTAGTTCTTACACAAAAACATCTTCCATTCAAGTGTTCAGATGGCTCTATATGATGCTTTGTATGGAAAACGATGTATAACTCCAACCTATTGGGATGAAGTTGGTGAATGAAAGATACTTGGACATAATATAGTGCAAGAGATGAATGTAAAGGTTCAATCTATCTTGAAACATATCAAAGAAACTCAATGTCATAAAAAGATCTATGTAGACAACTGTCGAAGGGACTTGGAATTTGAGGTGGGAGATATAGTTTTCCACCGTAGAAGAGAGTTGTGCAGTTTGGAAAGAAAGGGAAGCTAATCCTAATGTACGTTTTTCCCTATTATATTCTTGATTTAATCATTGTTGTGGCCTATTGTCTTTAAATTACCCAATAAATTCCACATGTTTATGATTTTTTCCACCTATAACTCTTGAAGTACATAAAAGATCCCTCACATGTATTGAAATCAGAGGTGGTACTATTGAAAGATGATCTCCCTTATGAGGAGAAGCTAATAAAGATTTTTGACCAAAGAGATTATTTTCTATGCAACAAGACAACCAACCTTGTTTAAGTATTGAAGAGGAACCAGAACAATGAATAAGCAACTTAAGAATCAATGGAGGCAGCGTAGGAGGAGTACCCTAACCTATTGATGTAAAAGAAAATTTAAAGGGAGAAATTTCAAAAGGGGGAAGAATGTAATGTCCCAAACATTTATCAGTATAATTTTCTCCTTCTTATAGTAATTTTATAGAGTATAAATCACTTATAATTATTTTTGGATCACAATAAAAGCATTATTAATGAATAATTAATGAAATAAGAAGTTTTTCTAGAAGTTATAGAACCAATACTGAGGAAATAGAAACATCATATTAAGAATAGTAGTATAACCCTTATAAATAGAATACTGAACATATGAGTAGTAGTCTGGCCCATTAATGTGTATATGAAATTTTGGTACATTATAAGTGAAAATATAAAATAATTAGACCCATGTATATGTAAGTAATTATTTTAAATATTATTATATAAGTCTTGGTATTTTTATATGTCATAATTAATTAATTAATATTTTATGTTTTATTTCATAATTTAAAAGAAAAATTATTTTCATAAAATATGTTAATGAATAAATATTTTGATGTATTGTGATTATAAGATCATTTAATGAGACCTTATGTAATTTTTCAAAGTGTAATAAAATTTGTTATAAATTTAAAATATGTATTTTCTTATAAAATGATGATTTTAAATAGAAATTGAAATAGTCATATTTATAAAATTGTTTTCATAAAATGTTGTTCTTTTTTTGTATCCTGTATTTTTTTAAAAACAATTGGGTGAATTTTTAGAAATTTTTGGGAATACATGAAATTTTTGTGAATAGTAAAATATGGTAATTTATGGTATATATACATTATAAGTTAAATACAATATTTTTTTGGGGCATGCATGATGTTAGAACCATTGGTTCAAACTAAAATGATATAATTACTATATGTTTTCTTAATAATCAACACTATTTATTGTCTTGCACAATATAACAAACTAATGAATTATATAATGAGAAAACACCTCTCTTTCCTCCACTATAAAAACAACCCCTCACGCCCAATTCTCCTCAAAAATAAAATGCTTTGATACATGTCCAAATTAAGCCCAAAATAATTTCCCAGACCATACCTAATTTATAGGATCTCTTGGTCTCAACAAAAGACCAATCCAAGTTTCCTTTAGGAGGATCTCAAGAGGAGAATTCATGAGGAAAATCCTCTCTCTTTTTTATTTAATTTCTTTTCAATTGCATTTATTTTATTATTTTATCCTGTCCTCCCTTAATAAAAATAAAATTATGACTTTGTTAACTTAAATATAGTAGAACTATATCTTTTTAATTGAAGATCCATCATTAAAATCATCCCCATCACTCATTTATTAGAAATATTAAATCGTTTCCAGTGATGTGGCAATTTACAGACATCGTGGGCGATATACATTATTTTCCCTTTAACACCATCAGTGATGTTAGTAAAGAAATTAAATGGATTAAGAAATATTTTAATGTTTATTTTAAAACCATTTTTAGGTTCTATATCTAACTTAAAAACAAAATTTTAAATGATCAAACAAAATTTGAGCATTATGATCTAAAAATAGCCAAAATTAACCTAAAATGATCATTATTAACTTTTCTCTAATGATTCATCTACATTACATATAACCAAATTATTTATAAGATAATTTGTAATTTTTTAATATCATTAAGAATATATAATAACAATTATATATATTTATCCTCATGTTACACTAACTTCCATCCAAGAATACAAGTTAACCGATCATGAAATCGAAGAAAACAAATGCTCTCAAATGATGAAATTAAACTCTATGTCTAATCTAAATAACCATTAGTGATATTAATAAAACTATAATGAATCATATTCATGTATAAAATGTTATGGAATTTTTAATTAAATAATCTATTGTCAGTATATCAGATATTAAAGTTAAGAAATATTTCTAACACGAGGTAAGGGGAATTCACAAACCCACCACTCTTTCTCTAGGTTTTCCATATTTAACCACATTTTCTGTATGTATATTCATTAAATATTATTTCTTCATAATTATATTACCTTTTTCATGATTTATGTGTTTTCTACCTAAATTTATGACAAACACAACGTTTTTAGAATAAACTCTTCTTTGAAAAAACACACCATTTACTTCTCATGTTAGTTTCTTATTTACTCAAAGTTGGTGATTCTAATATCCTATTATTTCTTCCCTCATTCATTTTGGAACCAATGGTTATGAAAGTATTATTTTTAAATTAATCCAATTTATTTCCATGGATTATATTATGTTGAATATTGATATATGTTTTATGTGGTATGCATGATGATGTAAATGTAAGGATGTGATAGGTGTGCCCAGAATTATATAGCATAATATAAATGTTATGTTGTGATGGGTGAACCTATAATTATATATCACCCCAATTCATTGGATAATGTGATGTATCTCATGAAAAAAATCTAATATTAATGAACATGATGTTATCTTTGTGGAAAACTGTGTGTGTTATTTTACAATAAAGAAATAAGGTTTCATTTTTATGCATTACCATATTCAATGATATTATCTAAATCATCCTATAATGATTATGATGATTATTTAATGATTATTATCACTCCATTTTATACTATTTTAGGTTTTATCTATCCTCTTACTCGGATTTTATCTCATCCCATTTTGAATTATATCCTTAGGTGACAACTTTTACTAAGATAAATTCAAGGGAAATTAAGAATCTAGAGAAGAATAAATTAAATAAATATTTATGTTTTATTTTATAAATGTTATGTATATTCCTAGAATTCCCAAGATACTAAACCTTTTGGATCCAGTTCATGTAATTCTTATATGTTAGTTATTAATAATATTATGTAATAGTAATGTATGAAAAAGTAGGGTCACTATATTTATGATCATTGATATACATGATATGATATTATAATATTATTATCATGTTATTACACCCTTATGCTATTTGTATTCTTATTTATCTCCCTTTTTTACCAAAATGGAGCATATGATCTCACCCATTTCTAATGTATTCTTTCTAAGGGTTATGAAGAATGGTGTTTAGCATGAGTGCTAAAGGGGAATATATTTAAGTGGGATGTTGAATATCTTTCAAAATGTTATAATATTATGTTTACCTATTTCCAAAGACACTAACCTATTAATGTTCTTTGGAATATATTATTGTAATGTTATGAATATTTATATAAAATTAATTAATGCTAGTGTTTGTTAATCCTGGGTTACTATAGTCAGTGTCAAAGAAAAGGATTAGTTATCCTTTGGAATATTGGATGTGAAAACATTAGTGATATCCTGAGGAATATTTCTGAGGATATATCTAGGTTTTTTTCTAAGGATATTTCTATGTATGATTTAATTATAGGAAAATGTACATGAATTTTCAGAATGTATAGAGCGAGTAGTTTCATGGAAAATAATCCATGTTTGTATACTACAACTGGATGTGGCTTTAGCACAGATTTACATGCATGAAAGAACCCTAAAAACATGGTATTCAACTAGATATGATCACGAATTTGTGAATGAAAATGGGCCTCACAACGCAACTGGTTCGACACTCCCAAAACAAATGATTTTATAAATAACTACAAATCTATGAACCCACTTATTGGATTTTAATAGAAGATTATTATGAACAACCTAGGACAAGACTACTATTATATAATGAAATAAATAGGGTGTCATTATTTAGATATAGTTTAATTTTTCTTCATGATTATGTGGTTCCCCGCTATAATTATTCTTTCTTACACTATTCTCTTTGATTTTAGTCAATGGATGAAACCAGAAAGAACCATGTTAATGAGTAATGTGATGGTAAATGAAATGACTGTCCTCTTGAGTAACTGAGTGTTTGGGGAGATTTAATTAATGAACTCATTGATCTTATCAAAAATATTTATGAATATTTGAATCTTTTTATGCATTCAAATAAGAACAGATGATAAAATGATCTATTGACTCCTTTATGAGGAAACATGCACCATCTTTTTGCCATTTTACTAATCTATTAGTTTATGAGAAATGGATTTTTATCCCTGAAGAGATATTTTCTATTCACTAGTGTTTATATCATGAAAAAGTCACAATGGATGTCAACCATCTATAATGTGAGCCAGATCAATGGTGATATATTCTTAAGAATAGAACGTGACAATATGAAATTTTTTCCATATATTATGATAAGATAAGAAAACCTTTTTCTATGAGTATCTTCCTCATATTCTTAAAATTGTGATTGAAATTTATTTTTTTAGAGTTTATGTGGAATAATGATGAATCATTTGTTTCTTATGATGAAAATTTTATAGGTCTTATGAGGTAGCCTTAGGGTATTTTCAACTAATGTGAAATAAAAATTGATCGATTCAATGGTGGTATTAAACAATGTTTTCAAAAAAAAATATCTAAAACAGAATTTATCATCTATGAATATCTTTTGGATGTTATTTCAAGTAGTAAATAGAGGATGTAATTGCATATTAATATCATGTTTTCGAAAATAATATTATAATGGAGTTCACGGGAAAATCTAACCACCATGAAAATAAATAATCCTTCCATTATGAAAATGTTGTGGGAAGAGTAGTGAAGGGAATGGTCTTATGGAGACTACTAAATCGTTTATGTTTGGAATAGAAAATAAGTGATTAGTTAAATATCCATGTAATGGGAAAAAATAAATAATAATGTGAGTACTGAGAAAGACCCACAGAATGATCCTCCCACACGTTAGTGTTTCAATTTCACGGAGTTTTGCAATTTTGCAAACAAGTTCCCCAGGGACTAATTTGGATGATAATCTAAAACACACATTGAGGAAAGAGGATAAAAGGATAGCTTATTCAATCATAATAGATAAATTGAATCATGATAATTAGGGCACACTTATCCTCCCCTCCACATTTGGAAAATTCATGATTGATTTTGTATGATTAAGCACTATGAAAATATTATTTCTCATCATTTACTGAACTATAATGTGATTATCTCCCTCTAAATAGATTTTAAATTAACAAAATCTCATTTTATATACTATCAATATAAGTATAGAACAAAGATTCAAATAAATTGTTCTTTGGTATAAGATAAGCACTTATTTATGTAATAAATTCGGTATTATGTTTTAGAAGGGTTACAAGTATTACAATTTATCGAATAGTTTAAGTTAAAAATTGTGTAGAGAATTTTATATAGAAGTATTATCATAAAATATATGTATTTGTAAATATTGGATAAATTGTTCAAACCTTTTTGTTTTGATAAGGACAAATGGAATGACCTATCATTCAATTTATGGATCTCATGATCTTCTACTAATTCTAAAATGAAAAATTTACCCACATTTATCAGAGTATGATATGAAGTCGAATTTCAGAAAGGAATAAAAAATAGCATTATTGTGCATATGAAAAGTAACAACATAATGTAATTTTATTTCCTTATATACTTATACAGTAAATTAATTCCTCTTTGAAAAGGATTTTGGAAAATATTTATCATAACACCATTATTTCTATTAAACTAATGGTCATATAAATCATCATACATTTATGATTTTAAATCCCTTAACTAACCATCAATCATTTAAATCCTGAAGATAAATTATCTTTATCAGTCTATAAAATTATATACATATTTACTTCATGTCAAATATTTAATCCCAAATTTTCCTATTTATGTGTTACTTTGGGAAACCATTGTGGTTCAAACATTCCCTTTTTAAAGGAAGTTTTAATATTCCGTAGTACAATGTGGAAATATAATAAAAGAAATTTGAATTTTAAAATGTGGAAAACAATGAATAATTTTGATGTATAAAGTAATTTAAATTGTTTTAGAATGTAAAAGACAATATTTAATAAATTCCATCATTCGAATTTATTAATTATTTTTGAAAATTTTTCATTTCACACAACATCGAATTTATCTTATGTTATATGAAAGCATTTTGCTATTCATTGTTTTCCTAAAACACCTATTAGATCATTCACTAAATGCAACACATAGAGTACATTGAGGTAAAAAATATTCTATGATTTTCTTTTGTTCCACATAATACATAGTCCCTTCAATAACTTATTATACATGCAAGACCGAGTTTCACTGAACTACAATATACAATTATTAAAATACTATTACAATTATCACCTCATCACTAGAATAGAAGAAATTAATGTGAATAAAAAGAATAATAAAATATGATTTACACATATATATAAAATGAATCTTTTGGTAATCAATTAGTTTTAAATGAATGTAAGATAAATTTTAGAATAAAGAAATTAATTTTCTATGAAAACTATTTTTTATTGTACAATCATAATTTTATATCAATAAATTAAACAATCCATTATTAATTAAATTTTTATATCTATATTATATATTATATATTCAATCAATTTTTTTATACTGATCCACTAGATTTGATAGACAAAAGATAAGAATAAATTCAATCATATGAATAAAAATGTTATATTTCTAAAAAGTTATTTTACAATCTTTTTAATGAAACAACAATTTAAAAATAATATTTGATAATTTTATAAATTTTATATGAAAAAATAAACAGTAATATATACATATATAGAATAAACGTTACGTTGGGAGAATTGTTTTGTATTTTTTTGAGAAGTTTCATGTTTTGATGATTAGTGAAAACTACTAAATTTTAATTGAAAATTGCTTTTTCATTTAATTTATTTATATTGATAATTAAATTTTAATAGGATTTATAGTATAATGAGGTATATAATACATCAATTAATCAAATTTACATAATTTTAAAGAAATTAAAATTAAAATTGGATATGAAAACTCTTCATACTTTTCGACCTTTTCCCTTCAAAAAGTAATAGTCCTATCCCATTTGTAGGATTATATTTAATATAATTTCTACCACATTTGTGATTATAATTTGAGAAAATGGATTCCATATTTTGTATAATTATAATTTATTTTTTATAATAATTTCAAAATTGTATTTGAAAAAAAATATTAGTGAAGGTAACTAAAATTAATTGTAGAGATTAAGGTAAAATGAGCTAAATGTATGAACACACATAGAAAATAAGGTGTAAAAATGATAATAAACTTTTATAAAAATTATTTTATAACCATATTTATCCCATTAAACATATAATTAATTATAATGGAACATTTTTAACCCTTTAGGAATATGTAAATCCTGGGTATACTCCTATATTTTCATGAATACCCATTATATCATTTTCCCTACTTATAAGAGGCCTCCTCTCCTTCCCCTCTACTTACTCCTATAAATCCCATTTGGTATGGAAAACCCCTTCCCAAATATACTTAAAACCCTATTTTCTTCATCTGATAATCCCCATATTTTGATTAAATCCAACCACATACTCCGTTTGTTGAAAACCAATAAGAGTTACACAAAGAAGATATAACACCCTTTAACATGGAATTTGATTTTGTTTCTTTCTCCAACACCTCAAATATTATTATTAAATGACTAAATAATAAACTAATTATTATAAATATATTTATAATTTTTATATTAATGTTTCAAAATAAAATAACACATAATTCCCTCAAATGGTATACACATTCACCATTCATGTGATTGGAGAACATCCTTCTCACGAACTCATGTCATTCATTATTCTATTTCCTCCATTAAAGGTTATGAATAATGATACAATTTATAGTTTTCTATGATTTATATGATGTGTATGATGTTTTTAGTATTATTTAAAATTTATGTAACATATAGCATCATGATTTCCATTTCATAAATATTTTAACTTTGTTGTTGGATGTGTAGACTAACACCTCCCAAAGGGTTGTGATTCATTCATACTTTACATGAAACATATTTTGGATGGATAAATTCAACAAATATGATATATATGACATAAATACTATAATTTAATGATATTATATACATATATTTAATTTATTTTATTTCTTTCAATACACTATAAAAGTGGAAACAACTTTCATGAATATGTATGGCCTATTGTCTCCATGAACTGTGTATTCCATTTCATATTTCTATAATTTATATATGATTATAAATATTTAATTATAAAATATATATGATATTTATATAATTTATTGAACTGTTTTTAAGGTTAATCATTATCTAATTAGTATTATGAAGAATAAAATGTCAAAACATATACAAAATACAAAGAGGTTGTGACCAGAATTATACCATTAACATGGAAGTACTAATTAATAGGTAATATAATGTAATAATATAATAATATATTGTATTACATATATCAATAATCTTATTTTTTAGATGAATTATAAAAAAATACTTTTTATAATACATGTGTTTTAAACATGTACAATGAAATTCATGGCTTAGGGTAAGGGTTTTCTAGTATCACTTTTAATTATATTAGACTTATTCCTCATTCACCACTCATTATTTTTTTAGTGTATATACTATCAATTAATGTAATTTTTTATTATTAAAAAATCATTTATTATTATTTACATGTCAGTTTTATTATTTTTATTTCTTAGGATTTAGGGTTCAAATGTTTCCAAATGAGTAAAGTAATCTTTATCCTAATTATCCTTCTTTGAGACCCAGGTTTTTTTATTCACCAATATTATTTTATGATGTTTACATACTTCCATTTCACATTTTATACCATGAATATACTATATTTCCTGAAATTTTATGTAATATAATTAATTCATGTGGATAATGATTAAAAGTTTTTAAGGTAGTGGAATTTTGTTACAAATATCTCACCGTTTACCAAGTTTGTTTATAATTATTATTCCATTGATGAAATATTTTAATAAATATTTAATGAAAAATCATGAATTTTATTATCCTATGGTTATTATTTTTTTCCATTTAATGGTACAATTTTCCACTTTTTCATATTTAAAATATTTAATAAAATATTTTTATAGAAATATATTTTTGTTTATTCTTTTTGTCAGAAATATGTGTTCTTTCAAGAAATTTGTTTTATAAAAATTCATTCAAAAATATTTTAATATTATAATATTATTTTTAGAGGTCCTTTTTATCCATGTTGTACATTTTTTGAAAAACGTTTTAAAAATAATCTTCTTGTCACTTATGAGAAAAGGTACTATTATAAATTTTTTATGTGCAAAAGGAATGTTTGGCATTTACACACATGCATACTTTCATGACCATAATTTCTTGGAAAATTACTATCCATGTTTACAAGGTTATTTTTAAATAAAATTTCTAGCTAACATTCTTGAAACATAATAAATTAATGTAGTTTATCAAAGAAAATTTTTTTAAAAAATATTTTGTGTGTAAAAAAAATTTAAATGATTTTAAACGATTATTTTATATGTTTTCAAAATATTATTTTAAAATAAGAGGATTTCAATAATTTCATGTTTGAATTATATTATTAGAAATAAATTCTCTATAAAATGGTATTAAAAATTATTCCATGAATTATTTTAATATTTTAAAATTATTTTCAATGAAAATGGTTTTAAAAATGTTTGTAAGCATTCATTGGGTGTTTTAAAGGTGTTTCAAAGAAAAGTTATTTCTACATATTTTCTAGAATCCTTTATAAATTATCAATGATATTTTAAATGAAAAATGATTTCAAAAATATTTATTTTTTAAAAATATATTATCAATTTGGAAGATAATTTTTCATCAAAAAAATTTTTAAATGAAATTGTAAATCATTCTCTATAAGAAAAAAAATTTTAAATGGTTTTATGAAAATGATTTTTAAATAAAAAATATTCACATAAGAAATATTCAAGGTGATCTTTCAAAATCATTCTATATAAAATATGGAAGACATTGTTATATTTTATAATTTACTCGTGATATTATGAAATAATAATATTTATTTTATTTCTTTAATGGTTTATATTTTGATGGAATGATGTTTATAACACTTATTTATCTTCCACATGTTAAATCCACTTCTTTCGATAGGTTATGCTTTGATGAAATGATTATGAGACTTATCTTTTTCACAAGGGAAATAATATTAAGAAATGATTATTATGTCCGTTTCATTTTATGGGTTATGAAATGATGTTTATGAAACCCATATCTTTTTATGGGTCATGATATGATACAAGTTTTATTATCTTGTGTAACATGTATATATGATTTTATTATGTGATCTGTGGGACCTATATCTCCCTCATAATAAATTATTTAAATACTTTTATCTCACGAGATTATGATGGGAATCATGTTGGTGGTATTGATCCACTTTGTGAAGATGAGGAAACCATATCCACTATGGAAATATGGGGAAAACTGGTCCACAATGGGATGATAAGAAAACTTGATCCTCTATCAGAAGATGGGGAAACTTGATGCACTATGGTAAGATGGGGAATCCCGATAAACTATGGGAATATGGGGAAACCTAGTCCACTATGGGAATATGGGGAAAACTAATCCCTTATAATTAATGGGCTATGACATAGGATGGTGGTGTGTCCCTCCCAGTAGGTTTATTCCCCATTAAGTGCCTTGAATAGTTTATGGAAATGAGCCTTGACTTATATTGTATGATATTACATATTTTTGTGACTTCAATAATTCTATTTAATATTCCTATGTTATTATTTCAGGGATTATATATTTTTTCACTAATGATTCATGTCTTATGAACTACCAATATCTATTCCATTATTCATGTTTATGATCATTCATATGCAGGCATGGTCTTCTAATATTATGATCATGTTCTCGTACCATTATTTTCATGTTATACTTACATATCTCCCTTGTTTACTATTAATGAAAATCTACGATCACTCATATCATATTATTCCTTTCTCCATTTTATGATAAAATGTTTTAATTAGGATCACAAAAGGGTAATATCATTTAGGGAGATGTTGAATATCTTTCACTAAGATTGAAGATTACGTTTCTATGTTTCTGAAGACAATAAACTATTACGGTCCTCAAGCATGTATTTTTTTAATGTTTGGAATATTCATCTAAAATGATGTAATATCTATTTATGTTATGTCTAGGTCACTATAATACTGGTATAATTTCCTTCCATGGTATTTTTTGTTGTAAATGATGAAGACAAATTTGGTGATGATTATGTTTCATTTCTTCTTAACAAATTAAAAGATCTTTCTAAATTAATCAAATTAGGGTTGATAAAACCATTAAAAAATTTAAAAAACATTATTTAAAAAATTTTATCATAATAAACCAGTATATAAGTTTATATATTCATCCTTTATATAAATGTGTAATATTTTTCATGTTTGTAGATAAACTGACCCAAAAGTGAATCTATCTTGATTAATGGACGATTATTAGGTGGTTTAGATGTATTAACATTATAACAGAACCACAATAATATAATTTAGTATTTATCAGTGTGATGTATCGGAATTATAAATATTATAATGGGAATATAATTTATATAAAGTTGTTATTTAGAATGAAGAGATCATTTTCCTTTTATTATGTGTGTTTCAAACGTTTCAATAAACGATGATCGTTTTTTATCATTTCATTAATATGTTTGCTAATTTTTCATAAAAAAAGTGTATTGATATCATTAAAATCATATTTACCCACAAAGATAATTCTTATCTCCAATAATTTAATTTGGTAATGAAAAATATAATCCACTTTCTATAGGGCCAGTAGTTTACACATATTCAAGGATGATGATTTCATTTTAATTGAATGGAAGGATGGAGTTGTTGGTCCCATGATGTGATGGAATTATAGCCAAGGGAATGAATTATCCATTTTAATATTAATTAGTGAATTTATATGGATATAAATCTAATATTTATATTATTAATGTAGTGGGAAAAAAATAAAAATAAGGAAATATATTTTTATAGTGGTTTTGATTTAAATTGTCCTACTCCAATCATCACCACTCTTACAAACTGAATGTGATGGAACGCAATACCAATATACTGTAATCTTAGAATGAAATTTTCCCACCTGGAGTCCTAACCCTATTACAAAAACATTTCCCCCATGGGGCTAAAACCCAAATCAATCCTACATTTTTCTAACCGGAGGCACAACCCGAACATCCATCCTTTTTCCCTTGGAGGCATGACCCAATGCCTACCTTTTATATAGGAGTCAAAAATAAATTATGTACTTTTTATTAGATATTATAATCATATTCAATTACACATAAAAAGATAGGATAATAAAAATATGATCATAGAACCAGATGTGTAGATTCCATGATCAAGTGTTGAAGCAAGGGTGAACTCTCAAGCATTAATGGATTAGAATGCAGAAATATAGAAGGGAGTAATGGGAAATCATCAATGTTTTCATCCCTTTTACAGTTAAAAAATATACCCAGCCTCTTATCCTTATTATGTAACTATCGAAATAAAAATATTTAGTTCATATATTAACAAACAGGTTTAACTCTAGAAGAATATTTTAGTTCATCCTTCCCAATAAAACTTTCAATTTATTTATTAAATGATCATGAAATGAATACTCGTGTGGGTCACAACGATAATATGTAAAATTAAATTCGGGTTTTATAGTGATAAAAAATTTATTATAATTAATATATTGCACATTAAATAATAATAAAAAATAAATACCCTTAGAGAAACAACATAAATGAGGTGATAAAAACAAGTCACATTCCAATAATATTTAATTTGGAAGTTGTGTTTTCCAAAGAAATCAGCATTAAATGTCAACTTATGTGATAATAATTTAATAATAAAATTTAAAATCTATTCACATAGAATATAAATAATTTATAAGTAAATTTATAACTAAAAAATATTAATTATATTCATAATAAACATGTAAAATTCGTAAAGTGAAATGTAATGTAAAACAGAGCCTACTTCCAGAATTTACATCATTCTATAGAAAATCACCAATATACATAGGAAAATACAAATATAGTATTTAAATAGGGTATTTATTTAAGGTATTTAAAATGAAAAATATACATAGAAAAATCTATATATGGAATTACACATACCTAATTTCAGAGAGGCGATTAAATAAATTTATAGATATCTTAAAGTATACTGTTTTAGAAACAAACCAAACCTTAATAATAGAATAATCATCATTAGATAATGTTTAATTATATATATATAAATTAATAATGTTTCCACACAATCAAAATCCATATTAATAAAACTTATATTTATAAATTTATCGTTAAAATATAGTAGAATCTTTATTCTAGAATATTGAAAAAATCAGATTGAAAAAAAGTAGCGACTTAAATATAATTTCTATAGTTATAGAGATTGATTCAAGGTTTTATTTCATAAAATTGAATGTATATATCTTATTATATTTAAAAATCAACAATAATCACTAATTTTCGAGTTTTTATCCCATGTTATAGACAATATACCAAAGAAAAATTTACTAATGGTCAATAAATATTGTAAGTTATATGGTCAGTACTCATGGTCAGTTCAATGGTTAGTTATTCTTCTCAGTTCCATGGACAATATCACATTGGGTTCTACGTTAATTTTTAAGGTAACTGATCCATGTAGTATGACCTTTTATTTTCATTACATCTTTTGAAATCTCATTGAGTTTGGAGGAGGTATGGAGTAGATATGGAGATGTCTAGCTTCTAAAATCTAGAATATGGTTGAATACATGATGTTTTAGTGTTTCAAACAATGAATTATCAGTCCACATCCTGTGTGAGACACTATTCATTTCCAGAACGATGTTCACATGTTATTTGAGGTTGTTTTATAGTGTTCTGGACTGTGCTTAGATATTCGAGGTAAATTATTTTGAGGAAACGTTTTATATAATAATATCTGATGTTCAACATTTACACGATGTAAAATGGTTTTACATCATGTAAATATCTTATTCAGCACACCTATAAAGGCCAAAAAACCTCAGGTTTTTTCTCAAACCCTATATCTCCCCTGAATTCCTAGTGATCCAACGTCACAGTCTTTAGGAATTTGGAAATTCAATTTATAAGTATTGATTCCTCGACATCCATATAATATTTTTTGTGGTATGAGGTATGTTAGACCTCTTCCCTCATGGATCCTTGGTCTTGCTTCCCCATTTTCTTCTTTCTATCTGATGGAATTCCATATCTATATTTCTAATGGAGATTTACCTAGTTGTTTTCTAATATGGTTATTCTATAGTGTCCTTAGAGGGATTCATCTTCTTGCATAAGAGGAAATCAGGATCTATGACATTAGTCCATTATAATACAAAGAACATTGATGCCATTTATGTAGGGTATTCATTACATATTATATTAATTTTTGTTAAATCGAAAAGATGGCATGGTTTATCCCCTTGTGTGAAACCGAATTAAACTAATAATGTTTCAACCAAATTAAATAAGAATCGGTTGTAGTAATCTCATGTTGTCCTTTATATTATGATATAGGTTTTTCTATTCATCGCCATAGAGTAGTTTTTTATTAAAAAATACACCACCAAGGGACCATAAGAATCAAGCCTCCTCAAGGAGGCCTGAAATAATAAAGGACAAGGGCGTCCCCTCTAATAAAATTTACCCCCTTAGGATTTAGCGATGTAACATTATGACGGTATATTGTATCAGGACCAAGAACCTAGAGGGAAGAATGGTGGTCTACAACTTGATTTCTATCCCATCAGGAGTGCACCACATTGTTGGTACGACTAAGTTGTCTCCTAAACTTTCTGATGTTATAGGTGCTTGACTAGGGGGATGGAAAATGGTCGTTAAAACGTTATAAAGCATCCTGAAGTCGGTTTTAGCATCTGAAAGAACAATTTATTTCTGGTTTCAGAAGATGATACCCTGAAGGAGGGCCCTTGCTTCAGCCTGAAGGGATGATCGACTACCCAAGAAGGCTGAAAATTGTATAACCATCGACCCCTTGGCATCCTGCACAACACCTCCACCATGCATGACCCCCATGATGCAGGAACCATCAGTGTTAATTTTAAGACTCCTAGAAGAGGGGTTCCAATAGACCTAGTGGCCCCTAGTAATGTCAAAACCATTCTGGGAAGTATTAGATGATCTAAGAATGAGTCCGAGGGAGGGATCCTCCCACCATTGGATACGAAGTGGTGGGAGGTCCAGAAAAAGGTGTTTGGTCTTGATGGTGATGGACATGACAGAGGAGAAGACCCTGTCATGCCTCACCTAGTTTCTAGCTTTCCAGATGCTCCAGAATCCATCATGGAGAATCATAGTGCCAGCCTCCTTGTATGGACCCCTTCCTCTCGAGTCGTGAATGTACATTAGCAAGAAGGGAGGCTTGTCATGCTAATATCCATGAGGGCTGAAAACTCTCCAAGAGTCCTCCACATCACACTCTCCCATTCACCTTTAATTAAAAGATGATCAGTGGATTCTTCCCTTCTATTCTTTCAGTAGGTACATCATGAAACCAATGAGATCTTTTAACATTTAATATTTTTGACTGTTGGAATTTCTATATTTATAATGTGCCATGATAAGAAATTTATCTTCGAGGGAAGGGACTTTGGATAGAGTATATTATTCCAACTATCGGATCTATCATGGGGGATCAAGGTTTAGCAAAAATCATGAGATTTGAAACCCCTAGTAGATGAGGGGTGAAATAGAATAGGTCGCACTCCAATGTTAATTCAATTAATTTGAAGAGGGCCTTCTTTTCTTCATCAAGAACTACGTTAATGAAATCAGGGTATCGACTGGCCTCCCTGATAGAGATGGCAGTAGGTGGGCATCTAGAAAACCTAATAGCCTCCCCAACCCATTTGTGCTTCCAGAAAAGGATATCTTCATTCCCCACCATCGATCGATTGTGAGGTTGTTGAGGAATGATGAGGGGAGGAACATTGGACCATACATAGAGCCTTGGATCATCCTCTATGTTATTCTCGTCATCATGTATTGTTATGATATGAATTACCATGATGTTCTTGATGAAAAATGATAAAGAACATAAATATAGAATTTATTTTTTAATTGGATTAATAATTTCAGAAGATGCATGTTTTAATTTGGTATTTTATGTACATTGATGACAATTAAATTGATGCAGTTTTCATGATTAATTAAATGTGATCTTCAATGATTCAATGTAATTGATAAATAATTTTAACAAAGTTATTTATTTTTTAAATAAACAATTAAATGAATGTTAATTAATTTTAATTAAATTACATTTGTTGAAACTAGAATGTATGCTTGGAACATTTTTAAATTAATTGTTTAGTTATTGTAGTAGCTTCTAATAGATTGATGTATTAGGTTTCTCATAGTTGGAACCTATGAATAATGAATAGGTTAATAAAAGATGAAATAAGAACTAGATTAGTTAAAAATGTATTGTATAAGTCTTTAGATCCTTATTTTTTTAAGAAGGTTAGTTCCTTGAGTTTTGAGTTGTGAGATCCCTTTTATGAATTATGGTTTTATGCCTTATTTTTGGGCTTATATTGACCTATTTGAAATACTTTTTTATTTCTAGATTCTTTTGTGATGTGCTAAAAATGTGATAGTTTCTATTCACTGTGATATAGGGTGGATAATCTTTGATGTGTTAAGAGGATATGATAGTAGATCTTAGAATGGTTGATGTCATGTGGGACTGTGAGTCCTAGATGATGTGGAAATAATTAACACACATGATGGCACAATTCATTGTGATATTCATGTAGGTGTCGAGGATGACAACAAAGTTGATGGAATGGGTTGAAGTTATTCTTACCCATTGATGTGATTCTAAGATATTTGATTCTAAATTATGAATCTATTTAATGGCCAATTGGTAGGTTGATTATTTTATCTGAATTCCTATCCCCACTGCTTAAGTTAGATAGATGTGCTTGGTTGTGTGTTTCCTCTTAGTGGTAGCTTAAGATGGTTTTCCTATTGTGTCTTTCATTAGAGAATGATTATAATAGTGAATAAATATATATACTATCAAAGTGGGTGGTGTTTATTAGATTCAAATTCAAAAATGAATTTAATCTTAATAAACCATAAACACAGTTTAGATTACTCCTATAGTGAATGGTTATTTCACTAATTATTGATGTAACATAAGGTGGAAAAATGATAATGGTTAAATAATGGTATGTAAATTAATTAATGTATGTAAATAGTGATAATTAATGAATTAATTATTTTATATCATTTAAATTATTGTGTTCTTGTAGGATATGTAGTCTTAGAAGTAATTTTTGGGAGTTTGAGAGATGTAATATATAGTCTCCTCTAAGACAAGGTTATTCCCATAGATTGGTTCAGAACTATATTATATCATGTACATTATTTGATTTTTCATACTTCCCCAACCCATGTCGGTAAGGGGGACTAACACCCAGTGGACTCTTAGAGGGTGTATTCCACAACATCATAGTGGGAGGATGGATCGATGAATGTGCACTATGTCCCCAATCTATTCTCCTTATAGTTACATGTGACGGTACACATGGGGGTTAGTTTCCCCAAATTTTTGTGTATAAGGTTTTAATGGATAGTGATTATTTCATAAAAGTGTATTACCAAATACAGTATTCAAAGGAATATTATAGGTATGAAGTGTATAGTCGGTGGTGTCTTATGGTGTCTTAGTCTATTTTTGGGGTATAATGGCTTGAGGTTTAATACCTGATATATGATACACATTAATTAGGCTATGGTGGATTTTGAAACTACTTGGTTACTATATTTCGATATGTTTATGGGGTGATGCGATGATGTGATGCACGAGGTGCATTCTATGAATCCTATCCCAAATTCCTTCAGTTAGGCTTACCTGGGAGAGACATGTCGTAGGATGTGGGACATTAGGGTAGAGTAGAAAACCAATGAGGAAGTGGTAGATGGTTTTCCTTTATGTTTCATTATTATATTATAGTATCTCTTTTAAGCGATACTTCATGAGATTTATCCATGTTAAGGCGAGGAACATAGTATACCTACTTCAATGATGAGTTAGTTTCACTATTATGCAATGTTATTTAGTATTATTTAATTTTATTTTTTATGAGAGGATTGAGGGGGGATCCTACTGAGTATACTATAATTATAACCCTATATAAACTATTTTTATGTTATCTAGAGTGATTTGGAGATCAGGATAGTTATTAATAGCTCATAATTTTGCAGGAGAAATATGGGCTCTGTGGTCTCCTTCATCTTTTCATTTTTAGTACTTCAAGTTTTACATTAAATTGCATAAGCACTGTATGGATTTCCATATTTTCACAAGGTTATTCATTATATATATGTCTTAGTAGGTTATTATTATTTTATTTATCTTATATCGTAAATCTGTTTGTTCTCTTAGAGGGTAAATCCTCTAATATGTATTCTCATTATACCCTTAGTGCTAGATTCAACCTGAGTCCTAGTTATGGTAGGACTCGAACTGTCACTATCACTTTTCCCTCATTTCCAGCTCAATAGGTGTACACTTTGGAGGGAAGGGTTCATGATATAGTGGTATTAGAATTTTATGTAGAGGGATGGGAAGGATTTTTGAGATAGTCACAGTTGAAGTTGCAATGTTTGGTTGGGTAATAGTCCTAGCTATGTTTAGAAAGTGTTTTAAACAATAGATACTATCTATGAAATGGGTATTTAGGGCCCCATGTGATTATATGTGTGGACCCTTAGGTTTTTGGACACAAAAAATGAATTAATACTAGTTTCTGCGTAAAGACCTAGGATACTATCATGAATCATTATTCTTTTCACCTTTGATTAAAATTGGTAGATCTTTGGTTGGGTTAAAACCATAACAATAAAATAAAAATAATTAACTACAATTAAGTGTTCCATATTTTTCATTTATGATCTCTATCAGTTTTTTCTTTTTATAGGCATTTCTCCAGGTCAGCACATTTTTTAGGTTTATGTTGAAGATATTTAGTAGGATGTGCATGTATATCATCATAGAGTAGAGGTCAGCAAAAATTTATATTAGAGGAGGACACTATAACTATTCCAGTGCCACTATCTTCCAATGTATGGGGGATTTTTTTTAGATTTAGTGACAGAAGACTAGTTGGAGGATGTTGACAAAATATTTGGTTTGATCCATTCTCAGAGAGAGCATTGTGTTTCGTTAGCTATAATAATTTTTCACGAAGTTGTGAGGCATTGGTGGTTCATTTTCCTCATTGATCATGTGGAGTCGGACATCTCATGGGAGTTTTTATGAGACCATTTATGAGTATAGTTCCTTAATTTTATAGAAATAGTGGATAGTTTCCTAATTATGTTTACCCATTTATAGGGGATTTCTATGATGTGAGAGTTTGAGATGCATTTCGATACCCTTCTATAACATACTTCAAATCGATTTCCAGATGAGAAATTTAGGGAGTGGCATTTTGTGTAGTATTATCATACAAATATCTACTACCATATAACACTATTTATGCTGAAGAACAATCTAGATGTGGTAGTGGGATAATATTTTATTAAGTGGACACTATCTAGAATGTAGTCATCATAGGAGGGGAGTCGTTAAAAAACCCCATGAGGAAAACTTCTAGGTAAGGGTTATAAGTTTCCTGAATAGAAGAGGTTATAATTTTGACGTGGCAGGTACCAACCTTCTTCATCTCATTCTTATGGGGGTTGTGGCTCTCATACCTATAACAATTGATCAGACACATGTTTTTATTATTGTGGAATAAGTCATTAATGGAATCATTTTATGAAATTTCTGACCAGCCTGTGTGTGAAAAGTGTTCCACTTCATATTCCACTATTGAGGGAGTTTCAACTCAGGAGGAAAAAAATTAGGTGTTCTGATTTGGGATCAACATTTTGGTTATGGGGTAGGAAGAGGAAAGCCCAGATATGATCTTCCTCCCCAGACAAAAGATCATGGTCAGGGAGGTGTTCATCTCTAGGGGAAGAGAGGTTATAGAGAAGGCCATATTCATCTTCATGCTTAATCATTTCCAGCACCAGGTGATAAATACATTATTTGAGGAACCTTTTTTTCAACTTGCTTGTAAGATTTTTTTTATTTTCGAGTGACATAGTCCTTTATATCACCTACCCTAATCTGCTATATGAGACACGAGGTATAAAGTCTTCCAGTTCCCTTGGAATTTACTATACTAGTTATTGGTCATGTTGTCCTGTATAATTTTTTTTAAAAACATTTATCTAGTTCTAGGGACATATCATGCTTAGGGATACTTCCAATGTTTATATATAAAACCATATTACATCATCCTCATCATCGAAAAGTTGTATTTCGTGTAGGTTTTTGTGGAATAAAAAAGGATGTTTGTTTTATTCAATAGTGTTGATTGAGATCCAGTGGAGTTTCTTGGTGAGAAAGACCCTCAGATGGGTTATATGTGAGTTCCTTCTTTTTCTTATCTGAAGTCTATGTTAATGTTGAGTTCATCAGATGTTCGGTAGTCGATGTTTTCTAGGGTTATGGAAGAGAACCCTACTGTCTTTGTCGGGGAGTTTATAGCGTTACCCCCTAAATGGGATATCGAGTTTTGGATCAAGTTAAAACCATGAATGTATCCTATATCAATGTCAATGTATTTGATGCCATGTTCTCTGTTTTGAGAGTTGCAACTATAACATGATGATATGTTGCAGTGGGGTTTTGTTTGGATGATTTTTTCACCTTGGGGTGCACCTTTTTTTTGTAAATAAGGCTAATAGAATTATTGGGATTTATATCGATTATCATCACTTGAAATAATTGACTATGATGAAATTATATCATTTTGTATAGATTAATAGTATATTTGATCATATAATGAAATCAAATTGGTTCTCTAAAATTAATTTTTGGATATGGTATCATCAGATGTAAGTGAATGATTGTGATATTTTTTAATATTTCATTAAATTTTCATCATGGTAATTAATAATTTATTCGTATTTCATTCGGTGTGTAAAATACTATTTTCCATGTTCATTGGGTTGATTAACACAGTGTTCAAATAGTTCTGGGATAAGATCTTGGTGTTTTCCATCAATTAAATCCTTTTGTACTTTTCATATGATATGGGGAATGTAGAGCATCTTCATGACATTTTCAGAGTACTTTGTCAGGAGAAGCTATTTGATAATTTTTCAAAGTGTGAGTTATGGTCTTGCGAAATCCTTTTTTTTGGGAACGTAATTTCACAACGGGGAGAAGTTTTAGATCCTTCATAGCTAGAGTTAATAGTAGCTTAGGCGTCCGCCAAGACAGTGATAATGATATGGATTTTTTAGGGTCATGAAGGGTATTGAAGTGGTTTCATAATCGATTTATCTCATCTATTGACTCTTTTAATATCCTTTAACTTAAGTATTTGGTGTTCATGTGGACTGACTAGTTTCATACATTTTTTTAATACCTGAAGTAAATATTTTTTAATACACCGATCTATTTTTTTCTAGTAGAATGAGTTATATTTATAGTTTTATATTATAATTTGTGCCATGGAAAGTGATGCTTTATGATTATGTAGTGGTTATTTGTTTGTTATGGGACTTTTATTTTACATCCCCATTAGGGTAACAATTCTCACGTGATCCTGATTTGGATTATGTTTTGTTTTCATGGAGGTTATGGAGATATTACCTCATTAGTGAGCATTTTATAGATTTTATAGACTATAAGAGAATGAGGAATGTCTTCTCCCTATGTGACTTCAATTTCTGTCAACATTAGTTGATGGAATTATTGTAGTATTATGATAAAAATATTTCATAGACACCATGAAAGGGAGATGTTTTGGATGATACACCGAGCTGTAAGTCACGTAGTGATCCCCTCTGTAAAAAACTATATTCCTGGAGAGCTATAAAATAAATATCACTAATGCATCAAGATATTGGATAGGTTCATCATAAGGGTTGTCTTTTCTAAGTTATATTACAATAATATTTGGTTAAGAAGTTGTAGGAGTCCATGTTTGGTATTTTTATTTGGAGGTCAGGAGGGACCGATTTATTTTTGGGGATGCCTCTTAAGGCTGGTTTGAGGATGGAAAACACAGAGTGTTGTTCTAAAGATTTTTTTCATTCATACAATGATGAGTGATACATTTATCCATGGGTTCCATGTCTCACAATTGGTAGTACATCACATATTTGTGAATATGTACCATGATTTGAGTTGTTAGTGTTTTTTGGCTCGGGATGAAAGGTGTAATTTCAGAGTTCATTTCTTGATGGTTGGTCTTCTAGAAGGTGATGGTTTTGCACTGTGTTTCAGATGTTTTTCTCTAGCCATGAGATTTTCCCCAAGGGATGTGGGAGGACATAAAAATGGACTTAATTATTGGTTTACCACATTATTTGGGATGTTATGATTCTATATTGGTGATAGTTGACCATCTAATGAAATTTTCCCACTATATAGATTGGTGAGTCAACCTTAGTAGAGGTTTTGTCGAAGAAGTATCTAAAAGATGTGGTGAAACATCATAGAGTCCTATGGAACATCATATTTATGTGGGATCCTAATTTTACCTATAGGGTGTAGAGAGGTCTCAAACATTATTTCATCTCTCATTTATGACTTACTGCTACTTTTTATCTACATAAGGATGGTATGGCCGATTGGAGAATCTATAATCATAATGATATGTTGTGATCTTATGTCATGGATTTTAGAGCTTCATATATAAGGAACCTTACCTTGTTCTATTTTTATAACAATAATATTTTCCACTCCACCATTAGCACTAATATCTTTTAAGATTTCGACACTCAGCCATATTTTTCACTATTATGTTTGATCGGGGTCAGAATGGCTGCAATTCTCTGGTAAAAACTAGAATATAATATGATATTGATGGTTTAAGTAATTCTTGAGAAGATAATGGTGGTACAGGATCATTATAGATCTTATTTATATGAGAAGAGGTGACCTTTGGATTTTTAAATTAGAGATCATGTGTTGTTGAAGGTGGCTTCTCGTCATGTGCAATAAATGTTTGACCCTAAATGCGACATTTCTTCTTTATTTGTTGGTCATTGTGTTGTATTGGATCATATTAGAGTTAGGGAATATATGATAGCCCTTCCACCAAAAGTGATTCAGATACATGTTATTTTTCACATGTCGTAACTCCATTGTCTCTAGGATGACTCGCATTTAATTGATTGGGTTGAGGCCGATATTGATGATTATGTGACCTTCTAGGAGAAACTAGTGGAGATCCATAACCACAAGAGAAGGTGTTGTGAATGTGTTATATTATCTTGTTTCATGTCTTGTAGTGGAATAGTGGAAAGGTGGAGTGTACCTAGTAACATGAGTCATAGATGGGCACTCAGTACACCATGTTTTTTGATGTTTTTTCTCATAAATCGTAATATTATTCCTTTTTGAATGTTTACCTTTATGATTTATGAGATTGTTTTCTCTTGATAATTGTATGTTATTTACTCTTAGTTGTGAGGAATCACCCTTTGGAGATTATTTGGGATCTAGTTCTTCATGTTTCAAAGTTTTATTCTTATTTACTATGATTGAGTTAGTTGATCTCTTATGATTATGAGGTCGTTGAGAGGAATATCATATGGTGACTATTCAGATGACCCCTTTTCATTTTCTCCCCTGTTATAGTTTTTCATTATTTAGGATGATAATTTTTTTGAGGTATCTAATATAAGGGGTTGGATCCCTTAGTCATATTTTTTCATTGGATGTTTTGAAATATCATTGTGTTCATAGGATGCCTATAGTGGGCTTGGAGTATTTTAGCTTCTAAAATATAGATGTAGAGATAATAAAAGAAGTTTAAGGGGATTAATTCATGAATTATTAGTTAATATCATATGTGAGTGCTTGTTCATAGGCATAAAAAAATTCATGTATTGTTTGAGGATAGTTCACGAGGTTTTACATGATGTGAAAATATATAAGGGTAATTACTTTAAGGAAATTTGTTTTTCGATGAGTTCTTAAGTTCAACATTTACATAATTTTAAATAGGTTAATGTCGTTTATATACTATGTGTAGTGTTCCTATAATGGTTTTGTAACCTCTAGTGTTTTTTTCTCAAACCCTATCAGTAATCTAATTACCCCCTCTTAAGGATATTTTGGAATTCTTTTGATGGAGATCATTTCCCTACCTTTTCTATTCGATCTGTGGTTATATGAGGTATTTTATACCTCTTATCTCCAGGATCATCAATTTAGTTCCACCAATTTCATTGATCCATGGGATGGGGCATCATGTCCATTTTTCTAATGGAGTTTTCAAGGTTGTTTTCATGCATGGTTGTATCACAACATACTGGTATTGATGAAACTTATTGCGAGAGATTTAATATGGATCTATCAAGTTGGTCCATTATCATGTGAGTGACATCGATTCCTTTCATGTAGGTGATTTGTTGTTTCTTCAATATTTATATAGTCAATGTTAAATTTTGAATGGTTTAGCCCCTTTTTTGTTAATGGAATTAACATAATGAATATTGAACCATATTAAATAAAAAAATTTCATCGAGATCACATGTTCTTTTTTATATTGTTTTAGTGTTTTACAACTTTATTTCTTAGATTGTTTAATATATGTGCTATTTTTTATGTATGTCCTGTAATTATCAGGATTGGATTTTTCCATGATGGAATGTTTTAAAGAATGAAATGATTCAATTAGTTTATTAATTGTATTAATAATTTAACAAATGAAATATTTCAATTTGATGTTTCGTTTAATTTCATGATAATAAAATTTATGTAATTCACTTTCTTAATTAAATGTATCTTCCTTGTGTTAATAAAATTTATAAAAAATGTGAATCATGTTAATGATTGTTGATGAAAATAATTAAATGAACTGCAATGAATTTTAATTCAATAGTTTTTTTTCGAAACAAGAATGTATGTTTGGGGGCATGTTTATGTTTATATTTTAATTATTTTAATTTCTTTTTATAGCTTTATGTGTTACATTTACAGTATTCGAAACCTATGAATAATTAATTGGATAATTTCCTATGTGATAAATATTACATCTAGGACTTGATATTATCATTTTCATGAGAAGGTCAAGTGCCTTGAGTTTAGATATTTGAGAAGATATCTATTTGTAAAGGGTCGATGCCTTATTTTAGGGCCTATATTTTCCTATTTCCTGTTCATATTTCTTTTCTATTGATTTTTTAATGTTTTCTACAAGTGAGATTCCCTATGTGATGTGATATGGGGTGGGTAGTCCTGTATGTGTTATGATCCAAGCATGGATGAGCCTTGGATTCTTCATGTGATGTGGGTCAGGGAGGCTAAGATGATGTGGTAGTACATGATGCCTATGATGGAGAGGTGAATCATGATATGCATGTAGGTGTTAGGGATGGAACCAAATAAAATGGAATGGGTCGAATCCGAGATTACCCTATGACATGATGCTGAGTTATGGGAGGCTCACTTATGAATCTATTTAATGGATGATGGTCAGGTTCCTTATTTTATATATCTTCCTTTCTGCACCACTTGTGGTAAGTGAATGCGATTGGTTGCATGTTCCCACTATGTGGTATCTTAGGATATATTGACTAGTGTACCTAGAATAATGGAATGATTCTAAAAATGAATAAATAATTTTGGAGCAATCAGTTTTCTTTTTATGTGATGATAATTTTAAAAAGATGTCAATATTGATAAACCATGGTCTCGGTATTGATTATGCATTGAGGGAAAAGCCATTACTCTGATTATTAATTTCAAGTAACTTGGAATATTGTTAATTTATAATTAATGGTTATTTAATTAATTAATGGGTGGCAATAATAAAAAGTTATCTGGTAATTAATGAAGATCATTTAAAATACTTGTGTGATTATATGATATTTTGTCATATCAATGGCCACATAGAATTTGAGTGATTTAAGTTAGAGTTTAGAATAAGACAAGTTTATTTTCATACTGTGGTCGGAAGATATATTTTATCATGTATATTTTGTATTTTCATACACTAACCCAACCATGTGGGTTAGTGAAACTAACATCTAATGGACTAATGTAGGGCGTTTCCATATCATTCCAATTAGAGGATGGATGGTTGAATACCCACTATAACCCCTATCTCTTCTCTTTTAAGTTACTTGTTCTTGTACTCATTATTGTAACAACTTGGGATTTTGTGAAATAATTTTTGAATTAACATAACCATTTGATATTTTACATTTTACACAACACTGAAAATTGTTTTTTAATATTAAATCACTTTGTGAAAAATTATTTTCACATGGGACCACCTTGGTGTACACTACATAGAACACTTACTTGGTGTATGCTACATGCAACATAGATTTTTCATACATTATAATAAACACCAACTTGGAGTATGATATATTCAACACTGAGTATCCATGAAGCATAATTTTATTGTTATAATTATTTAAATGATATAAATATAACCTAGATGCTAAACATAATAATATGATTAGTAATGAGTACTTTTAAAATATTTTTTATAATGTATTAATTGATAATAAAGGATATATTTTTTTAGGTAAAGTTTTTAAATGTTTTAATATAATAATTTCTCATATAAATTACTTTTTATTTCCTATTATGAAAAATAATAAAAAACCCTTTTAGACACATATATAAATTTATTTTTATACAATAAACATCACTTTGGAATTTAGACTTTTGAAATTAGCATAGGGATAATTTCTAGGTTTTTTCTAAGAAACGTCATTTTTTTATGAATAGTGAAAAATACCAGATTTTACTTCCAAACATCCTTTTCATATAACTAATATAGAACGTTAATTAATTTTTTATTTTTTTCAAAGGTTAATTACATTATATTTTAAATAATTATTCCATTTTGGTCATTTGAATCAATTTTAATTTAAAATTCGTTAAAAAATTTAGCAATATTTTGTACGTTTTTACTTTAAAAACATGGTGTGTCTTCCCATAAGTGGGATTAATTTTAAATTAATTATTGGATCTTCGGTGATTAGAATTTGGGAAAAAATTATTCCATATTTGGAATCCGATAAATTTATATTGTCCAAAATTTGAACTTTTTTTGATTAAAAATATTAGTGAAATTGATTAAAATTAATTACAATGGTTGAGATAAAAATTAGATTAATAATGTTCTAAACCTTAAATTTTAATACTAGAAAAAAACTAGAAACATTTCAAACACCCATTTTCTGCCCATTATTCGTCCATAAACCTTCTATTATTTTTTTATCTTTTATGACTTTTGTTAGGTAAAAATTTGGGAACACCAAACATGTTTTCAAATATGCGAAGTGTGTCATTTCCATTCCCTATAAAAGCCCACCACTTCTCCCTCTTATTAAAACCTCTCAAAACACATAGTTTGAGCCTATATATTCTCAATACACAAAATAATATACCTACATTCCTTCTTAAACTTATTGAGTCAATAAATATTCCTTATGACTTTTCTGTTCCTTCTTATTTTGAAAATCACAAACACCTTATCTTAAGGAAAAATTCATTTACCCTTTGTTTTACTTGATAAGGAAAATTTTACTTCCCTAATAAAAATTTATCCTTATAATGTTTTTCATTGTTCATATCTCAATCTAGTTCATCTTATGTCTATGAATAAAACTTGGTTTTGTTTCCAAATCCACTGATTCCTATAAATACATAGATATAGAGCATTTCGTTTTTGGTATCTGAATTTAAACTCTGAACATTCTATGATCAGACTTCGAATTATAATAAATTTAGACTCCAAAAATTGTTTGGTCAGACTTTGAATTCTAATGAATTCGACTACGAACTTTTTAAGTTCAGACTCTGAATTATAATGAATTAAGACTCCGAAATTTCGGAGTTCAGACGCTAAATTCTAGAGAATTCATATTTCGAATTTCCTTGAAATTCAGAATCTGGAATTCTATAGAATTCATGTTCTGAATTCTTTTGAATATAGAATCCAAACACCCATTAATCGTTGACAACGAATGGTATTTTGGTTAGACTCCGAACTTTTATAATTATTCCAAACACTCCGAAAAATGAATTTGGTTAAGAAACCATATTTTTTCTTACTCATGTTTTGGTTATAAAATGATGTTGTTCATTCAGTTACTAACCAACCATTGTTTGAGTGACACATGTATAGGTCCCTCCGAAATTCAATGATAAATATTAAAATTTGAGGAGGGACCTAACCATTGAAGGTGTGCCTATAAATAGTATCTCATTTGAATGAGCTTATGACATGTTGATCAATCTAGAGATTACATGCTGCTGAAGTGATTTCTAGAGAGAGAGACTTTATTTCTTTTTTCATACGGAACATCTTGTTCAGAATTGATTCGTGCGAATCTGAATGTTTCTGAGTACATTCGAGGGCTTCTGGGGATTAGAAGTTAGAGGTTTTGACTACCTTGAAGTTTGAGGTCTTGCGGGTAGAGAAAGACAAACTCCAATAATTGTATGGAGGGCTTACCCTGGTGTGGGTAAGAAAAAATTTATTAAATGTTTAAATCAAGGGACCTTTATCCAAGGCTGTTGGATACCCTTCTCTTTAAGTTAAAATATTTACTACTTGCTACTTGTATTGTTACATGTTTTCTGCTGCATTTTTTTGTTGAGGAATGTATAACTATTTTTTACATTCTTATATGTGTTATCTATTTAATAATATTCTATATTCTTTAAGGTAGAATCATTATATTTGTAAACTTTCTTATGTTTCATTTCTAGAACCACATTTCTGGAATCGAGAAAGTTTGTAGCACTCAGAGGACTTGTTAATTTACCTTGTTTATCTTTGTTAAGCATTACCATATTTAAATGTTACAAAGGAATTTTCAATGGATACAATTCACCCCCCCCCCCCCACCCTCTTGTATATTCAGCATCTACATCATGAGATACTACAATCCGTATCATTTCGATCCTACATTCGGTATCATTTGAGAATAGCATACTCTATACCAACCTAACAATTAGTATCAGAGCGGGTATTTGAAATAATTCTATTCACATATAAGTTTTCTTTCTCATGTTTTTCATTATTATATATTTTCTTTGAGTAGGATATTTTTATTCTTGTTTACAAACATTTATTACTAACAAGTTTGTGTGGAAAGATTTTTTTAGAACAAAAGAATGAATGTTGGTTCCATAGACAACTTAAATCCTAATAGACCACCTATTTTTTATGGGAATGATTATAAATATTGGACAGATCACATGAATACATTTATTATCAATACTTGAGTAGACAATTTTGTTATGCTTACTGGATGATATAAAATCCCTAACAAGGAAGTCAGTACTTTCACCAACCAAGAAAATCATGAATATCAACTGAATTATAAGGTACGCAATAATTTTCTTTGTTCTATGACCAGAAATATATATATCCAGATTTCATCATGTGATGTAGCGAATTGTATTTGGAAGAATCTTGAATTTATACATTTTGGTACTTCCAACATTATTTTAACTAGAAGATCCATGATCAAAGCATAATATCATGATTTTTTCTTCCCTTATGGAGAACCTATATGTAAGGTACAATAAGATTTATGACTATTGTCAACAGCTTAAAGTCCATGGGTGAAAAATTATTAGATGGTTAAGCTCTTTTAGACAAGATTATATACATCATACCCAATGAGTGGGAATCATATAAGAAAACTATAGATGAGAATAGAAAAGATACATGGATTTTTCGTGATGAACTTTTTGGAACTCTTCTTCAACAAGATACTATAATGAAGAGAGATACTGAAAATGTTTAGAAAAAGAATGGTAATGGAAGTGTTTCTTTTACAATTACTTAAAATCATATGAAATCCAAGACTCCTGAGAGACTTACTAGATCTAAATCTAAGAAGGTTGTTATTCAATCTGAATCTAGTGGAAGTAAATCTTTAGAAAATTTATTAACCAACCTTTCTTGAAGGATGAACAAGATTGTTGGATAGAAGAACATTCCATCAAAATATAAGAAAAATGAAATAAAGGATAAGAAAGACTATAAAGTCACCTATTATGAATGAAAAAGATATAGACATATTAGGCCATATTTTCCTAAGATTGGGAGAAAGGAATTAATGGAAAATCATTCTGAAAGGAATTGAAAGAAGTATTACAAATATAAAGAGAAGAATGTTTTGAAATGAAATGACACCTGGAGTTCTTTTGGTGGTGACTCTTTAGATGAATCGTCGTATTATGAATCATCTGGACAGAAGAATCTTGGTTTAATAGAGAGAATACTAATTGAAAATTGTTTCTCAATGGATAAGGAACATAATGCAGAATCCATCACTAATGTATCATTAAATACTAATAGAAAATACTATGAATCCTGGGATGAAGAAATTTTTTGATGAAGATAATACTTTACCTACCTATGAAGAATATTATTGGTTTGCTAAGCTCTTTGAGAATGAGAATTCAAAACTCAAAAAATAACTTGATAAGGATAATTCTTGAAACAATATTCTTACTAAGGAAATATCATATCTTTTTAAAGATCTTGATAAGAAATTATTTTATTTTTATAGTATTTCAAAAACCCCCGAGGAAGTTATTTTTGAGAAGGGTAAACTTTCTAAGTATATAGAAAATCAAATTTCTAAGAAATTTGTTTTCAAGACTATCTCTAGTGCTAAAACTGATGTTTTTGAAGATAAGAACATAGTTATTATTCTAACATTGGAAATTTTTTCCTTAAAGAAGTGTTTTTCAAACATTACCTTACGTAAGGAAAATATTGATAAGATTTATTCTCAAATTTTACCTATAAGGAATAATTACAGATTTGGTTATACTAGTTCAAAACTGATTTATACTAATAATAATTTTGTTCCTAAAATTGCTCCATTCTTCACTAAGGGTCAGTGTGGTGGTCATTGGGAAAAAAATAATTCCCTAAACAAAACACATACATTATGATTTAAAAAGGCTTATTTTTTAAAGAAGTTGTGGATTCCTAAAATCTTTCTTTCAAAAGTTTCTGGATCCAAGAATTTTTGGATTCTGAATGCCTAACTCTATTATTTCTAGGAAAATAAATAATGTACCATTAGAAATACATGGTACATGGAAAGTGGAGGTTTCCAGCATATTACTGGTAACAGAAACTACTTTGAAAATATTTTCAAGATGAAAGGAGGAAAAGTAACATTCGGAGAAAATACTAAATGAGAAATTATTGTTATAGGTAACATCACTCTTCTTGGAAAAACATTAATTTTAAATGTTTTATTTGTTAAAGGACATAATAAATACCACATTTGAATAACTCAATGATGTGATGAATGTTACCTTGTGAATTTTAGGAATGACAAGTGCTCAGTACAAAATTTCAAGAAAGAATTTTTTTCGTTCTGCCAATAGGCATGAGAATGTTTACAAACTAATCAAAAAAGACATTAGGATCCAAGAATTACCTTGACATAGTTCAATGGAAGATCATTCTTGGTAGTGGAATAGAATGTTAGGATACTATAACCTTAGGAATTCCTGCAAACTCACTAAGAAAAGGCTTGTTAAGGATCTACCGGAGCTTCGATTGTATTCTTCAGAAGTTTTTGATCCTCATGAATATGGAAATAAACAAAAATCACATTTTAAATCAGTCGGTCAAGTCTCAACCACTGATGCATTATAGTTAGTGCATACGGATCTTTTTGGTTCTACACAAACTGGATGCATTGGAGGAAATTATTATGTATTTTTCTTAGTTGATGATTTCAATAGATTTACGAGGATCTATTTATAACAAAGAAATCCTAAGATTTTTCTTATTTCAAGAGTTTTATATCTCATGTTAAAAATGGGAAAAGGATTCCATTTATAACTATCCATAGTGATAATGGATAAGAATTTCAAAATTTTATTTTGAAACATTTTGAATTAAAAAAGTAATTACTCATAACTTCTCAGCACCTAGAACACCACCATAAAATGGTGTTGTTTAAAGAAGAAATTGAATTATTCAATAGATAACAATAACAATGTTGATTGAATATTTTGTAGCCAAACACGTTTGGGCATAAGCTGTAAGTACTACTTGTTATACTATAATTCATGTTTTAATTAGACCTTTTCTTAATAAAACTTCTTATGAGTTATGGAATGGTAGAAAACGTAGAATTTTTTACTTCAAGGTTTTTTGTTGAAAGGTTTTCATTATTAATACTAAATATAATCTACACCAATTTTGCACCAAAATATGATGAATAAATTTTCTTAAGATACTCCACAACTTCTAAGGCATATTGAGCTTCCAAGAAAAATACTTCTTCTGTTGAAGAAATAGTGCATGCCAAATTTGATAAAACTAATCCTTTTGTTTTTAAACATCCTCAACCTATATATTCAGATGTATTTTAAAAAATTGATTATCAAACTTTGTTAGAGGATCCTTATGATAAGGAAAATCTTCAAGAAAATATTTCTAAACGATTTACCCCAGAAGATTTCCTACCCTCTATTAATGAACAGGTTTTACAAAACACAAATCAGTTGTTTCTAAAGAATAATCCAAATGATAATATCATTGGTGATGTAAATCAACCTGTAAATAATAGAAGTTCCATAAGAAATGATGTTAAACATATAGCATTCCATTCCCAATTAGATCCAAAAATCAATGATGAAGCTTTTTGTGGTGATGATTGGATAAAATCTATGCAAGATGAGTTAATGAATTCGAAAGGAATAAAGCCTGGACCTTGGTTGAAAGACCTAAGAAACCATATGTTATTGGACTAAATTAGGTCTTCAGAAATAAGTGTTATGAAAATGTAGTTATATTAAGAAATAAATCTAGACTCTTTTCGAAAGGATATAATCAAAAAGAAGGCATTTACTATGAAATAACCTATGCTCCGATAGCCAGACATGAATCTATTTGTATTCTACATTCCATTACAAAATTTTATAATTTCAAACTCTTTAAAATGGATGTGAAATGTGTTTTACATAATGGTTATGTTCATGAAGATGTTTTTGTTGCACAACCTCTTGGTTTTGATGATTCAAAATATCCTGAACATGTTTATTAAATTACCAAAGCGTTGTATGGACTTATGCAAGCCCCTCGAGCTTGGTATGACATACTTAGAGGATTTCAAAATAATTTTGTTAAGGGAAATGTTGATCCAACACTTTTTATAAAGAAATATAGGACAATGTTTTGATTGTTCAAATTTATGTTGATTGTATTATATTTGGTTTAACTTCGCAATACTTAACTGATTCCTTTATGGATCTAATGAAATCTCAGTTTGAAATGAATATGATGGGTGAGTTAAAATTTTTCCATGGTTTTCAAATTTCTCAGAAACTAGAAGGAATCCATGTATCCCAACATAAGTACAATAAATATCTTCTTAAAAAGTATGGATATGACAACACTTACAATATAAGTACTCCCATTGGTACTATAAATTCACTTGATCGTGATTAAGCTAGGAAACCAGTAGATAAAAAAAATTAGAGGTGTGATAGAAATTCAAATTTACTTGAATTCTAGTCGACCAGACATAATGTTTTCATTTTTCTTTTGTTCAAGATATCAATACAATCCTACGGAATCCCATTTAAAGGAATTGAAAAGATTTTTTTGCTACTTAAAGGGAACTGTGGATCTAGGACTCCTTTATACTTCTAGAAATTATTTTGTTTTAAATTTTTTTTCGGATACAGAATTTGGTGGATGCAGAATGGATATGAAGAGTACATACGGAACATGTCTTTTATTAGGAGATTCATTAGTTTCATGGTCATTCAAAAAGAAACACTCAGTAGCACTTTCCACTGCTGAAGCTAAATATATAGCAGCTGGATGTTGTTGTGCTCAAGTGTTATAGATGCAACACACCCTCATAGACTATTGCATGAGTTTTACTAAAACACAAATTTTGGGTGAAAATACTAGTTCCATTGATTTATGTAAAAACATTTCACATCACTCTATTACAAAACACATAGATATTAGGCATCACATTCTTAGGGATCACACACAACAAAAGAGATATCATACTTCAATTTATCAGAACAAAAGATCAACATGATGATATTTTAACAAAATCCTTACCCTCTGATAGATTTTAATATATTAAACAGAATTTAGGAATGATAACTATAAGGTAATCTTCCACATTAACTTCCTGTTGAAACCTATCTGCTTATAGTAACAGACTCCTTTTCATAAAGGGAGTACGGTTTTTTGTTAGTGATTTTCTAAATTTTCCTAATGAATTTTTTTCTAAATTTTCGTAATGAATATTTTCTAAATTTTTTGTATTAATGATTTTCAAAATTTTCGTAATGAAAATTATAAAAAAATTTAATTGTATATTTTGAAAATTTTCATAATGAAGATTTTATAAATTTTCATAATGAAGATTTTCTCAATTGTTTGTAACGATGATATTTGTAGGTTAATATTTTTCCTAATAAAATTTTCATAGTTTAAATTTTTTCATAATCCAAATTTTTGGAATCTAAATTTCTTTAAGAATAATTTTTGTTAATACGAAAAATATTCCTAGAAATCGGAATGTTATGTTTCTTTTCTTAAATTTTCATAAAATTATTTTACTTGTTGGAATTTTCATTTGTTTTTCTATTTTCGTATTCACTTTTTCTTAAAACCGTATGTTTTTATTAAAAACCTCAAAAGATTGTATTCTATCAAAATTTCCATCTAACTATCATCTCAACCGTCAGATTGCATCACAGGATTTTTCAACTGTTGGATTGGGTATGGAATGTGAACTGTTGCCCCAAACACCTATATAAAAGAACCCTGATGGGTGTCCCACATCAATTCCAAAGAATTTTCATGCTAAAGAACTACCCTCCAACATAATCTGGTTCAATATTTTCAGGGTTTCCTCAAATCTGAAAGTATGTCGATTCATCTTCCCAGAGACACATGTCAACTATCAAGCTGATTTCTGAGTGGAAGATTTACAGAGAAAGGTTGGTACATCTAAATTTATTTTCTATGTATGATTTTATCATCTCAACGAACATCAAGATGAATGAATATGAGAGTGTTTTCATATCAAACCAGGAACTCCAGATCTGGTATATGCAGACATTTTGGTTGAATTCAATGAGTCTGCATGTTTTTTCAAGGAAAAAGTAAAGGATAAATTCTGTTTCAAGAGATATGGGATTGCTTATGATCTTTATTACACCAAGGAAACCAGTTAGATTGGAGTTCCTTATAAGGGTGAGAGAGAGTTAAGCTCACATAAGCTGTCAGATGTTCAAGGAATCTTTTTTAAAGTGAAATCAATGGATTGTCTTGGTCTTTCAGATGTTCATACCTTGATGATTGTTCATTTATCTACAAATTTTTGTATTCTAGAATTGTGGGTACAAGTAATCATCATTCAGAGAAAAGGGTACAATGATACATTGAAGAAAATTGACGTGTATATCTTGGATTTAATGGTGAATCTAAGAAATATTAACTTGGTTAAAAATATTCTGATTACTATTGAGAATATAAAGAATAGAAACTTAAATGATTAGATTATTATGTATCCATCCATTCTCTCAAAGATTATTTTTGGGTGTTTAGAGTCCATCAAAATACCTTTATTTCTATGCCAATAAATTGCTAAGTTATGCTGGTAAGTGTTGATACTCTGAGAATGATGAATGTTTTATTTTCTAATGAATCTGTAGTGTTTTATGATTTGCCTGAGGAGTATGGAGAAGCCTTAATGATGAAATAGTAGGTGGATGAGACCTCTAAGAAGGGATGAAGTAAGAGGAAACTTAAGTAAGTAGAAGAGAAAGAAAAATCTCCAGAGGCTAAGGAAACACAATCTGCACCACCAAAGCCTAAGAATCAAAAAGCATATTTAGATGAGGTAGTAGCCAAATGGAGGGAAGAAAAGGAGGAAAATAAAGCATGGGAGCATAGAATAGGTTTGGATCATTCTAAATAAAATGTTTTAAAAGAATATACTATTTGAAGAGCTTGAAAAGAAAGCAGAAGGAAAGAAACAAAAGAAAAAGATGATTGAAGAAGAGATAGTGCAATCACTCATGATGGCCACATATAATTCATCCAAGAAAATTCCAGTAAAACAATCTTTTTTGATAGAAGCTTTAATAGAGACACCGGGTAATAAATTGGTGACTCTGAAAAAAATAATAGAAAAATTTTTTATAGAAGAAGGAGTATAAGAAGAATAATAATAAGGCAGTGGTGATACCAAAGATCTCATTAAACAAGTATAATATTTTCATGAGAAGGAAAGTCCATATGAGAAGCATTGAATCCAAACTTCTGAAGCTGAGTCTTCAAAAATTGCTACCCCTGGGAAGGAGGAGAAAGGTGAAGAATACATGGTTGATGAAGAAGTTAATAAGCTATCATAGGAAGAAATTTCAAATCATGATTTCATTCACCCAGAAGATATCGAGCAATGAGATCAGAAGGAAAATGTTGATGAAGACAGAAATTTTCAACTCTCTGATAGTAAACATGAATCCCCTAACCAATAGGAATCCATTCTGAAGGTTGATAAGGGAATATAGGTGGTTTTGGATACACTTAGTAAAGATGTTGTGAAGAACAAAAAAGTTGGAGGATCATCGAAGAGAAAGGAAATAGAAATAGAGAAAGAATCCTCACCATGTAAGGTCTCATATTCAGAATTATCCTCTCATGTAAAAGATTTCATTGTTCAGTCTTTGAAAAATCTTGTTGGAAATATACCAATATTTCATAGTATAGAATTTAGATGCCAGATGCTTCAACACACCATAAATCAGAAATCAGATTCAGTATCCATGGTGATGGATAAGTGTGTCAAGCTTTAGGCTGATTTGAATACTTTTTTCATAAACTACGTAGCCCACAAAAGATCTTGCAAGAAAATGACCAGTTGGTCAAATAAAACTATGGAAGAC
Source organism: Viscum album (assembly GCA_963277665.1). Classification (NCBI taxonomy): domain Eukaryota; kingdom Viridiplantae; phylum Streptophyta; class Magnoliopsida; order Santalales; family Viscaceae; genus Viscum; species Viscum album. The sequence continues at coordinate 1,990,820,268 of OY728135.1, read as the reverse complement.
ATAATAATTCTCCATGAGTTTCATGAAAGTGTCAAGGATGCATTTGACATCAAAGATGTAAATATCAAGGATCTCAAAAATTGTTTTGAAGAAAAGCTAACTCTGGAACAGAAATATCAGATTCAAGAATTGAATGACCTAAATGGGAAGTTGTATTCAGTTTCTCAGAGGTGTAAAAGAGAAAGGGATCTTAGGATTGAGATATAAGAAAAGCTTGTCAAGTAGAAAGAAGACTTGTAGGCTCAAGCTGATATTCTTAAGGCTCGGGAAGAAAAGATCAAATCCTTAGAGAAGAAAATATAAGACCATGATCTACTTCTCAAAATAGAATAGAAATATCACTTGGATCTCAAGAATCTCAAAACTATTGTGACGATGTTGAAGAAAAAGGAGAAGGAAAGATAATCTTGTTCAATTCTGATCTTTTTTTAATACCTTCTTAGTATAAATTTTTCCAATCGCAACGAAACTTTGGATTGCTCTTTCTATATTTTGTAGTTTAGTACTAATATTTCAGGTACTATATTTTCTTTTCCATTCCCTTCAATCCTTTTTGAATATCACAAATGGGTAGAATGGAAAAAATATTAATTAAAGAATAAATTTCCCTAAGTGACGGGGAGTTCATCTAAGGGGGAGTTCTTATCCTAGATGATTTTCAAATGCAATAAAATGCTAAGTCCCATTCCGAAAATCCATAATACAATCATTAGTGTGTCTAAATCCTAATGGTGAGTTAGTCATATTCATCTTTTTCCATGTGTTAAGGAAGATACTTTTTACTTTAAAATTCTAGAAAAATATATTCAAAGTCCTTATATTCATTTTCATAAGGATGTTTTTGGTTTCCAATAAGGGGGAGATTGTTGATTCAACAAGGTTACCTTATGACTTTTCCGTTCCTTCTTGTTTTGAAAATCACAATCACCTTATCTTATGGAAAATTTCATTTACCCTATGTTTTACTTGATATAGAAAATTTTCCTTCCCTAAGTAAAATTTATCCTTACCATGTTTTTCATTGTTCATATCTTAATATAGTCCGTTTTAGATCTAAGAATAAAATTTGGTTTCGTATCCAAAACCTAGAATTCCTATAAATACATAGATATAGAGCATTCTATTTTCAGGATCTGAATTCAGACACTGAACATTCTATGTTCAAACTATAAATTATGATTCTTTCAGACTCCAAACATTGTATGTTCAGACTCTGAATTCTAATGATTTAAAATTCTGAACATTGTATGTTCAGACACCAAATTATAATAAATTCAGACTTTGAACATTATGAGTTCAGAATCTGAATTCTTATGAATTCAAATTCTAAATTACTTTAAAATTTAGACTCCGGAATTCTATAGAATTCAAATTCCAAATCCTTTTGAATATAGAATCAAAAAACCCATGTATTATAGACACCCAATGGTTTTTTGGTTAGACTCATGAACTTTTACTATTATTAATTACACTCTGAAAAATGAATTGGTTAAGGAACCATATTTTTTCGTACTAATTTTTTAGTTATAATACGATTTTGTGAATTTAGTTACTAACCAACCGTTGATTGAGTGACACGTGTACAGGTCCCTCCAAAATTCAAGGAAAAATATGACAATTGGAGGTGGGAGCTGACTGTTGAAGATGTGCCTATAAATAGGAGCTCATTGGAAGGAGCACACGAAAAGATGATCAATCATGAGATTACATGTTGCTGAATTGATTTCCAGAGAGAGACTTTATTGCTTTTTACATACTAAACATCTTGTTCAGAATTGGTTCGTGCGACTCTGAATGTTTTGGAGTAAATTAGAGGGCTTCTGGGGATAGAAAGATAGAGGTGCTGACTACCATGATGTTTGAGGGCTTGTGGGGATAGCAAGACAGACTCCGATCTTGGTATTGAGGGCTTATCATGGTGTGGGTATGACATAATTTAATGAAATTATAAATCAGGTGTCATTTTCCCGAGTTTTTTGGATACCCTTATCTTTGGGTTAAAATATTTACTACTTAATACTTGTATCGTTTCATGTTTTCCACTGAATTTTGATTGTTGAGGAATTTTTAACGATCTTATACATTCCTGTACTTGTACTCTATTTAATAAGATTCTATACACTTTAAGGTTGAATCATTATCTTTGTAAAAAATTTATAAGTTTCTGTTCTGGAACCACATTTCCTGAATCAAGATTGATTGTAAAACTAATAGGACTTGTGAATTTATCTTGTTTAACTTTGTTAAACATTACCATCTTTGAAAGTTCCAATGTATTTTTCAAAGTATATGATTCCCCCCCCATGTATATTGAGCACTTATATGATTAGATACTAAAATCAGTATCATTTTGATCCTACAGTTGGTATCATAAGATAATATCATACTCCATACCAACCTAACAGAATCCTCCCTTTGGGAAAAAATCAATCCACATAAGCCTTTTGGCACAAACCAATATGAGTTACCCAATTAAGAGGTAACACCTTCTCTCATGCTCCTTTATTTTATTTCCTTTCTCTACACCTCCACTATATTAATTCCATGATTGTATAAAAACATGAGTATTATCAATATACTAGGATTTTATTATTCTATGCTTTCAACATACACTTACACACACATCCATCTAATGGGTAACAAACATATCGTTTATGTATATAGTGAACTACCACCTTACTAAACGATGATTGATCATTTTTCCTCTAACACCTCTCATAGTGGACATTATGATGGATTCTCTATTTATATAAGTAATATATTATATATATTATGTCATTAAGAATCTTTATTACTTTTACAACAAATATATTATTACTTTACAATTGGTGTAATTGCGATAATTTTGTTTGAAGAAATGTGGACTATCGCCCTCTCAAAGCAATGTGATTCATTCAAACACTACATGGAATGTATTGTGGATGGGAATAGTGAAAATCTATGATATATATTATATACTAAAGTTAATTTAATAATTATATGTATATATATAGACACTTATATTTCATTTTCTCACATTTTTTCAATACAAAAATAAATACAAAAACAACATTCATTCGTACATACGGCTTACCATCTTTATGAACAGTGTATTCCATTTCATACTTGTGTATTCTATAGATTATTAAAATACACATAATATATATATATATTATTTATATCATGTTTTAAATTTTATAAATCAAGATAAATGTATAAAGAACAAAGCTATAACAAATTAAGACACATGTAATGATCAAAGCGAATATTACCTGAAGATAAACAATAACATATGATTTTTAACAAGAAGGTAATATAAGATATTAAACAATAAATGTATGGTACTAGATATAAGAATATTCTATTGTAAAATATTTATAATAAACTTAAATTTATTATATATTAATCTTGTATGAGTACGAAGAGAATAAAATCACTAGATACAAAAATTTCATCTCACCTTTTATTATTGTGAAATGCATGCCTTATTCACCAATTAATTTAATTGTCTATTTTATACAATATCTTTTAGATGTTATAACATGAATATCATTGTTTCCATGAAATTATAATATTCATAAAATTTTATATTCTTACATGGGGAGTATTATTTCTATGTAACTAAGTTGTTAGAGTCTATTGAATCTATCTTATCATTTATCATGATTGTTTATTATTGCACTTAAATTGATGAAATATCATGATTCATATATCCATAAATCAAATGAATTATATTACCATGTAGGTTTACATGATAAATTCATGTATTAGTTCCATTTTTCCACTCTTTAATATTAACGATAATTAAGAAACTATTTTTTCGAAAATTCGGTTGTATTTCTCTCATTAGTCAGAAATATTTTTTTTAAGAAACCATTTTTTCATAAATGTAATCAAAAATGTTTTCAAATGATTCATGATGATAGTTTTCATGAAAAATTTATTTTAACAGTTTTTATTTTTTTTTCAAATATTCTTTTAAAATAATTCGAAGTTATTTTCAATGAAAAAGGTTCTCGTGAATTTTTTATGTTTAAGAAATGATTTAATCATTTTCATGTACTATTTATATATTTTAAAATAAAATGTCTTCCAATATTATTTAAAATCATTCTTTATAAGTTTTCATTATTCTTTTTATTGTAATATTTTTCAAAATATTTCATATTTTAAAAATGATTGTTTTACATGAAAACATGACATTTTTTTCAAGAAATGTTTTTAAAATGTATTTAAAAATTATTTTCTATATATGATGAAATAAATTGATGTTACTCATTAATTTTAGGAAATGATCTAAATTTTATATTCATATTTTTTCTATGAATAGTTTATGATTTGATGTCATGAGGTTTATGAAACCCATTTCACTTCCATAAGTAATATTCTTTTGAAACCTGATTGTTTTCATAGGTTATTCTTTCATGATGTGATTTCGAAACCTATCTTTTTTCATAGATTGTGATTTAATGAAATGTTAATGATACTTATTTAAATTCATGTTTTACGATTTGATGTTTATAATGACTATGTGTTTTTATGGGTCATGATAAGATAAAAATATTATTTTTTGGAACATGTATGAATGGTGTTATTATGAGATGGTTGGGACCAATGGCTCCCTCTAGTTCATTGGGTAATGATGGAGGAATATAGTTTATATATGTTATGTGTAAACCTAATATCATGTTCACAATGTTAGGTGTGAGCTTGATTACATGTTCATAACATAATCCTTAGACATGGATGCATGTCTATAAGTTTATGAATGTACCCAATTACATGTTCATAATGTTATGATGGAACCTTATTATGTGTTCACAATATTATAAAAGGACCTGGTTCCATGTCCCTATATTTATGTATCAAACTGATTATATGTATACATGATTATGTATGAAACTAATTACATGTTAAAAATGATATGAATACACCTAGTTTCATATCCATAAGTTTATCCTAGGTATTGATTTAATGTCATTAACATAATGAGTGAACCTGTTTCAACTTATAAATGTTCACAACATTATAAAAAAATGTTCATGCCACAAATTATGGGTCTTATTCCTATATCATTCTTTCATGACTTATGATCTCAATTTTCTTTTGATCCATGTATTACTAATTTACAACTCTTATTATGATCTCTAATATACTTGGTGTGATGTTCAAATGTTATTCTCAAGTTCCATACCATGTTTTTCATTTTTCCCTCATACGTTTCCATTATATACACTTACGGAGCATCTGAGCTCAACATGTTCTTTATTTTCCTTTCCCTACATTATGAATAATGTTTTTAGGTTGAACTACTGATGGTGGATATCTTTATGGAAATTGTTGAAGTTATTTCACCATGAAAGAAGATTTTGTTTCCACGTTTCCAAAAATACTAAATTATTATAGTCCTCCGACATTTATTTTTTTAATGTGCTGAATATTCCACTAAGATGATGTAAAAACCATATATACTAATCCTGGGTCTCTATAAATTATGGATAGTTCTACCAAATATTTATGTAGATGGATATGCAAGATTGTGGTTATTTAATACACATGTATTACCATATATAAAATTAAAAGTATTATTTTAGGAATGACGTGTATATGTTGTGATGGATTTTTGTGCCTTACTCTATGTACGTTATATAATGGATTGAGGTATAATACTCGATGTATGATACACCCCATAAAAGGATTTTTCAGCTTCTGAAAATTACTCAATTACTATACATTGATATGTGGATAAGATTATGCGATGGTGTTATGTAGGTTTATGTTGTGATTCCTTTCCTAGGTGTCTTCAAGACAATGTTTTTTGGGAGATATGGCCAATGGTGGGAGGCATTGGGGTAGAGTGGAAAACCACTAGGGAAACAGGTGTGGGGTCACCTTGTAATTTCATTAATATATTACATTCTCTCGAGTATGTGATACTAGGTTAGTGTTATCCATGGAGAGGTTGGGAACATAGTATACAAATTTAAGTGATGAGTTAGATTCATTATTTCTCATTATGATTTATAATTATTTCATTATCTTTTTCCTGAGATACTCGAGAGTGGATCCAAGTCAGAATACAGTTATTATCACCCTAGGAATATATAAACTATAACTCAGGTCAACCATTGATAGTTGGAGATCAGTCAGGATATTACTTTCTCATGGTTTTCCAGAAGTTGTTTGGGCTTCATCGTAAATGTCATCTTTAACCTTTTTATACTTTATTTTTTTCTTTTCAGTTACATAGTATCGTATCAAATTGCATGTTTTCACGAGTTTTTTTACAATATATATTACTAAGAACATATTGGTTGATGTAACTATATTATCTCTCTGTTCCACATGTTATAAAATAGGGTAATACCTCCCATATGTATTCTTGTTATACCCTCAATGCTACTGGCCAACTTAGGGCCTACTGGAGGCAAGACACATGTAGTCACCATCTCACATTCCACATTACATATTATGGTGGGGTAAAATTTAGGGGATGCTGTCAAGACATGGTTCCATGGTCATTTCACATGGTCAATTCAATGGCCATTTCACACAGTCAGTTCAATGCATCACAAAATTTTCAATTTCTAAACTTTACTAAATTTTATTTCCAAATTAAAAACAATGATATTTTAGGATCTCAAATGATTTATTTTGCATAGTAACACTTCATGAAACATTTTGTAGATATTTTTATCTATACAAATAAAAAACTATAAAAATTTTAATAAAATAAAAGTTAAGATATGATCATTATTAAGAAAATATTTATTAATAAAAAATTAAAATTATTAATAATATTAAAGGGAATAAAGCAAATAAATATTTTTAACTATTAAAACATAAATTTTTTCAAGGCAACAGATAACATTATTATCCCATTTAATAGTTTAAAAAATTCAAAATCACCTCCCTCTTCTTGAAATTATTAAATAATTCTAATAGAAAACTTTTCTCTTTGAAATTAAAACAAAAAAACTACCTTTAAAAAAAATCACAATTCAAAGACACATCATATTCCATGAATTTATTTAATATTCATATTTAAAAATATATATGAGGGACCCACATAAAATCCTTAAAATTTTAAACCATTTATCAATATGTAATTATTTAATGATAGAAATATAATAATATTTTGTAAAAATTAATGATAAATCCATCATAAAATTCCCTTTTATACTAACTAAAAGATTATATAATAAATTAACATTACCTATTATGTATGATATGTTTTAGCATAGTATTAAACCACCAAAATATTTCTATAAATTAAATAATATTAATCTTAAAAACAAATTCTATATGTTTCAAATTTAATATAAATTTGAAAATTTAATCATAAAAGCACACCTAAACTCTCTCTAAAATAATGAAATTTAAATTTAAATTTGTAACATAAAAAATTAAAACAAGTTTTTATCAAAAAAATTTAAATAATAGGGTCTTTGTAATGATATCAGTATGTTATATTTTTATATGAAGACATTTTGTAATTATATTTTAGTTTTTAACATGATATCGAAGAAAATAAAATAAAATATACACATTCTAAGTCCAATAGTCTTGTAAGATATTTTTTGAAAAAGGAGAATTATTATCAAAAAAAGAAAGTAATATTATCAAAATAATAATAATAAAGTGATTCCATAACCAATAAATATTCAGCACAATATAATTCATCCGCTATATATTTAAATTCTTCATTTTAAAGTGGAATAGAATTTTTTTTCATTAAAGACCAAGAAATTGAAGATTTTCATTATGAGTGTCATATAATTGAAGTGAAATTTCTATATATCTTTCATACACTAAAATTATAATTAGAATAAATTTTCAAATCAAATGTAAATCTATTAGGATAAAAAAAACAAAGATTCAATGATCCTTTGACATAAATAATAATACTTATAATAGATTAAATGTGATTCTCTATAGGATAATATTGATATCTTAAACAAATTAAAAATGAAAAAAATTGAATCATGTCTATAAGAAATTTAATACAATTAACATTTAATAATTTCTTTATTGTGTTATCATCAATAGGTTTTCTAGATTTGTCTAATTCTAACTTGTGATTAGTGCTTATGTGATTATATTATCTTTTAATGTATTATATATAAAATCTATTTACTAATTATTTATCATACTTATATTGATTTATAAAAATAACACCATTTCATCAAATTAATTTTAAACCATGGAAGATTTCCAATCCCCCCATCATTCTCAAATAAAATTCATATTTCATCACTTTTGAAGATTCATTATAAGTATTTTTTTCAAGGTACAAATATAAGATCATCAACATAAATTTTTATAATAAAAATAACATAATGAAATTTATAAATAAAAAATTAACCTCAAACTTTACATTCCAAAAATTATTACTCAAAATGAAACTAGTTATCCATTCCTCTAATGGTTCGAAGTCCTTTTTTTATTTTTGATAATCCATCTTTTAAGGGGTGAGGTGGAACCCTAACAAGGCCCGTAGTCATAAAAATTACATGCCCATCGGCCTTAGAAGAATTCATTACCCATAGGCTTCAAATGTTACATACAACCCACACTAACTACTTAGAATTGCTCCTCCCCAACATCTTCATCATGTAATCAGCTCTCCACCTTCACATGGATGTTCGGCTAGGCATTCCCGTGCATGCACTGGATTGTCCCGATGGAAGGTGTCATACCCTCTCATTCTTGGAATCTGTTTAGCATCTGCTATGGTGAATGCTCTTTTCTCCTCCTCCTTCTGTTGCATGTTCCTTGTATGATTTCAAGTTTGCATAAGCACTTTAAGGTGACATGAAGGCCTTGAGGTGTCTCGAAAGCCTTACTGACCCGAAGGCCTAGGTGGCCTGAAGGATTTATGATCTTATTTCAAACCATATAAAGCCTTAGAAATTTTTAAAACGTCATTAGGATTCCTTTTATTTCGATTTATAGGGGTTTTCTAAAATATAAATCATTATATATATAACCATTTATAACATTTTTTGAACATCCATTTGAAATAATTTAAAACCATGAAAATAAACATAATCTAACAATATCCTAATTTATTATAACCTTGCACGAGGTGTAATTGATTCTACAAAATCAAGACCATATTCTTGAGAATATCCTTGAGAATCTAATCTAGTTTTATTCTTCACTATACTACTATACTAATAAAATTTACATCTAAATACAACATGTTCGAATAATATAAGAATTACATAGTGATATACCTAATGTCTACAAAGTATTACCAATAAAATGAAATAATTCATCGTTCATTCAAATATACAATTATAATAACCTAAATATCCATCAATATTCATTGGTAAAAAACTAATAATAAAATCACGATAATAATAGCCATTCATAATATATTTTATTGTTTGAAATTTTGATTCACCGCTACCAATCATATTATCTATTGAACTATCTCTATGAGTCTTCAAAGAATTTTCTCGAAAATTATTATATAGAGAAGAAAAATTCTCCACATAAATATGTGTATATTTTTATTTAGGTACTTCTTCTTAAAAATAAAATTCTACGAATTCTTTCTCCAGTTGTTTATTATCATCCTCTCTTCATTTGATTGCCTTTCCTCCGATATAACATGAATATATACTCCAGAAACCATGGTTATTTTATGATATAATCTATAATACTTACTATTATTTGAATATACTAACAAAATTTCATAATCATACTTTGAAACTAATTTATCTAAATTATCCAGAGTATAATGAATAAAAATGTAACTAGCAAAGACTCTAAAAGAATGTTATGTTTTCTTCCCTTGAAAAGATCATAAGGTGCCTTTGAGATAGGGTCTTAAATTAATTATTTTTGAAACACTAACATAAGTATTTATAGCTTCTACCAAAAACTATTTATGTAATTTCATCTCATATATCATGGGTCTTGACATTTAGTGATGTTTTTTATTTTTCCTCTCCACTATATTGTTTTATAGTAAGTTATTGGGGATGAAAATTTGTATAAATACCTATTTTCCTAAAAAAAATAGATAAATTACATATTATGAAATCCACTACTTGGATAAATTTTAATTTATTTAATTATGTATCCTTTCTCATTTTTAAACCATTTAGAAAAAGTGATAAATTTTGATAAATTTTTTAACATAAAAATGAGAAAGTTAACCACTGTGTACCTTGTAAAAATATATATATTGACCTAAAAATGTCATATACCACCCAAAATAGAAGTTATAACAAGAAATATTTAATTAAAATGAATGAGGTCAAGAGGACTTATAGTTTTTACTTCCTTAAAGTAACGGAAACATATTTTTTTTGGATTTCAACAATGTTACAGAAGTAGATGTGAAGACCACTTTTAGTTATATTAACTCTAAAAATGTTTTTTTTTTCTTAGAAACCTTATGCATCAACCGAAAATTATCATTTCCTAACCTCATATTCAATAATAATGGAATGTAGAATATTTATTCATTTTACATTTTGATCATTTAATTTAGAAACATTACTTGAATAAATATTATCTTTTTGATTTTCAATAAACAAAATATATTTATCCTTATTACAATTCATTTATTATTTTTAAATTTGAAAAATAATCCATCATCAAATGGATGATAAATTACTATTAAATTATATTTCAATCAATCAAAAAACAATTAATTATAAATAATAATGTAATTAAAAATTCCAAACTCACCAAAACCTTTTAACATTCCTCTAGAATTATCACCCAATGTATCACCAGAATGTTCACATTGATTGAATGATAGAAAGTTGAAAATATCCCAAATAATTTTTCTTTAGAATCCACTGTCAAGATACCAAAAATCTTGTTTGATGTTCCCAATACATATTTCCTTAAAAAAATTAATAAAAAATTGTTACCCTTTAAATTTCTGTTCTCTACGATTAACAAATAAGTTTTTCAAATCCCAAAAATATTTCAAACAATTAATTATAGGAAATCCACAACATATTTCTTTAATGATAAAACCCTTAGTATTCTATGATATTGTGTAAATATCAAGGAACATGAATTAGAATTATGACCTTTTGTCACGACCCGCCTTCACCAAAAGGATGGAAGGGTCAGCAGATTGCCAGGCCCTTCCTTCTTTAAGTTGAAGGAGAGATAATGACCCCTGAAACCTGCCTTCAATAGGTCCCGGAGTGGTGACTAGCACCAAGGGTATAGAAATTTCTCACAAATGGAAGGCATTACCCCTTTTGTTTTATAAGATCAAGAGATGAGATGATGAAACTCAACAACACCATGTTAAAGGAAAAGTAAAACCAAAAATAAATAAACCATTCCCACATGCATGTTCTAAGAGTAAAGCCACAATGTAAAAAAAGTTACTAAAAAGGTAAGTACCAATGAAGAAAACAAACAACTACAACTGCCCAAAAGGTCCGAGCTAGTATGGTCCTGCGTGATCCCTAAAGTCCTCCTGGAAACCTGAAAGAAGTTTTATATATGTAGGTTGAGCATACATGTACACTCAGTAGGGAAAACCAAAGACTCTCGTGCACATGTGGGGGAACGTACTAATGTCCCATGAGAAAAAGGAGTAAACCAAACACCAATCACGGTAAAATATCCACCCCAGGCCTCACCAAGGCACAATCCCCAAATAACGCAAGTCATGTAATATATATATTAAGAGCACATCGATGTTTGGGTACCTCGCGCCACTTTCACACTGGTTATTGAGATATCCTACACATCGGACCAATCCCGCCATTCTCACCGCTGTCCCACTACCACACCCACCCGCACACACCTGGGCTACAACCACATGCAGTCCCACTGCCGAAATCTCGCCCGCACACACCTGGGCCACAACTATCATGCAGTCCCTATTCCGAATCCCCGCCCGCACACACCTGGGCCACAACTGTCACACATAACCACACCTGCAAAAACCTAGGCCATAACCACCACCACCACTCTCTAAGACACCTAGGCCGGAAGATCCACTGCCACGCCCGAAGACACATGGGCCTCATCCCGAAGACAGTTGGGAAACCTCCTGCCGCACACACCTGGCCAACCATCACACTGCCCCGCCCAATGATTCTTGGGCTAATAATGGACCTTAGGCCATCAAATCCTACCTGAAGATACTTGTGCTATCCGGGAAAGGGATCAGAAAAGGAGATAATAACCATCCACTAAGAATAGTGTTGGGAAAAACACCCTCCCCCATGAAATGGGGGTGTTCAGCACTAAGTTCTCAACTTGGGTGGGGTGTGAATAAGAAACAGAAAGCTACAAGTATAGATATAGGTAACAAGCACTCACCCAAAGCTCAGGTTTTTCTAACCAGCCTACAGAACACAACACCACTACGTCTGAGTCACAAGTCATGACTCTCGCCAACAAAACCCATCTGTCCCATTCATGTTTCAAATTCAATGAAAATGTTTAATTATGTTTAAGCACTACTGGGCAACTAGTAAGCATAGACACAAGTCGAGGAAAGTAAACAATCAAGCAACAACCATAACGCCCACACCCGATACTCAACAACAGAGGATCCCCCCCCAATTCGTGGTATAATCAAGTACCCACCCAGTCTTAAAACTCACAACCACTGAATCCATACCCACATGGGATCCCATCCCCAAATTCACACAACCACTGAGAGTATAAAGACAGGGGATCCCATCCCCTCCCACATCTCCAGCTATCGGCCCGAAAAGAAAACAACCAACTACCACCACCAACACAAGTCAGGGCCTTGCTGGTATTTTCAGATTTAAATGACTTAACACACTTCATGATTCAATTTTTCGTGTGTTTTAACTGGGGTTATCACAGAAGGATTGATCCTAGTGCCTCAATTTATTTGGCTGGATATATGTGGTTAACCAATTTACTTTTCACATCAGGATTTTACAACCACAAACAAGCCATTTAAAACATCGGCAGGGGTTCATTAGTGCACAAACAATGACCACCAATGGCCTCAATTTTCAGAAGGCATAAGCCAGCACAACTCAACAAGATGGTCATAATATAAAAAACATCAACGATCACAACCCCCCCCCCCCCTTCTTTCTTTATAGAAACCAATTCATTATCTTCATTTAGGTCTAGTTTATCCAATTCTATAGAACAGAAACACTCCCACCCCACACGATACACAAAATAGAGAGGCGAAGGATAAATTCCCTACCTGTTGATAGATGATCGGCATTTAGGCTGAGCGCGGAACATTACGGATAACGATGCGGCGCGCCCGATTCACTAGAAGCTTTTTGTGAAAAGCCGCGATCGAGGAAAGGAGAAACCACGACTAAATATTATTTTATAAGAGCCGCGGATGGTTGAGGTGAGAACGTGAAACCGCATAAGGCGTGGGGGGACGTGTGTTGATCACGCGGCTCCACTCGTCATTAAAGGGGTTCGGGTGGGTTAAACTGACTCATTAATTTATTAAGTATTTATTTTATACTATTATGCGCTATACGGGTCATTAAAACATGCTCAAATAGGTCAAAATCGGGTTTAAAACCCTATTTGCGGAAAAGGGAGCGCTACTTGAAATAACCCGCGGGGTAGGCCAAAGCCACCGGTAGCTGAGAGCTACCGGTGGGTGACAGCTACTGGTAGTTGAGCTACCAGTAGGCTACAGCAACCGGTAGGCCGAGCTACGGTTAGGCTGCAGCTACCGGTAGGCCGAGCTACCGGTAGGCTGCAGCTATCGGTAGGCGGAGCTACTCGTAGGCTGCAGCTACCAGTAGTTCGAGCTACTGGCAGGCTGCAGCTACCAGTAGTCCGAGCTACTGGAAGGCTGCAGCTACCGATAGACCGAGCTACTGGTAGACATAGCTACCTGTAGCTGCAGCTACCGGTAGACCGAGCTATCGGTAGACAGAGCTACCGGTAGGCTGCGGCCACCTATAGACCGAGATACCAGTAGGCCTGCTACTGGTAGGCTAAGGCTACCGGTAGGCCTACCCCACCGTGATTCCCAGACCCAAAAACCCAAAACGAGATTTTCAAAAAGTAATGGACCCCAAAAACCTGGTCCATTACATCAGATACCTCTTAAACGATTCTCATCCTCGAGAATAAAAACAAAACTATAAGGGAAGAGAGGGTCCGAACAACCACCTCGAAAGATACCTCTTAGGAGCGAACCAATACTAACTAAAACATTTCACTGCCAAGAACCAAGAAACATACCATGCCAAACTGCCCAGGCATGTGGGTTGGGGAGTCTCCTTCCCCATGTCAAAATATTATCCGCATTGGGTGGCACTGACTCACCCACATAGGTTTAATCGCATCCACCATAATGCGTCTTGATTAGAGGTCATGTTCTCTCCTCCCCCATAGCCAGGGCTTTTCACACACAAATAGAGGAAAGAAAACAAGTACATTTCATTTCCAAAAAGGACAAAACGTTCTACCACAACATGTACAACAAGGAACAAATCTCAAAACTACTCTTGGTACTGGGTATGGATATGTGCTTCCCTCTCCCACGTACTCTCCTCACGCCCACCATGTCTCCACAACACACGAACCAAAGAGATGGTTCGCCCACGAAGCACCTTCTCCTTGTGATCCTCAATCATCACTACTCCCTCAACAAAGGTCATGCCATCCTCAATGTCCTGCTCACCCCAATCAAAAAACGTGTGAATCGTCATGCAGATACCGACGGAGATGGGACACATGGAAGACACCATGTATCCTCAGTAGCTGCGGTGGAAACGCTAGCTGGTAAGACACCTCGCCGACCCGTTGCAACACTTCGAAGGGTCCGATGAACCTGGGGGACAGCTTACTCCCCTTACTGAACCTCCACTGCCCACGCTGAGGGGAGACCTTCAAGAACATGTGGTCCACAACCTCAAACTCCAAGGTCCTCCACCTGGTATCAGCATACGACTTCTGTCGGTCCTGGGCCGCCTTCATCCTTTCCCGTATGAGTTGAACCTTCTCTGTTGTGTTCTGCACCACCTCCGGGACAAGGATTCCTGCCTCTCCTACTTCATCCCAACACACAGGTGAACGACATGGCCTCCCGTACAAGACTTCTAACGGGGCCATAATGATGGTAGAGTGATAGCTATTATTGTAGGCGAACTCTACCAGGGGAAAGTGTCGCACCCATGATCCTCCTGAGTCCAGAATACATTCCCATAGCATATCCTCCAAGGTCTGGATGGTGCACTCTATTTTTCCATCTGTCTGGGAATGGACAGTAGTACTAAGGCGTAACTGGGTGCCAAACGCTTGCTGAAATCCTATCCAGACTCGCGAGGTAAACCGTTCATCCCTATCTGAGACTATAGACCTCGAAACTCCATGAAACTGCACCACCTCATCCACGTACTTTCGTTCCAAAGAGTCCACAATACTCGACTCCCTGATTGCCAGAAAGTGAGCCGATTTCGTCAACTTATCCACTACCACCCAGATGGCGTTGTATCCCCCTTGGGCCTTGGGTAGTCCTGTGACGAAATCCATCAATATGTCATCCTACATCCACTCGGGGACATCTAGGAGATGCAGTAGGCCACCCGGAACTCGGTGTTCAGCCTTCACTTGCTGACACACTAAGCACTTGGCCACAAACTATGCCACCGCTCGCTTAACTACGGGCCACCAGAACTGCCTCTTCAGTCCCTAGTACATCTTGGAAACTCCTGCATGTACCGCCGGGGGTGAGTTGTGGAACTCACTGAGAACTTTCCGCACATCACTCCTAGAACAAACAACCTTTTCTAGAAATGTATCCGGTTCTGACCATCCTCTGTCCATCCTTCCGGAGCATTTCCCTGGTCAACTCGGTCACGCATCACTTTTCACTCCAGGTCTCCCCACTGAGACTCCTCCACTTGTCTAAACAGAGATGACTGCACTATCATCTGATATAGGCAGCCTCTGCCTCTATCCATCTTCGCATCCAAGCGTAAGGAATCCAACTCCTCCATTGCCTTCCAGGCATCCGCCGACTCTCGGACCGCATCCTTCTGCGTCTTCCTACTCAAGGCATCAGCCACTACATTTCCCTTGCCCTCAGTATAATAGATCTCAATGTCATAATCCTGGAGGAACTCCACCCATCTCCGCTGTCTTAAGATTAAGTCCTGCTGGGAGAAGATATACCTCAAGATTTTGTGATCCGTGAATACCACAAAGCGTTCCCCGATAAGGTATTGCCGCCATAACTTTAGCGCAAAAACGACTGCTGCAAGCTCTAGGTCATGGGTGGCGTAATTACTCTCATGGGGGCATAGGTGCCTAGACCCATAAGAGATCACCCCTTGTCATTGCATCAACACGCATCCCAGGACCTATCCTAAAGCATCACAGAACACCTCATAGGTCACCCCACTTTCTGGTAATCATAGAACTGGGGCACTAACCAACTTCTATTTCAGATAGCTGAAGGATGACTCACACTTCTCACTCCACCCATAAACCAGGTATTTCTTGGTCAGGGATGTTAAAGGGGCCGCAACTCAGGAGAAGATGGGTACGAACCTCCGATAGTAACATTCCATCCCAAGGAAACTACGGACCTCTGCCACATTCTTGGGTGCTGCCCAAGAAACAACCACCTCATCCTTTGACGGGTCCACTGCTACCCCCGGCTCAGACACCATGTGCCCGAGGAAGTGCACTTCCCGTGTCTAGAACTTACATTTCAACAACGTCCCATAGAGCTGGTGTTGTCGGAGGACCTCCAAAACTATCCTCAGGTGTTCTGCATGGTCGTCTTCTGACCTGGAATAGATCAGGATATCATCGATGAAGACAACCACGAACCAATCCATGTACTCCTAGAAGATAGATTTCATAAGCCCCATGAACCCAGCTGGGGCGTTCCTAACACCTAAGGGCATGACTACGAACTCGAAGTGTCCATACCTTCACCTGAAGGCCTTCTTCGGGATGTCTCTCTCTTTTACTCTCAACTGGTGGTACCCAGACCGCAAGTCGGTCTTCGAGAACCATCCTGCCCCTTTCAGCTGGTTGAAAGGACCGTCTATCCTCGGAAGTGGGTAGTGATTCTTGATCGTCACCTAATTCAAGCTCCTGTAGTCTATGTACAACCTGAGACCACCATCTGCCTTCTTTGCAAAAAAGACCGGAGCACCCCATGGTGACGCACACGGGTGAACATAACCCCTCTTCATCAGATCGTCAATCTGGATCCGCAACTCCCATAGCTCTGAAGGCGCCATCTGGTAAGGAGCCATCGTGATTGGTCAAGCGTTGGGCTGTAGTTCTATCCCAAACTCGATATCAAGCTGAGGGGGTAGAGTCATCACCTCCTCAGGGAAGACGTCCATAAACTCACGGACGATCTCGGGCACTTCCACCATTTCAGCATCTACTAATTCCACTGTTAGCTCGGAAAACAAGGAGAGGAGGGGTTCCTCTCACCTATTTCCCATCTGACTGCTCCGCTCGCCGATGAAGGTAACACGCCGGTCGTCCAAGTCCGAGAACACCACCCTTATTCGGAAACAATCGATGATGGCACACACAGAGAATAGCCAATCGATGCCTAGTATGAGATCGTATGACTGAATCTGTAGTAGAAGAAGATCCCTAACCTACTGATGTGGCCCTATCATCAGTCTAAATCCCCGACAAACAAACAACAAGTTGGTCTGACCTCCGACTAGTGTGCTCAATACCAGGGGCACTGGAAGTCTCTCTGCATCTAAACCCAAGGCTCGGGATAAACTGGGTGCAACAAAAAAGTGCGCAGCTCCGGTATCGAACAAGGCATAAGAAATAGTACTAGACAGACTGATCATACCTCGAACAACCTCTGGCCCTTCCGGAACTGCTGCCTCTGTGGCATGAAACTATCCATTCCCAACACCTCTGCCCCTCAGCTACAGGCCACCTCCCCGACCACGCCCCGGTCGAGGTCCCTGAGGAGCGCCCTGAGGTCGACCTCCACCTCTTATGTCTGCCCTCGGAGGAGCGGGAGCTCGCTGTCCCTGCTGCTACTGCTGGAAAGGTCTAGCTGGAAGCTGCTGCTGGGATGGGTGGTGGGGCTGTCCACCACCACTATACTGCACCCGGTCTGGGCACTGACTCCGGAGATGTACAAGGCTCCCACAGATGAAGCACCGCGGTCCCGGGCCCGAAGGAAAAGGGTGAGGGCCAGGGGATCAAAACTGAAACGGCTGCGGTATGCTCCCCGCTGGTCAGAACTTGGAAGGTCCTGACGCTGGAGGCCTCGTGCTGATGGCCTTTCCCTTCGATGGTCCCAACTGGATCCCCTCTTGTTACACTCCTCCTAGATCATGCATCCTCTCCACCACTTCGGCCTTCCTCTGGACCTCCAAGTACATCGGCAGGGTGATCGGGGTAACAAAATACTGGAGGGAGGGTTGGAGAGCCTCCTCTAAACATCTTGCCCGAGAAGCCTCGTCGGGAAAGAGGTTCGGAGCAAAACGTAGGAGGTCCTTGAACTTGATCTCTAACTCACTCACGGATATACTCCCCTCCTGGAGGGAGAGTAGTTCCTTCCTGTTTTCTGCCTTCATCGTCGAGGAGAGGAATTTCGCCAGGAACTCCCTCTCGAAATACGCCCAAGCCACCTCAGACTCTCTCCTCTCCCCCAGGTAAAGCATCCACCACTGACGCGCCGCTCCTCGTATCTGGCTGATGGGCAGAGCAACCCAGTACTCGGCCGGGGCCCGAATCAGGCCGAAATCTATCACTAGCTCCTCTAGTTAGCCTTCCGTCTTCATGTCAGAGCTGTTTCCCTCATACTTATCTAGGGAATGTTGCTGGGAGGCCCGAAGGGTCTTCTCCCACTGGTCATCCTCTTCCTCTCGATCAGCTCTCTGCCGATCGTCCAAAGTATTCTCTGGGGCCTCGATCGCCCGTACCACACGTGGATGCCTTCCAGGTGCCATAGCTGCAAGATAAACAAGGAATGCCTAAGCACAAGTAGTGCAGATTATTGTTCTTAAAACATCGTAAAATTTTAATTTATTCTTAATTCCAAAGACATCTCAGAAACACAAGAACACAAGTCATTATGATGCATGTATCTTTCCTAGGGTCTCTACCCTGCAATCAGTGTGGCCTCACATGGTCATTCGGTAGGTCCAGAGTCCTTGCATCGGATCACGGGGGGCCTAAAATCTCGTGTCCAAGCCGGTCTTCCCTGGCCTAATTCACGCGCCAAGGTCACCCAACACTATTGCCTTACCATCCCATGCAATCCTCACTGTGCCTAACTCCAGACTCCATCCTATATCTCAACCATCACATCTGATACCATTCTATCATGACCTACCTTCACCAAAAGGAGGGAAGGGTCAGCAGATTTCTAGGCCCTTCCTTCTTTAAGTTGAAGGGGAGATAATGACACCGGAAACCCGCCTTCCATAGGTCCCGGAGTGGCGACTAGCACCAAGGTTATAGAAATTTCTCACAAATGGAAGGCATTACTCCTTTTGTTTTATAATATCGAGAGATGAGATGATGAAACTCAACAACAACAAGTTAAAATAAAAGTAAAACCAAAAATAAATAAACCATTCCCACATGCATGTTCTAAAAGTAAATCCACAAAGTAAAAAAAAAGTGACTACAAAGGTAAGTACCAATGAATAAAAGCAACAACTACAACTTCCCAAAAGGTCCGAGCTAGTATGGTCCCGTGTGATCCCCGAAGTCCTCCTGGAAACTTAAAATCAGTTTTATATACGTAGGTTGAGCATACATGTACACTCAGTAGGGAAAACCAAAGACTCTCATGCACAAGTGGGGGAACGTACTAAAGTCCTGTGAGAAAAAGGAGTAAACAAAACACCTATCAAGGTAAACTATCCACCACAGGCCTCACCAAGGCATACTCCCCAAATAACGCAAGTCAAGTAATATATATATTAAGAGAAGATCGATGTTTGGGTACCTTGCGCCACTTTCCCACTGGTTATTGAGACATCCTATGCATCAGACCAATCCCGCCATTCTCACTACAGCCCCACTACCACACCGGCCCACACACACCTGGGCCACCACCACACGTAGTCCCACTGCTGAAATCCCACCCGCACACACCTGGGCCACAACTGTCATGCAGTCCCACTGCCAAATCCCCACCCGCACACACCTGGGCCACAACTGTCACACGTAACCATGCCTACAAACACCTAGTCCATAACCACCACCACCACACCCGAAGACACCTGGGCCGGAAGATCCACTACAACGCCCGAAGACACCTGTGCCTCATCCCGAAGTCGCTTGGGAAACCACCTGCCGCACACACCTGGCCAACCATCACACTACCACACCCGATGATTCTTGGGATAATAATGGACCTCAGGCCATCACAACCTGCCCGAAGATACTTGGGCTATCCGGGAAAGCGAGCAGAAAAGGAGCTAATAACCAGCCACTAAGAATAGTGTTGGGAAAAACACCCTCCCCCATGAAATGGGGGTGTTCGGCACTAAGTGATCAACTTGGGTGGGGCGCGAATAAGAAACACAAAGGTACAAGTATAGATATCGGTAACAAGCACTCACCTAAAGCTCAGGTTTTTCTGACCAGTCTACAGAACACAACACAACTGTGTCCGATTCACAAGTCACGACTCTCGCCCACAAAACCCATCTGTCCCATTATTGTTTCAAGTTCAATGAAAATGTTTAATTAAGTTTAAGAACTACTAGGCAACTAGTAAGCATAGACACAAGTCCAAGAAAGTAAAAAATCAAGCCACAACCATAACGCGCACACCCGGTTCTCAACAGCAGAGGATCCCACCCCAATTCGTGATATAAACAAGTACCCACCCCGTCTTAAAACTCACAAGCACCGAATCCATACCCACAGGGGATCCCATCCCCAAATTCACACAACCACTGTGAGTATAAAGACAGGGGATCCCATCCCATCCCACATCTCCAGCAATCGGCCCGAAATGAAAACAACTAACTACAACCACCAACACAAGTCAGGGCCATGCCGATATTTTCAGATTTAAATGACTTAACACACTTCATGATTCAATTTTTCATGTGTTTTAATAGGGGTTATCACATAAGGATTGATCCTGGTGCCTTAATTTATTTTGCCGGATATATGTGGTTAACCAATTTACTTTTCACAGTAGGAGTTTACAACCAAAAAATCCATTTAAAACATCAACAGGGGTTCATTAGTGCACAAACAACAAAAACCAATGACCTCAATTTTCAGATGGCATAAGCCAGCACAACTCAACAAGATGGTCATAATATAAACAACATCAACGACCACAGCCCCCCCCCTTCTTTCTTTATAGAAACCAGTTCATTATCTTCATTTAGGTCTGGTTTATCCAATTCTACAGAACAGAAACACACCCACCCTGCATGATACACAAAATAGAGAGGC
Organism: Viscum album; assembly: GCA_963277665.1. NCBI lineage: Eukaryota > Viridiplantae > Streptophyta > Magnoliopsida > Santalales > Viscaceae > Viscum > Viscum album. Next base: position 1,990,798,890 of record OY728135.1, on the reverse strand, counting down.
GAAGGAGAAATTCCCTACTTGTTGATAGATGATCGACGTTTAGGTAGGGCGCAGAACTTTACGGATAACGATGCGGTGCGCCCGATGCACCAGAAGCTTTTTGTGAAAATCCGCGATCGAGGAAAGGAGAAACCATGGATAACCCTTATTTTATAAGAGTCGCAGACGGTTGATGTGAGAATGTGAAACCGCGTAAGGCGTAGGGGTCGTGGGTTGATCATGCGGCTCCACTCGTCATTAAAGGGGGTCAGGTGGTTTAAAGTAACTCATTAATTGATGAAGTATTTAATTAAAACTATTATGTGGGTTACGGGTCTTTAAAACACGCTGAAAAAGGTCAAAATAGGGTTTAAATCCTTATTTGCACAAAAGGGAGTGCTACTAGAAATAACCCGCGGGGTAGGCCAGAGCCACCGATAGCTGAGAGCTACCGGTGGGTGACAGCTACCGGGCCGAGCTACCGGTAGGATGTAGCTACCGATAGGATGCAGCTACCGGTAGACCGAACTTCCGGTATACAAATCTACCAGTAGCTGCAGCTACCGGTAGACTGAGCTACCGGTAGATAGAGCTACCGGTAGGCTGCAGGCACCGGTAGACCGAGCTACCGGTAGGCCTACACCACCGTGATTCCCAGACCCGAAAATCCAAAACGAGATTTTCAGATAGTAATGGACCCCAAAAACCCAGGCTATTACACCTTTCATGTGCCATGTAAAAAAATTATTAGTAGACGCACTTCTATTAGAAACTTTTAACAAATAAAGTCTTATACATTTTAGGTATATTGTTCACATAATTATGATCAGATCTAATATTTTTCATTTTATTAACCCTCATAATTTTATCAAGGATTTCTTTACCTTTGAGAAAATATAATTATTTGACTTTAAACTTTCATAGTCATTTTCTTGAAGTTCATTCTCCATAAGAATGGTATAAAAATTTATTATTAAAAATTCAGGATATTTTGATATGAAATAAACTTATCTTTTTAATTTATCCTTTCCAATAAGATTTTTTTAAAATTATATTATTCGATTTTTAGATCAAAATGTGAATAATTATTATCATCTTTGAATGATTTATTCAGATATCCACTCTTTTTAAGAACAACTGTATGTTTTCTTTTAATATTGTTGTATAATCTAGTAACTTTCTAAACTATTTTTTCATCTCTGTCAACATATTTAATGAATTACTAAACATTAGGTTATTTAAATTTATATTTACAATGTGAATAATAAGTTAAATAACCTACTTGATTTGAAGAAACCATTAAATAGAGGTTTGTAATATCTTTTTCAAATCCAGATTATTCAGTTGTACTTGAATCCTTTGTACATATCCATCATACAACCATTTCATTCTTTTCACTCATTAATTAAATCCTTATATTATATTCCTTATTCAGTATTGGAAAATCTGTATTGATATACCCAATTTTCAACACCCATAACAAATTACATATTGAGTTTCACTAGGATTAATAATACCATTTTTCTTTTCCTTATGATCATCCTTATTGTAGTCATTCTAGGGTCTACATGAGTAGCCATTATTCAATATACACAACCTTTTTTGAATATTTATTATTATTCTTATCATTGATTAGTAATATTTATTCATAAGTGTATGTAGATACATTTTATTTAAAATCAATTCCCTTATTCTTTGAAATTTCTTCTTTAATAATATTTTTAACCTCTAACACATTAGGTTATAGTTATCCAATAATCTCATAATGACTATATTCCTAGAAGTTATTAAATTCATCTAAATATACCTCTTTAGAATGTCGGAAACTAGGATGTTATCTAATATCTCTTTTAATAAGAATAGTATTATCCATAGTCATTCCTAAATAACTCATACCATTTACAATATTAGTAAATATAGGCATCATTTTATTAACATTTTCCTCATAACCCATTTTAAATTTTTGATATTCAACTCTCAACATACCCAACATAGTTTTAATAAGTTTATCAGGTCCAATATGTATAAAATACATAATTTTAAAAATGTCATGATATGTTTTACATATAGAAGCATGATTATACACATTCTAGTTTATTTAAAAATATAAGATATTCATCAACTTATAATTCATAAAATAATTTTCCACATCATTTCAACCAATGTTTCACGTTCTCTTTTCGAAAACTTTTATGTATTTTCCATGACCATGCAATGATCATTTCTATGTTGTCTCAAGAAATTTTACATTCACAATTTTAAATATCAATAGTTATCGCAATCAAAAGGAGGTGGTTTTGAGATATCCATCAATCGTTTGAACATTTTCCTACAATATTAAAAACACATATTCTCCCATTTGGTGTTAATTTATTGAATGGTTAACATATATAACACAAAAACACACACACATAGACACACACACACACATACACACATAGAGCTAAGGGTTCTCCTCTGATACCATTTTTTTTTTGAGAAAATAGGGAAATATAGACAAGAGGGAGAGGAAGGGGATAATTATCCTTTTAAAATGAATTTAAAATGTCATGAATATTATATTTATATTGATAATGTAGTGGAAAATTAAATAAAAATAATTGATGATATTTTTACTATGGTTAGATCTAACTGATCCTTCACCACACTTCACCCCTCTCATAAACTGAGAGTGATCGAACCCACTTAAGCAACATAATGTAATCATAAAATTAATATTTATAACCTGGAGTCACATCTTGATTAAATCCCCCGCCTCCCTAAATCATAATCCCATCTTAGACACACATTTTCTTACCTGGAGAAACAATATGAACAGCCTTCCTTTTAAACCTACAGCCACAACACAATGCCTAACTTTTGTTTTTGTGCCATAACCAAATTAATACCATTTTGTTAGGTAGTATAACCATATAAAATTACACACACACAAATAGGATATGAATAATTATAACCACAATACCATTTGTACATATATCCTGTTTGAGTGTCTTGGTAGTAGTGAGCTCTCTAGTAGCAAAGGATCAGATAGTTAAAGTAAAATAAAAAGTAGTAGGAAATCATCAATGTTTGTATCCCATGTAATTTTCAAAAAATATCATCACCCTATTATACAATATCTGACTCTAGTTAGCTCTATATATTATGTTTATCTATACACAAATGGTGAATTACCCTAATTCTATTACAGTTTAACTTTCCCAATAAATCATACAATTTCATTATTGAATACGCATGAAAAGCATACTCATGTGGGTCACATTGATAATATATAAAAGAATATCTATGTAGTAAAGTGATAAAAAGTTATTATAATTAATTATGTACATTAAAATAATTATAATTAATATTAATGTCTCATGAAAAACTCGCATAAATCATGCAAATAAAATTGTTATCGTTCCAACACTATTTAATTTGGAACTTGTATGTTCTTAAGAAATCAAATTTAAACATCATCCCATGTGATATAAATTTAATAAATAAAATTAAATAAATTCTCATGGATTATATATAATTAAAAATTAAATATAAATTTTTTTAATTATATCCATAATAAACATGCATCAAATTGAAAAGTGAAATGCTACAAAAAATAGATCAAATTTCTAATTTTTACAACATCCTTTAAAAAATCACAAATCTACATAGGTGAATCTAAGTATGAATTTTATATAGGATAGATGTATAGAAAATCCACCTAGTGAATATACATATTCAAATATTGATAAAGAAATCCACACATCAAATTTCATATAGACAAATCTGTAAATTTGTATATAGATTATCTTATAATGTTTTAGAAATAAAATAGTACCTCAAAAACGAATAATCATATTTAGATATAGATTACTTATATTTGTATAATTTAATTATCTTTCCATAGAATCAAAAAATTATATTAATCATATATCTATATATGTTTCATTCCTCAAAATAAAAATTATATATTACTCTAGAAACCTAAAGAAATCATACATAAAACATGTAGTGACATTAATATAATTTATAAAGTTATATAGATCAATTTAGAGTTATATTTTTTTTAATTAAATATGGAAAAAAATAATATTCAAAATATGAATAATTCCACAAATTATAGTTCTATATATCATGTTATAGTAAAAATTCCAATAAATATATTACTCATGGTCAGTACTTATGATTGGATCCATGTTCAATTCTCACAGTCTGTTCCATGGTATGTTCTTATGATTGGTTATATGTTTGGTCCCATAGTCAGTTACATGGTTAGTTCTATAATCAGTTCCATGGTCTTTTTACATGGTCAGTTAAAATTGTTTTTTAAAACAATTCAAAAATATCAATTTCGATACGTCTTTAAATTTGACTTCCAAAATACATAAAATGATATGTTAATCTCTCAAGTGACTTATATAGCCTCAGAACTGTTAGAAGAACATCTAGTAAATGTTTGAAATATATGAAATAAAAACCTAAAACAATTTTATGAAAATATATAATATTATATGATAATGATTAACTGTACTTTAATAAATAAATATCTCAAATTCTTAATTCTTTTATAAGAAATTAAAAAATATATCATTTTAATTGTAATAAAATAAAGTTATTCATGGATCCACTCAATAGGAGGCATATGGTTAATTTAATGATAATAATAAAAATTATTTTAATATCATAATTATTTATTAAATAATACTTATATAAAAGTCATGTATGGTGGTGAAGAAAAATGAGATTTATTGCATCATGGAGGAAATATTCGGCACTACGCATGAATGAAGAGTTCATTTTTGTAATAGAAATTTAAAAAGTTGATAAATGATAATTACAAAAAAATAGAGTATAATTAATACATATGTCATTTCCTAGGGATTTCAAAATTATAATTTCAAAATAAAAATATAATATGAGCATGTTAAGAAAATTTTATTACTCATGTAATGAACATTAATATTTAATTAGAATATATCGTGTAAATTAATGGTTTTGGATAATATCTTCTGACCAAAATCTCAAGAGAGTGAAAGATTATTCTACGGGAAGGAAAATTTGTGGTGTTTTAGGTAAATACTAATTTTAAGGGGTTTATTTGATCAATTGGTTATAAACCTCTCTCAAAAGTGGTGACAATGGTATTTTTGTAAATGTTAGAACTTAATATAAAGGCATCAATGGTTAAACATGTCAAAAGTATGTAAAAATAAAAAATTGTTGATTTTAGGGTGATATAAGCTTTATAATAACTAAACTACTAAATTATATTCATTTTTTATCATATTTTAATCCCATTATGCCTTTTATTATTACATTTATTTATTTATCTTTTATAGTGGTAATTAGTTATTATGTAATGAAACTTATCTTCAAGCATAAAAATTTTCATTTTTAAAAAAAAATTTACCTAATGATCAAAATTTAAAATCAATTTTATTATTAAATTTCTAAATGTGATAAAAAATAATTTTAAAAAACTAAATGTATAATATAATAATTTATTTTAGAAACATGTAACTTCATATTTAAATGTCACATCTCGATTTTTACATTAATATAAAAAAATTTAATTTTTAATGTTTCCTATAAAATAAATATTCAGTCTTATAAAATGGCTTCATGAATTTTCAAGTCATAATTATATACTGATAATATAATAAACGTCAATTTACATGTAAAAACAACAGTTTTCACTATTCATATAAAAATAATCATTTTATAAAATTCACAAAAAAAATCATAAGAAAATATTACTATAATGGATCCAAAAAAATGTTCATTTTTTCAAATTTAAATTCTAAAATTTATAAATTTAAATTTCTAATTAAATAGTGGGATGCATTGAAAAGTTACATTTTAGAATATTAATCATCCACATTCATATTTTCCTATTATTTTCTAATTAAATTTTAATTAATCCATTATTAATTTAAAATATATTTTATCATCATTAATTAATTTATTCGTGAAAAAATGGATATCCCATATATGGAAAATATTTACAAAAAACATTGGTAAGAATAAAATTTTCATATTAGTTATTATAGATTTACCAATTTATTTCCATTCATATTAAAATATTCCTTTATTTTCAATCAATAAATATTTCATAAAGTTGTTACTCCTATTAATTATTAATAATTCAACATATAGGTTTTCACATTCTAAATGTATCATGGTTTTGTTTTAGTTTGTCACAGTGTGTGGTACCAGATATCTAATACATTGACATATTTAGAGGTGAATATATATTCAAATATTTTCAGGTTAAATTCATCATTATTATTAAACTAAACCACCAACTATTATACAAATAAATTAAAATAATCAACACAAAAAGTGAACTAATAATTTGTTAATGGATTTTTTATAAAATGATAATAAATATAGTCATAATATTAAATAATGGTCTAAATTTAATAAATAATCAATCTAATTTAATAATTTAATAACATAAAAGATAATAATAAGGCAATTGGAACTTAATATATGGGGACATCCTATGAAAAATGCATCTAAGGGTTCATATTTTCTTGAGTTCTTCATTTTTAATTTTGGGATGTTCTGTGAATCAGGAATAGTTTAATAAATTTATATATTTTTTTAAAATCATTTTCAAAACTATTAATTAATAATTAAAATGTTTTTCAAAATATGGGATTAATATTATAGTGTTAAAAATTTATTTATAATTAAATTGTGATTTTTATAGTGTTTCAATTATTTTTAGTTTATAGAATTTAAGAAGTGATCATACAACATTTATTTAATTATTTATATGATTTTATATGTATAAATAGAATATTATTGAAGATAATTTTACCCATACGCATGGCCACACCTCTGTTTAAGGGTAACTCTTGTTTTAAATGATACATAAGGGTCAACCATTTGTTTTATGATATTTATATGGGTAAATCACTTCGTCTTCTATATTAACAGAGGTAAATAAGAACACATATGTTCTATGTAATGGAATTCATGGTTTTAATATAGTTTTTTAATGGTAACCATTATCTATGTAAAGCTAATGATTACCTCACATAAAAGTAAAAACATGTTTCCAATAATTGTATAAGGGTAACACTTAAGTTATATGGCTAATATAATGTTACTTCAATAATATGTAATGGAATGTGGTATTTTATAAATTCAATGTAATTGTAAATCTATGTCTATATAAATGTCACCTAGAAATTTACTTTTATATGTAAGGGTGGGATTTGACTTGCATATTGCACTGTGTAAAGGTAATAGTCAACCTGAGTAATGTTCAATCACTAATTATATTCGAATTATAATGGTATCATGATAAGTAATAGAAATCACATGATACCCTTATACAGAATATAGATGTTTTTTATGGCTAGTGTTCTAAATCCCAAAACCCAGTTTTTATTCTAAGAACCTTCTATAACGCATTTTTTACATAAGTAAAATTTTTAATTTTTAATTCAGTGGTTATTGTGTTGTTTTAGGGTTCTAGATCTAATATTTTTATCCTTCATAGTTTTAGAAGTTGTGAATGGTTTGTTTAAGATATTTTTTGGAACTGATTAATTATGGATTTAGTATCTCTGTGAACCCATGTCAATATATTATATAATAAAAGATCATTCACTTTGAGTATTTCTTCATTTGTGAGCCGAGAGTATCTCAGATCCTCATCTAGAATCTTGCTAAGATATATATATTTTATATAATATTCTCCCTTGTGTACCCATCATGTGTTCCCAAGATTAAAAAATATATTCTCCCTCCACCATTTTGGATGCAACATGTGAAGTTTTATTCCATGAGGATAGAGATTGGTGATTTTTAAATATTTATATTCTGAAAGTCTCAGAATATCACTCTATAGACTCTTGTATTTACATGAATGGGATTAACTATAATAAAATAATAATATAGGAAAAATCACATGATTAATAAATTTGAGATAATCTAAAAATTTTCAAAGTGGATGATGAATTACATGTTATGTAATTATATCCTTAAAATATTATTAATTCAATACTTTTGAATGAAATGTTAATTTTTATAGTATAAATTTACTTCTTATAATACTATAATTTCATTCCATAAATTTATTTTCTCAATATAAGAAATGATATAGAAGTTTACATTTTGAATAAAATATTTTACCATTATTTATTATATTTCCATAATCGAATCAATGATTATAATTCATGTTGTGGATCAATAATGTTATCATATAATCTAAAAATTTCTTCCTCAAATAAATACTGTTGATAGTAATTTGAACAATAGTGATTGATTTTTTATTACATTCAGTAGATAATAATTTCTGATAATCTGTAATATTCTTGGAATAATTAAAAATTAGGTGCTCAAATGTTATTGAATTGTGATAATTATTATGGAAATTATCCAAGAGATAGAAATATATAATTTCATGAATTTGTCCAATTATTATTTGATAATGAATAAATTATGTCATGATGTGGTGTTAAACATCTTAAACAATATTGATGACAAATTTTAATAATTATATTTTTTAAAAGATTTAAATGGAGAATAAAATTTGTTTATAATGAATTTGTGAAATAGAAAAAATATCACATGTTGGAATTTTTAAATTCATTCCTGAAATATTTGGGATATTTGGTGACACAATTTTTAAACAAATTTATTTCCATTTAGACTTACTAGATATCATGTTGTATATTATTATGTTTTGTATGGATGGTTGATATTTATGGAAATTTGATCACAACATAAATTTGGTATTGAAATTAATATATTAAAAGAGGCATGTTGAGATAATTATATTTAATATTATTACTATGTGTGAGAGTTTCAAAGGAATAATGAAAAAATAATTAAATATTAATTATCCTTGAAAAATGTATGCCTATTTATTCTGGGATTTTTCATTATAAATTTGATAATTAAAGGAAGAAATGTACATTTAATGATTTCATTAAGGGCTGGGAGATCTTGTCATTGTATGACAAAATATGGAATGCCTTGTTTGTTTTGGCTACAGTTTCCATCAAAATAAGGTGTCGGGTAAATGATAGAATGAATTTATTGTGTATATTACTTATAGATTTAGAGACTTTATATAGTTAAATATTAACATTGTGTGGTTAAAATAATGGGTGGGAATGTTTGAGGTTGTTATTGTGGAAGGGGTTGTTGGGGGTGATGATGATGATATTAGCTTAGTTTTTTGTAGGTGATATTATGTATATTAGTGTTGGGTATGGTATCATGAATAATAGAACTATTTGAAGCTAGTATTTACTGTTGTTTTTATTATGCTAGAAGATAGTATGAATTCCTTGATAATGAATCATCCTGTTAATGGTTGAGAGTCATTTGATAAAATATATTCAGTTTCTTACTATGGGAAAGTGATTGATATCAACAAATTTCTGTTAATATTTAATGAATTATATTGGTTTATGTCCTAGAGTACCCAAATTATTATATAATGAAAAATAAATTATTGAAATTATTAGTGTGGATCTTGATGCTTGTCTATATTGATTTCATACATGATAATGTAAGGAATGAATTAGTAGTTCCATTGAAACATAGATCAGAAGATAAATATGTCAATCTTGGAAAAAAATTATAATTATAAATAATGGATAGTTAATAAATTTAATATTAAGTATGATGATTATATGGTTTTCATACATGGGCCTTAGTAATGGTTGAAGGAATAGTAATATGATGTATGCATCAGATGAGCCCAACAAAAGGTAGTATTCCTTATTGTGGTGGTGAGGCATATAAATAACATATATGTTTTCTAATTTCATATACTACCCAACACATATCAGTAGGGAAACTGATACCCAGTTCATTTTGAGGGGGTGTTTCCCTAACATCTTATTTGTTTGGGAATAGATTCCTAACTACTCCATCTATCCCTTCTCTCCTCCCTCATTAGTATTATGTGCTTTTATAGACTATAATGATCGTTCACTATATTGGTGTATAAAGGTTTGTGATGGGTTTTCGTTATTTAACCAACAATATCTCCAAATATAGTATCCTATTAGTTATTTAGGTATGTTTGGTATTTATTTTGATGGATTGAGCTAAATAAACAACATATAGGTTGTGTTAGATCTTGGAAAAAATAGGTAACTATATAGATATTTTTTTGGGGATAGTGCGGTGATTTCATACCTAGGGTGGATGATTTTCCCCAGTTATCTTTGAGATTTCATAATTTTTCCCAGCCATATTTGAGTTTTCATCCTTTTAGAACTCAAGAAGGATGATCTCGTAAGTGGAGTAGTGGTGTTAGGGTTCCCCTATCACTTAAATCCCTTCCTTCATCTCAGGTTGGGAAGAAACATTCCTCCTTGGAATTTTCTTGGTTATTTTGTGGCGTAGTGGATCCTCTTCAGTGAGGTGATGATGTTTGACCTCATGAGCTTAGATTTATTACATGGAATCATGAAAAAGGGTGGTAATGATCTTGGTCTCCCACTGAGAATGGTGGTAGAGATCTAGGTCTTCTACATTATGCTCCTGTATGGTGATTGGTTTGGGTGGATTTTTGTTGTCTCTAGGAGTGGTTTTGATAGAAGAAACAAGATTTTGGGTTCTTTGAGTTGTCAAAATTTTATTGGAGGCCTTATCTATGGCCATTTCTAGTTCTGCTATCCCCCACATCCTTTATGCATTCTCATTTTGGCCTCTGCTAGGGGTTCTTCCTCCTCTCAGATATGATCAAAATCATGCTGACAGTTTTGCTTCTAGTCCAAATTGTTGTATTCCCCCTATTTATTGAGGTATATTAGTTATGTTTATTGGGTCTTCTAGCTCATTGTGTAATTTTATTTTCTTCTCACTTCATAGTACTTCTATTTACTTCAGGTTTCTTGTATGCGGCTGTGGTTTCAGAGTGAGCCTCATTGATTCATTACAGCGGGGCTGTCTCCCAGTGATGGTTCCAGTGACAGAGATATGGAAAATGTCATTGATGCTTTTAAAAATGATGATTTTTTATTTCTAATTATTTTCGTGGTGGTTCACTTACAGTGTTTTCTGTGGTGTTGTAACATGTGGTCTGTGTTCAAGGGCATAAGAAACCAGAACTTCTTCAAGGGTCTTATCTAGATGAGGTTCAAAGCATAGAGTTTCCACACTACCATTTCTATCTGGATTAGGATGTTTGATAGGTTATGAACTTTTTCAACAGTAATGGTCCCATTCAGACCAGCATAGGACAGCCAGATGATCATCTATGAGAAGGTGAAAGCTATACATAATGCTTTTTATGTTGGGGAGGTGGTTTTACTTATTATCTTGATCTGTTTGTTGATGTATTTTGGAATTTTGTGGAAAAATTTAGGTCTTTATGTCATTTATGTCATGTTGGGTTCCCCTCATTCCTTAAAAGAGAGATTATGTTTATAAAAAATTAATTTTCAACGAGATTTTGCATACATTTAGAGACAGATGGCTCATGACATGTGATGATGGGGAAAACTGGAAAACTTGGGGGGCAGTGGTAGAATGGTTGTCAGGACCCGTCCTCGGGGCCCGTGCCGTGACTACCCCAAGCCCGCCTTCTATAGGCCAGGGGATGGCGACTAGCACCAAAGGCGTAAAATCCCGATAACTGGGAAGGCATTGCCTTTATAAAAGAAAACAAGCACCACAGAGTAAAAGAGGAAGAAGTAAACACTAAGTAAAAACTGAGTACAACAGTAAGTGCGGAAAGTAAAAAGGGGCCGAAAATACAAACCCAACTGTAAAGTACAACTCGAAAGGGAAAACCACAACTGAAAAGTAAAGCTGCTATGTCGAGCTGTCCACTGGAAATCCCACCTGAAGGGTGGGTACAGATAGCTCCTCTGCTCCTCAGGTCCCGCCGTCCGCTCCAAGTATGTCTCGACTAGTGGTCCACCTCCGGGTACCGTCTCGTCGTCACGTCCACCTCTGGGTACCGTATCGTCGTGAGGTCCTCCTCCGGGTACCATCTCTTCGTATAGTCCACCTCCAGGTACCATCCAGTCCTCGAAAACTCGGCCTCTGTCAGCACTGCCCGTCGTCTGCAACCAACACAATGAGGTGCGGGCATAGCCCGTGTAGGGTAGAGTATAACGATACTCAGTAGGGACCCCGAGACCCTCAAGGTCTCACTAAACCAACAAGGATAACCACAAAGAAGATCTCAACAGATAACCTCTACTTAGGTATGTGCCCATACATATACCTAAGTTATCAAGTAACCCATCTCAATCATGAGGAAACACAAGGATTGTGAAATCAACGGATAACCACTACCCGGGTATATGCCCATACATATACCTAAGTTAGCAAGTGACCCATCTCAATCATGAGGTAAACACAAGGTCAAAAGTCTCAGCTCAAACCAGGATTTTCATTATCGAAACCGTAACTGCTGAAGAGCTCCGCCTCTGGAGTGTATAGAGGTCCTGTCACGACTCCGAGGTACTGCTCACTAACCTAAGACTGCTGAAGAACTCCACCCATCGAGTACTGCGGGCCAGCTGCTACAACCAAGGGCTCCCATGTGACGCTACAACCAAGCGCACCTCTGTCGTGGGTCTGCCGCTACAACCAAGCGCTCCCATGTGCCACTACAACCAAGCGCACCTCTGTCGTGGGTCTGCCGCTACAACCAAGCTCTCCCATGTGCCGCTACAACCAAGCGCACCTCTATAACACACCGAGTCGTTCGATCAGCAGTCGTCGGGTCTCAGCCAGCTACACGGTCTCCGTACTCCGCACGCTCGTCATTGGGAGGGTCCGCTCCATGAGCTACAGGTCGATACTCCAAGTATCTCAAATTCCCACTAAGAAGTATCTCAAAGGACCACCACGTCATAGGGGTCTCAACGCAACAGACAGCGCGTCAATCGGACACCCGGTCTGTGAGTTATAAGCCTTTTCGTCCTAGGGGCCCGGTTGGTTTCGTGAGCGAACCAAACCCGGCCGTATCTCAACTGTACCCCAAACTCTCATAGGGTAAACTCATAGGGACCGTTTCTCAACGCGATCACCAACGCCGCTGACAGTTCGTCAAACAGATGTTCTGTCAGAAAGATATCAGCTTTTCCGTTCCAGGGGCCCGGTTGGATTTCGGTGCGATCCAACCCGGCCACTATCCATCTGCATCCAAAACTCGGGCGGAGGATGCCAAAAGTTCCGTATCGTCAACAGAAACTCAACGCAACAGACGACGCGTCAATCGGACGCCCGGTCTGAGAGTTATTGGTTTTTTCGTTCCAGGGGCCCGGTTGGATTTCGGTGCGATCCAACCCGACCACACTCCGTCGACATCCAAAACTCGAGCGGAGTAAGCCAAAAGATCCATCTCACTTAGATGAATTCAACGAAACAGACGGCGCATCAATCGGACGCCTGGTCTGTTATTTATTGGCCTTTCCGTCTCACACCCACCCTGGGAAACTTCCCAGGAGGTCACCCATCCTGATCACTACTCTAGGCCAAGCACGCTTAACTATGGAGTTTTAACCACGTAGGCTCCTGAAAAAGAAGGTGCACATTGAGTATAGTATACCGAAATGACCGTCTCGATCCAAGGATCGCGTTGCCACTGACGGCGAGTCGTTTGGAGGCTTGTAGCCCAAGATACGGGCATTTGACCAAACCGCTTGGTAACGGGGGTTTCGGGACGGGCCGTCCCGGCCCGGCGTGGCCCGACACGGCCCGGCGAACCGGCCAGGCGCGCCGGTTCGGCGCAAGGCAGCGCGCTGGGCGCACTGCCAGCTTGGCCGAAGGCCGAGCTTGCTGGAAACGGGGGGCCGCCTGCCCCCCCTTTGTGAAACCGGCCCCCCTCATAATGGGGGGCCAAATAACTGCCGGGGGGAATTAAATTCCCCCGGTTTCCACCAACCCGGCCGGCCCGACCTGGCCGGCCGGCTTCTTGTCAACAGGACCGGCAAGGGCCGTTCCTCTTCCGTCTTCCGGCACCGGCGGCCCGGCTGGCCGTCGGTCATCACGATCTGCCGCGGCCCGGAACCGGCCGCGACCTTCGTCATCCGGCGCGGTGCGACGGCACCGCGCCCCTCAGCCGTGGCCCCGCTCCGGCCGCGGCGTCTTCGGTTTCCTTCGACGCGGCGCGACGGCGTCGCGTTCATGATAATTCTTTCCACGGCGCGGCGCGACGGCGCCGCGCAACAATTTCCGTGTGATTCCCGCGTGGTGCGACGGCACCACGCTATCTCGTTTCATCCGCAAGAAACATTCAAGAACAAAGGAGGGGGGTTCGGCCGTGTTTGTGCGGTCCGGTCCCCCTCTCGTTAGACGATAACACTTAAACGTTCATCCTCAAGTTTGTCATGCTAGAACCAAGAACGGAAAATAATTAAATAAAGCAACAACAAACCCCTACATGGATATTTGACGTCGCACGTCGGGCGTCTCGGAGAACGGCGTCACGGAGAACGATTTCGCGGAGATCGGACGTCGATTCCATGGATGTTGGGGTACGTCCGAGGAGGATACGACGTCTCCTCACTTGTTGCGGAGATGAAGAAGGAAGGTGCGTTGTCGTTGGAGAGTTCCCTACGTCGGTGTCTTCTCCCTTGCCGTGGAGGAAAAAGAGGATGAAGAACCGTGATCACCGAGTCGTTCTAAGTTGAGGGATCGATGTTCATCATCGGAGAAGAACCGTTCTTCACGGAGAGGAGGACGTTCTTCAACGAAGAAGGAGCTTCCTTCTTCTATCACACAAAGGCTCTTTCTCAAAAATCCTCCCACCACAATTCAACCTCCAAATAAAACAAGGTTTCCCCTTATTTTATTTTAATCATTCCATGCATTGTAAGTTCAAAATTCAAACACTTAATTGATTAAGAGTTTCAATAACTTAATTTAAGTGCTAGTTGGCATGAGTTATGAGGGAGAGAGGGAGAGAAGGAGTTTCAAAATAAAGAGGGAGGTGAGGAGTTTCAAAATAAAGAGGGAGTTAGGGGGTTATGGGAAATGTGAAGGGGTGGGGTTCGTGTGGGCCCCACATCACCTTAAATCCTTCCATGGGTGGTAAACTCCAAGTGGGTCCCACCCCTAACTCCCTTACATTGGTTAAAACCACTTAAGAGAGGGTCAAGTGTTGTAACATAACACTTAATCTACATAACAAGAAAATAAAAATTGTAGATAAGTTATAAATTAAACTTCCACAATTTTATCATCTTCTCTTGGATAAACGCAACTCTGAAAATGACGTTCTTAAGAAACTACCGGCGCTGCGGTTCCATCGGTGCCCTCGGAATTCGTTTCCGGGCACCGGTTCAAAAGATAGAAATTCCCGCTCGCTCGTTCACTGAACGTACCCGAGCCAAACTTCGGAAATTAATTCCGGGCACACCGGGCCTCGGAATCAGGCGCCGTCAGAAACTGCGTTCTTGTAAAATTCCAAAGAAAATTAAGAAAAAAAATTTCCTTGAAATTTCCTGATCTTTACATTACTCCCACCTCAGGGCTTTACGTCCCCGTAAAGCTTCAACACAAACTAGGGTCACAAAAGCGGTACCGAGCACGCATCTGAGCCTTCCGCTCCTATGTGCTCACCTTGTGGTTTTGTACTTCCAAGGAAAGTGCACCCGAGGAATCGATCGTCCTCCTAGGATATGCTCCTGTCGACCCTCGATCCCCACTGGAATCTCCGTGAAAGACACCCCATCGCCATCGTCCAGCTCCTCATGGTCGATGGTATGCGAAGGGTCGAGCACGTATCTCCTCAGTTGAGATACGTGGAAGTCTTCGTGAACCTGGTGCAACTTTAGTGAATGGGTCAAGCAGTAAACCACCCCGCCTACCTAGCTGGGGACCTAAGAAGGTCCGCTGAACCCCGGAGATTACGTGTCGCCTTGGCCACATCTCCGTAAACCTCTTCGAGGTGAGACCCGTATAAGGACGTGATCGTCATCCTCGAACTCCAGAGGTCTCCATTTTCTGTTAGAACTAGAACTCTAAAGGCTGTTGTCACGAGGGTAAGGTTGACCGACTCAAGAGTGATTGGTCTCACCCTCCTATGCAAGAGTTACCCTGCGCTGTCTGGGGTTTCCTTTTCCGCCGACCAAGGAAAACCCATCCCGACGTTTGCCTAAAACTGTCAATTTGAGTATGAACAGTTATTGCCCATTCTATACTCAAACTAACGTCATAAGGCCTCGACGCTGCCACCAAGAGATTCCAACCGAAACTCTCACCTCGAGGGTCTGACCACACCATCGGCGTAAGTGTGATTATCGAGTCTCTTCCCAAGGTATCTCCAGACGTGAGGGTCAAGTCCACGGCTTACCGGAAACTCTAGGTCTGGAACAAGATTTGTGAAAGCAAGGAATGATTCACTTCGACTTCCATTACTACAGCAGCCAGTAGTGGACATGGACTGTCCCTTGAATCATTTCTAGTGCCATTGGGTCACACTCTTTGACCGCAAGTAGCCGCATTATTCCTTCGCCCTCCAGCTCCCTGAGCCTGGCGGAAATAACTAATGCGGGAGGTTGTACCATGTTAGGATGTACACCACGTCATGCTGCTCTCCTAGCTCTGCCTCTACCTCTACTGCTTTGTAGACTCATCTCTCCTTTAAGCTTCCTCTTCTTTAACACGCCCGAGTCTCTAAGAATGGCACCGGTTTCCTGTTTCTTACTGCACTGTGCAGTCTTCATCCTCTCTTGGATGTCCTGGACCTCCTTTAGTCTCACAAGAGCTGCTATGATTTCTTCTTTGCCGATAAGAGAAACCCGGTCTCATCCCCTGGATGAACCACATTCATTGCCTAATACAGTCAATCCTGACATGAATGATGCATTCATGCCATGGATGACGTCGTAAGGCCTCGACGTAACTACTAAGAGATTCAACTGTCACTCTCGCCTCCAAGGGTCGAGTCACACTGTCGGCATCAGTGTGAGGTCACTGGGTCCCCTCCAGTAGAAATCCTGAAGGTGAGGGTCAAGTCAACAGTTTTAACTGGGACCACTCAACATCAACCAAACAAAAAGACAGGAAATCAAACAAAGATAAGTGTCTTTTTATTATTGCAGCTCATAGTACAAAGACACGAATACAAAAGCAACATGGAACTAGAAGTACAAAGGACGTATCCACTAGTTCCTCTCCTGCCCACCTTCTCTCAGAGCTCTACTGCCTTGTCCACTGCTCGGCTGTTGCTCAAGCACTCGCCGCTGCTTCTGTCTCGGTGGCTCCTCCAATACCCGCTGATCAATCGTACGAGGAGTCGGACAGTCACGTGCCAGGTGACACTTTCCGCCGCAGGAGTAACATTGTCTGTTTCTGGCACACCTGGCTCTGACCCCACCTCGGGTGCCCCGCAACACCGGTCCTAAAACCCGAGATCGTCCAACTACTAGTCCGGTCCTCCTGGACCTCTGCATCATCTGTCTACTGCCCACAGATGACTCGGCTACTGATTGAAAAACACGCGGCAAAGGCAGAAGATCTTGTACACGCTCGGGGTGTAGAGCTACTGGAACAAACTTCACCCTGAAGAAGGTCTCGAAGTCTTTCCATGCGAAGGTCATCCCGTCGCAAAACTGAAACAAGTGGCTCCACCACCTGCCTTCTGCTGCCTGAAGGAGGCTGGCAGCAAAGATCACCATGAAGTCTGTCGGCGTCCCCACTAGCCTGAAGACTCCCACCATAGCCTCCAGCCAATCCTTAGCCGCCTGCGGGTCCATATCTCCCTGGAACCAGGGTGGCCTCTGTCGCTGGAACTCGTGCAGCGCACTCAAGTGGCGTGCATCGCCTACTGATGGGGCTGGTGGCATCGGTGGCCCAACGTATGGTAGTATCGCTGGTGCCTCCGCTGGTGCCTAAACTGCAAGAGGGCCATGTACCGAATCCTCGTCGCTCGACAGGCTGTAAGTACGCACATCCCTCTGGGCTCTAGCTGGTCGTTTGTGAAAAGGCATCCTGAAAGAAACAACGTAACACGGTCAGACGATTATACCTGGTGAGCTGACCTGGTTTGAGCTGACATTTAAAAAACTTCTGAAACACACACGCAATCAGTGTTTTTGTGCACAAAGTCAGAAATCAGTTGGCAGGGTCCTGGTGTATGGATACGTCGGCCGCCCGCACCAACACTGGACTCCCTGAACTGAAAACCACACTCGGTACCCTTAACACTATTGCTTCACAGAAAGAAACATCAGAGTTATAAGTTCTGCGGTAGAACCGAACTCCTTTGATACCAATTTGTCACGACCCGTCCTTGGGGCCCGTGCCGTGACTACCCCAATACCGCCTTCCATAGGCCAGGGGATGGCGACTAGCACCAAAGGCGTAAAATCCCGATAACTGGGAAGGCATTGCCTTTATAAAAGAAAACAAGCACCATAGAGTACAAGCGGAAGAAGTAAACACTAAGTAAAAACTGAGTACAACAGTAAGTGCGGAAAGTAAAAAGGGGCCGAAAATACAAGCCCAACTGTAAAGTACAACTCGAAAGGGAAAACAAAAACTGAAAAGTAAAGCTGCTATGCCGAGCTGTCCACTGGAAATCCCACCTGAAGGGTGGGTACAGATAGCTCCTCTGCTCCTCAGGTCCCGCCGTCCGCTCCAAGTATGTCTCGCCTAGTGGTCCACCTCCGGGTACCGCCTCGTCGTCACGTCCACATCTGGGTACCGTCTCGTCATGAGGTCCTCCTCCGGGTACCATCTCTTCGTATAGTCCACCTCCAGGTACCGTCCAGTCCTCGAACACTCGGCCTCTGTCAGCACTGCCCGTCGTCTGCAACCAACACAACGAGGTGCGGGCATAGCCCATGCAGGGGTGAGTATAACGATACTCAGTAGGGACCCTGAGACCCTCAAGGTCTCACTAAACCAACAAGGATAACCACAAAGAAGATCTCAACAGATAACCTCTACTTAGGTATGTGCCTGTACATATACCTAAGTTATCAAGTAACCCATCTCAATCATGAGGAAACACAAGGATTGTGAAATCAACTGATAACCACTACCCGGGTATATGCCCATACATATACCTAAGTTAGAAAGTGACCCATCTCAATCATGAGGTAAACACAAGGTCAAAAGTCTCTGCTCAAACCAGGATTTTCATTATCAAAACCGTAACTGCTGAAGAGCTCCATCTCTGGAGTGTACAGTGGTCCTGTCACGACTCCGAGGTACTGCTCACTAACCTAAGACTGCTGGAGAACTCCACCCATCGAGTACTGCGGGCCAGCTGCTACAACCAAGCGCTCCCATGTGCCTCTACAACCAAGCGCACCTCTGTCGTGGGTCTGCCGCTACATCCAAGAGCTCCCATGTGCCGTTATAACCAAGCGCACCTCTGTAACACACCGAGTCGTTCGATCAGCAGTCGTCGGGTCTCATCCAGCTACACGGTCTCCGTACTCCGCACGCTCGTCATTGGGAGGGTCCGCTCCATGAGCTACAGGTCGATACTCCAAGTATCTCTAATTCCCACGAAGAAGTATCTCAAAGGACCACCACGTCATAGGGGTCTCAACGCAACAGACGGCGCGTCAATCGGACGCCCGGTCTGTGAGTTATTAGCCTTTTCGTCCTAGGGGCCCGGTTGGTTTCGTGAGCGAACCAAACCCGGCCGTATCTCAACTGTACCCCGAACTATCATAGGGTAAACTCATAGGGACCGTTTCTCAACGCAATCACCAACGCCGCTGACGGTTCGTCAAACAGATGTTCTGTCAGAAAGATATCAGCTTTTCCGTTCTAGGGGCCCGGTTGGATTTCGGTGCGATCCAACCTGGCCACTATCCATCTGCATCCAAAACTCGGGCGGAGGATGCCAAAAGTTCCGTATCGTCAACAGGAACTCAACGCAACAGACGGCGCGTCAATCGGACGCCCGGTCTGAGAGTTATTGGCTTTTTCATTCCAGGGGCCCGGTTGGATTTCGGTGCGATCCAACCCGACCGCACTCCGTCGACATCCAAAACACGAGCGGAGTAAACCAAAAGATCCATCTCACTTAGAGGAATTCAACGAAACAGACGGCGCGTCAATCGGACGCCTGGTCTGTTATTTATTGGCCTTTTCCGTCTCACACCCACCCTGGGAAACTTCCCAGGAGGTCACCCATCCTGATCACTACTCTAGGCCAAGCACGCTTAACTATGGAGTTTTAACCACGTAAGCTCCCGAAAAGGAAGGTGCACCTTGAGTATAGTATACCGAAATGACCGTCTCGATCCAAGGATCGCGTTGCCGCTGACGGTGAGTCGCTTGGAGGCTCGTAGCCCAAGATACGGGCATTTGACCAAACCGCTCGGTAACGGGGGTTTCGGGCCCGGGCCGTCCCGGCCCGGCATGGCCCGGCGCGGCCCGGCCCGGCGAACCGGCCAGGTGCGCCAGTTCGGCGCAAGGCAGCGCGCTGGGCGCGCTGCCAGCTTGGCCCAAGGCCGAGCTTGCTGGAAACGGGGGGCCGCCTGCCCCCCCTTTGTGAAACCGGCCCCCCTCATAATGTGGGGCCAAATAACTGCACGGGGGAATTAAATTCCCCCGGTTTCCACCAACCCGGCAGGCCCGACCTGGCCGGCCGGCTTCTTGTCAACAGGACCGGCAAGGGCCGGTCCTCTTCCGTCTTCCGGCACCGGCGGCCCGGCTGGCCGCCGGTCATCACGATCCGCCACGGCCCAGAACCGGCCACGGCCTTCATCATCTGGCGCGGTGCGACGGCACCGCGCCCCTCCGCCGCGGCCCCGCTCCGGCTGCGGCGTCTTCGGTTTCCTTCGACGCGGCGCGACGGCGTCGCGTTCATGATAATTCTTTCCACGGCGCGGCGCGACCGCGCCGCGCAATAATTTCCGTGTGATTCCAGCGTGGTGCGACAGCACCACGCTATCTCGTTTCATCCGCAAGAAACATTCAAGAACAAAGGAGGGGGGTTCGGCCGTGTTTGTGCGGTCCGGTCCCCCTCTCGTTAGACGATAACACTTAAACGTTCATCCTCAAGTTTGTCATGCTAGAACCAAGAACGGAAAATAATTAAATAAAGCAACAACAAACCCCTACATGGATATTTGACGTCGCACGTCGGGCGTCGCGGAGAACGGCGTCACGGAGAACGATGTCGCGGAGATCGGACGTCGATTCCATGGATGTTGGGGTACGTCTGAGGAGGAAACGACGTCTCCTCACTTGTTGCACAGATGAAGAAGGAAGGTGCATTGTCATTGGAGAGTTCCCTACGTCGGTGTCTTCTCCCTTGCCGTGGAGGAAAAAGAGGATGAAGAACCGTGATCACCGAGTCGTTCTAAGTTGAGGGATCGATGTTCTTCATCGGAGAAGAACCGTTCTTCATGGAGAGGAGGACGTTCTTCAACGAAGAAGGAGCTTCCTTCTTCTATCACACAAAGGCTCTTTCTCAAAAATCCTCCCACCACAATTCAACCTCCAAATAAAACAAGGTTTCCCCTTATTTTATTTTAATCATGCCATGCATTGTAAGTTCAAAATTCAAACACTTAATTGATTAAGAGTTTCAATAACTTAATTTAAGTGCTAGTTGGAATGAGTTATGAGGGAGAGAGGGAGAGAAGGAGTTTCAAAATAAAGAGGGAGGTGATGAGTTTCAAAATAAAGAGGGAGTTAGGGGGTTATGGGAAAAGTGAAGGGGTGGGGTTCGTGTGGGCCCCACCTCACCATAAATCCTTCCATGGGTGGTTAACTCCAAGTGGGTCCCACCCCTAACTCCCTTACATTGGTTAAAACCACTTAAGAGAGGGTCAAGTGTTGTAACATAACACTTAATCTATAGAACAAGAAAATAAAAATTGTGGATAAGTTATCAATTAAACTTCCACAATTTTATCATCTTCTATCGGATAAACGCAACTCCAGAAATGGCGTTCTTAAGAAACTACCGGCGCTGCGGTTCCATCGGTGCCCTCAGAATTCGTTTCCGGGCACCGGTTCAAAAGATAGAAATTCCCGCTCGCTCGTTCACTGAACGTACCCGAGCCAAACTTCGGAAATTAATTCCGGGCACACCGGGCCTCGGAATCAGGCACCGTCAGAAACTGCATTCTTGTAAAATTCCAAAGAAAATTAAGAAAAAAAAATTCCTTGAAATTTCCGGATCTTTACATTACTCCCACCTCAGGGCTTTACGTCCCCGTAAAGCTTCAACACAAACTAGGGTCACAAAAGAGGTACCGAGCACGCATCTGAGCCTTCTGCTCCTATGTGCTCACCTGGTGGTTTTGTACTTCCAAGGAAAGTGCACCCGAGGAATCGATCGTCCTCCTAGGATATGCTCCTGTCGACCCTCGATCCCCACTGGAATATCCGTGAAAGACTCCCATTCACCATCGTCCAGCTCCTCATGGTCGATGTTATGCGAAGGGTCGAGCACGTATCTCCTCAGTTGAGATACGTGGAAGTCGTCATGCACCTGGTGCAACTGTAGTGAATGGGTCAAGCAGTAGACCACCCCGCCTACCTAGCTGGGGACCTAAGAAGGTCCGCTGAACCCCAGAGATAACTTGTCGCCTTGGCCACATCTCTGTAATCCTCGTCGATGTGAGACCCGTATAAGGACGTGATCGTCATCCTCGAACTCCAGAGGTCTCCATTTTCTGTTAGAAATAGAACTAGAAAGGATGTTGTCACGAGGGTAAGGTTGACCGACTCAAGAGTGATCGGTCGCACCCTCCTGTGCAAGAGTTACCCTGCGCTGTCTGGGGTTTCCTTTTCCGCCGACCAAGGAAAACCCATCCTGACGTTTGCCTAAAACTGTCAATTTGAGTATGAACAGTTATTGCCCATTCCATACTCAAACTAACGTCGTAAGGCCTCGACGCTGCCACCAAGAGATTCCAACCGAAACTCTCGCCTCGAGGGTCTGACTACACCATCGGCGTAAGTGTGATTATCGAGTCTCTTCCCAAGGTATCTCCACACGTGTGGGTCAAGTCCACGGCTTACCGGAAACTCTAGGTCTGGAACAAGATTTGTGAAAGCAAGGAATGATTCACATCGACTTCCATTACTACAGCAGCCAGTAGTGGACACGGACTGTCCCTTGAATCATTTCTAGAGCCATTGGGTCACACTCTTTGACCGCAAACAGCCGCATTCTTCCTCTGCCCTCCAGCTCCCTAAGCCTGGCGGGAATAACTAATGCGGGAGGTTGTACAATGTTAGGATGTACACCACCTCATGCTGCTCTCCTAGCTCTGCCACCACGTCTACTGCTTCGTAGACTCATCTCTCCTTTAAGATTCCTCTTCTTTAACACGCCCGAGTCTCTAAGACTGGCACCGGTTTCCTGTTTCTTACTGCACTGTGCAGTCTTCATCCTCTCTTGGATGTCTTGGACCTCCTTTAGTCTCACAAGAGCTGCTATGATTTCTTCTTTGCCGATAAGAGAAACCCGGTCTCATCCCCTGGATGAACCACATTCGTTGCCTAATACAGTCAATCCTGACATGAATGATGCATTCATGCCATGGATGACGTCGTAAGGCCTCGATGTAACTACTAAGAGATTCAACTATCACTCTCGCCTCCAAGGGTCGAGTCACACTGTCGGCATCAGTGTGAGGTCACTGGGTCCCCTCCAGTAGAAATCTCGAAAGTGAGGGTCAAGTCAACAGTTTTAACTGGGACCACTCAACATCAACCAAACAAAAGGACAGGAAAGCAAACAAAGATATGTGTCTTTTTATTATTACAGGTCATAGTACAAAGACACGAATACAAAAGCAACATGGAACTAGAAGTACAAAGGACGTATCCACTAGTTCCTCTCCTGCCCACCTTCTCTCAGAGCTCTACTGCCTTGTCCACTGCTCGGCTGTTGCTCAAGCACTCGCCGCTGCTTCTGTCTCGGTGGATCCTCCAACACCCGCTGATCAATCGTACGAGGAGTCGGACAGTCACGTGCCAGGTGACACTTTCCGCCGCAGGAGTAACATTGTCTGTTTCTGGCACCCCTGGCTCTGACCCCACCTCGGGTGCCCCGCACCACCGGTCCTAAAACCCGAGATCGTCCAACTGCTAGTCCGGTCCTCCTGGACCTCTGCATCATCTGTCTACTGCCCACAGATGACTTGGCTACTGATCTAAAAACACGCGGCAAAGGCAGAAGCTCTTGTACACGCTCGGGGTGTAGAGCTACTGGCACAAAATTCACCCTGAAGAAGGTCTCGAAGTCTTCCCATGTGAAGGTCATCCCGTCGCAAAACTGAAACAAGTGGCTCCACCACCTGCCTGCTGCTTCCTGAAGGAGGCTGGCAAAAAAGATCACCATGAAGTCTGCCGGCGTCCCCACTAGCCTGAAGACTCCCACCATAGCCTCCAGCCAATCCTCAGCCGCCTGCGGGTCCGTCTCTCCCCGGAACCTGGGTGGCCTCTGGCGCTGGAACTCGTGCAGCGCACTCAAGTGGCGTGCATCGCCTACTATTGGGGCTGGTGGCATCGGTGGCCCAACGTATGGTAGTATCGCTGGTGCCTCCGCTGGTGCCTCAACTGCAAGAGGGCCCTGTACCGAATCCTCATCGCTCGAGAGGCTGTCAGTACGCACATACCTCTGGGCTCTAGCTGGTCGTTCGTGAAAAGGCATCCTGAATGAAACAACGTAACACGGTCAAACGATTATACCTGGTGAGCTGACCTGGTTTGAGCTGACATTTAAAAAACTTCTGGAAACACACACGCAATCTGTGTTTTTGTGCACAAAGTCGGAAATCAGTTGTCAGGGTCCTGGTGTATGGATACATCGGCCGCCCGCACCAACACTGGACTCCCTGAACAGAAAACCACACTCGGTACCCTTAACACTATTTCTTTACAGAACGAAACATCAGAGTTATAAGTTCTGCAGTAGAACCGAACTCCTTTGATACCAATTTGTCACGACCCGTCCTCGGGGCCCGTGCCGTGACTACCCCAAGCCCGCCTTCCATAGGCCAGGGGCTGGCGACTAGCACCAAAGGCGTAAAATCCCGATAACTAGGAAGGCATTGCCTTTATAAAAGAAAACAAGCACCACAGAGTACAAGCGGAAGAAGTAAACACTAAGTAAAAACTGAGTACAACAGTAAGTGCAGAAAGTAAAAAGGGGCCGAAAATACAAGCCCAACTGTAAAGTACAACTCGAAAGGGAAAACAACAACTGAAAAGTAAAGCTGCTATGCCGAGCTGTCCACTGGAAATCTCACCTGATGGGTGGGTAAAGATAGCTCCTCTGCTCCTCAGGTCCCGCCGTCCGCTCCAAGTATGTCTCGCCTAGTGGTCCACCTCCGGGTACCGCCTCGTCATCACGTCCACCTCTGGGTACCATCTCGTCGTGAGGTCCTCCTCCGGGTACCATCTCTTCGTATAGTCCACCTCCAGGTACCGTCCAGTCCTCGAACACTCGGCCTCTGTCAGCACTACCCGTCGTCTGCAACAAACACAACGAGGTGCGGGCATAGCCCGTGCAGGGGTGAGTATAACGATACTCAGTAGGGACCCCGAGACCCTCAAGGTCTCACTAAACCAACAAGGATAACCACAAAGAATATCTCAATAGATAACCTCTACTTAGGTATGTGCCCATACATATACCTAAGTTATCAAGTAACCCATCTCAATCATGAGGAAACACAAGGATTGTGAAATCAACGGATAACCACTACCCGGGTATATGCCCATACATATACCTAAGCTAGCAAGTGACCCATCTCAATCATGAGGTAAACACTAGGTCAAAAGTCTCAGCTCAAACCATGATTTTCATTATCAAAATCGTAACTGCTGAAGAGCTCCGTCTCTGGAGTGTACAGTGGTCCTGTCACGACTCCGAGGTACTGCTCACTAACCTAACACTGCTGAAGAACTCCACCTATCGAGTACTGCGGGCCAGCTACTACAACCAAGCGCTCCCATGTGCCGCTACAACCAAGCACACCTCTGTTGTGGGTCTGCCGCTACAACCAAGCGCTCCCATGTGCCGCTACAACCAAGCGCACCTCTATCGTGGGTCTGCCGCTACAACCAAGCGCTCCCATGTGCCGCTACAACCAAGCGCACCTCTGTAACACACCGAGTCATTCGATCAGCAGTCGTCGGGTCTCATCCAGCTACACGGTCTCCGTACTCCGCACGCTCGTCATTGGAAG
Source organism: Viscum album (assembly GCA_963277665.1). NCBI lineage: Eukaryota > Viridiplantae > Streptophyta > Magnoliopsida > Santalales > Viscaceae > Viscum > Viscum album. The sequence continues at coordinate 1,990,772,812 of OY728135.1, read as the reverse complement.
GGTCCGCTCCATGAGCTACAGGTCGATAATCCAAGTATCTCAAATTCCCAATAAGAAGTATCTCAAAGGACCACCACGTCTTAGGGGTCTCAACGCAACAGACGGCGCGTCAATCGGACGCCCGGTCTGTGAGTTATTAGCCTTTCCGTCCTAGGGGCCCGGTTGTTTTCGTGAGCAAACCAAACCCGGCCGTATCTCAACTGTACCCCGAACTCTCATAGGGTAAACTCATAGGGACCGTTTCTCAATGCGATCACCAACGCCGCTGACGGTTCGTCAAACGGATGTTCTGTCAGAAAGATATCAGCTTTTCCGTTCCAGGGGCCCGGTTGATTTCGGTGCGATCCAATCCTGCCACTATCCATCTGCATCCAAAACTCAGGCGGAGGATGCCAAAAGTTCCGTATCGTCAACAGGAACTCAACGCAACAGACGGCGCGTCAATCGGACGCCCGGTCTGAGAGTTATTGGCTTTTTCGTTCCAGGGGCCCGGTTGGATTTCCGTGCGATCCAACCCGACCGCACTCCTTCGACATCCAAAACTCGAGCGGAGTAAGCCAAAAGATCCATCTCACTTAGAGGAATTCAACGAAACAGACGGCGCGTCAATCGGACGCCTGGTCTGTTATTTATTGGCCTTTCCGTCTCACACCCACTTTGGGAAACTTCCCAGGAGGTCACCCATCCTGATCACTACTCTAGGCCAAGCACGCTTAACTATAGAGTTTTAACCACGTAGGCTCCCGAAAATGAAGGTGCACCTTGAGTATAGTATACCGAAATGACCGTCTCGATCCAAGGATCACGTTTCCGCTGACAGCGAGTCGTTTGGAGGCCCGTAGCCCAAGATACGGGCATTTGACCAAACTGCTCGGTAATGGGGGTTTCGGGCCTGGGCCGTCCCGGCCCGGCCCGGCGAACCGACCAGGCGCACCGGTTCGGCACAAAGCAGTGCGCTGGGCGCGCTGCCAGCTTGGCCGAAGGCTGAGCTTGCTGGAAACGGGGGGCCGCCTGCCCCCCCTTTGTGAAACCGGCCCCCTCATAATGGGGGGCCAAATAACTGCCCGGGGGAATTAAATTCCCCCGGTATCCACCAACCCGGCCGGCCCGACCTGGCCGGCTTCTTGTCAACAGGACCGGCAAGGGCCGGTCCTCTTCCGTCTTCCGGCACCGGCGGCCCGGCTGGCCGCCGGTCATCACGATCTGCCGCGGCCCGGAACCGACCGCGGCCTTCGTCATCTGGCGCGGTGCGACGGCACCGCGCCCCTCCGCCGCGGCCCCGCTCCGGCCGCCGTGTCTTCGGTTTCCTTCGACGCGGCGCGACGGTGTTGCGTTCATGATAATTCTTTCCACGGCGCGGCGCGACGGCGCCGCGCAATAATTTCCGTGTGATTCCCGCGTGGTGCGACGACACCACGCTATCTCGTTTCATCTGCAAGAAACATTCAAGAACAAATGAGGGGGGTTCGGCCGGGTTTGTGCGGTCCGGTCCCCCTCTCGTTAGACGATAACACTTAAACGTTCATCCTCATGTTTGTCATGATAGAACCAAGAACGGAAAATAATTAAATAAAGCAACAACAAACCCCTACATGGATATTTGACGTCGCACGTCACGCGTCGCGGAGAACGGCGTCACGGAGAACGATGTTGCGGAGATCGGACGTCGATTCCATGGATGTTGGGGTACGTCCGAGGAGGAAACGACGTCTCCTCACTTGTTGCGGAGATGAAGAAAGAAGGTGCATTGTCGTTGGAGAGTTCCCTACGTCGGTGTCTTCTCCCTTGCCGTGGAGGAAAAAGAGGATGAAGAACCGTGATCACCGAGTCGTTCTAAGTTGAGGGATCGATGTTCTTCATCGGAGAAGAACCGTTCTTCACGGAGAGGAGGGCGTTCTTCAACGATGAAGGAGCTTCCTTCTTCTATCACACAAAGGCTCTTTCTCAAAAATCCTCCCACCACAATTCAACCTCCAAATAAAACAAGGTTTCTCCTTATTTTATTTTAATCATTCCATGCATTGTAAGTTCAAAATTCAAACACTTAATTGATTAAGAGTTTCAATAACTTAATTTAAGTGCTAGTTGGCATGAGTTATGAGGGAGAGAGGGAGAGAAGGAGTTTCAAAATAAAGAGGGAGGTGAGGAGTTTCAAAATAAAGAGGGAGTTAGGGGGTTAAGGGAAAAGTGAAGGGGTGGGGTTCGTGTGGGCCCCACCTCACCTTAAATCCTTCCATGGGTGGTTAACTCCAAGTGGGTCCCACCCCTAACTCCCTTACATTGGTTAAAACCACTTAAGAGAGGGTCAAGTGTTGTAACATAACACTTAATCTACATAACAAGAAAATAAAAATTGTAGATTAGTTAAAAATTAAACTTCCACAATTTTATCATCTTCTCTCGGATAAACGAAACTATGGAAATGGCGTTCTTAAGAAACTATCGGCGCTGCGGTTCCATCGGTGCCCTCGGAATTCGTTTCCAGGCACCGGTTCAAAAGATAGAAATTCTCGCTCGCTCGTTCAATGAACGTACCCGAGCCAAACTTCGGAAATTAATTCCGGGCACACCGGGCCTCGGAATCAGGCACCGTCAGAAACTGCGTTCTTGTAAAATACCAAAGAAAATTAAGAAAAAAAATTTCCTTGAAATTTCCGGATCTTTACATTACTCCCACCTCAGGGCTTTACGTACCCGTAAAGCTTCAACACAAACTAGGGTCACAAAAGCGGTACCGAGCACGCATCTGAGCCTTCCGCTCCTATGTGCTCACCTGGTGGTTTTGTACTTCCAAGAAAATTGCACTCGAGGAATAAATAGTTCTCCTAGCATATGCTCCTGTCGACCCTCGATCCCCACTGGAATCTCCGTGAAAGACACCCCATCGCCATCGTCCAGCTCCTCATGGTCGATGGTATGCGAAGGGTCGAGCACGTATCTCCTCAGTTGAGATACGTGGAAGTCTTCGTGCACCTGGTGCAATTGTAGTGAATGGGTCAAGCAGTAAACCACCCCGCCTACCTAGCTGGGGACCTAAGAAGGTCCGCTGAACCCCAGAGATAACTTGCCGCCTTGGCCACATCTCCGTAAACCTCGTCGAGGTGAGACCCGTATAAGGACGTGATCGTCATCCTCGAACTCCAGAGGTCTCCATTTTCTGTTAGAACTGGAACTCGAAAGGCTGCTGTCACGAGGGTAAGGTTGACCGACTCAAGAGTGATCGGTCGCACCCTCCAGTGCAAGAGTTACCATGCGCTGTCTGGGGTTTCCTTTTCCGCCGACCAAGGAAAACCCATCCCAACGTTTGCCTAAAACTGTCAATTTGAGTATGAACAGTTATTGCCCATTCCATACTCAAACTAACGTCATAAGGCCTCGATGCTGCCACCAAGAGATTCCAACCGAAACTCTCGCCTCGAGGGTCTGACCACACCATCGGCATAAGTGTGATTATCGAGTCTCTTCCCAAGGTATCTCCAGACGTGAGGGTCAAGTCCACGGCTTACCGGAAACTCTAGGTCTGGAACAAGATTTGTGAAAGCAAGGAATGATTCACATCGACTTCCATTACTACAGCAGCCAGTAGTGGACACGGACTGTCCCTTGAATCATTTCTAGAGCCATTGGGTCACACTCTTTGACCGCAAGCAGCCGCATTCTTCCTCTTCCCTCCAGCTCCCTGAGCCTGGCGGGAATAACTAATGCGGGAGGTTGTACCATGTTAGGATGTACACCACCTCATGCTTCTCTCCTAGCTCTGCCTCCACGTCTACTGTTTCGTAGACTCATCTCTCCTTTAAGCTTCCTCTTTTTTAACACGCCCGAGTCTCTAAGACTGGCACCGGTTTCCTGTTTTTTACTGCACTGTGCGGTCTTCATCCTCTCTTGGATGTCCTGGACCTCCTTTAGTCTCACAAGAGCTGCTATGATTTATTCTTTGCCGATAAGAGAAACCCGGTCTCATCCCCTAGATGAACCACATTCGTTTCCTAATACAGTCAATCCTGACATGAATGATGCATTCATGCCATGGATGACGTCGTAAGGCCTCGACGTAACTACTAAGAGATTCAACTGTCACTCTCGCCTCTAAGGGTCAAGTCACACTGTCGACATCAGTGTGAGGTCACTGGGTCCTCTCGAGTAGAAATCTCGAAAGTTAGAGTCAAGTCAACAGTTTTAACTTAGACCACTCTACATCAACCAAACAAAAGGAAAGGAAAGCAAACAAAGATAAGTGTCTTTTTATTATTGCAGCTCATAGTACAAAGACACGAATACAAAAGCAACAAGGAACTAGAAGTACAAAGGACGTATCCACTAGTTCCTCTCCTGCCCACCTACTCTCAGAGCTCTACTGCCTTGTCCACTGCTCGGCTGTTGCTCAAGCACTCACCGCTGCTTCTGTCTTGGTGGCTCCTCCAACACCCGCTGATCAATCGTACGAGGAGTCGTACAGTCACGTGCCAGGTGACATTTTCCGCCGCAGGAGTAACATTGTCTCTTTCTGGCACGCCTGGCTCTGACCCCACCTCGGGTGCCCCGCACCACCGGTCCTAAAACCCGAGATCGTCCAACTGCTAGTCTGGTCCTCCTGGACCTCTGCATCATCTGTCTACTGCCCACAGATGACTCGGCTACTGATCGAAAAACACGCCGCAAAGGCAGAAGATCTTGTACACCCTCGGGGTGTAGTGCTACTGGCACAAACTTCACCCTGTAGAAGGTCTCGAAGTCTTCCCATGCGAAGGTCATCCCGTCACAAAACTGAAACAAGTGGCTCCACCACCTGCCTGCTGCTGCCTGAAGGAGGCTGGCAGCAAAGATCACCATGAAGTCTGCCGGCATCCCCACTAGCCTGAAGACTCCCACCATAGCCTCTAGCCAATCCTCAGCCGCCTGCGGGTCCGTCTCTCCCCGGAACCTGGGTTTCCTCTGGCGCTGGAACTCGTGCAGCGCACTCAAGTGGCGTGCATCGCCTACTGCTGGGGCTGGTGGCATCGGTGGCCCAACGTATGGTAGTATCGCTGGTGCCTCAACTGCAAGAGGGCCCTGTACCGAAGCCTCGTCGCTCGACCGGCTGTCAGTACGCACATCCCTCCGGGCTCTAGCTGGTTGTTCGTGAAAAGGCATCCTGAAAGAAACAACGTAACACGGTCAAACGATTATACCTGGTGAGCTGACCTGGTTTGAGCTGACATTTAAAAAACTTCTGGAAACACACACGCAATCAGTGTTTTTGTGCACAAAGTCGGAAATCAGTTGTCAGGGTCCTGGTGTATGGATACGTCGGCCGCCCGCACTAACACTGGACTCCCTGAACTGAAAACCACACTCGGTACCCTTAACACTATTGATTAATAGAAAGAAACATCAGAGTTATAAGTTCTGCGGTAGAACCGAACTCCTTTGATACCAATTTGTCACGACCCATTCTCGGGGCCCGTGCCATGACTACCCCAAGCCCGCCTTCCATAGGCCAGGGGCTGGCGACTAGCACCAAAGGTGTAAAATCCCGATAACTGGGAAGGCATTTCCTTTATAAAAAAAAACAATCACTACAGAGTACAAGCGGAAGAAGTAAACACTAAGTAAAAACTGAGTACAACAGTAAGTGCGGAAAGTAAAAAGGGGCCGAAAATACAAGCCCAACTATAAAGTAAAACTCGAAAGGGAAAACAACAACTGAAAAGTAAAGCTGCTATGCCGAGCTGTCCACTGGAAATCCCACCTGAAGGGTGGGTACAGATAGCTCCTATGCTCCTCAGGTCCCGCCGTCCGCTCCAAGTATGTCTCGCCTAGTGGTCCACCTCCGGGTACCGCCTCGTCGTCACGTCCACCTCTGGGTACCGTCTCGTCGTGAGGTCCTCCTCCGGGTACCATCTCTTCGTATAGTCCACCTCCAGGTACCGTCCAGTCCTCGAACACTCGGCCTCTGTCAGCACTGCCCGTCGTCTGCAACCAACACAACGAGGTGCGGGCATATCCCGTGCAGGGGTGAGTATAACGATACTCAGTAGGGACCCCGAGACTCTCAAGGTCTCACTAAACCAACAAGGATAACCACAAAGAAGATCTCAACAGATAACCTCTACTTAGGTATGTGCCCATACATATACCTAAGTTATCAAGTAACCCATCTCAATCATGAGGAAACACAAGGATTGTGAAATCAACGGATAACCACTACCCGGGTATATGCCCATACACCTACCTAAGTTAGCAAGTGACCCATCTCAATCATGAGGTAAACACAAGGTCAAAAGTCTCAGCTCAAACCAGGATTTTCATTATCAAAACCGTAACTGCTGAAGAGCTCCGTCTCTGGAGTGTACAGTGGTCCTATCACGACTCCGAGGTACTGCTCACTAACCTAAGACTGCTGAAGAACTCCACCCATCGAGTATTGCGGGCCAGCTGCTACAACCAAGTGCTCCCATGTGCCGCTACAACCAAGCGGACCTCTGTCGTGGGTCTGCCGCTACAACCAAGCGCTCCCATGTGCCGCTACAACCAAGCGCACCTCTGTCGTGGGTCTTCCGCTACAACCAAGTGCTCCCATGTGCCGCTACAACCAAGCACACCTCTGTAACACACCGAGTCGCTTGATCAGCAGTCGTCGGGTCTCAGCCAGCTACACTGTCTCCGTACTCCGCACGCTCGTCATTGGGAGGGTCCGCTCCATGAGCTACAGGTCGATACTCCATGTATCTCAAATTCCCACGAAAATGTATCTCAAAGGACTACCACATCATAGGGGTCTCAACGCAACAGACGGCGCGTCAATCGGACGCCCGGTCTGTGAGTTATTAGCCTTTCCGTCCTAGGGGCCCGGTTGGTTTCGTGAGCGAACCAAACCCGGCCGTATCTTAACTGTACCTCGAACTCTCATATGGTAAACTCATAGGGACCGTTTCTCAACGCGATCACCAACGCCGCTGACGGTTCGTCAAACGGATGTTCTATCAGAAAGATATCAGTTTTTCCGTTCCAGGGGCCCGGTTGGATTTCGGTGCGATCCAACCCGGCCACTATCCATCTGCATCCAAAACTCGGGTGGAGGATGCCAAAAGTTCCGTATCGTCAACAGGAACTCAACGCAACAGACGGCGCGTCAATCGGACGCCCGGTCTGAGAGTTATTGGCTTTTTCGTTCCAGGGGCCCGGTTGGATTTCGGTGAGATCCAACCCGACCGCACTCCGTCGACATCCAAAACTCGAGTGGAGTAAGCCAAAAGATTCATCTCACTTAGTGTAATTCAACGAAACAGACGGCGCATCAATCGGACGCCTGGTCTGTTATTTATTGGCCTTTCCGTCTCACACCCACCCTGGGAAACTTTCCAGGAGGTCACCCATCCTGATCACTACTCTTGGCCAAGCACGCTTAACTATGGAGTTTTAACCACGTACGCTCCCGAAAAGGAAGGTGCACCTTGAGTATAGTATACCGAAATGACCGTCTCGATCCAAGGATCGCGTTGCCGCTGACGGCGAGTCGTTTGGAGGCACGTAGCCCAAGATACGAGCATTTGACCAAACCGCTCGGTAACGGGGGTTTCGGGCCCGGGCCGTCCCGGCCCGGCGTGGCCCGGCGCGGCGCGGCCCGGCCCGGCGAACCGGCCAGGCGCGCCGGTTCGGCGCAAGGCAGCGCGCTGGGCGCGCTGCCAGCTTGGCCGAAGGCCGAGCTTGCTGGAAACGGGGGGGCGCCTGCCCCCCCTTTGTGAAACCGGCCCCCCTCATAATGGGGGGGCCAAATAACTGCCCGGGGGAATTAAATTCCCCCAGTTTCCACCAACCCGGCCAGCCCGACCTGGCCGGCCGGCTTCTTGTCAACAGGACCGGCAAGGGCCGGTCCTCTTCCGTCTTCCGGCACCGGCGGCCCGGCTGGCCGCCGGTCATCACGATCCGCCGCGGCCCGGAACCGGCCGCGGCCTTCGTCATCCAGCGTGGTGCGACGGCACCGCGCCCCTCCGCCGCGGCCCTGCTCCGGCCGCCGCGTCTTCGGTTTCCTTCGACGCGGCGCGACGGCGTCGCGTTCATGATAATTCTTTCAACGGCGCGGCACGACGGCGCCGCGCAATAATTTCAGTGTGATTCCCGCATGGTGCGACGGCACCACGCTATCTCGTTTCATCCGCAAGAAACATTCAAGAAAAAAGGAGGGGGTTCGGCCGTGTTTGTGCGGTCCGGTCCCCCTCTTGTTAGACGATAACACTTAAACGTTCATCCTCAAGTTTGTCATGCTAGAACCAAGAACGGAAAATAATTAAATAAAGCAACAACAAACCCCTACATGGATATTTGACGTCGCACGTCGGGCGTCGCGGAGAACGGCGTCACGGAGAACGATGTCACGGAGATCGAACGTCGATTCCATGGATGTTGTGGTACGTCCGAGGAGGAAACGACGTCTCCTCACTTGTTGCGGAGATGAAGAAGGTAGGTGCGTTGTCGTTGGAGAGTTCCCTACGTCGGTGTCTTCTCCCTTGCCGTGGAGGAAAAAGAGGATGAAGAACCGTGATCACCGAGTCGTTCTAAGTTGAGGGATCGATGTTCTTCATCGGAGAAGAACCGTTCTTCACGGAGGGGAGGATGTTCTTCAACGAAGAAGGAGCTTCCTTCTTCTATCACACAAAGGCTCTTTCTCAAAAATCCTCCCACCACAATTCAACCTCCAAATAAAACAAGGTTTCCCCTTATTTTATTTTAATCATGCCATGAATTGTAAGTTCAAAAGTCAAACACTTAATTGATTAAGAGTTTCAATAACTTAATTTAAGTTCTAGTTGGCATGAGTTATGAGGGAGAGAGGGAGAGAAGGAGTTTCAAAATAAAGAGGGAGGTGAGGAGTTTCAAAATAAAGAGGGAGTTAGGGGGTTATGGGAAAAGTGAAGGGGTGGGGTTCGTGTGGGCCCCACCTCACCTTAAATCCTTCCATGGGTGGTTAACTCCAAGTGGGTCCCACCCCTAACTCCCTTACATTGGTTAAAACCACTTAAGAGAGGGTCAAGTGTTTTAACATAACACTTAATCTACATAACAAGAAAATAAAAATTGTAGATAAGTTATAAATTAAACATCCACAATTTTATCATCTTCTCTCGGATAAACGCAACTCCGGAAATGGCGTTCTTAAGAAACTATCGGCGCTGCGGTTCCATCGGTTCCCTCGGAATTCGTTTCCGGGCACCGGTTCAAAAGATAGAAATTTCAGCTCGCTCATTCACTGAACGTACCCGAGCCAAACTTCGGAAATTAATTTCGGGCACACCGGGCCTCGGAATCAGGCGTCGTCAGAAACTGCGTTCTTGTAAAATTCCAAAGAAAATTAAGAAAAAAAATTTCCTTGAAATTTCTAGATCTTTACAATGGTACATTAATTTGATATTATTTTTTGTATTATATGATAACTTGTATGTGATACTAGGTGAATTATTCATGGTGAGGATAAGAAAAAAAGAGTATACATGTTTAGGATATGGTTTAATTTCATTTGTATACTCACATGGATTTATTATATTTCTTTCAGTTTTATAATGAGTTTTTAAATGGTGGATCCTACTATGTATATATGTTTTTATCATAAAACATGTTTATAAACTATTTTTAGGACATCAAGATATGGTTAACTATTGATATATAGTTTTATAGATCCATGATTATTTGAAGAGCTGTTAGATATTCTTGGTCACTACCAAGGATCTGTTTTAGTGTTTCATAGTTGTTTCTATTGTATAACATCACATTTGTATCATGTGTTGGGTTTGTTTCTTATTTATTTATCATAATGACATGATTTGTTTTTTTCTTATCATATCACATACGTCTAAAATCTTTTATAGCAAAATGCCTCCCATCTATTTGTATGTTATAGCCTTGGTGCTAATTGGGAAACTTTGTAATATTTGTGGTGAGATTCATGAATCATTATCTATCATCTCTCATTGTCAATAAAATAGAGGTATCATTAGGGAAAGTGGTCTTGATATAAATTATTAAATGTAGTAGTTGAAATATATGACGAATTTTTAAGTTAGGTACATGATACGATGCGTGGGATGGTGGGGAAATAGTACAAGTTGGGATTAGTACATGCTGTAAAAAAGGGAGACCAAATAAGACATGTGATTTTAAGATCCCCTATGATCTAATATAAGGAACTTCATTTTTAATTGATATACAAAATATTTGATTCTACGTGTAGGGTAGAGACATTGGAAAGGATCATGCATCACACAAGTATCTGACTATTTTTAAATGGGATAGACACTGGGAAAAGGATAAAAATTAAATTAATAATTAACCTTAAATAATTTGTGTCTTATGTTAGGAGACACTAAATAATTTTTTTCCCATTATTGTCTCTATTTTGGTGACCCCATTATGTTTCTGTCAAATACAAACAAAAAAATGATCTAGTAAATTACCATAGAGTTGAGGATTATAATGAAAATTCTCGCAGGATGACACATTGAGAGTCCAATGCCAAGTCTATTGATGTCTGAGGGAACTATTTTTTATCATGGGATAGAGGTTTAGTTGATTGGGGTGGTGATAAAAGATGTGAAATTTATTTCTAGTACTTATCAACATCTTTTCGTATACTAATAACATATTTTTTATTTCTCAATTTTTGATTTAATGATTATTGTTTGACTCACCAGTTTTGAAAATCCTAAATCATGATTTATTTATGTGATAATAATGTTTATATAATAGGATAATCATGTTTCATTAATATTCTTAGTTTTTATCAAGTAATAATTATATATCTTCAATCTCACAGATCTATCGATTAATTTTACAGTGATAAATTTATCTATGTGAAAGGTCACTAATAAGAAGTGACCGATGAAAGTCACTAATAGATGGCCACTGATAGGGGGTTACCGATAGAAGGATACTGATTAATGCCAATGATACAAGGTCACCGATGAAAGGAATATATAGAAGGTCACCGATAGAAGGTTACCAATAAAGCTCACCTATAGAAGGCTACCGATGATGGTTACTGATGAAGGATACCGGTGAAGGCTTCTGATGAAGGTCACTGATAGAAGGATACCAATGAAGGCTACCAATGATGGTTACCAATAAAGTCTACTATTGAATCCTACTGTTGAGAAAGCTACCACTACCAGTCTATCAATGCTCACTCTTCCACTCCATACATGGTCTAATTCTTAATATTATTCTAATAGTCATATTTGGTAAATTCAATTAATTTAACATTAATTAATGTGGATTGTAGACATATCAAGAGACCCTATGGGGGGATAGTATGTGGTACCAGGAAGACCACATGTGGTTTAATTATTCCTATTTTTAAACCTCAAATATAAATTAGAATACTGAGGAACCAAAGAAAAGAGTGGAATGCATGTGAAAGACCTTACTCGCTAGATCTAAATGAACACGGAATAACGGTTCAAAACTTACATTGTGTACCAAAGAGCATCACGACGATCATTTGTGATAAATATTTCACATATGCCTTCTGTTTTTATTCAATTCTCTATCCAATGAAGATGAAAAACACCTCGTAACTTGAATGCTAGAAAATGGAGTGGCGAAACTCTGTTTTGGAGACAACATCCAGAGAAAGACTCGAACTACAAATTATTCACTCCAAGGTGTCAAGAGATGAAATGAAAACACACAAATCTTTAAAAACTCTATATTATAATATTATCTCTATTGTGTTATTTTATTTTACATTTCTGAGAATTGTGTATAGGTCTGTTACATATACTCTCCCATGTGCTTGAACTGGTTGATACTGAAAATCCTAACATCCAAAATTATTTAAACATTGCATCCCACATTTAACCATGGTAGAGACCGTGTGTGGTCTGGATTTTTTGTATTTCCCAGGGAGAACTATGGTAGAGGGTGTGATACCTTTACAGTTTTTTAAAATTGTTCTAAAGCCTGATTCAGGGTGTGTATCAGGATTATTGTTACTATAAACTACTTGGAGGTAAGTGATCACCATGTGTAGACGATAAAGTTTAGGTTTGATACTAGACCTCTCGATTAACTCTATAATGTTCTATGTTTTTATAATACTTTGTTTTTATATTTTCCTCTACATATAGTTTAAAAAATAGAAATCTCTTTTACATTAAATCTGGTAGTTAGTTTTGGTTAGTGTGTGTTTGTGTTTATTTCTATAAACCTGTTTCAAAATTTGATGATGAGTTTTACACTGATTCAGCTTAGGAATAATGACCCTTTGAGAAACCTGTTGACCAACTAATCATTTATGTCTCTACTTCCATAATTAACTTGTTTGTTTCCAAATTGGTGGATATTTAGAATAATGTTTTAATAGAAATTTTATGTAGGAAGTCAATTCACCCCTTCTTGAGACTCCACTTCGACAAACATTTGGTATCATAGGGTTAACTTTTTATTATAACTACCATCTGAACTGTTGTTCAGGTTTTCAAATTCTTTTCAATTTTGATTTTAGTTTTATCTTAAAGATCATAAAATTTCTGTATTATCTAAATATTCAATTATTTATATTCGAATTAACTATGGACAACTCAGTTGAGGGTGAGGATACCAACATTCCACGTTTTTAATGGTAACGACTATGATCCGTGTAAATTAAAAATAAAAATGTATCTAGAGACATGGGTCCAAAAATTTGGGACACAATTGCAGAAAAACCTGCATTTCCAGATACTTCTAGGGAATTATGGTCTCAATTGACTAAATCTACATATAACAATTACTGTAACGAAATGAATGCATTGTACTATTCTCTTGGTTTTGAGGAATTGAATAGAATATTTACATGTAAAACTACTTATGAAATCTAGGATACTTTGTATTTTTCTGTTGAGGGAACAACCAATGAAAAAGAAATGAGTCGAAATACTTATACTATTAAATTTGAAAATTTTTAAATGAAGCTTGATGTACTTATATCTAAAATGTATCTCAGGTTTAGTGAAATCCTAAATACTATGAGTTTGCTTGGGAAAACCAAGGATAGAAAAGATCAGATTATGAGGTTTCTTAGATGTCTTCCTGACAGATGGAGAGAAAAATCTATTTATATTTGAGAACCCAGTGATATAACAAAGCTACCAGTGAAGAAAATAATTGGAAAAAATATGATTTTTGAAGAAGAGATTAATTTGAATCAATAATCATATGAATAACCAAAAAAGAAATTTGTAGCATTCAAAACTGCTACCTCAAACAACAAAGAAAAAGAAAATTTTCAGGCTCCTGTAGACACTTCCACTAGTGAAGATTCATCTTATGGAAGTGATGATGATATATCTCATATTTCTAGGAGATTAAAAAAGTTTTACTGAAACAATAAGATCTTTATAAAGTAAAACTATAAATGAAAGAGATGTTCTGAACCCTAAGAGACCTCAAGTTGGGTCTATTAGTGGAAGCATGGTAGTGGAAGAGCTGATGAATCCACATTTTTTGAAGAGATAAATCATCGTTCAGAAGGAATTATGTTTGGAATGGCTACTGTCGAGTAGGTCTCTAGTTCTGATGGCACTCGAAGCTCAAGATTGGTTAGAATGATTTTCAAATAACATTGGATCTTGTTACTTGAAGCTATTGAAATAATTTTACGAGTCAGTGAAGATTGACAAGTCTGAGAATTGCAAGTGAATGTCTTAAAAGGTAAATGGAGTAAGTGTGAGCTTATCCTCTACTGAATGGGATGAATATTAAATAGTTCCACAAAAAGTGATATTTGATTACTACTCTAGAGTCGAGCCTCCCATGAGTGAGTTCATAGGTTATGAAGAAGCTTCGTATGAACTAATGGGGAATGGGATCCTTAAGAAGGTGACTTCTGCTGAAATTGAAGGAGAAGAGATGTTTCTTTTTAAGAATTTTAAGTATGTATTGAGTCCCATGAGAGGGTATTTTACCACCATGATGTATCAGGACGTGTTTCATTTATATCTGTTGAAGCATGGACAGAAGATAAATATTTGTAGGTTGTTAATGATTCAGTTAGAGGATATGATAAAGCCTAGTTCCAAATAAAATGCTTTATTTCCTTCCAGGTTGATATCTTGGATGCTAAATGTGAAAGGAGTTTCTAGAAATAAATAAGAAACATTAGTTTTAACGGAAATATTCTACACTACCAAGACGATTTGACTGTTTATGAAGATAAGATAGAACCCTTGGAAAAGGGTATGGGTGAATGATGTGGAAAAAAATAGTATGAAGATTTCAACCCTATCTCCCATACTACTAGGCCAAAGAATAAGAGACATCCAGGTTTGAAGCCTGATTATGTGGAGCCAGTATATTTAGATGAAGAATGGTATAGTGTTATTCACGTAAGATAGGATTCTCCTATAAATGATAGGAGTGATCATGTACATCCCTCAAGTCCTCATGCCAATACTATATCATTTGTTAAGCCTATCCCACCAAAAATATTTCCTAGAAGAGAGACTACACTAAGGGACAGTGAGGATGAGGAAACTAGTGAAGAAGAAGGATAATAAAATGTATTAAGAGATGTTAGAGAGACCTCAGAGGAGGAGGATGAAACAGAATCTAGTCATGATGTTTTTTTGAAAGATACTGATGAAAGTGAAGAGGAATTTATAAGTCTCAATCCACTAATAGGATATACAGTAATGGTATAAAGTGTGGATGAAGAGGTTGAAAAATCAGGTGAAGCTGGAATTGTAATGTCAGTTATTGAAGATTATGTAGAATAAGTGGTAGTGGACTCTCCTGGTGATGCACTAGATCAAAGATGTATGGAAGATACGAATTTAGTAGATCAGAAGAATATTCCATCTGAGGGGGAGGAACATATTCCAACATGTTTAGTTTTTCTTTCTCATGGAATAGAATATCAGTAAGAAGATCCTAGATTTTTTGTCATAGGGTTTGACTATGGGTACTCTAAAGCAGACAAGCCCAACAGAATCCCCCCAATTACTTCTATTTCATAGACCACTGTTATACAGCCAGTAGTTCATCTACCTCAATACATTGTGAAGAAGGGTGATTTAGAATCATTAAAATTATATTTTAAGAGACATTTTCATGATATATCTCTTGGGATAGAGATATAACTAGCTCATAATCAAGAACTTGTAGCTTATACATTGGAAGAGATAATTTCTACCTCTCACTAAAATTTGCTACAAGAAGTGAAGGAATGTAAAAATCATATCATAACCCAGGTAGTTTATATGGAATCTATGAAACAATCAATAGTCTATGGAATCTGTGAAATAATAAATTTCGAGTTTAGACTCTTATATGGATTCATGGGTTCAATTGGACAAATACCTCTAGTATGTTAAGAGTTTTATTCATCATATGGTCAATATATTTGAGGACTTTAAGAAGTATATGGCTGAACATGTGAGTTGATAGGGTGATGATATGAAAAGATTGATCATTGGTATGACCAAGTATTTTAAGGAGATAGTGGATTTTACAATGGTACCTTCTGTGTAAACTTTTTTTTCAGCCTCTCCTCCAGTTGATCTAGAAGCTTTCTGGTCAGTTGTTAGAGAAGAAGTAGATAAGTTCTCTGTTGAATGTATCTTGGACCCTCATCCTATGAATCAAGTCATTTATACTACCAGAGACATTCATAACCTTATGAGAGATTATTTAAGGGAGGCATCTAAATATCAGAAGCCCATAAAGAAGAAAGTTGATTTCTATTACAAGAGGGCTCACACTAAGAATCAGATGGACGGTCACTTCAAGTTGCTGTTGGAAAACATGAGAATCCCACCTATAACACAAGATTTTAAGGATCAACTTAGCAAGCTTAGAGAACTGACTCCTACCATGTAAATATTCTTGGAGAAAAAGGATCATTTTATCTCATCTATGGAAAGAGGAGGAAGTATTATTATGGATTTCAGAAATCTCATTTTACCCTTCCTCCATGTGGACAACACTCCCATTATAGTCCCTCCAGCGTTACCTTCTTCCTCAGCTGCCTCAGGCTCTTTCAGTGCTTCCTTGTTGATGACTCATGTATATGCCATCAAAAGATTGACCCCTATGATCCCTCAGAGATCTATTCGCTATCAGTCTACTGATACTTGTTTTGCATCTCCTTCTACCTTGCTCACTGCAATACCTCTACCAATCCCCCCAAATTCTGGACCTTCCTCCTCAACTTCCAAAAACAAATCTCCCTTGGATATATCTGATGTGTATTGAATGTGGGATTTCTTTGTGGATTTGTATCTTTTTACTCTTTTTGTATATTTTACTCTTTCTTCATTAATAATAAAATCCTCTTTTGTTTCTTTTTGTCTTATATTCTTTTTGTTAATCACAAAGGGTGAGAATATTTATGTTGATTGTAGTCATTGCATATATACTTTGATCTATATTTTCAACAATATACATTGTTCAGTTTTCTCTTATACATAATATATGTATGATAACACCTATTAAGAAATTAAAAAAATTTCAAAACACTAATACAATAAAACATAAATATGAAACTTCACAAACATAATTTGTGAATACCAAAAAGGGGGATATTGTTGGACTCGTCTGTTTTGATAATACCAAATCATGTTTCGTATATGTGGTAATCATGTTTTAATTATAGGATAATAATGTTTCATTAATATTAATAGTTTTGATTGAGTAATAACTATGTATCATTAATCACACTTTTCAATCGAATAAGTTCACAGGGAAAAATTTATCTAAGTGAAATGTCACTGATAGAAGGTCACTGATTAAGGACACTAATAGAAGCTCACCAATAGAAGGTCATTGATAGAAGGTTACTGATAGAAGGTTACCGATGAATGTCACTGATAGAAGGTCACTGATGAGAGTCATTGACAGAAGGTCACATATAAAAGGTTACCTATAAAGGTCACATATAAAATGCTACCGTTGAAGGCTATCGATGAAGGCTACTGATGAAGGTCACTGATAGATGGATACCGATGAAGGATACCGATGAAGACTGCTATTGATGTCTACTTTTGAAGCCTAGTTTTGAGAAATTTATTGATACCAGTCTACCGATGCTCACTCTTCTACTTAATACTTTTTCAAATTATTAATATTATTCTAACATTCATATTTGGTAAATTTAATGCTTATGACATTAATTAATGCAGATTGTAGAAATATCAAGATATTGTATCCTAGGATAGTATGAGGTACAAGGAAGACCAAATATGGTTTACTTATTCTTATTGTCATACATGAAATATAAAATAGGATATCGAGGTAGAAAATAAAAGAGAGGAATGCATGAGAACGATATCACTTGCTAGATAAACGTAGAAACTGAAGAACAATCCACAACTTACATTGTGAACCAAAGAGCATCATGATGATAATTTGGGAGAAAAAAATTCACCTCTTCCTTCTGAAATTCTTCAGTTCTCTGTCAAACATAGAATCATAACACCTCGGTACTTCAAATATAGAACCTGGAGTTATGACACTCTGTTTTGGAGACAACATCCCAAGAATTACTCGAACTACAAATTCATCACTCCAAGGAGTCAAGAGATGAACTGAAAACACATAGATCTTTCTAATATCAATCAAATAATACTATATCTATTATGTTATTTTATTTTACATTTATTAGAAGTGTGTTATTTTCTGTTACACATACAAACTCATGTGCTTGAACTGGAGGATACTAAAAATCCTCACATCAACCTTTATTTACACTTTTTTCCCACGTGTAACAATAGAAGAGACCGTGTGTGGTCGGGATATTTTTTTCCCATGAAAAACTATGGTAGAGGTTGTGAGCCCTAGACAGTTTCTAAAAACTATTGTAAACCCTGATATAGGTTTTTTATCAAGTTTATAGTTATTATAAACTGCTTTGTGGCAGGTGATCACCACGTGGATAGGAATACGTCTCGTCTTGAGACTAAACCACTTGTTTAACTCTAATTTTTATTTTTTTTAATACTCTGTTTTTCTGTTTTCCACTCCTTATAATTGAAAAAATAGAAAATTATTTTACATTAACTATGATAGTTACTTCTGGTTAGTGTGTGTATGTGTTTAATTCAGTAAACCTGTTTTAAAAGTTGAAGAAGTGTTTTTTATTGATTCAACTGAGGACTAATCACCCTTTGAGAAACTTGTTGACTAACTAAACTTTTATCCCTCTACTGCCTTAATTAACTAGGATGTTTCATAATTTGGGGATCTTTTGCATAATGTTTTAATATAAATTTTAAGTAGGAACTCAATTCACCCCTCTTTAGTTTCCACTCTGACCAACAGTTATTTATTACATTTTAGACAATTAATAGTACATTTAGTAATGGTCATGAATGAATTAAATTTATTTTTTGATTTTTTGTTTATTTTATCATTTTTTTCATTCTTTATATTATATATTAATCTTTTTTTTATTTACAAATTATTTAACTAATGTTTTTATAATTTATATTTTTTTTATATTTATATATTTTTCTAGTATTTAAATTCTTTCACTTTTTTGTTTTTGGTATTAATATATTAATTAATTAATTAAAATTTATCATTTAATTCTTCATATTTAAATAATTTAATAATAAGTAATATATAATTCTAATTATTTTATTTAAATTTTTTATCTTTACATAATTTTTTTTGTTAATCAATAAATTTATTTTAATTTTAATGTTTTTAATTTTTAATCACATTATGTTTTATAAAATTAATTATAATGAATTTATTTAAATTTACCATTAATTTATTTGGATTTATTTTTTTATTTCAATTTTATTTCATCGAATTTTTATGGTGTTTAAGTAATGATATCCAATTATGTTCATAGATAAGTGTGATAAGAACCATTCTTCCCACATATGCTTTTTTCCAATGGGTACATAGCTTATTTTTAATGACACTCATATATCTAAATGGGTATTTTTACTCACATAAAAGATTTTCTTGTATACCATGCACATGATATAATCAATTGAATAATGAAAAACAAGCCACTTGAGCTGTCCTTTTTTGGACAACAACTGAGTTGTCATGAAAGGGATTACCCAATCTTGGTGATCCAAAATCAAATAGGGGGAATCCGAGTTTGATTTCCTTTAACACAATTAAATATTGAAGATGGAAACAAGTATGTTCCAATGATGATGAAGAATAGTATTGTTCGGAGATTCATTGAGGGTGAATTCACCAAAAATGTTTTTAGATAGAAGAATCATCAGAGATTAAAGATTTTTCTAGCCAATCCATGATCCCAAGATGATGTTGTATCATGTTGTGGATAATCAAAGAAGCTAACAAATCATCCAAGAAATATGAGTAAATATTAATATATTCATTCAATAGAAAAATATTAGTTTTTCAATATAGTTGATTATGATTCACTGAGATCAATAAATTATAAAAGAAAATATCCAAACTGGTATAAGTTTCAACTAAGATAATGATGAAATCAGGTTTGAGGATCACCAAAGAAGACAAGTCTATGTACAAAGAAGAACCATCAAATGAAATTTATGAACAATGATGACTCTAATTATCCAAGGTTTCATTTGAGTCTAGTTTTTAGGATGATGAAACAAATACTTCTTCTATAATAAATCTCAATATTGAGTTGAATATGGTGGAATTTTTTAATCCTGAGGGATAATCTTTTTTTATGGCGAGGTTGAATCGGTTGAATGATTTAATCTATTTGATGAAATTTGGTTTCCATTGTTTATAAATACATAGGATGAAGGGGAGTGATCCTAGAATTCACCAAAAGGCTTCAGATCATGTTTATATTCATATTTTTTTGTTTTTTCAAGAACAAGCATACTATTTTAATGGTCAATGCTAAGAAAAATAAACTGAGGGGAATTGGCCCGTCACTGTATCTTGAAAATATTTTTGTGTTTGATGCATTGTTATTATTTGTAGGTTGTGTTGGACAAGGGGATTTTAATTTATTTTGTGTTTTGGATGTGTCGATGAAGGTTGTTTCTAGAAACTGGTTTGTTTTAAAGTGATAATATGATTGTAAACAAACATATTGTTATGACCTATCCCAAAGGGGCTTGTGTCAGAACTCCCAACGAATGCCTATAAAAGGATAAGGGATGGATATGAGAATTGAGAAGTCATTTCACTAACATTGGATTGCATATCCTAAATTACCTATACAAATGTACACATCTCTAATACCACACAAAGCTAACAATAAATACCTCTAAAAAACCATGCATAAATACATCTAAATCCCACTATAAAAATAAAAAAATAGAAACTATGTAAGTACAAATAAAATCCCACTAAAAAGAGGATAAAATGAGTCCAACCTAAAAGTAAATATGGGCACTAGAGTGAAGAATATCGCAATAGCACACCTTGGTCTATCTAGCTCACTAAGAGTTGTCTGGTCCAGGTCCCTTAAAGACTCTATCAATGAATTGATCATATACAAAATCCATGACATGTGAAAGAAAATTGCATCCAAGGATGAGTATAAAAATACCTAGTACGAAACCAAAATCACCAATCTTATAGAAAAAATAATAAAAGTCATCTCTATTCAGATATATATCTACAAGACATATAAAAGGAATATCCATATATACTCCAAAAATACACACCATCTCAATGTAAATTCACAATAGTAATGCCAACCGAGGATTCATGATCAAATAATACACATATCAATCATATGGGAGAAAAAACATCACAAGTCACATTGAATAGATAGTGCCCATCCAAGATTTACAGCTCATCGGGGCTCACCATAATTAGAATAAGCTGGAAATATGAATGGAATGATATAGAGATGAGGACCACAGACATGTCCATGTGGTATACCAGCAACTAAATCTAGTTTAAACCACTAATTATAGGATTGAAACCTGTATATTATTGGTCAAGATGATACTACTAACTTTAACTCAGGTAAGAAGATGATATAGGATCTCACTCTAGACCTCGCTGATGGTTTCCAAGAACCTTATATATGTTGTTTAGATTAAGAGATCATTATCCTATGTGTAGGAAGTGATTATATACTAAAAAGAATGGAAAATGATGTTGGGAATGTTTCTAAATGAAACATTACTAATATGTAGTGGATAATTTCTTCAATAAAACAATGAGCAAGTACACAACTTGTACTTGTTGTACATGGTGTATCTCATCAACATTGGGTCCTTCACTTGTATCATGGCCCATTCCCATGTATGTTTCAAATTACATGGTGTGTTTGTGCATGTGTACTTATAACCATGTCCAAGTACACTACTCTTCACGTTTATTTTTTTTCCTTTCTTTGTCCATGTGGGAGTATAGGGAATTTACATGACCTTGTACTCCAAGCTGTGTCCATGTAACCTTTGAGGTACACTCCAATCTCCAAGGGGAGGGTTACATTCTAATTCACTGTGTGAAACACTATGTGATGCTAAACTTCCCTTAGAATGCATAGTTGTTGCACAAGGGTCCCACATGATGTGTTCCACTTAAACACATACCGTGTACCACACGATTTCAAGAAACCTATAGGTTCCTCACATGGATTCTCAAATCTATTTTCACCACCATAAATCATGTCAATAAAACATGGATATAGGGTTTGACTAGCCTTGCTACCACTAATGGATGGATTTCATCATTTAATTCACCATAAAATAAAACTTGATTACATGCCTTCATTATTTTTCCAAAAACACAGATGAATGCATCTAATATTGAATTGGTCCATCATTTTTTCATCATCATATGATCCTCATTCAATACTGATTATTTATATGTGATATTTAATTATATTTCCAAGAAACTGGTTCACAACATTTGATTCCATTGTATTTGATTTGAATTTCCAAGAGAATGAACCCCCAGTGATGAACGCACGTCGAAAAATGGGAGAAAACCTTATAAAATAAAAAATATGAATGAACCATATCCAGGTTCAATTAGACTCAATCAGTTTCCATTTTATGATGTAACAAATAACCACAACAAATAAATTATTCCTTGAAATATTTTCACTGATAAACCCATCTCATAATATTACTGATCTAAAAATAAATCATTTGGTCAATTGATTCTCATTCATTGTCAAAATTTATAAGTGTATGAAATCCATATAAATAAAATTCATACCTAAAATTGGATCAATCATTGATAAATAACAAGGTTACATTGTTTTTTTCAATGTGATTATTGATTCTAATTGCACACCAATCGTCAAACTATGATCTGATTGTTGTTCGCATACGGAATCTCCACTAATGGATATTAACCATTTATATGGATCTAAAGGTTTTAGAAGCTAAAGGAATAATACACCATAACTATATACTTATAAATTAGTTTAGGTTTACACATTATATAATCACATAAAATAGTTTATTTTACTATTTTATTCATTTTACAAATGTGTTGACCATTTCAAAAATAATCCACGCTGAAAATTATTATGTAGCACCTAAGTTAAAACTCTATTTTTTAAGTTAACAATTTACTATGATTTTATAGGTCCCTTGTTTGGGAGTTATTCCATATTTGAATTAAAACCTTATGATTTTTATATTTAATATATATCCAACATTTATTCTGGTCACACCAATCCTTGTGGTTACATTTTGTGTCTCTTCCTGATCTTGAACATAATTCATACCATATCCAAAAATAATACATGGAAAATATGAGTCACTAAATTCTCCCAACCATAGGGATTTATGTACTAAAAATACAAAACTATTGGTTATTCCCAAAAAAATATGTGGATGCTGATTATGCATGTGAGCCTCCCACTCCTTGGTGATATCCATAAAAATTAACATTATGGCATCGAACATGCGCTAATGGAATCTATCACCCATAGAGGATAATATCTTTTTGATCCTCAATCTCTAATGGGTACTCAACAATGTTCTCCCCATCCTCTATCTCCATCTCACCCCATTTGATAATGTGTGATGGATCGTGCACGTACCACCATAGTTGAATACACTTGGGGGACATCGTGTATGTAGTCTAACTATAAAGGGAGATATATGTGGTTCTCTATATCTCCAACCCTACATATTATCTAGAAAGGTTCCCTAAATCTCATAGATATATTTCCACCCTAGACAAATATTTTTAATCCTTGTGGAGGTGAAACCCTCAGGAACACATGGTCTTCCTCCTTGAACTCCAACGGCCTTCATCACCTATCAACATAAGACATTGAGAAGCTATGTGTTTTCTTCTTCCACTAATATATGATCTTCCTTTTTTCTATATTGGCTCCCAGAAACTATGGACCCATTATTGTTGACTCTCCTAGGTCGGTCCAAAAATGAGGTGACCTGCAGGGTTTCCCGTACATGGCCTCAAATGATTACATACAAATTGTGGAATGGTATTTTTTATAATAAAACTCCACCAATGGTATATTATCCTCCCAACTATATCCTGAGTCCAACATGTATTCTCGGAACATGTCCTCAAAAACTAAAATGGTATGCTTAGTCTATCCTTCAGTTTAGGGGTGAAAATTCATGCTCAAATACAACTGAGTCACAAAATCCTCCTTCAATACCTTCCATAAATGATTTGTCAAGAAAGAATAATTATCATAAATTATTATTGACAGAACTCTATGAATTTAGACTATCTCCTTATCTAATATTCTTCTCAAGATCTATAGTGAAATGTTCTTCTAAATAGATAGGATGTGAGCCAAATTAGTGAGTTGGTCTATGATCACCTAAAAGAAATCAAGTCCACTAGATTCATTTGGTAAACCTATCAAAAATTCTACAGATATCAAATCCTAGTTCCACTATGGTACCTTAAGGGTTTGATCTAAATCCACTAGAACGTGGTGCGGAAAATTCACCTACTGACTTGTAAGGCATTGAGAGATGAACTCTACAAATCCCTTTTTCATCCATAGCCACCAAAACTCTCCACATAAGTCATGGTACCTCACTCCCACAAATGGATGTACTGAAAAATTACATGTATGAAAATCTCATTGAATATCCTCCAACAATGTCACTGATACCATCATGTGTCCTTTAAAAACAACGATGTGCTCCCCAACATTGGAAAATCCATCAGAAGTATGTCCAACTGATATCTGAGTACATAGGGTCTCAAAGTTAGTATACCAAAGCTATTCCTCCCTAAATCCCTAAAATAGAGGATGAGTGATAACCTTCAATTGGAGGTAAACAGATCCAAATCCATCCACAAAGGACACTATAATGAGGACAACTACTCTGACGTCTCTCTCAATAACCTTGAACAAGACCACAAGTTGAGAGAATCTTCTATTGTGTTCCCATTTATAGGAGTATAAAAATATATAATTGATAAAATCTATAGGATCATTAGTCATCACCCATATCTCATGTTAATATTGTTATAATATAATATATACAAGATAATCTTGTAATTAAAAAGGGCTATAAATTTCTCCCTCACATGGTAGTGTTCCCAAATATATAATGAAAAGACTACTACTACTAACTCATGATTTTGGGTTGCATAGTTTTGATCATGTGTTCTCAAATGACAATAGCCATAGGAAATCAGTACCTATGTATTCATTAGTACAAATAAAAATCTCGGTTCCTAATGCACCGTTGTTGACCCCGGAAAAGGAATTCCCAAAATTTCCCAAATTCTTCAATACACGATCCCAGATTGTAGTCCATTTCGCAAGCTTCGATTTGGTAGGTCGCAGGGCCCGAACGGAGCTACGGATTAGAAGTTATGCACACTTGAAGCTGGTCTGGAAATCTGGTTCGCAAAGTCCATTCACGAAGCCCCATCCATGATCGCGGAGCACTGCCACGAAGTAATGAGGCAAGAGGCTCTGCGATCCCATATGATGTTCACGACGCGCCGCGAAGACCCGCCGCGAAGCATAGTAGGTGGTGACGATCTGCGAATGGCCTGAAGTTCGCGAGCCTGCCGTGAAGCACAGGAGGAGGGATGCTCCGCGAACGAATTTGACGTTCGCAAACCCGCCGCGAAGAAAAGGAGGCGGGACGGCTCCGCGAAGTGCTTTGATGTTCGCGAAGCACCGCGAAGATCCGCCGTGGAGCAAGCTCTGTCTTCGCGCCGAGCGAGCTTTGCTTCACGGTGCGCCTTGCCTATAAATACCCAGCTCACCATCCTTCTCAGGACGGACGGCGACAGCCACTTCGCCCCCTTGGGCGGCCGAGCGGAGTTCCGTATTGCAGCTCCGCGAGGTCATGCTCCGCAAGAAGATTCCTTTGCGTTGATGCTTCATGATCCGAGGCTCCGTGAGTCCATGCTTCATGATCCAATGCTCTGTGATTCTACTCCGCGAGACCATCCTCCGTGAGTCCTTGCTCCGTGAGCCTATGCTCTGTGATGCTGCTCTGCGACACTATGCTTCGCGAGAGCCCATTGCTCCGCGAGAGTCCTTTGCTCCACAAGAGGCCTTTGCTCTGCGAGAGTCCTTTGCTCTACGAGACCCCTTTGCTCCGCGGGACCCCTTTGCTCCGCGAGAGACCATTGCTCCGCGAGCCCATGCTCCATAGCGGCACTCGGGCAGCTTCGAAGTGTAAGCCCCATTCACCAGTGTCGCTCCTTAGCGGCACCCGGGCAGATTCCAAACATAAGCCCCATTCCCCAGTGGCACTCCTAAGCGGCACCCGGGCAGCTTCTTAGAGTAAGCCCCATTCACTAGTGCCGCTCCTTAGCGGCACCCGGGAAGCTTCCTAGCGTAAGCCCCATTCACCAGTGCCGCTCTATAGCGGCACCCGGGCAGCTTCGAAGCGTAAGCCCCATTCACCATTGTCGCTCCATAGCGGCACCAGGGTAGCTTCCTAGCGTAAGCCCCATCCACCATTTCCTCTCCCTAGGGGAACACGAGCATCTTCCTCATGTAAGCCCCATCCACTGTTGTGATCACATGCAGCGGTAAGCCATTCACATCCTTATCCAGCGGTAAGCCGTTGTGACCCAATCCAATGGTAATCCGTTGTGACCCCATTTAGAGGTAAGCCATTCACATCCTTATCTAGCGGTAAGCTGTTGTGACCCAATACAGTGGTAAGCCATTGTGATCCTTATCCAGCAGTAAGCCATTGTGATCTCATTCAGCTGTAATCTGTTGGCACCCCATTTAGTGTTAAGCCGTTGCGACCCAATCCAGCAGTAAGCCATTAAAACCCACAATCGGTGGTAAGCCGTCATCAGAAGAACTACGTGGACTTTGATTCCCTACCACGTGGATATGTAGGAATCCTCTTCAAGGCTCAGGCCCGAAATCATCGTCATTCTTCACTTCGGGCCTCCATCCTGGAGTAAGTCCCAGCACTAATGGGCCACCTAACATGTAATCCCCTCTTGACTTATCACGGACGCACCCTCCGCGGCGTGATCATCAGGTCCTTGTTGTCTCTTGTTTCTCACACCGAGCATGACTCACGTGGGCTAGGAGTTGGCATTGGCCATGACAATACCTCATCTAGCATGACGTTAAACTGCATGCTCTCGTCCAGCATGACGTTAAACGGTATTCCATTGTCCCGCATGGCATTAAACTGCACACCCATTTGAACTACGAGGTCTTTGATCCATGTCAATACATGGTACGTGGGAAGCCTCCACGAGGTTCAATCCCACCCGTCATCCAATTCATGTCGAGTTCTACCTTCATCCAACATGACATTAAACTGCATTCTAGTCCGACGGCAAGCCAATGTGACCAACCCGAACTACGAGGACTTTGATCCATGTCAAGGAATGGTATGTAGGAAGCCTCACAAGGTTCAAGCCCATATCCCATTGGAACAAGGTCCCTTCTTCACATCGGTTCACCGACACCCACCACAAGTGGACCCCCGGGTTCACCATCACGTCGGTTCGCCGACGAAGCCCGTTTGAACTACGAGCTCTTTGATCCATGTCAAGGCATGGTACGTAGGAAGCCTCTACGAGGTTCAAGCCCACCTCTCGTCTTTTATTCAAATCAGGGTTCATCTTCATCTCGCACGACGTTAAACTGCATTCTGGTCCACCGGCAAGTCGTTGTGACCAACCTGAACTACGTGGCCTTTGATCCCTTCTTAGGCATGGTACGTAGGAAGCCTCCACAAGGTCCAAGCCCACCACCACTAGGACCCACCGTTCCTCCTCATTCACTTCGGCCTTCCGACGTCCAACCTGAACTATGTGGTCTTTGATCCATGTAAAGGCATGGCACGTAGGAAGCCTCCCAGAGGTTCAAGCGCACCACCTGTTGGTCACCCGTCATTTCCTCACGTCAGGTCACCAGCACCTGGGCAGCCTAGTGTGTAAGCCCCACACCATCTGGACCAAGGTCCTCACTTGCATCGGTTCGCTGACACACCCTTCGAACTATGTGGTCTTTGATCCATGTTAAGGCATGGTTCGTAGGAAGCCTCATGAGGTTCAAGCCCACCACCCGGTCGTTCCGACCTCATTCACGTTGGTTCACCCCCGTCCTGCATGACGTTAAATTGTATTCCACACCTCATTTGAACTGCGAGGTCTTTGATTCATGTCAAGGCATGATATGTAGGAATCCCCCCAGAGGTTCATGCCCACCACCGGTTGGTCACTCCGACCCTCTTCACGTCAGTTCACTGACGACACCATCCATCGAAACAAGGTCCACCTCCATGACAGTCCACCGACACCATCCCGAACTACGCGGACTTTGATTCCCTACCATGGGGATACGTAGGAAGCCTCTTCAAGGCTCAAGCCCAACTTCACTGTCTCCCTTACGATAGTCCCATTTCATTCCCCCTCGACTTCATTCATCCATCCATCACCCATGTTGATTCTCACCCTAGCCGCCACATCCCGGCGGGATCATGCCATCCACATCCTCACTGCTCCTAGTAGCACCTGGGCTGCTCTCCACGTGTAAGCCCCATCATATCTCCGGGTCGTTGTCCTCTGTGTACAACCCGATTCATCACCCCTTTCGAACTATGTGGGTTTTGATCCATATCCTCTAAACAGGGTATGTAGGAAACCTCTAAGAGGTTCAATCCCAACCAATGGTAATCCATGGTGTCCCCCATCCTGGGGTGCACTTCCCCTAATCTGCCCTCAGTGGTGTTCAGATCAGCCATTACGGTGTGACATCTCCCTTCTAGGGAGTTCACCCCCTCAGATCCGTCCTCATTGGGCGTTCTGATCCATCCATCTTCCAGGTGTTCTCCCTTTGGGATATACCAATCTGATCTGTCTCAATGGGATGTTCTGATCACCCTCATTCTGTCTCTGCAAGATGTTAAACTCACGGCCTACATCGTGATAAACATGAGATGTCTGAGGAAAAACTCAGAAGACACGCCTTGGGTGTAACCGTCTCTACTACACATTACTCTTGCAACATACCCTATGTGAATCACGGGAAGCTGAGGAAAACCTCATATACATGCCTCGGGTTCTGCACCCTTGAAATGCCCTCTTATGAGGAAGAATACAGGTTCCCCTATGTCCACGCACCCAGAGATGCCCCGACATGCCTGATGTTGCCGTCTACTCCGACCAGAGGTCGCTACCATGTCAAGACCCTATGGAAAGTCTTTACGGAAGTAGTTTAATTAACCGGCATCCATGAAGATATGGCACTGGGAATGAGATTCACGAACAACGTATTAAATATATGAGGGAGACCCGGACTAGGTGACGAGTTCTGAGGAGGAATCCACAGAAGGAAGAACCGACATCCCATAATCCCGTTTTGATCAAGGAGAAGATGTACCTGAACAAGGAATGAATGCCGCCCACCTTTGGAAAGTGGGAATGTGGGGCAACAACAGCGCGTCGTCACAGATGGATGCGCGCGCCCTGGCGAAAGCGTCGGAAACAACCGTATAATACGATGTACTCATCACCCACCCATGGAAATCTCAATATGGGGAGATCATCTATATCATCCTCAACTCTTGAAAATAATATTTTAACATATTCTTCCACATAAAAGGTTACCCCTTTTGGGTCAAAGTTGTCATGGGATATTATATCCTATAAAAACATTGTATAAATGTATAATATTATATTAATAACAAATAGAAGCTCATAACATCTATCAGGAACTTGGGTTTCCCAAGATATCACTTCATCATCCTTCATCAGGTCCACTTACACAACATTTTAGGGGATAAGATATCATTGAAGGTGGATATCATAAATCCAAAACCGCAACATTGATATATTTGTGTAATTTTGGCTCTCTTCACGTACATTCAGAACCATACTTATGTTTCTCATGTTCTTCCACTTGGATTTCGAGTACAAAAGGATATTGTTGATGAAAACTAACAAGAACTTATCAAAGAAGGGATATAAGATATGTTCATGGTCCCCTTGAAAGCATCAGGGGAATTATCCCTACCAAACAGCTTCACTAAGTACTCATTTTTAACATAGTGACATTTAAATGAAATATTTGGTACATCCTCATCCCTTACTCGCCACTGATGATAGTCTGACCTAGGGTCATCCATCAAAAACCATCATTCCTTTATGAACTGATCAAATAGGTATTTTATCCTTGGTAATGTATATAATTTCTTTATGATCACTTGGTTTAGATTTAGGTAATCTACACATAACATTAAGATCTCATCTGCCTTCTTGGAAATCAATAGAGTTTTCCAGGGCGAAACACTAGTTCTAACAAATCCCTTCCTCTGAAAGTCCTCTAACTACACCCTCATTTCCTAAATATAAATTGGATAAATAAAAAAAATGGAATATATATCATGTTCTTATTTGGGTGAAGATCATTTTAGAATTTTATATATCATTGGGGAGGTAATCCTAGAATGTAATTATTAAAAACAACCTCATTCTATACCACCATGATAGGGAACTAAAAACTTAAAGAATACATTACACCAAGGGTAATGATATCAAAAAAATAATTAATTCTTTTCAAACTCCTATGTTTGATTCCAACCACTACTGCAGTAGTTTCCATTTCACCAAAAATGGAAAAAATATTGTCTCATCGGTATAAACACAATACGTCCTCTTCTATAAAAATTCTATATTGGAATGAACTAAAGATAACCAGTCCATGAAAAAGAAAATGTCATAAGGCCTCACTACTATTATAATGAAATACAAATTGAAACCCTATTTTCAAAGACTTATGTCACACAATCTGCATAAAAGTGTTATCATTGATTAATCTCTTGTCTTAGTCCCCAAGTGCTTGGGTTGTCCTAAGAGCTCAGCCAAAAACTCTTAGTCTTGAACAAGATATGTTTAAATAAAGGAATGAATATAAAATTTTTCTATTAGTAAAGAACCTATGGTTGGAAAGACATGGATTGTACCTCATATCATCCTCAGAGCCTCTAATTCATATTCCTCGATCTCCTATAGCTACCACCGCCACTATCATCAAACTCACCGAGCCTATCATGCACTACTAATAGCAGGTTGTTGAAACAACTTGATGAATCTACCACCTCCATATCCTATCATAGATCCACTTTCATTCCTTTTACCTTTATACATATATTCTCATGCCAAAACAACTACTATAGTGGCCCATCCACTTTCTTTCTATAAGTCATTTGGTGGGTTGGACAATCATGTGAAACATGTACCCTACCATCACATGAGTAGAACCACCACTACCTGGGATGAATAGACCCATCATTTGATCCCTAAAATGTATCCCCTATGTCATGTGACCTCCCTTTGAAACTCTTTGCATGTACATGTCCCTAAGGCTAACATTGAATCCCTATAGGTTAAGTATTTTCTCTTGTGCGATCACTGGCAGTAGCAATTATCTAAATCTATTCATCTAGGAATCTCTCAACCACTAAGGATTCTCTAGAACCACATCATAGGCAAGAATGAACAATGTTATAATTATATATTATATTTCTCTACTCAATCCTCAATCAAGGGTTTTAACATGGATGAAAAAATCACGAACCACATCCATCGAGTACCCGGATTAGTTAGTGAACCTCAATGTATACTTAGTTACTATCATACTTTCTTATGGTATCTATAAATGCTCTTAGATGGGTACATCACTCAGCGTATGTAGAGATAACTCCTCCCGGAAAAGGTGATAAAAATATAAACATGATATATTTTACTCTTTATAATACTACATTAATGAACCCCATTATAGTCCTATTGAGACATATATAAGGTTCACTATGACAACCACCATATGATATGTCTGTTTCTTGAAAAGATGAAAAAAATGAATCACTACCTAAATCTACTATTCATCCACCTATAGGTCAGTGTCACCACAGATTCTGAGGGGTTTCTATCTTTGAAACTAATGAAACACACTCAACTTTTTCACCTCATATACTAAAAAAGTGGGTACCATCTAATACTCAATAGGGGGTGGCATAATGGTGCACCCCCTACAGGTAACATATCTAGAAATAGTCCTTGTATCGATGCCTCGTCTCTAAGGGGATAATATTAATGATTCTAAGGTTTAATCCTATCATACATTCATTGTGTAGGCATCCTAAAACAGACAATATGTACCATTTTCAATGAGTATATTTATATATATGACTCAAGAAGAACATAGAAATCACAACTCATCCCTATATTATGTATGTACCATTTTTTTCTTTGTAATTAGTGTCCTAATTTACCAAGTAGAAAAGTTGGTCATCAGAGCCCCGGTGAATGGATACATTGGATTTTCCTCTAACACTAAATTCCCTAAAATGAAATATTAACTAGAAATAATTATCATTGTCCCCTAAAACCAATATCAAAAACTCCGGTCCCAATGTAGAGCCAACTACTATGATACCACTTTTTCACAACCCATCCTAATGGGTCCTATTCTATAACTCCTCATTCATGTCACTAATAGGCCAAGGGATTCAATCTAGCACCGACTAGACATATCCCTAACATGGGAGGCCTTTTCATAAATTACCAACACAGACATATCTAATCCTAGAAAAGGATGAAATGTAAAAAAATATATGAAAAACATGATTTCATGCATATACATCCAAAAAAATAGAGTATGACAACATGTCATGGAGATAAAATATTTCCAAATACAATCCCACTAAAGATAATTTGATAAAAATTCCAACCATAAATTAAAAATGAAGACTTATGTAAACAATTACATAAGAACACACCATGGCTTTTCTAACTCACTAAGTGATTCCGGGTCCCAGTCCCTCTAGGACTCTCTCAAAAAGAATATTGTTTGCACATGAAATGAAATGTGTAGTAAAATTATATGTAGGGGTGACTATAATAATATATAGTAGGGCACCCCAAACTCAAAAAGTATTTAACAACAAGTATAACAGTCATCTGTATATATTTATATGTCTATAACTCATATAACAAGAATATACAAATTTACTCAAAAAAGACACATATTATCAAGGGAAATTCACTACAGTAGTTCCATCCTAGGATTCCTACTCAACGGAGCCATATAAAAATCATCTGAGAGAACACACTCTATGTTTCAGATATCATGGATGGATTATGTCCACGATTTATAGCTCATCAACTCCCACCATATGTATTCAATAGATTTTTGAAGAGAATGATACACATATGAGGATCACAACCAAATAAATATGGTATACAAATAACTCAATCTAGAATAACCCACTAAGTATAGGATTAGTTCCAAAATATTATTTTCCCTAAAAATACCAAGAACTATGTCGAGGGAAATAAGATGATAGATGATCTCACATTGGTCCTAATGGAAAGATTCCAAAATATCAATCCATTAAGTCATACTGAATGGATAATTATCGTATGTGTAGGATGTCATTCCATATTAACCTTTATAGAAAATGATATAGGGAAATCACCCTAATGAATCATATATAACATTAATAGGATAAGGTCACTATGGTAACATTGAAGGACTACAAGACAAGTACTAGTTGTACACGTCGTATCCCTTCGGCATAGAGTCCTTCCCGTGTATCATGACCTATGCCTTTTTATGTTTCAATGTAAATGACGTGACAATTCCAATGTAATTATCACCAAACCAAAGTACATGGCTCATCCAGTGTAAGCTTGGTCTGACCATGTCCTGTGTAAGCTTGGTCTGACCATGACAAAGAATTTTTTAAATGAGGTGAATTTCAAGTTGCATTTATTTATAGTGATTTTCTATAGTGTTTCTTATAATAAGTATGCATTTTTATGACTAAATTAGTCAGTTAATGGTTATTTAGATTATTTTTTGATTAATTTATAATTAAAATTTTAAATTCAATGAACTAATTATATTTATTATATTTTTCTTTTTTAAATCATCAATTTTTTCATTCTTTAAATTATTGATTCACATATTTTTATTTTTCACTTATTTAATTAATTGTTTTTATATATTTTTTATATTTGTTTTATTTTTTCTAATTATTTAAATTCATTCACATTTTTTGTTTTTTGTGTTAATATATAAATAAATTATTTGATGTTTAAATTTTAATTATTTTTTATTAAAAATTTAAAAATTAATTATAAAAACATAAAATACTTTGCTTTAATAAATTTTCATCTTCAATTTATTTTGATTGTTTATCAATTAGTTTAATTTAAGTGTTTAGTATTTAATTTTTAATCTCAATTTTTTTAACAATATATTTAGTATTAATTTATTTTAATTTAATATTATTGTTTTATTTTTTTAATTTTTTATTTCATAATTCATATTATTTTTATTTTTATGGTTGATGTATCCAATTAACTATATATCTAAATAAACAAAATCATTATTCCCACATAGCTATTTTTCCTAGGTGTTTTATAGCTAGAATTTTTTAAAAGGATACATAACTAATTTTAAAAGATATTCAGTTATCTGATTGGGTGTTTTTAACCCCATAACCAATTTTCCTTCAAACCATGAACATGATTTAAGTATCCAAATGAAGAAACCCAAGATGCAGTAAAAATTTTATAATAATTAGTAATGAATCTTGAAGGATATCACATTTGTTTGGCAGTGTAGAATCAAATCGAAGGGAAGTGGTGATCATTTTTATTTTACATTGTTGAATCAGGAAGATATAAAATAGAATATTTTGAAGGTGATGAAGAATATTGTCAAGCCAAACTTCAGTGACGATGATTCCCAAATGGATGAATTCATGGTGGATAATCTTTTGGGCCTGAATAAGTATCTTGAGAATAAATGATTCTGAACCTATGTTGTAGTGTTCTATTGAAGATTGAATATTACAATGACTCAGTAATGCGATATAAAGTATATTCATTCAATATCATTTAACTAGATAAGATGAACTCAACAGATGTGTTAATGATGATCCAATGAGATTGATGAATTCAAAACCCAAAAAACATATGAGCTGGTTGACGTTTTATTTGAGATGAATATGAAATTATAATTGATGTTTTCTAAATAAGATAAGGTCTCAATTAAAGAAAAACAATCTTCTAAAATTTTCTAACCTTGTGGATTTTACAAACCAAGGTTTTCATTGAGTCTGATTTATAGGATTATAAAAAAAATATTTTATTCCTATTGAATGAGAATATAATATTAAACAATGGAAAAGGTTTTAAGTCTATAAATGAATGTTGTTGCGGTTTATTGAAAATCAATTAAAGGATTTAATTGGTTTGATGGAATTTTTTGGTCGATGTTTAGGTAGAAATTGGTTGAAGATGACCAAACTAAGAATTCATAATGTTCCCCAAAACCACATTTACACTGAATTATTTTTTGTTATGAAAAATTTTACGATCTCACTGTTTGAATTTGGGTAAACTAAGGAAAATGATAATTGGCCTCTCAACCGATCTTGTAAAGAGTTATATTTGATGGCCTGTAATTATTTTTAGGTTGTGATGGTGAATTAACCATGAAATTATTCAGTTTTTTGGTTTTTCAAAGGAGATGGTTGTAGAAACCAAATTATCTTAATGCCACACTATGATTATAGGTGAACACACCTACCGTGAGGTTAGAAAAATTTATTTTCCCCTTCAAATTTGACTAAAATGGTAGTTATTTCTAGTGGGGTTTTATCCAATTGGGAACAAAGGAGAAGCACTATGGATATTATTTTTTTGGATGCTCAAAAGGTCATCCAAAAATAATAATTCAAATTATAAGGGAAGTGATTGTGAAAAATATATTCAATAATCCAATTGAAATGGGAGAAGGGAAAGAAATTTTCCATGGTTTCAACCTGATTAGGGATGTATTTGATGGACACCCCCTTTTATTTAAATTAATTATGAAGATAGTTTTACCATAGGGATTTCAAATTATTACTATATGTTGGAATTATAATATGTAATTATGTATTTAAATATAAATCACTTGGTCCAGTGATTGAATGTTCAAATACATATCAAGATTATTACCCCAGAAATTGTGGCAACATGCTCACCTAATGATCATGGATTCACCAATTCAAACTAATTTATTTTCCCCCATTGGTGTTTTTCATAGACTAATATGACATGAATAGTGAGTGTGGAATTAATTTCATTAAATGGATTATAGTTAATAACTTAATATTAAAAGAAACACATTAAAATTTCTTATTACAAAATAATCATAATATTATTACAACCCCGACACTATAAATTTTCCCTTTTTTCATCATGTTTATGGTTTATAGCTTGAGAAGAAACTCAAAACTAACTATGGATATGAGAGGATAATGTGGAAAAGGAATAATTACACTAAAAATTAAAAAAATTAGGATTCTATTTGTATTCAAGAGAGATATAACGACAAAGTATAAGAACCTCACCCATGAATATCCAACCCTAAAATCAGAGGGAGTCCATCATATTTATAGAGAAAAAGAATCCACTACATCTACTCAAATTTTTATGGCATGTACTCTAGTATTCCATCTTCTCCTGTGTATTCTCCACCAGTAGGTGAATATATTCCCCAACCGTTGAATTATAAGTTTTAGTGGTATTTTGGTGGGATTTTACGGCATGTACCACCATTGTATATGGTTTGTATAATATCTATAGACCACCAACCACAACTAGAAGGGAATAAATTACATTTAAATTATCATTACATGGTGCATCGGTACTGATAAACTATATGGGTGTGTGCTCAGGATGTCCTAGCCATGCATATACATGGTACATGGGGTGTGGGGAAAAATTCATTTTTTGTATATGTTAATTTTGGTTTTATTGATCCTCAATTTGTGAATTTTACTGGAAACTACTGAAAAACACCACAAACACCAAAATATTGAATTTTATCCATAAAATAATGTCTATCATGAGAAGAAATGTATCAATAATCTCTAAAATTCATATATTAGTACATGTAATCTTATCACATCAAAATCCCCCACACTTAGTCATTTTCTTCCGTCAATAAAAATCTCAACATCTAATTAAAAATAATTCATACTCTTAAAAAGAAATCATTTAATTTATTACATTTATTAATATATTAGTCATACGAGAGGAGGTGAAAATTATATTTTTATTTCAAATATATTTTAATCATGGCACATATAAAATTTAATTAAAAACATTTATTCACACTAAGTTACATATTTCTATACTTCATAAATATGTGTTCCAATTATTGATTATTTGCCTTACCAGGAAAATTTCAATCTCATCACCCAAGATCAATTAATAATATTTATTACAAATCTCAAATATATTCACTTTATCCATAAGCGTACAAGTATTATGCTTCAATATTTATAAGTTAAATCAAATAAATATTTAGGGATTTCAATTAGGTTCATATGTTCCAAGGGAAAAAGATATATAGGTAGTGATATGAAAATAATCTCAGAGGCTTGGAAAAGGAGGATAATTTATAAATAATAATGCATGATATTAAATGATAAATCTTAATGAAAATTCGTCCCCATCACGATGTCTCAATGGTCAACATAACCATGATCTTACCTAGCTGACACATGTTTATAAATCATTGATAAGTGTGATGAATGAATATGGACCTCTTTTGAATATTTCATCTTTTCTAGAGGGACTGCATAAGAATAAAATATATAGTGGTTTTTGAAACCCTGCTTCCCAACTGAAAAATTCATACTCTCCACTAAACATTATTTCATGGTCACTCACTAAATTAAACCATGATTCAACAAACTCCCTCTTTAAATATTAAATAATTAATCCTCCAATATTATCAAATAATTTGGTTAGGAAATATAAATATGATAGTAATGTTTCTTCTAATTGAGGATGTTTTTTTTTCTGTAGGTTTCACAATGGTATAATGTAGGGTGGGTCTCAAAGTCAAAAGGGGTTGAAAATATCAATCAAATGCCTCTGTAATTTTATTTTCACTCAAAATATTCTTGTTTTTATGATAAGAACTTTTGAGTTCTAGTAGTTATTTGTATCTCAAGAATCTTTCAATAAATGGGGTATAAGGTAGAATATGGAAAAGGGATCATATTGCCACGCAATAATTAGGATAAAAATGGTCCAATTAGGTTGACACATGGATGAAAATGAGAAGTCTAATTAATGAAAATGGTTAAGAAATTAAATCAAAATTCAAACTATATATGTAATCATTTTAAAATGATTTAAAATTAAAATAACCACTTATCTTTTGAAATTCCCATCTATGACTTTATAAATGATAATTATAATTAATGAAAAAATTTCCACAACATAAAAAT
This sequence comes from Viscum album, assembly GCA_963277665.1. NCBI lineage: Eukaryota > Viridiplantae > Streptophyta > Magnoliopsida > Santalales > Viscaceae > Viscum > Viscum album. The sequence goes on along the minus strand of OY728135.1, from coordinate 1,990,735,175 downwards.
ATGTCATAAATTTAATGTTTTCTCTAGGATTATTTTAAGGGAAAAGACTAGTGTAGTCAAGAGTCTCTCCCCCACACATAATATCACATGTGGTCCTCTAAGTGAAACACAAACAAATATAAGAGGATTTGTTAGTATATAACTAGTCAATGATGATGGGTGTTTTGGAAGAAGTAAACCAAATAAAATAAATGTAGAAAAATATCCCCTCGTGGTGAGCTTGAAAATGTGGAAGGAATTCAAAAGGAAATTCCCATGATATGTAAGATTACCCATGACTATTGATAAAATGGAAAAAACTATTATGTATGCATGAATCCATCACATCCATAGAAAAATAATTCAAATCTGATAATGGAAGAGACAAAGAAGTGGGGAGGGGTGGAGAAGGAATATCCACTGGTGGAGGGGGTGGTGGTACTGCGATTAGAGAAGGATCACCATCAGGTGTAGGTGGGTCATCTCCCACTGTAATTAGGGACGAGTGAACCTGTATAAGAACATAAGTTCTCCCCCTACACCCAACCATAGTCATGTTAAGAAGAATGTTATATTTATATGAGGATAACCTAAGTGATATTGTGATTGAGAGGGATAAAAAACCCCCATATAGAGTTTTAATTGAGTGGCATTGAAACTACTAATCAGGTTACCCTGATGGAAAAAAACCCATGGATTGGATGTTTGAGTTTTAAAACTACGATAGTTCGTGGTAATAATGTCTGATGATACAGGTCAGAAATTCCATATTATGGATATAAACAACACCCATGTCTTCATTATGTGGTATAAAAATAGAGCTAAATTAGGGGTGGATGAGACAGAGGGTTATAGAGAGGATCAATGTGTTCTTCTAGTTGGTGGGAGCATACTAGACACGAGGTCCATCAAGATACCACCAAATAGTGGGCATGTCAAAGTAGTCCGGGAGAGTGAGGGATGAAATAGTTGTGGGTTGCTATATGGGGGTCGAAATTGCACAATTATCCAAACTCAACCATCATCAATCAAAAATCTCTCCAGCCAATTTTAAATCGCATAACCGTTGTCGGGTCAATTAGTGTCTCTCAGTATATGGGCTCATCAAACTCAAAGGTCTCACTGAACACCAAAAATAAATATCTAAAACTGGTAATGATGACATGGAGAGTGGTGATCAAATGGGTATGGCCTTAAAACTCCTCAAGCCCCTCTAATAGTCTCAACCAATCTAGGATGTTAATGTCTAGTACCCAACTATTTTTTTGGATCATCTGGTGTGAGATTTTTTGCAGAGGGACTGTCATGGGATGAAAATAATTAAACATCATGAAGTGGTGTGTATAGTGTAGTGCATCTACAGGAAGTAGTTTTAGTGGTGCACTAGTCTCTAGAGTAGAATTCCCTGATGAGGTTGTTATTGGTGGAGGTACAATAGCTACCATTGTGGATTTATCTATAGAAGTGGTGGTTTTATGAGCTATAGATCTCTGTCCCATAGCTGCTATAGATGGTGTCATTGTTATTCCATGAATATAATCATTAATTTTTCATGTCACCACTGGTGGGATAGGGAAAATATCACCAAAGATGATGGAAGGTAAGGAGGAAGATCCACCATGGAAAGGCCAATTTGTGTCATGATCCTATCTCATAATGATGAAGGTTTCTCCTCATCAATAACATGCATGACCCACTTCACACTATCTCGGTATCCTTATTCCATGGTCTCAAAAGGAAGGAAAAAAATAAAATACTGAAAAGATAATGAAAAAATAATAATAACAATGATAAATCCTAAAAAATAACAGTACATGGAATGGTTATCCAGGGAAATTGGTATGTAATATGATTGGGAATCTAATATATGTTCTCTAGATAAAGCTGATGAGTGGGATTTGTTTGGACAAATCAATGTACACAGAATGTAGAAGTGGAATAATCCATGTATTTGAACATGGGGATCCTAGCTGTGTAAATTCCTTGACAGGGTTGTTTCCAAATGGGGTATGAAAAACAAGTACAAAACATTTAGAGAGTGCACAAACCATTTGTTAGATCAACTGAATTGTGTCAATATGTGTGTCCTAACATTTCCAAATCATCTTGTATGATTTAAAAATCATGTTTTGAATACACATGCATTATGTTTCCAAATTTCAACCCGAAAAAATGTGGTCATGTACATTATGTACACATCATGTGTTCTTTATTCATGCTCGTGTGTTGTGGGTTTGGCTAAAAACATCACCCAATCCCGAAAACACATATAACACATAAAAAACATAAATGAAAGGTGGGGACCAACATACCTATATCATTAATTGAAATGATGATGAAATCAAGGCCTGAAATGAAATAACATGATGTATTTTAATGTGGAAGGTTGAGCGGCATAAAATAAATGAAAAGGGGTGAAAGGGGGGCTCAACATAGGGTTTGTTTGGGTTATTATTCCCTACTTGTATTTTTGGTACACACTGAGGGTATGTGAAAGTACATGTTGTGCGTGTGTTTGTATTTTGTTTCATTTTAAAAAAAAATCAAGTTTTGAATATGGTTGTTATAATGAACTATTTATTATTTATTATTTACAATTATAAATAAATAAATAAAATATATACTAAAATAAATATATACATATCATTCATTATAAAATTACAAATCAAGTTTTCTAAAATTCAAAAAAAGGAACTATAACCTTCGCTCTGGTGCTCAGGGTGTGATTTGAAATAATGACCAGACCATTCTGAGTGCATGGCCCCAAACACTAGAGTGATGCATGTAGTACTATATATTTTATTGTTATTATTTTAATATTTAATAATATCAGAAACCTTATAAATTTAAAGTAATATTTCATGATCTATAGTTTTAATTATTTAATGATTTAGAAAATGGGGGGACATTAGCATAATTTGAACCAAGGTCCTTTGAACCATTGTTTAGGACTCTTTGAATCAACACACATCACCTAGAAATGATTTATCATTTTTTCAAATGTTTTTAATTTTTAATCAAAACATGACACACTAATATTACCAAAACACATGTTATGTGGTTTTATTTCAGTCAAAAGGGATGGACTAAACTAGATTGAAGCACAAGAACCAGTGTCATTTAACGCATTTACTACGACCCAAATAAACAATTCACCCCACCATCAATATTATTTTATTCTGAAATGGTTTTTAAATACTTTTCGAAACACTTCACGCCCTATTTAATTAAAATAATGGGTTCAAAAGAATGAATATGTTACCAAGGAGGGTGTGGAATGATTCGAATTGGGGATGGTGTAACATCCCATGTAAATGAAGAATAAGATATTTCCAGAATTATTAATATTTTTTTAATTAAATATTTATTTTACTTTAAAAGGGTTTCTATGTTCGATAGCATACCTGATACGCAACAATGGGTTTCTTTGAAATCTTACATTGCACACTAGTAATATAATATTATTATTTTAAATGGTAGTTAAATCCAAGTCATTGTATTGGTGGGAATGAAAAAAACTAAAATATGATTATACATGACTGTTATATGTATTTACATTTATCCAATAAAAAGTCTGAGGCTTAAAATGAGAATGAATCGAATTTTAAGCATAATTTACATTAAAAGGCCGATTTACCACCTATTAATGGAGAAACCACTTTAAATATAGTTTTGGTCACTTTAATACATTATAATTGACCAAATATAATCCTTATTTAGAATTTGGACATCAAAATTTACTTTGTATAATTTTTTGTAATTTTTCCGATAAAGTTCATTTTTTTAATGAGCAGTGAAAATATTGTATTTTAATTCAAAACTATGTTTTAATCTGATTTATGTTTATGGTTAGATTAACTTTATATTTTTTTAAAGTGTAATCAGAATATATTATTACCATTTAATCCATTTTTGTTCATTGGAAGCAATTTCACTTTGAAATTTGACTAAATCAACTGTCCATCTATTGATAGTTATTAAATCTTAAAAACGCCCTCTTTGTTTTGATAGCGGGAATTAATTTTAAATTAATTTTTTCCTCTTTTTTATTTTAAATTTGGAAAAATAGATTTTATATTTCAAATCAGGAGGCCCAAATTTTGTAAATAGGTATCTTTTTTAATAAATTTTAAATATTTACTTCAATAAATATTTTATTTACCGTGGCTAAAGTGTAAATCTGGTAAATAAGGGTAAAAGATAATATTATAATAATATAAAATTACCTTTAAACGTGTCATAATCCTATTTTATGTGACATTACCGATCATGGGAATTCATGGGTTGATTTTGGGACTCCATTGATCCACTTGGGAGTGATAATGACACTTTAGATTAATTAACTTAAAGTAAAGGGAAAAATGACAAAAGCAAATATCTTTTTGTAAATTAATTTTTACATGGGGTTACATAAGTTATATTTTCAAATATAAATATTCATTGGAAATATAAAAAGATTTATTACATCATGGAAACTGGTTTATTATTTTTAGACCTCAAATAAATGAAAGTATTTATGACATAATAATGATGCAGTATTTACCTCATTAATAAATGATTTATATAAATAAGATTTTATTGTTTAAAATATTATCAAAAACATGTCCAATTCTGATTGGATTATTTTATTTCTAATATTAGTCATTCTATCTTCGAATATTATGATTTTTGGTCCATTAGAAACAGAATTTCATTATATAATAAAATAACTTTTTCACACTTTCCTAAAGAGCCCCTCTTCTCCATTATAAAAGGAGTCCATTTCTATCCAATTTCTCACACCACTCAAGCCTTTTAGATCTTCCAAACTCTGCCCAATTAATCCCCCTACATCTATCTCCTCCTCCTAGAAGAATTAATTTTGGAATAAGGCACTTCAAGAAGTCCTTTTGGTTCAAACGAAAGAAAGTTACATAAATTAAAGGTAACGATTTCTCTAAAATTGTTTTCTTTTATTTTACTTATCCAACACCTAAACTATTTTTATTCCTTTTTTTTGTAACAACACAAGTATCCTCAATTTAATAGTATGTTATTATGAGAAAGATTCAAACTAAAATTACACACACCTCCATCTAATGGATGCATATCATAATGTTTCTGTAGATGGAAAACTAACGCCACATGAAACGATGATTGTTCGATTATCTCCTACCACCTCTCATGGTGGCCATTATGATAGAAATGTATTTATATATAATATATATTATGTTTATTATTTCCTTATTCTTCTGTTGTACCCATTTATATCACACCTATAAGGTTTCCATAGTGGGTAAATACGATAATCTCATTTGAGGAAGTGTGGACTACCGCCACCTCAAAGTGATGTGATTCGTTAATGCCTTGTGTGGGATCTATAAAGGATGGATTTAATGGTATTATATATGATATTATATATGATATTATACTGTAATTATAATATATCTATGTATAATTATGTTTTAATTCCATTAATAATAAGAAGTAGAAATGAAAGTAGCGTTCATGTGTACATACAGATTACCGTCTCCATGAACGGTGCATTTCATTTCTTACTTCAAAATATTATGTACTATTATAAATACATATATATAATTGATATATATGATATATATGATATCTAAATAATTATATTCATTCTGGATATAATGGACTGTTGACCACATGGACTACTAGTAAATAAAAGGTGTTCATTTTTTACTAAAGTACCAAATATCGAAAAAACAAACATTATTGACATGAATGATTACATAATGTTTATACTATGGTAATAAGTGATATAATAGGAATAATAAACCTGAAAAAGAGTCTTAAGAATGTATAAATTAAATTTATTTTATTATTCAGGAGATTAAATAACAATCGAGTCATGTAGGACATGAGGTAAGGGACTTCGTCTCAATCTCCTTTCATTGAGGCATTTTTAGTTTTGCACATGAATTTATTTTATGCGGTCTATAAACCCCCTTGACTTTTCATTTCATTCAAATGGAATCTTTTTATACAAAGTTTTTACTAAATGAAAAAAAGGAATGTTTTTTTACGTAAGCGGTGACAACACCCTTTTCCACCGCTATGAGTATTATTTGATCTTTGGCTTCCTTAACAAGATGGAATGATTTTAAAAGGAAAAAAAATACCATATACTATTTTTACGTATTTTAGTATTAAAAATTATTTTAATAATGGATTTATTATTTCAATATCTTGAAATGATATTTTATTATTGCAATGTGGAAATTTCATCTTTTCGTTTCTGCTTATGTTATGTGTTATGATCAAGTTATGGTTCTTGGGAATTATTTACGTATACGGGTTGTCCCATGATAAACCTAGGGCGGGTGAGCACAAGATAGCTCTCCAATGCATTGGTTAACGTGACAGAGGTAAACATGAATGTTTCTCCTGAGAGATTTTAGGTAATATACTGTGATGGATATTCCAAAGTAACTCCCTATGTAGCTGTGGTAGCTACAATGTATGTATGATATGGATTCCACAAGTTACATTTATAATTTCTGATTTCTATGTTTCTTTCATAAATATTATGATTTCATGAGGTACGTAAAAAATTTATTGTTTTGTATGTATTTATGATAAAATGTTTTCAATCATTTTTTATAACCCTTGTTGAGCATTTTATTCTCATCCCATGTTTCGAAATGTTTTCACAGGACATAAAGTTGAATAGGTTCAAGGATGGGATCAAGGAAAAGTCATGTTGTCTTTAACATGGAACTAAAAATGACTCTTTTTTTCAAGAGTTCATGTTTTGTAAAAAAGGAAAATATTTAGAAGTGTTTAATTTTTAATCTTTTGATATGTAATAGTTATGTCCTAATTCTCTAAAACACTAAACCTAAAATGATCATCAATGTGAATTATTCATTTAATTTAATATTATGTTGGGTCTAAGGCTAGGTCCTTATAGTTGGCATCAGAGAAGGATCACCATCAGGTGTAGGTGGGTCATCTCCCACTGTAATTAGGGACGAGTGATCCTATATAATAACATAACTTCTCCCCCTACAACCAACCATAATCTTGTTAATAAAAATGTGATATTTATATGAGGATAACCTAAGTGATATTGTGATTTAGAGGGATAAAAAACCATATAGAGTTTCAATTGAGTGGCATTGAAACTACTAATCAGGTTACCCTGATGGGAAAAACCATGGAGTGGATGTATGCGTTTTAAAACTACGATAGTTCGTGGTAATAATGTCAGATGATACATGTAAGAAATTCCATATTATGGATGTAAAAAATACCCATGTCCTCATGATGTGGTATGAAAATAGAGCTAAAATATGGATGAATGAGACAGAGGGTTATAGAGAGGATCAATGTGTTCTTCTAGTTGGTGGGAGCATACTAGACACTGAGTCCAACAAGATACCACCAAATAGTGGGCATATCAAAGTAGTCTGGGAGAGTGAGGGATGAAATAGTTTTGGATTGCTATATGGGGGTCAAAATTTCACAATTATCCAAACTCAAACATCATCAATCAAAAATCTCTCCAGCCAATTTTAAATCACAAAACTGTTGTTGGCTCAATTAGTGTCTCTTAGTATATGGGCTCATCAAACTCAAAGGTCTCACTGAACACCAAAAATAAATATCTAAAAGTGGTATTGATGACATGGAGAGTGGTGATCAAATGGGTATGGCCTTAAAAATCCTCAAGCCCCTCTAATAGTCTCAACCACTCTAGGATGTTAATGTCTAGTACCCAACTATTTAGGTGGATCATCTGGTGTGATAATTTTTGTAGAGGGTCTGTCATGGGATGAAAATCGTTAAAAATCATGAAGTGGTGTATATAGTTTAGTGCATCAAAATGCACTAGTTTTAGTGGTGCACTAGTCTCTAGAGTAGAATTCCCTGATGAGGGGGTTATTGGTGGAGGTACAGTAGCTTCCATTATGGATTTCTCTATAGAAGTGGTGGTTGTATGAGCTATAGAACTTTGTCCCCTAGCTACTATAGATGGTGTCATTGTTATTTCATGAAGAAAATCATTAATTTTTTATGTCACTACTGGTGGGATAGGAAAAATATCACCAAAGATGATGGAAGGTGAGGAGGAAGATCCACCATGGAAAAGCCAATTTGTGTCCTAATACTAACTCATAATGATGAAGGTTTCTCCTCATCAATAACATGCATGACCCACTTCACACTATCTAGGTATCCATATTCCATGGTCCGAAAAGGAAGGGAAAAATAAAATACTGAAAAGATAATGAAAAAATAATAATAACAATGAGAACACCAAAAAAATAACAGTACATAGAATGGTTATCCAGGGTAATTGGTATGTAATATGATTGGGAATATAATATATGTTCTCTAGATAAAGCTGATGAGTGGGATTTGTTTGGAAAAATCAAAGTACACAGAATGTAGAAGTGGAATAATCCATGTATTTGAACATGGGGATCCTAGCTGTGTAAATTCCTTGACACTGATGTTTCCAAATGGGGTATGAAAACCAAGTACAAAACATTTTGAGAGTGCACAAACCATTTGTTAGTTCATGTTAATTGAGTCAATATGTGTGTCCTAACATATCCAAATCATCAAGTATGATTTATAAATCATGTTTTGAATACACACGCATTATGTTTCCAAATTTCAACCCAAACAAATGTGGTCATGTACATTATGTACACATCATGTGTTCCTTATTCATGCTCGTGTGTTGGGGGTTTGGCTAAAAACATCACCCAATCTAGAAAACACCTATGAGACATAAAAAACTAAATGAAAGGTGGGGAACAACATACATATATCATTTATTGAGATGATGATGAAATAAAGGCCTGAAATGAAATAAAATGATGGATTTTAATGTGGAAGGTTGAGCAGCATAAAATAAATGAAGAGGGGTGAAAGGGGGGCTCAACAAAACATTTGTTTGGGTTAGTATTCCCTACTTGTATTTTTGTTACACACTGAGGGTATGTGAAAGTACATGTTGTGCGTGTGTTTGTATTTTGTTTCATTTTAAAAAAAATTCAACTTTTAAATATGGTTGTTATAATGACCTATTTATTATTTATTATTTACAATTATAAATAAATAAATAAAATATATACAAAAATAAATATATACATATCATTCATCCTAAAATTACAAATCAAGTTTTCTAAAATTCAAAAAAAGGAACTATAACCTTTGCTTTGGTGCTTAGGGTGTGATTTGGAATAATGACCAGACCAATCTGAGTGCATGGCCCCAAACACTAGAGTGATGCATATAGTACTATGTATTTTATTGTTATTATTTTAATATTTAATAATATCATAACCACTATAAATTTAAAGGAATATTTCATGATATATAGTTTTAATTATTTAATGATTAAAAAATGTGGGGACATTAGCATAATTTGAACCAAGGTCTTTTGAACCATTTTTTAGGACTCTTTGAATCAACACACATCACCCAGAAATGATTTATCATTTTTTCAAATGTTTTTAATTTTTAATCAAAACATGACACACAAATATTACCGAAACACATGTTTTGTGGTTTTATTTTAGTCAAAAGGGATGGACTAAACTAGATAGAAGCACAAGAACATATGTCATATAATGCATTTACTATAACCCAAATAACCAATTCACCCCACCATCAATATTATTTTATTCTGAAATGGTTTTTAAATACTTTTCGAAACACTTCACACACCATTTAATTAAAACATTGGGTTCAAAAGAATGAATATGTTACCAAGGAGGGTGTGGACTGATTCAAATTGGTGATGGTGTAACATCCCATGTAAATGAAGAATAAGATATTTTTATAATTATTAACACTTTTTAATTAAATATTAATTTTACTTTAAAAGGGTTGCTATGTTTGATAACATACATGATACGCAACAACGGGTTTCTTTGAAATCTTACATTTCACACCAGTAATATAATATTATTATTTTAAATGGTACATAAATCCTAGTCATTGTATTGGCGGGAATGAAGAAAAAAAATTACAATATTATTATACATGATTTTTAAATGTATTTCCATTTATCCAATAAAAATTCTGAGGCTTAAAATGAGAAAGAATCGAATTTTAAGCATAATTTACATTAAAAGGACGATTTACCACCTATTAATGGAGAACCAATATTAAATATAGTTTTGGTCACTTTAATATATTCTAATTGACCAAATATAATCCTTATTTATAATCTGGAAATCAAAATTTACTTTGTGTAATTTTTTGGAATGTTTCTGATAAAGTTCATTTTTTAATGAATAGTGAAAATATTGTATTTTAATTCAATACTATGTTTTAATCTGATTTATTTATATGATTAGATTAACTTTTTGATTTTTTTTAAAGTGTAATTAGAATATATTTTTACCATTTAATCCATTTTTGGTCATTAGAAGCAATTTCACTTTGAAATTGGACTAAATCAACTGTCCATCTTTTGAAAGTTATTAATTCTTAAAAACACCCTCTTTGTTTTGACAACGAGAATTAATTTTAAATTCATTTTTTCCACTTCTGTGTTTTCAATTTGGAAAAATGGATTCCATATTTCAAATCAGGAGGCCCAAATTGTATAAATAGGTAACTTTTTTTTATAAATTTTAAATATTTACTTTAGTAAATATTTTATTTACCGTGGCTAAAGGGTAAATCGGGTAAATAATGGTAAAAAATAATATTATAATAATATAAAATTACCCTTAAACGTGTACTAGTTTGATTTGATGAGTCATTAACGACCATGAGAATTCATGGGTTGATTTTGGGACTCCATTGATCCACTTGGTAGTGATAATGACACTTTAGATTAATTAACTTAAACTAAAGGAAAAAATGACAAAAACAAATCTCTTTTTGTAAATTAATTTTTACATGGGGTTACATAAGTTATATTTTCAATATATAAATATTAATTGTAAATATAAAAATATTTCTTACATCATGGAAACTGTTTTATAATTTTTAGACCTCAAATAAATGAAAGTATTTATGACATAATAATGACCCATTATTTACCTCAATAATAAATTATTTATATAAATAAGATTATATTGTTTAAAATATTATCCAAAGCTTGTCCAATTCTGATTTTATGATTTTATTTCTAATATTAGTCATTTTATCTTCGAATAATTTGATTTTTGGACCATTAGAAAGATAATTTCATTATATAACAAAATAAGTTTTTCACACTTTCCTAAAGAGCCTCTCTTCTCCCTTATAAAAGGAGTCCATTTCTATCCAATTTTTCACACCTATCAAGCCTTTTGGCTCATCCAAACTCTGCCCAATTAATCTTCCTACATCTATCTCCTCCTCTTAGAAGCATTAATTTTGGCAGAAGGAACTTCAAGAAGTCCTTTTAGTTCAAACCAAAGGAAGTTACCTAAATTAAAGGTAATGATTTCTCTAAAATTGTTTTATTTTATTTTACTTATCCAACCCCTAAACTTTTTTTATTCCATTTTTTGTAACAACGCAAGTATCTTCAACATACTATTATGTTATTATGAGAAAGATTCAAACTAAAATTACACACACAACCATCTAATGGATGCAGATCATAATGTTTCTGTGGATGGAAAACTAATGCCACATGAAACGATGATTGTTCGATTATCTCCTACCGCCTCTCATGGTGGCCATTATAATGGAATTCTATATATATGCGATATATATTATGTTTATGATTTCCCTATTCTTCTGTATTACCCATTTATATCACGCCTTTATGGTTTCCATAGTGGGTAAATACGATAATCTCGTTCGAGGAAGTGCGGACTACCGCCACCTCCAAGTGATTTGATTCGTTAATGCCTTATGTGGGATGTATAAAGGATGGATTTAATGATATTATATATGATATTATTTATGATATTATATATGATATTATACATTAATTATAATATATCTATGTATACTTATGTTTTAATTTCATTAAAAATAAGAAATATAAATGAAAGAAGCGTTCATGTGTACATACGGCTTACCGTCTCCATGAACGGTGCATTTCATTTCTTACCTCCAAATGTTATGTACTATTATAAATACATATATATAATTGATATATATGATATATATGATATCAAAATAATTATTTTCATTCTGTATATAATGGACTGTTGACCACATGGACTACTTGTAAATAAATGGTGTTCATTTTTTACTCAAGTACCAAATATCGACAAAACAAACATTATTGACGTCAATGATTACATAATGTTTATAACACGGTAATAAGTGATATAAATGGAAAAATAAACCTGAAAAAGATTCTTAACAAGGTATAAATTAAATTTATTTTATTATTCATGAGATTAAATAACAATCGAGTCATATAGGACATGAGGTAAGGGACTTCGTCTCAATCTCCTTTCATTGAGGCATTTTTAGTTTTGTATATGAATTTATTTTATACGGTCTATAATCCCCTTTGACTTTTCATTTCTTTCAAAGGGAATATTTTTATACAAATATTTTTACTAAATGAAAAAAAGGAATTTTTTTTACGTAAGAGGTTACAACACCCTTTTCTTCCACCACGAGTATTACTTGATATTTGGCTTCCTTAAAAAGACGAAATGATTTTAAAAAGAAAAATAAATACCATATACTCTTTTTACGTATTTTGGTTTTGAAAATGATTTTAAGAATGGATTTATTATTTCAATATCTTTAAATAATATTTTATTAATGCAATGTAGAAATGTTATCTTTCTTTTATGCTTATGTTATGTGTTATGATCATGTTATGGTTCTTGGGAATTATTTACGTATACGGGTGGTCCCGTGATAAACCTAGAGTTGGTGAGCCTGAGATAGCTCTCCAATGCATTGGTTAACGTGACTGAGGTAAACATGAATGTTTCTCTTGAGAGATTTTAGGTAATATACTGTGATGGGTATTTCAAAGTAACTCCCCATGTAGCTGTGATAGCTACAATGTATGTATGATATGGATGCCACAAGTTACATTTCTGATTTATGATTTCTATGCATCTTTCATAAATCTTATGATTTCATGAGGTAAGTAATAGAATTAATGTTTTGTATGTATTTATGATCAAATGTTTTCATTCATTTTTTAATAAATCTTGTTGATCCTTTTACTCCCATCCCATGTTTCGAAATGTTTTCACGGGACTTAAAGTTGAATATGGTCAAAGATGGGATCAAGGAAAAGTCGTGTTGCCTTTAACATGGAACAAGACATGAGTCTTTTTTTCAAGAGTTCATGTATTGTAAAATAGGAAACTATTTAGAAGTGTTTAATTTGTAATCTTTTGAGATGTAATAGTTATGTCCTAATTCTCTAAAACTCTAAACCTGATAAGATCCTCAATGTAGATTATTCATTTAATTTAATATTATGTAAACTCTATGGCTGAGTCCTTATAGTTGGTATCAAAGGTTAGTTTAGATAAATCTAGGAGTTAGGGTATCGGTAAATGAATATCCATAAAGTAATTTATGTTAATATTCAAATCATATAGCATTTACATATTACCATGTAGCTTCACCTAAGATATTTCTTTATTCAGAATGGTTTTTCGTAGTGGAAAAAGGGAAGCTATAATGGGACAACATCAAAAGGAAGACAAACTTCCAAATCAGAAACACGAGTTAGTCAAAATCGGAATTGAATAGTTTTTTGCAGCGATGGCACAGTTGAATTAGGCTATAAATGGCAGTGGTATCCATGTACGAGATCAGCTAGATCAACCATAGAAGAACATGTCAGTAGTGGAGCATTTTATGAGGCAACATCCCCCAACATTTAGAGGATCATTAGACCATGTACAAGAAAAAGGGTGGATTAAATCACTGGAGAAGATTTTTTATGTCATGGGTTGTTCATATAATAAAAAGGTTAGTCATGTTGTTTACCGTTTTGAAGGGGAAGTTGATAAGCGGTGGTCGATGGTGAAAAATATCTGGGATAGTGAGGAGAATGATGCTCTCGATAAGGATGAATTCAAAGGTATGTTTCTTGAGAAATATTTTCCTAAGGTGGTTTGTCTTATAATAGAAAAACAATTCCTAGAATTGAGGCAGGAGGATGACTCAGTGGATTATTATGAAAAAAACTTCACTCTAATGGAAAGGTATGCTCCAAATTTCATACGAGATCATGATAGTAAAATCAACCCTTTTTACTCAGGATTAAAGCCAATGTATCGAAGGGCTTTAGCTTCTCATGACTTCAAAAGTTATGAAAAAATTGTTCGACGTGCTGAGAAGGTGGAAAATGAGTTTGTCGATAATCAGGTATTATTTGAAAAACTATAGAATAAGAGGTCATCGTGGCAGGCAAAAGGGAAGAACTCTTCAAAAAATTCTGATGGTAAGATACTTAAGTTTATAGTTTGTGAGAATTGTGGAAAAAAGCATGCTGGAGAATGACATTTTAATTCTTGTAAGTGCTACCGAAGTGGTAAGATGGGACATAAGGCTCGAAATTGCACTAAAAAAGATCAAGGTAATGGTAATACAAAATCTGATTTACAGTTAGTAAAATGTTTTAAGTGCAATGAAATGGGTCATTATGTAAATGAGTGTCCAACAAAGAACTCAACCAAAGGAAAGCAAACAAACACAAGCAGAAATGGGTGGTGAAATCCTTTGCAACTACCTCAATAGATGTTGGGCCATAAAATGAAGTTGCATTAGCTACACTGTTTGTTTGATCAGATTATTCCAATGTGTTGTTTGATTCAGGGTCTACACACCCTTTCATTTCTGAGACTATTTCTAGTAAATTTGGAATTCCATCTCAATATATGAATACAGAACTTATGGTAAAAAAACCTGGAGAAAATTTTGATACAAAAAGAAAACATAAGAACATTATTTTCTTTCTGTGTGGAAAGAATCTACCTACAAACCTTTTTGGTTTGCCTCTTGTAGAGTTTGATGTTATTTTGGGCATGGTTTGGCTTTCTGTTTATCATGATAAGATTTATTATAGAGTTAAAGAGGTTTCTTTTCAGAATGATTTTCAGTTTGTATAATAAAATGAACCCTTGTTGTTGATAACATATCAAGAAGCTGAGAAACTAGTAAAACATGGAAATAAATGTTACCCTGCACATATTGTTGAAAACAAAGGAACTGATCAGATTATTGATGTGCCAGTGGAAAATGTGTATGTTGATTTTTTTCCTAATGAGTTGCCTGGTATTATACCTGATCAGGAAGTTGAATTTACTATTATCTTAGTTCCTGATGCTAAGCCAATTTCAATACCCCCTTATCAAATTGCTCAAATTGAACTTTTAGAGTTAAAGAATCAATTTCAGGAGTTATTAGATAAAGGTTTCATTTGACCTAGCATATCACTATGGGGTGCTCCTATCTTGTTTTTTTAAAAAGAATGATTGTTCAATGAGACTTTTCATTGATTATAGAGCATTGAATAACATCACCGTTAAGAATAAGTATCCTTTGCCTAATATCGAAGATTTGTTTGATCAACACCAACGAGATCAGTATTTTTCGAACATTGATTTGAAGTCGGGGTACAACCAGTTGAATGTAATAGAAGAAGACATTCCGAAGACAGCATTTCATACTAGATATTTCCATTATGAATTTGTAGCTATGCCTTTTGGTTTAACCAATTTCCCTACTGTATTCATGGATCTAGTGAATAGATTTTTCAGTGTGTTCTTGGATAAGTTTTTGGTTGTGTTCGTTGATGATATTTTGGTTAATTAAAAATGTAAAGAGAAAAATGAAATTCATTTAATGGTTGTTTTGAAAACATTAAAAGAAAAGATACTTTATGAGAAATTAAGCAAGTGTGAGTTTTGGTTACAAACAATTTCTTTCCTTTGTCACATTGTTTCAAAAAATGGAATAATTGTTGATCCTTCTAAAACAAAAGATTTTGAGGAATGTACAAGACCCACAAATATAATTGAGATTCATAGTTTTCATGGTTTGGCAGGTTATTACCGGAGGTTTTTTGAAAATATTTCATGGTTATCTAGTCCATTGACTAAGTTAACTCGAAAAGATGTTAAGTTTATCAGGACAAAAGAATGCGGTGATTGTTTTCAGGAATTGAAAAGTAGTTTGGTGAATGCATCAATTTTGGAACATCCATCCAGAAATGGTGATTTTGTTATCTACAGTGATGATTCATTGAAAGGACTTGGTTGTGTCATAATGCGGAATGGTCTGGTAATTGCTTATGCTTAACGTAACTTGAAACCTCATGAGTTAAATTACCCTACACATGATTTTGAATTAGCTGTTAGTGTGTTTGCTTTAAAAAATTTGAGGCATCGTTTGTATCGAGTCAAGTGAGAAATATATACTGATAAAAAAAGTTTGAACTATATATTCCCTCATAAAGAATTAAACATGAGACATAGGAGACTGTGGGAATTAATCAAGGATTATGATTGCACGATCAATTACCATCCGTGAAAAGCAAATAAAGTGGTTGATGATTTGAGTCGAAAAAGTAATGCTTCATTAACCATTCTACGTTTGGAATGAGATCCTTCGGTTTTTGATTTGATGAATTATGGAATATAAGTTGTTGTTGCATGAAATTCTTCTATTTTTTAGTCGGTGTCAGTGAGATCATCTCTATCATATAGAATTAAGAAAGCGTAGAAAGAAGATAGTGAGTTTCAGAAAAAGGTAGAGTGGGTTCAGAAGGGTAAGTTTCCTGAATTTAGCAATGATAATGATTGTGTTTGGAGATTTAGAAAGAGATTTTGTGTGACTTGTGATTCACAGTTGAAGAATGAGTTGTTATGTGAAGCTCATAGTTCCCCGTTTTCAGTTCATCCTAGCTGTACTAAGATGTTCAGAGATCAACATGAGTATTACTGGGGGGATGGAATGAAATGAGATGTTGCTGATTTTACTATGATGTGTTTGACTTGTTAGTAGGTTAAAGCAGAGAGGCAGTTACCGAAAGGGATGCTTCAGCCTCTACTGGTGCCAGAGTGGAAATGGGAAAATATATCCATGGACTTCGTTGTAGTATTACAAAAGACATCTCGAGGTTGTAATGCAATATGGTTTATAGTTGATCAATTGACTAAATCTTCTCATTTCCTTCCTATTCGAGATACTTTTTCTCTAGATCAACTTTATCGGTTATATGTTAAATTGATAGTTAGTTTGAATGGAGTTCCCCTCTCCATTGTATCTGATTATGATCTCAGGTTTACTTCTAACTTTTGGAAAGGCCTTCAGAATTTGTTGGGTACTGAATTAAATTTTAGTACATCTTTTCACCCTTAATCAGATGGAAAATCATAATGAAAAATTCATACATAGAAGGATATGCTATGTGCTTATTCGATGGATTATCAGGGAAGTTGGGACCAACATCTTTCTTTTAGTTGAATTTTCATATAATAATAGTTTTAATTCTAATATACAGATGGCTCCATTTGAGGCATTATTTGGAAAGCATTGTCGAACTCAAGGTTTTTGGGATGAAGTGGGTCAATGGAAGTTGATGGGACCAGAATTGGTATAAGAGATGGTAAAAAGTTTAGTTGACTCACAAGCACATGAGAACAACTCAGATAAGACAGAAAAGTTATGAAGATAACTGGAGGAAGAATCTTTATTTTGAGGTAGGTGATAATGCCTTTCTCAAAGTTTCTACATGGAAAAGTGTGATGCATTTTGGTAAGAAGTGAAAGTTGAGTCCGAGGCTCATTGGACCTTATGAAATCCTGGAGAAAGTTAGATCAGTTGTGTACATAGTGGCTTTGCCTCCAAGTTTATCCCAGGTACACAATGTTTTTCATGATTCAATGTTGAGAAAATATATACCAGATTCATCTCATGTTTTGAGCCCAAAGGTAGTTCAGTTGGAAAATAATATCTCTTATGAAGAACAACCAGTCCAGATTCTTGACCATAGATAGAAAGTGTTGCGGAATAAGATAATTCACTAGGTACATGTTTTGTGGAAAACCCATATGATTAAAGAGGCAATGTGGGAATCTGAAAATGCTATGAGGGAGAAATACCTGCACATATTTTGATAAGTGAATAAAAATTGTAAGGATGCAATTTCTAAAAGGGGGGAAGGATGTAACATCCCAAGTAAATGAATAATTATATATTTTCATAATTTTTAATATTTTTTAAATAAATTTTTATTTTACTTTTAAAGGGTTTCTATGTCCGATAGCGTACCCGATACGCAACAATGGGTTTCATTGAAATCTTATGTTCCGCAATAATAATATAATATTATTATTTTAAATGGTAGTTAACTCTGAGCCATTGTATTGGCAGGAATGAAAAAAACAAACTAATATATGATTATACATGATTGTTAAATGTATTTACATTTATCCAATAAAAATTTAGAGGCTTAAAATGTGAATGAATCTAATTTTAAGCATAATTTACATTAAAAGGTCGATTTACAACCTATTAATGGAGAACCCTAATTAAATATAGTTTCAATCACTTTAATACATTTTAATTGACCAAATATAATCCTTATTTAGAATGGGGACATCAAAATTTACTTTTTGTAAATTTTTGGAATTTTCCCAATACAGTTCATTTTCTAATGAATAGTGAAAATATTGTATTTAAATTCAAAACTATGTTTTAATCTGATTTATTTATATGGATAGATTAACTTTTCAATTGGTTTTAAAGATTAAATAGAATATATTTTTACCATTTAATCAAATTATGGTCATTGGAATCAATTTCACTTTGAAATTGGACTTAATCAACCGTCTAACTTTTGATAGTTATTAATTCTTAAAAACACGCTCTTTGTTTTGACAACAAGAATTAATTTTTAATTAATTCCATCAACATATATGTTTTGAATTTGGAAAAATGGATTAAATTTTTTGAATCAGGGTTCCCAAATTTTATAAATAGGTAACTTTTATTTTTAGAAATTTTAAATATTTATTTCAGTAAATATTTTATTTACCGTGGTTAAAGGGAAAATTAGGTAAATATGGGTAATTTTTTTTTATAATAATCTAAAATTTTCGTTAAACATGTCCTAATCCTATTATATGGGTCATGGACAATCATGGTCATACTTGGGTTGATTTTGGGAACCCATTGTGCCACTTGGGAGTGATAATGACACGTTAGATTAATTAACTTAATGTAAAGGCAAAAATGACAAAAACAAATATCTTTTAGTAAATAAATTTTTACATGGGGTTATATAGGATATCTGTTTTACTATAAATATTCATTGGGAAAGATAAACCAATTTCCTACATCATTTTTATTGTTTTATAATTTTTAGACCACAAATAATTTAATGTAATTATGACACAATAATGATGCAGTATTTACCTCATTTATAAATGATTTAAATAAATAAGATTATATGGATTAACATATTATCCAAAACATGTCCAATTCTGATTGTATGATTTTATTTCGAATATTAGTCATCTTATATTTTATTATAATTATTTTTGGACCATTAGAAACCAAATATAATTATATAATAAAATAATGTATTCACACTTATCTAAAGAGCCCCTCCTCTCCCTTATAAAAGGAGACCATTTCTATCCAATTAGTCACACCTCTAAAGAATGTTTTCTCATCCAAACTCTGCCAAATTAAGCGAATTACATCACCCTCCTCCTCCTATAATCCTTCCCTTAGAAAGATGGCACTTCAAGAAGTCCTTTTGGTTCAAACCAAAAGAAGTTACCTAAATTAATAGTAACAATTTTTCTTAAATTGTTTTCTTTTATTTTACTTCTCCAACCCCTAAAAACTTTTTATTACCTTATTTTGTAACAACACCAGTATCCTCAATATAATAGGAATTTTTTATGAGAAATATTATAATAACACTTATACACACCTCCATCTAATGGATGAAGAACATAATGTTTCTCTGGATTGCAAACTAACGCCTCGCGAAAAGATGATTGTCCGATTATCTCCTACCTCCTCTCATGGTGGAAATTATGATGGTACTGTATTTATATATGATATATATTATGTTTATGATTTAATTATTCTTCTGTAATTCCCATTTATATTATGCCTTTATAGTTTTCATAGTGGGTAAAAACGATGATCTCATTTGAGGAAGTGCGGACTACTGCCCCCTCAAAGTGATGTGATTCATTAATGCCTTATGTGGGATGTATAAAGGACGGATTTAATGATATTATATGTGATATTATATTGTAATTATAATTTAAATTTTTATAATTATGTTCTAATTCAATTAAAATAAGAAATATAAATGAATGTAGCATTCATGCGTACGTACGGTTTACTGTCTCCATGAACGGTGCATTTCATTTCTTACCTCCAAATGTTATGTACTATTATAAATACATGTATATACTGGATATATATGATATATATGATATCTAAATAATTATTTTAATTCTAGTTATAATGGACTATTGACCACATGGATAACTTGTAAATAAATGGTGTTCATTTTTTACTTAAGTACCAAATAACGACAAAAAAAACATTATTAACATGAATGATTAAATAATGTTTATAACATGGTAATAAGTTATAAAAAAGGAATAATAAACATGAAAAATGTTCTTAATCAAGTAGAAATTAACTTTAGTTTATTATTCCGGAGAATAATGAACGATCGAGTCAAGTCGGACACGAGGTAACGGACTTCGTCTCAATATCCTTTCATTGAAGAATTTTTTGTTTTATACACAACTTTTTTTATACAGTGTATAAACCCCTTTGACATTTCATTTCATTCAAAGGTAATCTTCTTATACAAATATTTTTAATAAATGACAAAAAGGAATGTTTTTTTACGTAAGGGGGGACAACGACCTTTTCCGCCGCCACGAGTATTATTTGGTCTTTGGCTTCCTTAACATGTCGAAATGTTATTAAAAGGAAAAATAAATACCATATACTATTTTTTAGATATTTTGGTATTGAAAATGATTTTGAGAATGTATTTATTATGTCAATATCTTGAAATGATATTTTATTTTTGCAACGTGGAAATGTTATCTTTCCTTTATGCTTATATTATGTGCTATGATCATGTTATGGTTCTTGGGAATTATTTATGTATATGGGTGGTTCTATGATAAACCGAGGGCGGGTGATCCCGAGATAGCTCTCCAATTCATTGACATACGTGACAGAGGTAAATGTGAATGTTTCTCTTAAGTGTTTTTAGGGAATATACTGTGATGGTTATTCCAAAGTAACCCCCTATATAGCTATGGTAGCTACAACGCAAGTATGATGTGGATTCCACAAATTACCATTATGATATATGATTTCTATGTGTCTTTCATAAATAATATTATTTCATTAGTTAAGTAAAAGAGTTCATGTTTTTTATGTAGTTATGAAAAAATGTATTCATTCATTTTTTTATAACACTTCTTGAGCCTTTTATGCTCATCCCATGTTTCAAAAAATTTTCACAGGACTTAAAGATGAATAAGGTCAAGGATGGGATCGAGGAAAAGTCATGCTATCTTTAACATGGAACTAGTCATGACTCTTATTTTCAAGAGTTCATGTTTTGTTAAAAAAGGAAACTGTGTAGAAGTGTCTACTTTGTAATATTTTTAGATGTAATAGTAATGTCCATATTTTCTAAAACTATGAACCTAAAAAGATCCTCAATGTGAATTATTCATTTTATTCAATATTATCTAAGGTTTAAGGTCAGGTCCTTATAGATGGCATGGATACACTCCGATGACCTTTCCATCAGCATGATCTTTAATAATTTTTTTCAATTTATCAATGTTTCTTTATATATAGTGTTTTATTATAATATATATTCTAAATGGAATGAAAAATGAAATGTATGGTAAATAACATTCTGTGCAACCTTATTCTAGTCATATTATAATATTAGATGAAATAAATTGCAGTGTATAATGTTTGAAAGAGAATTAAATTTCATGTAGTTATAAATATCATAATGTAATGAAAGGGGATAATGTCTAGGTTTCCCCTTAGTAAGAGCCTTATTTTTAGGTCTTTGGCTCGATTTGAGTTTGGGTGCATACATATAATCTAAGGGTAGATGGGGATTCCACTGTGTGAACCACCCCATATATCTAATCAAATTTTCATATAGAATGTATTACTAAACATCATGTGGTTTTTTCAGTGCCTTGAAATATCCTTGATCCTTGGCTAGTAAGTTATAATGGTGGACCGGTTCCTTTGTGTGTTCATGTACATACTCCACCTCCTTTGGTTCCTACTTATTTATGTAGAAAACCCAAAAAAATTTAACATGAATCATTCATAAAAGCTAATAAATCAACCGAGGGTTCAAAGAAAAATATTTGACAAAATTAGATATTAAAATTATATGATGCTTACTCATATTCAATTTCTGAGTTTTAAAATTATTTCAAGAAGTTTTTAGTGTATAAAAAAATTGGCGCATTCTATAACATTCATCCTCTGCTAAAATATATTTAAAACACACAACAACATAATCAACTGGAGGATCCATATTTAAAATTATCTATGAAAGATGCTCAAATATAGTATGATGTTGTCCCAAAATTTTAGTTTGATCCAATTGAAGTGTGGTAAATGCTCCCATTATCGATATTAATTTTTTATTATTACATGAAGATAGTTCCAGAAGAGAATAATAACTAGTTGGGGTGAAGGATTTACATGTTTAGTTCTCATGCTGAAACCCATCATCTAGGAATGGATAATAATCCTCTAGATAAGACTATGAAATTGATATATATTATGGATAAAATTCACCTTGAAGTAAAGGGTACCATCCTCGTACTGATTACAAACACACAGGGATGAGTGGTTTAGGTTGTGAAGGATAGAATAAAAAAATGAAAAAAAACTAGGATAACAAAACATTACTCACACTAACACTGATAATTTATATAATCCGCGAAAATGGTTCTTCAATTAGATCATACCCATTGTCAGGTGAACAAGGTTAATTTTCCCTTCTAATTTAACTATATAGTTAACTAGTGGCATTCTGGGTCGATCCCATATTATAAGACAGAGAATAAATATCTAGACATAGGCCAGTGAGTCTTGGCTAAATATCCAGAAAAACGAATAAAAATGAGAATTGAAGAGAGTTTGAAATGATTTATGAAAAATCAATTGAAATAAAATAAGGTAAATAAAGGTTTCATGTTTTAAAATTTATTGGGTTATCTCCAATAGCAATTCTTTGGTATTGAAACTAATTATGAAAATCAGGTTACCAAGGGGATTCTATTGATTAACTAATTCTTGGTCTGATAACATGTAATTATGTATTTAAACATCAATACCTTAGTCCATTAATAGAATTTTCAGATATATATATCAAAGTTGTTACCCCTAAAATAGTGGTAATAGGCTCACCGAATTTTAATGAACTCGTCTATTGAAACACCTTTAGTATTCATCATTGGTGTCATTATTTATCTGATAAGACACCAATAGTGAGTGTGGAATTATTTTCATTTAAGGTATTATAAAGTATAAATCCTTATTCAAAGAAACACAAAAACTGTTCCTTTTTAAAAACAACCATAATATAATTAATATCCCAGCACTAGAAATTCATCCTCTAATTATCATGGTCACAATGTGGTGGTTGAGAAGAAACTCATCCACTACCATGGATAAGAGAGGATAATGGGGTAAATGGATAATTAAACTAAAACATAAGTAAACCAAAAGAAAATGTCTTATTTGGATTCAAGGGAGATCAAATAGAATAGTGATAAAACCTATCCCATGAATTTCCATCTCTGAGCACAGAGGCCTTCCCTCATATTTATAGAAAAATAGAACGCAATTAGTATACTCAAAATTAAATTGAATGTACTCTGCTCGAATAAATTCATCCTTTTTGTCTCCACCGGTAGGTGACAAGATGTAACACCCATTGAATTTGAAGATTTTTTGATCATTTGGTGGGATTTCACGGTGATTAGAATAGCCATACACGGCGTGTAGAATCATATCAACCATCAACAACTTTGGTAAGGGAATACACGATGTGGGATGTATAATTACATGGCATGTTGTTCTTGATCGGAAACAAGGGCATGTTCATAGGCTAGATGATCCATTCATAGGCATGGTATATGGTGCATGGGTATAAATTACATGTCGTGTATATGTCCATATTTTTTCTAATAATCCTCTATTTTTGAATTTTATTGGAAACTTTTGAAAAATCACCAAAACCTGAAAAAGATCCTTTGTTCCCTATGATAAAACGTATATGGTGAAAAAATGTTTTAATAATCAATAAAATTAATGAATTAGTATACAAAAATCGGGCACATCAAACTCCTCCACACATAATCATTTTGTTTCCCTCTTGAAAAATCTCAACATCTAATTAAAAAGAATTTATACTCCCAAAAGGTAAGCATTCAATTAATTAAACTTAAAAAATTTATAGTCATGGTAAGGGGTTTTAAAAGTGAACAAAATATATTTTTATTTCAATGATATTACAATCATTCATAATTTATAATTTAATTTGAAACAAAAATATTATTTTAGTAAAAAAATTAACTTCTCATAAATATGAATTCCCCTTGATGATTTACCTCACCAAGAGAATGTCACACTTATCACTCAAGATCATTTAATCAGATATATACTCAAAATATAGTATATTGACACTATCCATAATCTTTTATGCATTATAATTCTACGTTTATAAATTAATTCACAAAAATCATGAAGTATTTAAACAAGGTTACTATGATTCAAGGGCTTAGTGTGTAAAGGTAATTATATGAAAATAATTTCAGAGGCTTGAGGAAAGGATGTTGACTTATTAAATAATTAAGCATGATATTAAATGAAAAATATCAATGAATATAAATTTCCATAAATATAGCAACCTGGCTTTATAGATCCTAGAGACTATGTCATGCTACAATTATAGTTGCATAAGAAATAATTAAATCACATCCCAAAGTACAAAAAAACTTAGTAGCCTTAGTTAACAAGATATGTATATGATTTTTTAAAAAAATGAATACATTAATTACAATATAATTATTTTTAAGGATAATATATTTAGTACATCATGTCATTCCTTTCATATATTTCTTGGTATATTGCAGAGAATCCTGGGGAAGGATAAAAAATAAGGTTATCCTTGAATGCTTTGTAAGGGTATGTACAAAAGAAGAAATAATGAATCAATGTGAAAAAATAAACAAGGAAAGGTAATAACATAATACACATGCCATGTAGTCAATTAATTGAGAATTAATTTCGTAAACAATATGAAATGGTAAATTAATAAATACACCTTCCATTTAATCTGTTAAATAATAATGAAATGCATCCATGGATAATATCATTGTGAAAACATCGTGACTAATAAATAATTGAGTCTAAATAAAGGAACATCTTAATTACCGAACATCCTGTCTGATGGACATGAATGGCTATACCTTTAAGACCATTCATAAAACACTTTAATTATGTTGGTAGATATAACAAACCGAACTGTTATAAATAAAATTCCCCTGGAAATTTATTTATATATGTTATTATATAATATGTTTATAGAACAAAATAAACACTTATTTGGTTTTATACTATCATATATGATTTAATTTACCACTAAGAATAATTTTTTTGATAACATAGTCATTGAATATTGATTCATATAAATATAGGGTTTTAACAAATCCAATTGTCACATATAAATAAAGGGATGGAGTCAACTAGTAGAGTCATACCCTATGAAGCCCATTTTTTATAGCTTACAAGGGAGAAAAAATTTCTTGGATTTTATATTGACCATGACCAATATTAGATCCAACAAATCATGAGTGAAACCATTTATGAGATAAGTTCATGCACATCAAGATCACGACGTGACTGATGTTCACTAAACCTCCCTAGGAAAGTCCCACCATTGTGTACCTTTCTCTTAGAAATCTTGCAAGTGTATTATAGTGATATATAACAAGAACGTGGAAATATGATTATGATCATAATTTTTTATATAATAATGAATATATTTTCACCATATTATTGTCACTTCATAAATGATCTTTATATTGATTTAATAAAACAAAGATATTATTTTTTATTAATATTAAAATTTAATTCAGTAATCTATTCTGATGTATCATTTTTTTTAATTAAAAATATTTCAATAAAATATTACTATTAAGTATTTTTTATTAAATATAAATTATTATATAATTTTTATGATGTCAACGGTAATTTTTATAAGGGTTTGAAAACTGTTAATTGTCAACAAACATACAGCATTTTCAATAAATGTCATTTATTATATTAAATGTGAAAATTCACATATATAGAAAATGCGGTAGATAAATTTAATTCTATTTTTTGAATCATCTAGTTGAAATTATTCAATGGTGAATTTTTCATAATTTTATGAGACAGTCGAATTATCTGGTAAAAATTAAAAAACATATAAATATTCTTGGTGTTTTATGACATAATAATGAAGAAAATTGATGTAATAATTAATTTAAATTGGATCCATCAACAAATCATTGTTCTTCATTCAAAATAATTTTATTTTATGTTTATTTTATTTATTTTATACAGCCGTTATGAATCCTCCAAAACATGTAATATATTTTATGGATTGAAAATCATCTATCTATTAGTATGAATCACCTCCACACAAGCAGGGAAATTATTTTATTAATTTTATTCATTAAAATTATAAAATAATTTAAACCAATATAATTGTGAAGAAACCATGGGAAAACCATGGTATGGTTTGTGAGTTTTGTTATTTAACTACATAGAGTAAAAAACCCAAATAGTAAAGAAATCCCCCACATTTACAAAATTAACCCACCAAAAACCCATTTCGTTACACTAAAACTCCTTGTTGAATGACAATACTTTTCCCTCTACTCTCTATATTCTTCAAATGTGACCCATAATCTCTCAAAAATCCACTCCAATGCTTTTGAATTCACACACTCAATTAAGGGGTTGTCACCTTCCTCTCCTCGTTTCAATTAAAGTACATTCTTTGAAATTAATCTTATTAGTTTAAATTTGTTATATTTTAAATAATTTATATTAATTTAATTAATGTTCAATTAATTTAATTTTTTTGATATACAATTTATCCTCTCTTATTTGTACTGGTAGCTAATCTGTTACTATGCCAAAATTCTATAAGGGATCTTCCACTCCCTTCTTTTTATCAAGAACTTATTTTTGATAAATATATCAATTTTCTATTTATTATATTGGGATATGTTCTCATATATTACCATTACTATAAATTTTATTTATAAATAATTAGATCTTCCATTCGGTCTCTTTTATCCTTCCATGATCCTTTATATACACCTGTTACTATGTCAAAATTTAGTAAGATATTTCTCTATTATAATTTCAATTAAAGAACATATTTTATGTTATGTATCATAAATTCCATTTGATTATGTTTGTATATGTTCTTTCATATTACCCTTACTATACATTTAATGTATAAATAATGATATCCCCCTTTTACTCTCAATAAATACTCACATGATTTTTTATGTACACCCATTACCATGATGAACTATAGTTGATATTCATTTCTCAATTAAAATTTATTAATTACCTTTTTCCTTCAATATCCATACTCATAAGGTTGGGATATGATTTCCATTACAATTTTACTACCCATTTTATTTATTTTTTATGAGAAACCCCTTTCTCTCTCTTCAACCCATTTTTTATGCATCTTTAAGTGACAATATTTCACTGCCGATATTTCCCCCTAATCATCCATTCCCAAACAATTTTGTAATGAATACCATGCCCTTTTCTATAAAGGGTTTTCACACGTATACACATATAGTGTTCGACTAGTGACTTACACATATGTATTCCAAACTAAATAATCAAGTAATAAATTAGAATGACGAATTAATTTGTGTTTTCTAATCTATTTGGAGAACTTAACCATCATATTGAAATGACTATGATGGATGTGCCCAGATAGTTCTTAAATGCATTGGGTAATCTTTAGTATCCTGATATGTTTCATTATTATAGGGTGTGAACCTAATTTTCTTTATGGTACATTGTCCACTATAATTTATTGTTTGTTTTATAATTGAATTGTATTTATGATTTTGTGTTTTTTAGTTATTTCCACATTTAACATATTATGATTGTCATCCTACATCATGCATTATTATTCATATTATTTTTATTCCTCATTGATATCCAATGTTACTAACATGTACCACTTATACTAGTTTTATTCCCATACTGTGATTTCTAGCTCTCCCCTTTCTTATGTATATCCCCATGTTATCCCATTCAGTTCTATGTTCGAATGAGAATATAATGCTTCTTAGAGATGTTTTCAATAAAGATGTTGTGTTCCCAATTTTATGTTGTTATAAAATGTACCTAAATCCAAAATACACATGAAAAATTGTTTATCACAGTTTTATTAAGTGTACTCTTATGAAATAAATCATGTACTATTGTGAAATAAACACCAGGGTTATTATAGTTGGTATAATAGGAAAAGTTTAGTTATTTTTTGGTTTAGGATTAGAAATCTCTATTAAAACCCGTAGTTATAATAATGATTAAATGAAAACTTCCCCAAATATTGTTTCGTATAGAGTAAGCTATTTATCATGTAAATACATCACCTTCTATATACTAAAAGTGGATATGGTTCTTGCATATATATACCTAGGAGTAACAACTCCGACATGGTGTTCTAGGCCAAATTTTTTGTAACCTGGTATATAAAAATGGGCCTTAATGCACACCTATTTTGACTCTCCCAGAGGATATGATTTGGTAAATTCCAAATCTCATTATGAACCATTATTAAGGTAATTAAAATCTCATAAGAATATATGAACATCAATAGATCATGGATAACATATATTGATGCCTATAAATTCATAAGTTAGAGAAACAAAGGTAATTTTTAAGTTAACTATTTAATTTCATTATATTCCCATTTATGGATTTAATAGATCAAAATAATAATCCCTAATTATATTTTTATTCTATACAATATCTGAAAATATGGGGAATCAGGTATTAAATCAATATGACCAGAAATGGAATTACTTCCCTAATGAGATGCCCAACCCAGGGGGAGCGAGAATCACAAAATTTGTGATAATACATTCTCACCTAACTCTTGTTTTGAATTGAAACCAAGATTAAGAGTAGCTTCCAAATTACCCATAGAGGGAACAAACTATAATTGATATATTTATGTGAAAAAGGCTTCCAACCTTCACTAGATCATCTAATCCCTTAATAGAAGAATAATGGATCAACTCCATTGAGAAGGTCTTATATATCCTTCAAAGTTATGAAGAAGAAAATTTTCTTCTATATGTTTATCATATAGACTGAGAAACTGATTAATGGTGGAAATTGAACAAAAATATGAGGCCTATGGAATATATCAAAGCAATTTAGTGGAAGGAATTTTGAAAAAATGATAAATATTTTCCTCA
Source organism: Viscum album (assembly GCA_963277665.1). Classification (NCBI taxonomy): domain Eukaryota; kingdom Viridiplantae; phylum Streptophyta; class Magnoliopsida; order Santalales; family Viscaceae; genus Viscum; species Viscum album. Next base: position 1,990,705,731 of record OY728135.1, on the reverse strand, counting down.
CACTCTCTATCATGTTATAGAAAATAATTCCTTACGATCAAGAAAAATGAAAATAAGTATATTTGGGAGTATGAATAATACATTAAAATACTTTCATGATATTCCTTAAACATTTTTATTACCCCTAAATGTATGGTTGGACTTTTATTTAGTGCACTAAATCCTATCCAATGAAAATACATGGTGATCCGTGAATTTGATAGCTATAAAGAAATTTTTCAATGTGAATTCAAATTCAAAATGGAGATCATAGAATCCCAAGGGTATCATGGGGATAATAAATAGAAAGTTGAGTTTCATTGAGGTCATCTGATCGAGAAATCTAACATGTTTATGAAATTTCAGCATCACAGTTTTCAAATTTGTGGAAAGAAGAACCATGTAAATTACATAATTGGGAAGAAAAAATTATTTAAGTGTGGGAAGGAAGGAAACCTACCTAACATTTTATGAAAATAGAATCTCATTAATAAGCGAGTGGAAAGTAATTCTCAGGTCAACCCTCATATCATTTTCCATTGCTTCAACTTCACAGAACTCGGTCACTTGGAAAACCAATTCCCTAATATAAGGTTTTTGATAGACAACCAATAGACTCTATGGTAGCTAGGGTGATCCTTTTTCATCAATATCACTAAGGTGGATCCAGAAAATCAAGTGGTGATAGGTACAATAGTTATTCAATAAGGAATAAAAAACTAATGTTTAGGTTATAGTTCTATATATTCCTTCACATCATGAAATTTTATTAGAATAATTCATGCACCACCTTAAATAATTGAGGTAGAGATGTTGGTGAAAATAAAAAATGGGGAGATTATTTCATCCCTAGTATATAACTCTTCCCATGTCACATTTTGTTGAATGTACATCCGAATGAACCTAGTCAAACTTCAATTAGACTAAATTGATGTAATTTTAGGCATGGATCAGATTTCCCTATATAGAGGGAAGATAAATTGTTGTGAGAAGGAAATCACGTTCTATATTTTGAATCAACTCCTATCAGTATCAATTTTAAAAGACGAGGATGGATATTTTTTACCACCATCATCTCAATCAGGGATATTATTTCTTTATAAGAAAGTGTATCTAGTTTAAATGATTGAGTATAAGGAAATAACCATCCTCAAATACATGCATATTGTGAGGGAAACAATTGATGTGTTTCATAAGTAATTTCCTAGTCTCTTTCCTAGATAAGAGGATGAATTTTCAATCAATATTATACCTGGGGAATTTCCATTATCCTAGACCCCATATAGAGTTGTTGTTTTGGAACTTGAGGAGATGAAGAACAAATTGTTGGAGAGTCTGTATAATGGTTTCATATTCCATTTTTCTTCACCATGGGGTGAACCAATAATATTTTTCAAGAAGAAGGATGGTTCAATGCGTTGATCAATCGATTATCATGATCTCAATAAGATCAAGACAAAAAATAAGTATCCTCTACAAAGGATTTATGAAATGTTTGATTAGCTATGCGGAGCATAAAAATTCTCCAAGATGGGTCTTTATTAAAGATATTATCATGTAATGGTGAAGAAATAAGTTTTCCAAAATACCGCTTTTTGTACAAGGTATGGGAACCATGAGTTCACAGTGATGCCATTCAGACTCACTACTACTGTAGCAGTCTTCATGTACATGATTAATAGAGTATTTAGCAATTACCTCGACATATTTTTTGTAGTCTTTCGAGATGATATTATAATATACTCTAAAATAAAGGACAATAATGAGGATTATCTAATCATTGTACGAAAAACCAGCAAAATGAGAAGCAGTAAACCAAGTACAAAAAATGTGTGTTCTAGTTAAAGGAAGTCCCTTTCATTGGAAATATCATCATAGAAATTGGTATATATATAGAACCATAAAATGAAGAATAAATTTAAGTGTTGTTAAGGAAGAAATTTAGGATATATATCCCTATTTTTCTCAGGTTACCTGCATATTATCACTGATTTGTGAGAAATTTATCACAATTGTCAATCCCTCTTAACCAAGATAACATGAATGGGATTAATGTTTTTAGGGAATGATGAATATGAAAAGATCATGGTGGAGATTTAAAGGAGTCTCATCACTAAATCTATTGTCACACTACCCATATGTGGAAAACTATTCATAGTATTTGGTGATGCTTCGAAGAAGGGATTGGGTTCTGCGTTAATGAAGAATGAAAAAATCATATCCTTTTATTCAAGGTAGTAGAGTTTTCATGAGAGAACCTATCACATACATGATCTGGAGTTGGAATCATTTATCTTTTCATTAATAATATGTACACATTATCTATATTGGGAGAATTTTGAGATATATAAGGATAAAAAATACCCAAGTATATATTCCAATAGAAAGAGCAGAATGTGATCCAACGAAGACTATTAGTTCTATTCAAGGAATATGACTGATCAATACACTACCATCCTAATAAAAAGTGTAATATTAAATATACTCTATGTATAAATGATCTTATATCATTTTCAATGATGTTAACTAAGAATGATCCAGTCATCTTATACCTACAAAGGATAGACATGGGAATCAAGAATGAAAGAACATCATTAATCTAGTAAAAAATTATTTCTCAAACATATCTTTTGGAAAGGTTAAAGGATGCCAAAAGAAATGTGTTGGAAATTCATAAGAATGTGTAATCCATGAGAAATGGGCAGAACTAATAGTTTAGAGTTTATGAAAAAGGAATTGTGAGATTTGAATCCAGACTATGTATCCCATTAAATCCTGAATTAAGGAACTGTTGGATGATGCATATAGTAGTACATTCTTCATTCACCCAGGAATCACAAAGATGTATCCTGATCTCTATATGTTCTATTAGAGGGACAATATGAATAAGTAGATTGTAAAATACACATTAAAGTGCCTAGCATGTTAGCAAGTGAGGGCTGAAAGGCATAAGTCTCAATGGATGAGGTAATTGTTACCCATACCAACATGGAAATGGGAAAAAATCAACATGGACATTGTCACTATATTTCCAAATAAATCAAGGGGAAACAATTTTAAATGGGTTATTGTCAATTATATTAAAAATACAACTCACATTTTCCCAATTCAAGGGGACTTACCTTTAAATAAACTCCAATGGATATATATTAGAGATATGGTAAGGAAGTATATATTACCAATATCAATTGTATCATATAGAGATTCAACTCCAAATTCTAGAAAAGTATCCAAAATGATCTAAACAAAAAAATTAACTTTATTTTGTCATATCATCTTCAAACTAGTGTCCAATATGAGAGGACTATTTGGACACTAGAAGACATATTGCGAGCATGTTCTATGGATTTCAAAAGAGGATGGGGCAAACTTCTTCCTTAGGTCGAGTTATTATAAAACAATAATTTCCACTCTAGCATCCCAATGGCTCCCTATAAATCCTTTTATGGGAAAAGGTTCTTAACACCATCATGATGGGATGAAATTGGGGAATGAAAACTACTACGTCCTAAAACGATGGAGGAAATAGTTGAAAAGGTTATGACCATTTAGAAATACATCAAGGATGCTCAAAGTCAACAGAAGATCTATGCAGACAATCATCGATGAGAACAAGAGTATGATTTTGTAGACATTGTATTCATATAAATTTTTCCAAATAAGAAAGTTATGTTATTTAGGTAAAAGGTAAATCATTGTCCAAGATACATTATCCCCTTTAAGATCCTTGATCACGTCTGATTGGTGGCCTATTGATTATCAATCCCACCAAACCTAGCTCATGTATATTTTGTATTTAATGTATCCACTTCGGAGAAGTACATATGAGAGCCATCAAATATTCTCAATTATAGTTTGTACCATTGTATAGTGACCTCTCCCATGAGGAGGATCCTTTCAATATATTATATTTTAGATAAATGTTCTATTAAATAAGAAAATTCCACTAGAAAAAGTGTTGTGGGGAAACCACAAGTTTGAAGAAGCAATGTGGAAACATGAGGAAGTGATTAAGAAAATTTACCCTCATCAGTTTTAGTAGGGGAAATGTAAATTTTGATGGAAAAAAATAATTAGGGGGAATATTGTTACAAAAACAACTGTTATAAATAATATTCCCGTTGAAAATTATTTAAATGTGTTATTATGAAATATGGTTATAGAAAACACACATCTTTATTTGGTTTTATTATATCTTATCAAATTTAATTGAACATTCGTAATTAATACTATTTATAATATAGATTTTGAATTACAATTACTGTAAAATTAGGTAACTAATAAATATAATTGTCACATACAAAGGAAGTGATGGTCTCAACCAGTTGGTTCACACGCTGTGAAGCCCATTTATAAGAGCTTCCACGGAAGATTAAATTTATAGTCTTTTACCTTGAACAATCCCAAGCTGAGATTTGACATCATAAATATGAAAAAAATCATTTATGGGAGATGTTTATTCTCATTAAGATCATGGGTTAAACCATGTTTATAGAACCACCCCTAGAAAGTCCCGCAATCACACACCATACTCTAAGGGTGTCATCTTGTGTACAAAAGAGATATGTAACAAGGCCATTGAAATATGAGTATGTATATTATTTATTATAGAATAAAGAATATATTTCTAAATTATTATTTTTACCTCATAAATTATTTCTATTTTGGTTCAATATATCACACGTAGTATTTTTGGTTCATATTTAAATTCAATCAAGGAATCTATTTTGATGAATTAATAAAATTATTAAATTAATATTTTTATTAAATAATAGTTATTAAGTACTAATTATCATATTAATTTTATTTTTTCACATTATATTTTTTTTAAATTCATATTTCGAAATTGTCAAATAGTAAATTTATTATAATTTTCTCAGAGTCGAATTTTTGTGTAAAAACAAATATTATATAAATATAATTTGTGTTTTATGACATCATAATGAAAAAGAGTGATGTAGTAATTACTATGAATGGGTTACACAACCAGATAAATATTTTTAAATTAAAATAATGTGATTTTATGATTATTTTATTTATTTTGAAAATCCATTATTATTTCTCTAAAATATGTAATATATTTTAAATATTTAAAATAATTTCTCTTGGATTATTACTCACTTAAACATAATAAAGAAAATTATTTCATTATGTTCTATCCCTGAACATATAAAATAATTTAAACCACGTCCATTTTTTTTAAACAATGGGAAACCACTGTTATGGTTTGTGTTTTTTTTTGTTTTTTTTATAGATTCCAAAACCAAAATAATAATCGAATCCCCCTCATTTCCTATATAAACGCACCCACGCTCCCATTTTTGTCGATTAAAAATATGTGGAGAAAGACTATATTCATCCCTAATCTCTCAAAATTCCTCCCAGGGTTATTCCAAGTACTAAAGAAGAAGTTCCCAAGATTTTGAAGTCACACACTCATGTTAGTAATCATCACTTTCCTCTCCTCCATTAAATTCATGCATATTCTATGGATTTTTTCTTCTCAATTTCAATTTGTAATAATTTAATTAATTTATCAAAATTAAATTAGTATAAAATCTATTTCATATGATTTATAGATAATTTATCCTCACTTATGTTGACTTGTACCCCAGTCGTTACTATACCGAAGTTTCGTGAGTGATCCTCCACACTCCCCTTTTTATCATGCACTTATTTTTATTATGACTCTAAAATTATTATTTATTATGATTTGATATGTTATTAAATATTGAAATTAATTTTCATTTTGTGTATAAATAATTATATCTTATTTTCACTCTCATTAATCCTTCAATGATCATTTATGTACAGCCATTATAATGCAAAAATTGTATTAGGAAGTTCTCTCTTCTCATTACCATTCAATAAATTTCTTATGTTATGTATCGTAAATTACATTTTCTTATATTGGGATATGTTCATATACATTCCCCTTGTAGTACATTTTGTTTATAAATGATGAGATTTCCCATTTAAAAACATTAAATTCTCCCATGATCCTTTATGTACACCTATTACCATGTCTATATATATTTATGGTTCTTTCCTATATAAAAGTTTTTTCATTAGCTTATTCATTCTATTTTATTATTTATAATGTTGGTATATGATTTTACATGTCCATATTTATAACAATTTTATGTCCATGTGATGATATATCTCTTTCTCTCATATCAACACATTTTTATCAATCATTAAGTGACGCTATTATTCTGACGAAATTTCACCATCATCTTCCATAACAAAAAAATCTGTATTCAATACCATACCCTTTTTATATCAAGGGTGTCAATATTTATGAACATATACTTTTTTATTGGGTACATACAATTATATATTCCATTCCCTATAATCATGAAATAAATTATGATGATGACTGAATTTATGATTTATTATCAATGTGGAACACTTAAGCAAGATAATGAAATGAATATGATAGGTGCACCCAGATAGTGGCCCAATTCATTGGGTATTGGTTAGTTTCTTGTTATGACATATTGGGATGGGGAGTGAACCTGATTCATTTATAGTACTTCGTCTAACATGATGTCTTGGTGGGTTTAGCCTTGACCTACATTTATGAGTCTTTGTTTTACGTTATTTCCAAATTTCCAATGCTATGATTATTTTGATATATCGTGCCTTATTATTTATGTTCCTTGTATTCATCATTGATATGCCAATTGTATAGTATGTATCTTTTATTCCATGCTTATTAACTTACTAGGATTTATAGCTCACCCCTTTCTTATGTATGTCCCAGGTTTTACCATGTAGCTTTCAGTTTAAAGGATTGTTTTGAGCATGTTAATGAGGCTTTCAATAATGTGTAGTATTCCTTATCATATGTTATTATGAAATGTAACTATTTCAAAAATAAACTATAATTCTTGATCACATGGGTTTTATTAAGTGTGGTATTATGTAATAAATCAAGTATTAATGTGAAATAAAGACCATGGTTGTTATAGTTGAAACATATCTATTCTTGTTTGAAACAAACTTGAAGCGTTTTTTTCTATCTAATTTTATTTCTTGAGACTACCAATGCATCAAGGGGATTTCATTAAATTTTCCTAACCCATAAGGCTTACATCAACTACTCCCCAACCCATAGATTTTTCATTAACTTTTCTTTAATTGGTAAAGTGGATGTCCAAAGCATTCCTCGTGATATGAAATATACAAATTAATAGATGAACAATGCTCCTTATCAAATATTCATATTGTATAATGGATAAAAATTTGTCAATATTTTTCTATATAATCAAATTACTATCAATGAAAAATCAATATGTTAAAATGATATATTATTTAGAAAATAATAATTTCAATGATATAATGTATAGATAATATAACAACCCTGCTATTTATTTCTCATTAATTCAGGTTTTATTACATAGAAGTTCACATAATAAATATTAAAAGTTCAAGAAGTATAATTTTTTAGGAATTAGGTAAATTACATAATAACTTTAAGAAAAAAATCAATTTTATTGAAAACTTATTTAATATTTTCATACTTAAAATTGCATGGGATAATCAAGGGACAAACATAAGAAAGGGGTGAGACATAAAGACCAATAAGGTAATAAACAAGGAATAACATGAAGAAGATAAAACATGTGAGTCAATTGGCATATCAATGGGTCATAAAAATTGTAGGAATCATGAACATTAACAATGAGACATGATATAGCTTGATAATCATAACATGAGAAATGTGGAAACCACTTAAAACACTATATCATAAAAATAGGATGAGGATAAAAACGTCAATACATCATGGTGGACTATGTCCCATAAAGGAATCTGATTCAACCCTTGTCCCAACATGACATGTCATGATATCCAACAATACCCAATGCATTGGAGGACTATTTAGGCTCACCCATCATATTCATTTCATTCTCAAGCCAAAGTGTGCACATTGATCATAAATCATGTTTGCATTCAACATTAATATGTATTGCATGATTAAGAATTGTTAAAAAAATATATGTAAGACCCAAATCAGAAGTATATGTGAATGAATATGAAAATTTTTAAAAGAAAATGGGTATTGTATTCACTACACAATAGTTTTGGCATGGAAGATCATAGTGAAATTTTGGAATTATAATGATTCCACATAAAGATTAATAAAATTATCTTGATGAGTGAAAGAGGGGAATATCATAACATAGACCCAAAATTGGAAGTCATAATTACATGAAAAATCATATCCCAACCTTATAAATTTGTGAATATAAGTAATAAGGTAATGAAGAAACATGAATAAATAAAATAATTCTAACTATATTTCAGCATGGAAATGTGTGATCAAAGAGGATCATGGGAATCTTAATGAGAATGAAATGGGATATTATAATTTATAAATTAAATTTAATATAATGTTAATATAGAAGAACATATTCTGACATAATCAAATATAATTTAAGATAGATAACATAAATTTTTTAAATGTAACTTATAAGGGAGATATCACTAACAAAATTTAGGCATTGTAATGGGTGTTCATAAAGGATCATGAGATTTAATGGGGTCTTTCATCATATCAAAATAAAAAGGAAAGTATTATTGATATGAAATAACATATTCCAAAATTAACAAATGTAAATTAAAAAGTAAAACATAAAAATGTGATTTAACAAAAAGGAGTGTGGAAGATCCCTTACAAAATATTTACATATTAAGATTTGTACATAAAGTATCATAGAAGTATTAATGAGAGTGAATGAAATATATCATTATTTATATATAAAATAGAATTTATGGGGAATATATATATGAACATATCTCAACATAGTAAAAATTAAATTTATAGATAAAAAAATAAGTTCTTGATAAAAAGAAGAGAGTGGATGATTGATTACTAAATTTCAACATGGTAATTAGTGTGCATAAAATATTATTGAAATATTAAGGTGACTGAAAAGGGGATCTCAAAATTTATAAAACAAATGGATAGTACGGGGATATAGAAGAATATATCTCTACTTAATAAAAATAAAATTAATAGACAAATCAAAAAAATAATTTCTTGAATGGAAATGAGAAGAGAGAAGTCCCTTACAACAATTTCAGTATAGTGATGGATTTGATAATGTAAAAATGAGAAATGATAAATTATATTTCATTAAAATTATAACAATTAAATATTAACATAATTTTTATTAATAAATTACATTATAAACAATTGAAATTAAGAATAAAAATTTCAAACAAGATACGTAAATTAAAATGAGGAGAGGAAGGCCCCTTACATGAGTGTGTCAATCAAAATGCAAGGGAATGACTTCTTGAGAGATTGAGGGTATCTTGGGAAGACTCTAGAGAATGGATGTTAGAGTATGGATGTTATTCAAGAAGATTTAGTGAAGCTTAATCGGATATCGAGTGGGTTTATATAAGAAAAATAGGGATTTTAATTTTATTTAGGTTTTGGAATCTACATAATAAAACAAAGAAAAACCAAAAACTATCCCTTTGTATTTTAATTTTTTTTCCAAATGGGAAATTTTTTTATTAATTTATAATTCCAAGACCTAAATTAATAAAACAATACCATTTCTTATGTGGTGGTGATTCAGAGCCTTAAATAAATGATTTTAAAACCTTAAAATATATTACTTATTTTGGATGATTCATAATAGATTTAAAAAATAATAATCCTAAAATCACATTATTTTAAATGTAAAACATATATTTTTTGGTGGATTCAATTTTTATTATTTATTACATCACATTTGGGTCATTATGATGTCATAATACACCAAGTATATTTATATGGCATTTATTTTTTACCTGAAAATATGACTATCTCAGAAAATTGTGAAGAAATCACTATTGGATATTTTTGATGATCCAATTATAAAAATATTATTCATTTTATCTGAATAATTTTCAAAATATTTTAATTTTAACTTTTAAAATTGAAATTTATATTTATTAGAATTTCAGGGTTTTTTGAAAATCATATTTTTTTAACCCTTATAAAAACTTGTGTTTCACTTCATTAAAATTATTTGATCATTTATATTTAATAAAAATAATTTATTAATATTATCTTATTAAAATATAATTTATTTCAAAATTAAATTATTTAAATAAAATTAATTTATTGATTAAATTTTAATATTAACCGTAAATACTATTTGTGTTTTATTATATCAAAATAAAAAAAATCAAACTAATTGCTCATTCATTTATAAAGTTAAAAATGATAAGTAATAAATATAACTATTTTTCAAATTAAAATTAAATATTAATAGATATTGTTTTAGGGTTACATTATTTCTAGTCTTTCTTAAATTATTTTTACCCTTAATTAACCTATTTACATTTTCCTATGGTAATTAATATTTACTATAGTTACTATTTATATTATTAAAAAACGAACTTAATATTATTATATAAGATTAATTATTTTGGTTCCAAATATTTAATCCAATTTATCAATATAAATTCTATAATTTTTAAGAATTTAATTAAAAATAAATCACTTATGCTTGATGGAAAGGAGTTTTTCGAAAAACCAATTTTCTAAGGAAAAGATTATTTATCATTAACTATATAACGTGTAATCTTCAGTATGTGAATTTAAATTATTAAATTTAATATAAAATTTAATTTTTATTATTTTTTATCATTCTTTTTGTAAATTGATTATAATAGAGATATATTTTTCATTTTAACACATTTTTTAGAAAACATCTTTCTTAGTCCAAAGAATAAACCTTAGTTAACATCTAGTGTAATGAATATTTAAATGTAATTAGTTGAATTAAATATAACTAAATAATACATATATTACCTTGAAAATATATCAAAATAATAATTTATCATTTAAATTAATTCATTTATCAAAATAAATTATAATTTTTCATAAAACAGTATTATTTCATAAAAAATCTATAATTTTTCAAAAATATCAAATTTTCACCCTATGTTAATTTTGATATGATGATAAAAAATACGAAGGTCATTTTATTAAATCCCTTTTCTATATATTCTATAAAATATTAGTAATATTCAAAAAAATTATTTTATTCAGATAACATATTTTAAAGAGAATAAATTCATTTTAAAAAATTGATTATTTACTAAGAACTTATCAATATATATATGATATGATATATATATATATATATTATAAATTATTATTTTATATTTATATAAAAAAATTAACTGAAATTTTAAAATGGTCATATTTAAATAATCACTGTTTTTTTTGGACTCAGTGTTGCATATCACATACACTATTGAACATAGTTCTATCTTTTGAAAATTTGGGGTGTTACGTTTTTCCAGCCTTTAATAAATTGCATCCTCTTAATTAAAACATAGAAATCTGTAAGAAATTTTTTATAATTGTAAATATCATTATTGACTAACCGAATCATAAAAAAGGTTAATAAAACATTCTATTGAAAAGAAGGAAAGTGAAGTACAAAGGTCATCACATAACAAGGTTTCCTACTATAAGAACATTAGTGGGAATTGAAAACATAAACATGGAACAGAAAGATAAAACCAAATAACTAATTGAATGTGACAAAGAACATTGTCAAGATAAATTCAATGTCTATATAACCATAAATATTTTAGGGTAAAAATTACAATTAATTCATCATAATATGAAAACATTTTTTATTCAAGATTATTTCCCTATAGTTAAGGAATTAATTTATCATCTAAACTAAGAACAAAAAGAAATATTATTTCTTGAGAAATTTAATTACATTACACTATAATCTAATATTTTTATCAAAATAATGACAACTAATGTTGATTTTTTAATACTGAAAACACTATAATAAACTTCTAATAGATCACATAATACACAAAATAATAACAAGTTTTCCCTCCTGTCTTTACTAAATCCAAAATGGTAAGCACAAAGTTAGAAAATACCTGAACACATTAGTCTCCAAAATTATAGAAAAACAAAATACATTTACATAGATAATTCCATAAATAAATACCCATATATAACAACAATAACATCAAAATTTAATTTAAATTTCATGTCTTTATAGAAAAAAACTATGGAACAATCCTTAGATGTTTCATTATTTGTATATCTCAAAGGTCATTGATACAACACTAATATAACATAACTCCCAAATAACCATATATAGATACATTTATCTAAACACATCCATGATATCTATTGCATAGGTCCTTCTTTAGTCCCAAAAATTAAAGAGTTATAATCTTCTTTGTTGTGCAATAATGTCCATACAAAATTACATTTACTCCAATTTTTGGCTATTATTTAGAATAAATGGAAAAATATGTTTGAGTATTTTTAAACTGTTAAACACATAAAGGGTGAATTTAACGACAATAAAAGGATAAATATGTTTTTAATTTTACAATACGTAAAAGGTATTTTGTATATATGTGTTTAATTTAACATATGTGTAATGTTCATTTCTACTTATTAGGTAGTTATGAATTGTAATTCACTTAGGTTCTACTAATATACAAGTAACATACAAAGATAATTTTAAATGAATTTCTTTGTTTAAAATTATGATGGATGAGAATCTCAAGTAAATTCCGAAAACGAGTTTAAGATAAAAGGATTGATTAATTAATGATAATTAATTGATTCTAGTGGGATTTATCTTAATCAAGAAAGATTAAAGAATAGAATTCTAGTTTTATTTAGGTGTAAATATCATTTCTTGTATGGATGATCATGAGTAAGACCAAGACCTTTGTGTGTGAATGGTTTCATTTAATTTATTTATTTAAATTAAATTCTTTGTCATGTGATCCTTCTCCTCATTAATCTGTAGGGCCTACATGGCCATGGTTTATTTTATGTAAAACCATGTTTTACCCCTCACTCACGATTGATATAAACACATATGTAATAGATGGAGCTCCCAAACTAGTTGAGGCGAATCCAGTTAATATCCATGGTGAAACAAATCCAACGAGATACAAAGGTGAGAAGGTAGAAAGCTGTAAACACAAACCCAAAAGGTTCAATTTGTTACTCCCCTAGCTCTTGGGTTAGTTTATCAACTACTATATAAACTAAACAAATAGAACAATCTAATTATCAACCCATTTATTTTATTTTTTTAATTATCATGTTTTATTTGTTTTTGGTGTGTTTTCACGATCAAACAATTAATGAATTAAACAAGCATGCAAGATAGGACTAAAATAAGACCAGCTTATGTGTAAATATTATCTTTTGCATGGTTACACACTTATGTATATACGACTTAATATTAAAAATCATGTAACCAAGGATAAAAAAATGGAAATTTCCATATATGGATAAAATCCCATAGAGAAAATATTATTTTGGTATAGAATTCAATAATATTTGTTAGAATCGAACCATAGTTCAAAGTGCTTAACCGACCCTAGTTTGGGTGCTTTAAATTATTTTGGAATTTTAATTCAAGGTTTTGGATTTACATGACTTGGTTAACATCAAGGATTGACTAATATAGTAGTACATGGTTTGAACAAGAGGCAACGATTGATGAAATCCAAAATAAAAGGATTTTAGGATTGGTGAGTCCACTCAGCGGATCAAGGAGCTATGATTTAAGGCATTTGGAATTTGGAATGTCTACCAAAAACCCTTAATGTTTCTTGAACTACCCAGGTTGGGGAAATGAGATGGGAAATATGTATCCTTGCCACCATAAATATTCAAGAAACCGAATATTTTTAAGTCAATGGTGAGAGATATCGGATTTCAATAAAATAGTGGGAGACTAGTAAGTATTAATTTATTTATTTTTCTCAGTTTTATTATAACAATGTATTTAACTATTTCTAATCATACATTTTAGAAAAACAAAGAAAAATTACATAAAACATATCTTTGCGAACCATAAATGAGAATGAAACCCTTCTCACCCACACATATTTCCAGGAATAGCATAGGCGTTTATGTGTCATCCTTTTCCATGAGAGGAAATTGTATGTGCTGATAGAGCATGCTCTAGTTGCACATAGAGAAGAGGACAATGATGTGTAACTCTCTCTATAGGAATCATATCAATAATTTCATAAATTTCCAATGTTTCATTCTATGGGCCATGTCTAATGAGCTATTGATGCAACATCAAAACATGGATGTGTATACCATGATGTCTCACATTAAGGATATCTATCAAGAGATGGAGAGACAAGGGATATATGTGATATCCAATGATTTGTTCACAACTATGCTTGGAGATTTTTCACTAGCATGGCCTCATGAAATCAAGATTATTGTCTACATTGAATTCCTGGACATCATAGGGATTATGTTCCCAGATGCATTGTGTATAGATCTCATCATATCATCACTTCCCAATCCTTATATGGATTTATTGTCAAATATAACATGAGATTGAATTAGAATAGTCTATCAGAACTTTTAACCTTAATTCTTCAGGTAGATAATGGCATGGGGCATGAAAAACCTGAAGTCGTTATGGTGAATAAGAAAAAGAAGGACAATGGAAATGGGCCAAGGATTTATAAATTACCTGAATCCCTTGAGAAACATCCGTCCAAGAAGGTGAATATCAAGATGCATGGCAAGGAATGGGAGACATTATTTTTTTCATGTGGAAAGAAGGGACACGTGAAGAGGAACTGCATCCAGAAGCATGAGGATGCTAAAGGTGCATTATTTATCGAGTGTAATATTTCAATTTATACACATTGGTTTATAGATAAAACATGTAGGGATAAAATATCTATTAAAATGTAGGAACCAATTATATTTAGAAATATTGTTATAGTAGAGGTGGATCTTCGAGATTCTAATGGGACAAGGCTAGCTGCGTTGGCCATTGGGGATTACCATCCCTCATTGCCAACTCGGATGATTTTGGTTTTACATAACTATTATTATGTGCCTAGTGTTAACCAAAATATAATTTTTGAATCACATTTGGATATGGATGGATTAATTTTCATGTTTTGAAATAAGGGTTGCTTAATGGTTGCACCAAAATTTACTCAACAGGTCTGTGGTCGTTGTAGTACAGGTCGGGGTTGAATCTACATTGACTAAAGAAGAAACCTAGAGACACTCTGAATTTAGAGAGATTTGGATATGGCGTGGCCAACAATTTGGATTGATTTGATTTGAAACTAGTGATTTAATTTAAAGAAAAAAACATAAAATTACATAGTCTAAAACAATTAATGGAGATGAGTTGATCCTATGTTGTTATTAGGGTTAGATTGGATATATTTATTTTCTTATAACGTTTCAGTTCACCAATTCAAGACGTATCCACAAAATGATATAATTCCTCAATATAATTCACCAATTTAATCCTCAAAAAATTCCAAGGCTATTCACTAATGCACTTAGAGGATCAATTTAATGATCCCCCCAAGGAATTGGATCGTACCAGCACTCGAAATTTGTCATTGTTAGAGATGGCGAAGATGAAGAAGAAAATATTCATCAAATGGAAATTTTAAATTAATGAAATTATTATAGAATATTAGATCATAAAATAACATCCAATATGCCCAATGCAACCCCCTAGGACCAAGCCATAAGGGTTTATCCCTCCATTTATTCTATGATCTCAATGAAATAAGAAAGTAGACTCATAGGGGTGGAATTGAAGAAGAAGAAAAAATAATAAAACAATCACTACATTGTTGTGTGAATGAACTCACAAGTTTTGGTTTGAATAAGATCACACCTTGGGGAAACGGTATCAAGGTGATATTAAAAAGATTATAATAAGACAATAGGACTAATTTATTTAAAACTAAGGTGATTTTATCATCATGCATGAGAAATAAGAACATTACAAAGACAAATTGGCACAATAACATTATAATGAAAACAAAGCTCCAGGATTCTTCAAATCCTCCATCACTACTGCCTTAAATAGGAATTTTTTAATTCGTTGGCCAAGCCCCCATAATCACATGTGACTTTAATTATATGTTTTGGGGAATGGTGGGTGGAAAATTAATGGAGATGCGACTTTTACACTCTTCCCCTGAAATGGAATCTAGCATGAATCCACCGGAAAGACACACCGAAATTACCTTTTAGCTGGACTAATTAGAGTGGTACATAGAAGGATAAAATGTATCCTCGGATATCCTCTAAATTCCAGTAAAAGTTTTGCCCAAAATAATATGCGGTTTGCGAGATATGATTTAAATGGAGGATTTTTTTTTCTAGGCCTCAGAATCCGGCTCAGAATTTCATCATCAAATTGGGCCACCTGGAACACCATTAAAACATCCGAATTAGCTTGGGCCGCTATTAAATTAAATGTTCCCAATTGTATCTTGTATCAGTATATACATTTTAAGAATCATTGGGCTTCAATTTTGTCCTCTACAGTACTTTAATGGGGCTGCTGTCCAAATCACTTCGCCCATAATGTGGTTGGTTCAAAGCCGACTTTGCTGGTCTTCCAAATTTAATCGCAAAGTGCTACAAAATAATGAATTGTTCCATATATCATTGGATACCTGAAAATAAAATATAAACATAAAAAAACCATTATGTGTTTTATGAGATATTCAAAAAGGTACCATGTAATAGTGAATTTTAAGAAGGAATTACAATCATAATGTGAAATAATGTTCAATGTGTATAATTCACTAATAATGGTGTATATGATTAATAAAGAACATGAATATTATATTATAAACAATGAATATTGTCGTCCTTTATGGGCTAATCACACCCCAACTTGAGTTTTTCTAGTCCTGAGCAAAATATATCTCATTATCATGAAATTTGAATGACCATTTCCAAAAACATTTTAATACAGATTTCTCACCCAATGACCTCATACCAAAATATTATGAAACCTATCAAAATTATTTAAAATACACTCTGTCCATAGGTATAACCCTAGCCCAATCCCATTACATTGTTCAAATTCATTTCCATATTTTATCCAAATTCAATTAAGCATGATGAAGTATTGTGAGTCACATTAGACAAGGGGGTTCATTTTCATTCGAGGGAGAAACGATGGAAGTGCTTGGAGAAATAAAATTTCAATATTTAGATGAGTACTCATTTTTTAATTTGTTTTTATTTTGTTTTTTTGTTGTTGTAATTTTTCCTTTGTAATTGAAATTGAACTCAATCGATTCAACACATGTAGCAAGACTTTGGAAATGAATCCCAAGCTCAATGACCATAGGGAACCAAATGAAGCTCACATACTCGGCCATCATCTTGAGTTTTCTCAATACAAAATGAACTAAAATTACCAAAAATAGAGATACAATTCCCAACTTCGGGCCATAAAACTATGGAGTCATGATCCCCAAGTTTCGAAAGCCACACATTAGGTCATTTCATTGCTCTATGTGCAATTGTTTTTTTTCAATACTCATGTTAAAATTAAAATGATAATCATCCTTATGAAATTTATTATGGACCCCAATAACTCATAATAATACCCTACAATCTATAGGATGTGCATTGTGTTTTTTAAATAAATAGATAAAACTATAAACGGTGTAAAATCAAATCGGACAACTGAACTTTTCGAAATCTATGCACATGAACTTAAACGTTCATTAAAATTAGAATAAAGGCATTCAAAATTATTTGATATCCAATTATAGAGTTTGCAATCTTTGTTATCATGTTCAAGGTTTATGAAAATTTTCCTTCCTCACATTTTATGATGAAAAAAAATCAATTCTTTTATTTTATCTCACCCCAATATAAAATAATAATGTCCCCAGTGTTTAAGGAAATGAAAAATTAGAAGGGGGTAGGGTTGAAGTTTAAATAAGACATAGAAAAGAAATCATGGAATGAAGTCACCTGGTGGTTGATGTTGAAATTTCATTCCCCAGTCTCCTTTCAGTCTGGGTTCGACTACCAATGTCTTGGATGGTTGTGAACAACTTTTCCCAATGACCTATGACATGCCTTAATTTTTTTTTAATATATATATATATTTGTAAATTTTTTTAACCGAAAAAAATATAATAATAAAATAAAATTAACTAATGATATATTGAATTCCTTTAAATTTATGGGTATGGTATTACTCAGTGATCACACCACATGACACAGGTGAATATGGAACTCCCTTTTCATACCAATCCTTACTCATAAATGAAAAATAGGTCAAAAATCTAAATTATTTTCTTTCTTTTAACCTACAAAAACATAAAAATAAAATAAAATAAACTGATGATATGTTGTCTTCTTTTAAATTTCATGGTATGGTATTACTCATGGATCACACCGCGTGACATGGATGAATACGGTGATCCCCTTTCATACACATTCATACTCATAAAATAAGAATAGTTCAACAGTCAAAGGTAGAATAAAATTATATCAAATTTATCCACTAATCATATTTGAAATATAAAGTTTATTAAAATATCAATATGATTGGAAACATGAAAACCAAGGGTTGCCTCCTGTGCACCGTTTAATTTATCCTTATCTTGACTTGAACCCCCCAACTTTTCAAATTCCACTATTAAAAATTTTAGTGTCCGCATCTTTCTACACTTCAACATTATTGAGAATGTGTATCCCTTTTGGTTGTTAAGAAGATTTGGAATTTGTTCCATAAAGAATCATATTTTCATAAATGAATGGGAAAATCGAAGGAATATCAGAAATGGTTGATCTTTTTTCTTTTATAGTATTTCCTAATAAATCAAAGGTCAACCCCCTTTTTGGGTTTCATGAGATGAATTAATGAAGACCCCAAGATATTTCTTAACACAAATGATGGGATACTGAAGTGGGAATGGAAGGAAAATGATTTTGAGTTTGTATTGATTAAATTTTTTTAAACCAGATTGGAAATTTGAATCAAAATCAGTTTCTTCTACAAAATGTATAGAATGAATAGTTTCTTTATAAAAATATGATTCATCCCCAAAAGTGTCCATTTGAATTCTAGGAGTGGGTATAAGCTCAATGTTTTGGATTTCATCCAATGGATCAGTGATCAGTGGTCCTAAAAATTCACTAAATGGGCTATGTTCAAGAAACTCAATCTATGATGTCAATTTATTATCTTTTGATTTCAAAAAATCAATTTCCTCCTGATTTAAACACTCTTCAGCTTGACTTTAAACATTACATGACTAATTCAATTCACTATCTAACTCGGAATTCCCAAATTCTAATGTGAGTTCTTCACATGTTTTAAAGTTTTTTAGTTCTAACCTCAATGTTGAAACCTATGAATTCATTATCTCCATTTGAATAAACAATTTATCAAGAAATTATTGAGGAATATTTAGGATGTGATATTGAACATTATGGACTTTACTAAGATTGGACTCTTCCATCGTCCTTGAGAGGGTAGGAAATTGATCGTTTAAACATTCATTATCCCATTTATTTTACATCTTATTGGGTGTGGGGTAATAATTAAAGGGTTTATCATAGTAATTACCTAAGTTTTTTTATTCCCAAAAATGATTTTCAATTTGATTCTATCTTGGTTCTATATTGGGGTATTGCTGAAGAGATTCCATTAGATTAGAGAGAGATTTGGATTTCAGATTTTTAGGACATAGAAAAACAGAAAGGGGAAGAGAGAAGAGAAATGGAGGTGAAAAAAAGAGATAATTTTAGGTGAGAAAAGAAATTTAGTATCTAAGGTGACTTACTTGGGTCCCCGAAAATGGTGGAAAAATTTGGTTTCACCCAAATTTACCATACAGGTATGCGGTCGTTGTAGTATAGGAATGGGTCGAATCCACAAGGACCGATGAAAAAACCTAGAGACACTCTGAATTTGGAGAGATTTGGCTATGGAGTGGCCAACTATTTGGATTGATTTTATTTGAAACTAGTGATTTAATTTAAAGAAAAAAACATAAAATTACATAGTCTAAAACAATTAATGGAGATGAATTGATCCTAATTTGTTACTAGGGTTAGATTAGATATATTGATTTTCTTATAATGTTTCGGTTAACTAATTCAAGACATATCCACTAAATGATATAATTCTTTAATATCATTCACCAATTTAATCCTAAACAAATTCCAAGTATAATCACCAATTCATTTAGAAGATCAATTTAATGATCACTCCAAAGAATTAGATCATACCAGCACTCGAAATCTGACATTGTTAATGTTGGAAAAGATAAAGAAGAAAATAATCATCAAATGGAAATCATAAATGAATGAAATGATTACCAAATTTTAGATCATAAAATAACATCTAATCTTACCAATTAAAATCCCTAGGACCAACCCATAAGGATTTATCCTTCTATTGATTCTATGATCTCAAAGGAACTAGAGAGTATACTCACAGGGGCGGAATTGAAGAAGAAAAATAAAACAATGAAATGATCCATCCATCGTTTTGCGAATAAATTCACAAGTGTTTGTGTGAATAAGAACACACCTTGGGGAAATGATATCAAAGTGATATTATGAATAACAGAATAATAGAATAATAAAAACATTTATTGAAACCTAAGGTGATTCCAAAAACATACATGAGAAGGAAGAACATTACAAAGTAAAATTGGCATAATAACATTACAATGAAATAAAAGCTCCACGATTCTTCAAATCCTCTACCACTACAACCTCAAAGAAGCATTTTGAAAGTCTTGGGATGATCCCCCATCATCCCATGTGCCTTTAATTAATTGTGTTGGGGAATGGTGCATGGACAATTAATGGAGATGTGGCTCTTCCACTCTTCCCCCGAAATGGAATCCAGCTTTCATCCACCGGACAGACACACCGAAAGGACATTCTAGATGAACTAATTATAGTGGGTCATAAAAGAATAAAATATATCCCCAAATTTCCTATAAATTTATGTAAAATTTCAGCCCAAAATAATTTGCGGTTCGCCAGATATGATTTAAATGGTGGAATGTTTTTCTGGGCCACAGAATCTAACCTAGAATTTCATCATCATCATGGGCTGCCTAGAACACCATTAAAACATCTGAATTTTCTTGGTCCATTGTAACAATAAATTTTTCCAATTATATCCTCTATCTTCATATAAATGTTCCGAATAATTGGGGTTCAATTCTATCCTATACATTACTTTTATTGGACTTCTATCCAAATCACTCCGCCCAGAATGTGGTTGGTTCAAAGCCCACTTTGATGGTCTTCCAAATTGAATCTCTAAGTTTTACAAATTAATGAATTGTTCCTTATATCATGGGAGACATGAAAATAAAATATAAACATAAAATAAAGACCATTACGTGTTTTATGAGATGTTTAAGGAGGTACCATGTTATAGTGTATTTTAAAATGGAATTACAATAATAATGTGAAATAATGTTCAAAGTGTAAAATGCACTAATAATGGTGTTTATGATTAATAAAGAACATGTATATTATATTATAAACATTTAATATTATCCTCTTTTAGGGTATAACCACTACTTTTATAAGAATAATGTATGTTATGGTATGAAACATTTAAACAATGGTTTGTATGTATTAAATTACCAAAACCAAGTGTTGGAAATCGATTACGAAATGAACTCACATGAATCATACATCACCTAGTTCTTGAATCACCGTCTTGGTCATGTAAATAAGATGCGCTTGAAAAAGATCTTCCAATATGGCTATTTAGCCTCTACTATGCTAAAACCTCTTGATAGATATCATGCTTTTTTACAAGTTAAAATGACCAAGATAACTTTTTGTGGAGTTTTTGAAAGGGTCCCAGAGCTTCTAGGATTTGTGCACACATATGTGTGTGAACAATTTGTAGTATACGCTAGAGGTGGATATTCTCACTTCATTACTTTTACTGATGATTTGAGTAGATATGGCTTTGTCTACATAATGAGGTATATGACTGATTCCTTAGATAAATTTAAGGGATTGTAGAATGAAGTATTAAATCATCATTGTAAGAAGATAAAGAAACTTTAATCAGATCGAGGTGGAGAATATCTAAACCAAGAGTTAATCGATATTCTACAGGAGTATGGGATTCTATCTTAGCTCACTCCTCCTTATACACTACAGTGGAATGGTGTTAGTGGAAAAAGGAACTATACCTTTTTGGACATGGTGAGGTCAATGATGAGTCATGCAGAACTTCCATTATGCATTTAGAGACATGAATTACAAACTGTAGAATACACATTAAACTGAATACCATCTTAGGCGTAAAATGGAATTCCCTCCGAGTTTGGGAATGGAAAGAACCCCATTTTTCACACACACATGTATGGGGATGCAAGGATTTTTTTAAGGGCTTAACAGGCAACAAGATGGAACCTCAGTGCATGAGATGTATCTTTATTAGATATCCGAATGAAAAAACAATATTACTTATATCACCCTTCAGACAAGAATGTGAATGTTGTTAGAAAAGTCGTATTTCATGAGAGGGAGAAGATCCTCAAAAAGTATAGTGAGAACCAGATTAACTTTGACAAAGTGGATGCTCATGATACACATGAGTTCATACAGGAAGAAGTTACATAGGTCCCCATGGAAGATGTTTTAGAAAGACAAGTACTACGTAGGAGTTCAAAATAGGTAAGGGAACCAGAGAAATTTGGTTTCCAGGTCACCAAGGATGGTGAATAAGTATTGTTTTAAAATGATGAACCTCTCTCCTACAAGGAATAAGTAGAAAGATCTGAAGCTATAAGATGGCTAGAAGCTCAGAATTTTGAGATGGATTCTATGTATCAGAATCAAGTATGGGTTTTGGTCATTGAGCTAGTTTATGTAAAGCCTATTGGATGAAATTGGGTATTCAAGATAAAGCTAGACCTGGAAGGTCATTTTAGCACCTAAAAATAAAGGATAGTGGCAAAAGGATTCACATAGTGTCAAGGAATTTACTAAGATGAAACCGTCTCTCCAATTTCCAAGTTCAAATACATAATAATCATAATTTCCATATTATCATACAATGATTATGAGATTTGGAAAATGGATTTCAAAACAACATTACATAAAGGTAACCTTCAAGAAGATTTCTATATGACACAACATGATGTTTTAGTGACACCAGGTGAATCCAACTGGTTTTCAAGTTGCAGAAATCCATTTATGTATTAAACAAAGCATCCAGGTCATGGAAAATATAATTTCATGAAGCCATAAAGAAATATTTTTTCATTAAGAATGAATGTGATCCATGTGTTTATAATCTTTTTAATGGGAATGTGATCATTATCCTAGTATTATATGTTGAAAAAATATTTCTTATTAGATACGATGTACTAGTCTTACATTCAGTTAAGGAGTTTTTGAACACATGTTTCTCCATCATAGACTTGGGTGAAACAACCTACATTCTAGGGATCAAGATCATTCATGATAGATCCAATTGGATTCTTGGACTAATTTTGGGTACATACATTGACCATATACTAAAGATATTTTGTATGGAACAATCCAATTGGTTATTCATTCCAGTGCCACATGGCCTACATCTTTTTATAGAAATGTTTCCTCAGACACAACAGTGGAAATATATAATGAGTAATATACCATACACTTCAGCTATAAGATCCATAATTTATGCAATGTTATGTACCAGGATTGATGTTTACTATGCCCTGATCAAGGTATGAAGATATCATGTAGATCTAGGAAATAATCATTCGATGGTTGTTAAGACTATACTTAAGTACATGATATTTTCTAAGGATATGGTCCTAGTGTGTGGAGGAGATGAGGAGCATTTCAAAAGAGGGTATGTTGATGCTGGTTTTTAGACATATCAGAATGACTTGAAGTCACAATCTAGATACGTCTTTCTGTTTAAATAGAGGAGTTGTGAGTTGTAAGTGTTCAAAGAAACCAGTTGTCACTAATTCTACAATTTAATATGAATATATAGCGGCCTCTAATGTAGCCACATAGGCCGTCTGGATTCGGAACATTGTACAGGAGCATGATGTGATGTCTATCCATAAAGATCCTATCAAATTGTATTGTGATAATACTATAGTGGTGGCTCTTTCAAAAGAACCAAGGTCAAATTAATGGACAAAGTACACACTAGAAAAGTATCCCCTCTTGATGTATTTCTGTCAAAGGTGTGAAGTTGCAGTGAGTAGAGTTTACACAGAAGAGAATGAGTCAGACAACATTACTAAAAGTATATCTTATATGAACTATGAATATCATGTGGGAGATTGAGGGTTAAAGTTTGTTAGTAGTTGGCTCTTGTCCAAGTGGGAGTCAGTTGGAGTTGGTGGCTTAGAAGGAACTAATTTGTACTTTACTCAATAATAAATACCTTTTCACTTATTGATAGTTCTTCTGTGTGAAAATGCATGTGATAATGTCCAAAGGATTGATATTTCATTAAATGGTCATAGTGAATCCCTACTATGATGAGATCCCGGAAGATCCATAGCATTGTTCTTGAAAATATGTTCTATGGATGGATGATGTTATTTGAGGGACATAAATAATATATGCCATTATGGGTGAGGACTCATAAAACTTTCAGGCACCTTCTCGTGGTGTGTGCCCATGGTAATATCCTGGAGGATATTATGAGAACGACAGCAGCAGGTAGAAAATCCACATTTCACAGTGTCATCAGATATTCTTATCTGCGGATGTGTGTATTTGTCTGTATACATTAAGATTATTATAAATGGGTTTTATAACTCACGCACTTAGATGTATTGATTAAAAATGTGATGAAACATTGTTTCCAATGAGGTAGGATATTTTGGGTGCGTCATGAGTAATACAACATTAATAGATAATGCAAGAAAGGATTTTTCCCTTCCATTCAATAAAGTAATTTGATGTCTTAGTCCCTTTGGTGGAATTGATATAGCCTAAACAAATCAATGGACATGGTATGTAATGGAAAAGTTCAATTCTGGAATGTCAAAGAATGAATAATGAAGCACATGGGTTGAGGGAACTAGCATGAAACCCGCTTGATTTGAGATATAGAGACAAAGAAATTACATTGCACGGTCAGTGTTCGTAGGAGAAAACATGTCATTGTAGCATTAACTTCTTTATCTATGGGTTATTTGGTGTGTTTATAGATGCTAACCATGGAAATTAGTCAGTCTCATACTAATTCCACTAAGAAAGAAGCCTAGAGGGTCACACAGTAAGTGTATCCATGAATCTCACTTAAATATTAATTTAACAAGCTGAATAAAGATTATTCCCAATTGTGGTTTAATAATTATTCCAGGATTCCTGATCTCATTTATTTTGACACCAGTTATTCATGAGAATATATTGTGGGTGAAATAATATATTTGTTAGTGAGTAATGTGGTGATATTTATTTGACAAATAAATAGCCATTAATCAATGACTATGAAAGATGGAGGAAATATATAAAACGGAAAATTACATGCCATGTATATTAATATATACATCGTGTAGTTTTTAGGGTGATTTGTGATAAGTAATATTATTTATTTCATTAAATAATATTATCTATAATTCATTTGGCACATTTCCAGCAATAATAAAAGTCAGATATTATTATTAGACATGGGGTACTACTAGGATTCAAATAAAATGAATAAATTCTTTCGGGTAATTGATCCATTTTTTTATTCTACGTAATTAAAATAAAAACTACATAATTATCATTCGCCTATATATTTTTTGTGGTTGTGAACAATGTATCTAGAGAAATATCTCAAACCAAGAGAGAATTCATTTCTTCCAAGAACACTCTCATGTTTTTGGAGAGATCCTCCTCCACCTGATCAAGGAGAGTACTTTGCATGCATATATCATTGAAATTGGTGGCATACATCGCAATCGAAGTATCTTTCATGATAAAACCTACAGATCCCTTCGGTGACATCCAGAGATATGTGGAGCACATGTGGACCTCCAATAAATTAATCCTACACTTGGAATCTACGACATAATGATAGATTATATCTAATCATGACCAGAAACACCAATGGAGAGAAAATTCCATCTAAGTAATTCATGTCTTTTAATTAAATTAATTATAACCAACATATATTTATCCTCTATAATGTTCTGGTACTCCCTTACTTTATTTTGTTCATTGTTCGATTCTGAATATCTAAAATTTTATTATCAGGATGGATCTCGGATTGATCGTTTTCAATGGAAAAATTAATGTTGGGTACACCCACCAACGCTATTACACTACACCCAGAACATACAGTATCATGAGAGGGATATATTTTCTCAATAAAAAAATTACTCTATACTTACCAAAATTTAGGGATATTTTCTTATAATTTGTGTTAAACCTATATATTTACCTAGATTTAATTAATCCAAATACAAAAATTAATTTACTTTTCCTCTGATACCAACTATAAAACTCATGATCTTTATTTCACAGTAATTCAATATTAAATACATAAAATTGTACAACATACAACCCAATATATTGATATTTTTAGTGTATTTTGAAATTAGGTACATTACATAACTACTTAAAATAATAAATACAATGTATTTTTGGAAAACTTCATTAACATGATCATTCTTAAAACTATATGCGATAACCTGGGGACAAAAAAAGAAAAGGGTGGGCTGTAATAACCATTGAGGGAATAAAACGGTCATAAAATGAAGAATATCATACATATTATACAATAAAAATATCAATGGAATATAAAAAGATAATTAATCATGAACATTAATAATGATTCATGATATCTCATGATAATCAAAACATATGAAATGTGGAAAGCACTTAAAACATTGTTTCATAAAATTGGTCATACAAAACCAGCCAATACATCACGGTAGGAAAAGTACCATAAAATAATTAGGTTCACTCTATATTAAAACATGACATATCATGATAGTTAAAAAAATTAATGCATTGAAGTGATATCTAGTTTCACCCATCATATTCATTTCATTCTCATGATTTAGTGTCCAGGATAGATCATAAAACTAGGATTCATTCATTATATTAATATATTCTATGATTAAGTAGTGTGGAATAAATATATTTAAGTCACTAAATAGATTTAAATACGCCAAAATTTTAACACCCTTGGTAGTAAATGGGTATGGTATTGACTATATAATTACATTGGCATGGATGATCACGATGAAATTTCTACATCATAATGGTGTCACTTAATGATTTGAAAAAATGGGTTGATGAGAGAGAAATGGGTATCATATAAAAAAATTGAATTGTTATTAATAGGTAAATTTAGAATCATATTTCATCATTATAAATTTGAAATATAAGGTATATGGTTTTAAAGACACCAAAATAATGAAAATAACCATAATTATCTTTCAGCATGGTAACAAGTGTGCATAATGGTTCCTAGGATTATTAATAAGAGTGAGAGGGTATCTCAAAATTTATAAGTTAAATGGACTGTAAGGGTCATATGGAATAACATAATACAAACTAATAAAATTGTATATTACAAACATAATATAAAAGAAGTGTTTAACTAGAAATTATAAGAGAAAAATCCATTAAGAAAATCCTGTATGGAAACAAGTGTACATAAAAGGACCATGAGAGTGAATGGAGTCTCTAATAATGTATACATAAATTGGAATATATTTTGGATATGTAAGAAAATATCTCAACATGAAAAATTCTAAATTCAGAATCATAATATAATTTTTTTTGTTAAATTAAAAAGAGTGTGGAAGTTCCCTTGAAAAATTCCAACATAGTAATGGGTGTACCTAAAGGATCCTAGAAGTATTAATGAGAGTGAGTGGATTATATCATTATTTATAAATAAAAATTATCATAAGTGGAATATGTAAGAATATATATCAACATAATAAAAAGGAAATTTATGGATATAACAAAAAGATGTACTTGATAAAAAGAGAGAAGTGGAAGAACCCATACTGAATTTAAATATAGTAATGGGTGTACATAATAAATCCTGGGAGTATTAATGAGAGTGAAAATGATATTATATTATTTATAAATCATATATAAAGTAAGGGGGATATATAAGAACATATCTACACTTAATATAAATTATATTAAGTGATAAATCTAAAAATAATTGATTGAATTGAAATGAGAAGAGAGAAATCCCTTACATTTTTTTTGAAAATTAACGACTTACATAAAGGTCAAAATGAGGGAGCATAATTGATATCTCATTTAAATAACATCAATTGTATAATAATGTAATTTTTATAAATAAATTTCATTATAAAAATTTAAATAATTAAGAAAAAATCCAAATAAGTTACTTGAATTGAAAGGAGAAGAGGATGGTTCCTTACTCAAGTGTGTGACTCAAAATGCATGGTAGGGGCTTGTTGAGAGATTGGGAGAACCATGAAATGACTTTAGAAAGAGGATGTCAGAGTATGAAAGTTCTACATGGAGTTTGAGTGAAGATAAATGTCATTACCCCCTTCACCAAAGACACCCCTCATGATCAGGAAAATAAGAAAGGGAGATAATGACCACCAAAGTCCCACCTCTACTATGGCCCAGGTTTGTGATAAGCACCAAGGGTGTTAAAAATATAACATTATAGGAGGAATTATCATTTTTCAGAAAATAATATTTATATATATGATTGATAATACACAAAAAAACTCTATGAAATATATAAAAGAATCAAAAAATACATCCCACTTGCATGTGAAATGTAATACTGATACAAATATAAAATTCTCCAAGTAAATACCAAAAGAAAATCTAGTAAGTGAAAAAAATATCAATATTTGAGCAAGAAAGTTCCATCACTGACTGTGAAATCCTCCTAGGAAATTGAAGGAAATTTATATATGTAGTGTGAGAATACAAGCATACTATGTTAGAAAACTAAAGCCTCATGTGCACATGTGAAAGAAGGATGCAAATGCTCTAGTGAGAAAATAGAAGAGGCAAGATTTCATATAAATAGGTATAATAACCACCCCAACCTCTCCTAGGAATTCTCCCCATATAATTCAATTCATGTAATATAATATCAATCATATCGATGATAGGGTCCCCCCCCCACTTCTTCTAATTACCCACTCTCACTCCCTAATAGAAAAAATCATAGTGCTCCCACCTCTGTCAAACATACCACATCACATCTGTCCCACACGCGCCTTAGCCTACCAACCAAATAAAATCATAACCCTATAAACCAAGGAAAAAAGTCATATCACATCAATCCTGTGGAGCCCAAGGACATAAACTATGTCACATCCCACCTGTAAGAACCTATGCCAGAAACCACATCTCATTCCACCAGTTGACGCCCTAGCCACAAACCACGTCTCATCCCAAAGACATCTGGGAAAGCACAAAACATATCATCCCAAACACACCTGGGAAAACACAAATCATCCACACTCACTTAGGCCCTGTAAACCACAACATTCCCTAAGAATATTGGGTAATCACCACCTAGAAGAAGGAACGAGGATGGGTTTGTGGACAACAATCCATCCTCCCACTGGTATGTTTGGAAAATTCATTATCCCCAATGATAATGGGGGTGTCTATCACATATTTATCTACTAGGGTAGGGTGCATATATAAATCAAAAGGGAAAATAAAATTTTATACATATAAGATATCAAACACTCATATCCAATCTGTGGGTTCTCTGAAAAACCAACACATCCACTTTTGCTGCTATCTCGAGATGCACAACACCACATAAAACCGACAACCCAAATCATATTGTAAATCATTTTAATTCCCCAAAATCATTATATTAGGCAAACCAAACAACTATATTCCAAGTCTTATGAATCAATAAATCGTTTATTTGTTTATTTAATTATTCCATCACACTCAGGGAAACTACAAGGCGTAACACAAAATAATCAACACATAAAAATAATTCTTAGAGAATCTCTAGGTGAAGTACCCATAATAACCATCACCATTGTTCCTCAAATTAATCCTCCCAAAAATATCCACGCACAACCACATCCAAAATCACATCACCACACATTCTGATCACATCCATAATACAAAAAACATCTAATCAATCAATCTCTTCACCTAATATTATATTTCACCACCCAATCCATCCCACAAAACATAAACATGCTTACAACCACACCATAGAAAAATCAAAGAAAAACGGAATTTATAATTTATCAAAGAATTTTTTATTCAATTCCACTTATAAATTCCGGGGTTATCATATAAACTATATATTGCTGGGAATACACTCATTTTCCGAGTGTACATAATTATCCAATTTTGATATTTAAAAACCCAATAAAAAATAAAAAAAATCATTCCAAATATTTATTAGTGTGAAAAAAACCAACAAAAGAAATGATTTTCAGTGGGAAATCAAGCTTAGAAAGTCACAAGATTACAAAATTATCAATGATGTAAAAACGTTGCAAACAAACCCCTATTATACCACAATTTCAAGTAACTGAACCCTTATATTCAATAAGTTTTGTACAACCATTATCCATAGGTAAATATATGTAAAATACCTCAATCTTTATACACAACAATGAGAAATAAAGGAAATCGTACCTGGAAGGGATTCTGATGTTCCTTGAATGAGAACAAATCATGTGACTAACATCTAATTAACTCATTCGCAAGATCTACATCCATCTGAGGATTCAATGGCACCACTGCCCCACCAACAAAAAATAGAGAACCCAATTAGGAAGTTGGGTATAAAAACTCCATATAACAAAAATAATATTTTTAAGAAAATATATTAAACCATGATAAATTTCTAGAAAACAAAGGGAACAAACTCATTGGTTCACCACAGAATTACAATGAGAAATCATTGAGATCATCAGATTGAAAAGAAATGGAGAGGGATCAAAGAACTACTTAGTGATCCTAGGGTTTTGTATAAAATGAGGGGATGTATAGAGAATGTCTGAATGAAGAAAAATTCATCCGAGAATAATTTTTTTAATAACAAAACATGATTATGGTATTAGACGATGTGTAAAACACTTCCACGTCGTGTAATACTTGGGGTTCGGTTTCCACTAAAAAATAGGTCACCTATTGATTTATTTTGTTTTTCAAACCCCATAATATTACATGATATAAAACATCTTGGAAATTACAATAAATAATGTTTTACATCATGTAACTAGGTTATACGATGCTTAATCCCCCATTCTTCTAGCCATTAGCAAAACAACTTCTCCAAACTCTCTTTGAGCCTCTTCAGAACACTTTAGTAAAAAAAAGCAGAAATGTAACAGACTAGGTGGACAAAAACTACTACATAAGATAAATCTAAATTGATTATCTCCCTCGAGAATCCAAAACCATGGCCAAAATTGAGAAAGAGGGGTCAATAAAACTGCATTTTGAGATACCTATCAAGGATCCTTCTATACTTGAAACACCGACAACAAAAAAACACTCCAAGAGTCAATGAGAAACAACCCTTTTTTGTTGAAATGTTAGAAAAGATTCATACACAAACATGAACACATCCTCTTAAATCTACAACCAAGCCTTATCATGTCAACCAAAACAATCAAAAAATAAAGAACAAGAGCACAACATCCACACTTTCTGAACATAAGAATCATAGAATTCCTTCCACTATGTCCAGATATTATCCGCTATGGGCATCACTGAATCTCCCTAACTGGTTTTGTCGCATCACAATTAATGCATCTTTATTAGGAATTGGGTTCTCCCCTTTTATAATTTATGGACATTTATAACACACTACACCACACACATCACAAGACAATGGGAAAAACTCATCTCATATAAAAAATGGTTAAAACATCTCATTATAAATAAAAATAGTGTACACCCAAGCTAAAATGACTCTAGGTGATGGGAACACATCTGAATATCTTGATCCTAGGTACTCTCTTACTAGAAATCATGCCTCTAAAACACATCAACCAAATTAATGGTCCATCGGTGAAGCACATTCTCTCATCGATCCTCGATATCCAACTCTCCTCAGTCAATGACATGGGAGTCATTAAGAAGATACTAACGAAGTTGGGAGATGTTATAGATGTTGTGGATCCTCTCCAACCATGCTGGTAATTCTAACTATTATACCACCTCTCCAACTCTACCTACCACCTCATACGGTCTAATGTACCTAGGAGAAATCTTAGTCTATCTGCCAAGCTTCTGTTTCTCATGTCAGGGTGAAACCTTAAAAAACATGTGATTCCCAACCACGAACTCCAAGGTCCACCTCTTGTGATTGGCTTAAGACTTATTATTTCATTTTGAAACTTTCATCCTCTCACAAACAGGATGAACTTCCTCGGTTGGGCACTGCAGCATATCCGGACTAAGAATAGTAGCATGCACAATCTCTGAACAGTACAACAGAGAAAAAAACAACTTCGAATACAATGCCACAAATGGATCCATGAAAATGTAAGAGTGATAGTTATTGTTATAATATAACTCTACCATGGGAAGGTGTTGTACCAAATACCCAAAAAAGTCCCAGATGCATGCCCGTAACATATCCTCTAACATCTGGATTGTCCACTCTATTTTCCCATCGGTATGAGGGTTAAATGAATTCTTGAGGCATAAATGAGTATCAAAAGAATACTATAATACCCTACAAACTCATGAGGGAAACTCAGTTTCAATATTTAAGATGATGGACCTTGAAAATCCACACAACCACACCACCTCTTCCACATACCTCTTGTCCAAGGCAACCACTACACCCAACTACTTAATTTCTAGGAAGTGGGATAATTTCTTCAACCGATAAACTATAACCTAGATAGAAAATTAATTTCCATGAGATATGAATATCCCTATGATTACATATATTGATATTTTATCCCATTTCAAATTAGGGGAGTCCAAAGGCTGAAAAAAACATCCACATACATGGTTCTTAGCTTTTACCTTCTAAAAAACCAATCACTTCACTGTAAACTCCACAACATCGCATTTCATACCAGACCACCAAAATATTATCTTTAATCTCTGGTATATCATGGAAACTCCTAGATTCACTACAAGGTGTGATCCATGAATCTCATGAAGGACTATAATATTCATCTCCACTAGAAAAAAAATATTCTTTGGAATAATATCTGGTTCTAACCATCCTTTGACCACCCCTTCGAAGCATCATCAGGACCTGCACGATCAAGAATCACTTCTTCCTCAAAATATCGCCACTAAGACTCATCATCCTTATGAATTATAGAGTAATGAACCATCACTTAAAACAAATATCCTTTACCACCATCTACTCTTGCATCTAACTGGAAGGCTTCCAACTCATCCTTTTCACTTTAAGCATCTTTAGATTCTTAAACAACCTCATTCTGTGTCTTTCTAGACAGTGCATCAACGATAAAATTTCCCTTTCCTATGTTATGGGAGATATTGAAATCATTAACCTGATGAAACTCCATCCTCCTTCATTTTCATAGATACAGATCATGTAGGGAAAATACATACCTAAAACTAATGTGATATGTGAATACCAAAATGTGCTCCCCAATAAGGTAATGTCTTCACAACTTCAATTTGAAAAACACCAATCCCAACTCCATGTCATGGTTGGAATAGTTAAATTCATGAGGATATAACTACCTAGAACCATAACAGATCCCTTCTCACTAATTCCTCAGTAAAAATATCAAACCCTGATGAGAATCATCACAAAACACCATAAACATCATCCCTTCTTCTAGAAATCGGAGCACTATATCACTAAACAACATCCACTTCTGGTAATAGAATCCATCCTATCACTGATTACTCCACAATCAATTTTGGTTATTTCTAGTCAAATCAATCAATGGATTTAAAACTCAAGACACATCTGGTACACACCTATGATAATAGCCTGAAATACCACGGAAACTGTGATCATCCATGTCAATCTTGGTTACTACCCAAGAAAAAAATAATTCAACCTTCAACGGGTCCACCGCTACACCCTGCTAAGACACCACATGACAATGAAAACATACCTCTCATCTAGATAACATACAAATGGAAAACATTCCATATAGATGGTAGCATCGAAGAACCTATAATAAATTTCATATATGTGTGGTAGACTCCTTGTATGATTTGAAATAGATCAAGATATCATCGATGAATATGACGATGAAATGATCTAGGAACTCAAGGAATATAGAGTTCATATGTCCCATTAACATAGCCGGGGCATTTGTTACACCAAATGGAATAAATATGGACTCAAATTTTCCATACCTATATTTGAATGAAGTATTTAGGGTATCTTCCTCCTTCACCCTTAACTGGTGATATCTATACTGCAA
This sequence comes from Viscum album, assembly GCA_963277665.1. Lineage (NCBI taxonomy): Eukaryota > Viridiplantae > Streptophyta > Magnoliopsida > Santalales > Viscaceae > Viscum > Viscum album. Next base: position 1,990,671,576 of record OY728135.1, on the reverse strand, counting down.
ATCTATCATAGAGAACTAGATCGCCACTCTCAACTAGTAGAAAAGTTCTTCTAACCTTGGAAAGCGTAATGGTTATTGATCATTACCTAATTCAACCTCCGGTAGTCTATACATAGCCGCATCCACCATCCAAATTCTTGACAAACAAAATTGGAGCCCCCAAGATGACAAACTAGGCGGGATAAATCATTCTGCACCAGATCATTAATCTGAATACTCAGTTACCAAAACTCTGAAGGTGTCATCCAGTAGGGATCCATTGAAATTGGAGAATCACCAGGTTTCAAGTCCATCCCAAACTCAATATCACATCAAGGGGGTACCATCACAACCTCTTTTGGGTAAACATCCAGGAACTCCCTAGTGACCCTGGGAACCTCCACTATCTTAGTAACCATTGACACAACTTATAGCATATCCAATAACTAACGAAGGGGTTTCTCACAGAACATTTTCACCTCAAAACCCCACTCACCAATGAAATCAACATGCATAATATCCACATCTGAAAATATGACACTCCTTTAGAATAAGTCACTAAAGGAAAGCACAAAATAAAACTAGTCGATGCTGAGTATAATGTTGAATTATTGTATCTAAATTAAGATGAGATCCCCTTGGGATTGATGTAGTCTCATAATTAGTTTTCACCCTCGACACACACCAAATAAGATGGTCTGCCTCTTACTGGTGTACTCAATACTAGGGGAATGAAAATTATATCTATTTCTAGTCATAAAGAATGTGCTAGAGAGGGTTAAAAAGGAATGTGAAACTCCTAAATCAAATAATGAATAGGTATGGGTATGTGAAAAATTTATTGTACCTCTAATGACCTCTGTCCTTATGGAAACTATTGGCTCTTCCATTTGAAACTGGTCTTGTCTTTCTCTACCACATCTCTAATGATGACCAACTCCATATCCAAGTTAAAGTAGTGGTCCCGGAGTAAGATTGACATCTTGGGGTTGGTCTCTACCAATTCCATTTCCCCTATGTGGAGAAAAATCCTATTTCCCCTACTGTTGGAACTATATCTCCAACAACTACTGATGAGGCTAACACTAAACCTATCTTCCTACACCAAACTGAGCTCAGCTAGCCATAATGAATTGATTCAGAATATAGCTGAGAACCCCACATAAGAAACACATTTTCCCAAATCCCATAGTAATGGAATGGGGACATCTTCCACTAGAAGTTCAATAAAGAAACTACTGAGTTTCACTTTTGGATGGTTGAAACCTTAAAGGACCCATCCCATGAGACCTTCCATTGACAACATGGCATCTAAAATAACTCGGATGGATCACCTCTCATAATAGACCACCCCACAAGGGCATCTTCTCAACCACATATGAATTCTTTTGAACCTCCAAATATATTGGAAATGTAAATGGAGTAACTAAATACTAGATATAAGGGTGAATAACTTCCTCAAAATGTCTCACATGAGAATCCTCATCTAGAAAAATATCAGGGGAAAAGCTCATAAGTTCTTTAAAATTCATCCTAGGCTCCCATGCTGCATAATCACCTGCTTAATAAAGATTATATCTTTCCACCTCTCATTCTTCATAGTCAAAGAAAGCAACTCTTCCCAGTACTCTTTCTAAAAGTAAACAAATAACACATCTGCATCCTTTCACTCTCCCAAAAACAGCATCCACTACCAACACGCTGCTCCCTGCATCAAACTTACTTCCAAAGGGAACCTGTACTATTTCAGGGCCCGAATCAGACCAAAGGAAATCTCTATATCCTCTATACAACCTTCAATATATATGTTAGAAACCCAAATCTCATAGATTCCCAAATCCTTCAACCAGAAATCACACAACACCCTCCAGAACTGACCATCCTACTCTACTGGATCAATCCTACAGGGATCATTTGGGTTCTATTACTAAATTTCCTCCACTTGAGCCCCATGTGGATGATGTTAAAGAGCCATAACTGAATGTTATGTAATGACTTCCTAATCCCAAATAGTATGAATGTTTACCAAAATTTATTTTAATCCATTTTATTTATTTTTATGTTACCAAAACAACCAAATTAAAACAAGAAAACAATTCATTATAATGCATGTACCTTTCTTATGTCTCTACCTAGTAAGCAGGTCCATCTCTCATTGTAGTATTATAAGATCAAATTCTATAAATTGGATCATGGGTACCTTAAATGAAATATCCTAGCTAGTCTCCCTAGAATATTTCATGCGAAAAGGTCAATTGAATCTATTTTCATACCATCACATGAAATCATCAATGGGCCAATCTTAAAACTCCATCCTATCTATCAACCATCAGCTCTTATACCTCTCAATCACAACATCTCTTCCCCAAAGACACCCCTCCTGGGGTAGCAAATAAGAAATGGAGATAGTGACCTTGAGTCCCACCTCTAGTTGGCCTCGGGTTCGTGACTACCACCAAATATTTACAAATCTCACACTATAGGAGGCATAACCATTTTTAAGAAATTCGGATCGGAAGATATATTGGCTCATCCCAAATGAAACTTTGTGACCTATATATAATAAATCCAGAATACATCCCAAATGCATTTGAAAAGTAAAACTAATACAAATATAATAGTATCCAAGTAAATACCAAAAGTAATTCTTGGAAGATACAAAACAACTATTAAGATCATGCTAGTAAGATATAGAATGGTGTGAAAAATCCCTTGAAATCTTGAAATCAGTTTATATACATATGGTGAGTATAAAATTATACTCAGTAGGAAAGCCAAAGTATATCATGAACATGTGAAAGAAGCATACAAATACTACTGTGAGGAAATAATAGAAATAAAATAGCATCTAAATAGGTTTATTAACAAACCCAACCTCTCTAAGGCATACTCACCCTATAACCCAAGTCATGTAATAGAATATAAATCACATGAAGAATACGATACCTCGCAACACATTACCATTGATTATCAATTATCAACCCATAATGGAAAATGTCCAACTGAACCCAGCTCTTTAAAACATACCGCATCGGATCCTACCCAAATATGCATGGGCCTCCAAACCACATCACATCTCACCTACAGACACATGGGCCACAAACCACATCACATTCCACACCAAAATCCAAGGCCAAAAACCACAAAACATCCCACCCGCAGACGCATGGGCCACAAACCACATTTCATCCCACCGGTAGTCGCCTAGGTCACAAACCAAATCTCATCCTGAAGACACCTAGGGTCAGCACAACACCTCAAATCCTGAAGACACTTGGGAAATCACAAGTCTCTCGCACACACATGGGCATAAAAACCATAACCTTTCTAAAGAATCTTAGTCTATCACCACCTGGAAGAAGGATTAGGGAATAATGGGTGGCCATTCATCCATCCTTCCACTAAGATGTTTGGAAAAGACACCATCTTCCTTGAAAATTGGGATGTTCAAAACATAGTTCTCATCTATGGTGCGGTGTGTATTGAAATCATAGCGGAAAATACAAGAAAATACATATAAGATAGCAAAAAATCATACCCAACCTATGGGTTCTCAGAAAAATCATCACTGAAACTTTTTCTGCTACCTCTAAGGAAAACACCACACAAAATCCACAACCCAATTCATATTTCCAATTCATATTAATTTATAAAAAACATTTCATTATCTAAACCAACCCATGACATTCTAATCCCTATTAATCAATCAATAATATATTTATTTATTTATTTATTCCATCACTAAATGGTAGACACACTAGAACAATGCACAAAAATAATCACAGCAAAAGTCATTCACAGAAAAACTCTTGGAAAGTACCTATACCAACCATCACCATCCTTCCTCAAATTTTTCCTTCCAAAACCATCCATGCACAACCACAACCAGCAACACATCACCGCACAACCCGATCATATCCCTACCACAAAACACTCCCATCCATCCCCTAATCAACCAATATCTCAAATTGAGATTCCATTTCACCACCCAATCCATCCCATAACACACAACAATGCTCACAACAGTACCATAGCACAAACCAAATAAAACATGATTTCAAATTCAGAACACCATCCCTTATTTAATTTCACACTCTAATTCAAGGGTTTTCAAAAAAAACTATATAATCCTAGGAATCGATTCATTAGTCAAGGTTATGTAATTAACCAATATTCACATGTAAATGCACCTCCAAAAACAAACAGATGCATTCTATAAATTTATTTCTGTGCAAACACAGCCATAAATGACCACAATATTTAACAAGGTATCAATCATGAGAAATCAAAGGATCACAACAATATCAGAGTTGTAATTAGAATCAGAACATTGCCCCATTGCCCCTCAATTTAGATTAAATGATTCCTTATCTTTAAATAGGTCGGAACAACCATGATCTATAGATAAAAATATCTAAAAAAAACCCAAATGTATGATGCCCACTAAGGAAAAATGATGTAGATCCAAACTTAATGGTATTTCAATGTTCTTATCTTGAGAATGGCTCAGGTGTTATACATCTAATTACCTCTTCTGCAATATCTACATCCATTAGACATGTTGATGTACCACCACACCAAAATCAAAGGAAAATAACCCCATTATGAAAATGGTTAAGAAAATTTCATAGCACGACTTGAAGATATGGAAGGAAAGAGATTAAACCAAGATAAATTTTTGGAAAACTATGGGAGAAAATACATTGGTTCACCACAGATCACCAAAAAGAAATCATGTAGATCAATAGATCCAAGAGGGAGGGAGAGGGCTTGAAAAACTACTCTGGGTGCCCAGGGTTTCTCTAAAATGAGAGGAATTAGATTGCATGACTAGATGAAGTAAAATTTAGCCGAACACAATTTTATTAAAATGAAACTAGATCGGGGTATTACACGAAGTGTGATACCCAGTCACGTTGTGTAGTGCTCAAGGTTCTGTTTCTATATAAAAAACATCAATTATTGATTTATTTTGTTTTTAAAACCCTAAAATGTTACATGCTGTGAAACCTCTAAGAAAAGTCATGAAACTTGTTTTTACATTGTGTAACTATGATAACTAATGTGTAATCCCACCTTCTTTCACCCTTTAGCAACATAACTTCTCAAAAATCTCTTTGATCCTTCTCTGAACACTCCAACAACCAAAAACAAGAAAAGTAACAGACTAGAATTACATAAACCATTATAATAAATGGAAGCTTTGGAGGGTTTATATTGTAAAAGAGGGGATTTATTTTTAATTTATGTTTTGGACTCAATATAATAAAAAAACAAAACCACAATACATACCATGGTATTTTCACATGGATTCCTCCAAATGTGAGTGTTTTTTATTATTTTATAACTCCAAGGGAAAAACATTATCAAATAATTCCCCTACCTTTGTAGAGTGGAGTCATACGCTTAAAGAAATTATTTTAAAACAATAAAATATATTACATGTTTTGGATGATACATAATGGATTTATAAAATAAATTAAAGTCATAAAATCATATTATTTTAAAGCTAAAAACAAAATTTCATTATAGATCTCATTTATAGTTTTTTTTATTTTGTAATAATAAACCATTTATATTTATTTTGTACTTAATTTTTCTCGAAAATTCGACTATCTCAAAAAAATTATGAAAAATATATTGTTTAATAATTTAAATGTTCTAATTCCAAAATAAAATTAATTTTATCTAAATAATTTTTAAATACCTGAATAATAACATTTAAAATAAAATCAAAATTTATATAGAAATTTTGGGTTTTTTGACAACCACAATTTTCTAACAATTATAATATATTACATTTGACTTCATAAAAATTATATGATCTTTAATATTTAATAAAAGTAATTTAATGAAAATAACTTATAAAAATATTATTTATTTAAAAAAATAAATTAATCCATTAAAATAGTTTCTTTAATTGAATTTGAATATTAACCCTAAAGGCTATTTCTGTTTTACTCTATCAAAATATAATTTTTACGAAACAAATTACTTATTAATTTACAAATTAAAAACAATAAGGAATAAATATAATAATTATTTTAATGAAAATTAATTATAAATATTAGTTTTTTAGGGTTACATTTTTTCTAGTATATTTTAAATTATTCTTACCCTTAATTGACCAATTTACCATTTATAGTGGAAATTAATAATATTTATAGTGATTATTAATATTGTTCAAAAAATATGTTAACCTAATTAAAAAATATCAATTAATATATTTCTAAATATGGAATCCATTTTATCAAAATCAAATCACAAATGCAGAATAATTTAATTTAAAATAATACCTAAAAGCATGATGGAATGTGGTTTTCCAAAAAATCCATTTTTCAAGGAAAACATAACATCACGTTAACTATATAACCAGTAATACTTATTGTATATATATAAAAAATTAAATTTAATATAAAAATTTAATATAAATAATTTATCATAGGGGATTACCTTATTTAATTCTAATATAGAAATATTATGCATTTAAAACAATTTTGAGAAAACTGCATTTTTAGTCCTAAAAATGAAATTATGTTAATATACAGTGGAAAGATAATTTAATTATAATTAATTTAATTACATATAACCAAATTATAAATATTTTATATTTAAAATCAAATTAAAATAATAATTTAATATATAAATTAATTAAATTATTAAATTAAATGATAAGTTTCCATAAAAATGGTATTTTTCACTATTCCCTGAAAAATCTATATTTTCCATGAAATCCTAAAATAACACCAAATTTTAATGTTAAAGTGATTATTAAAAAAATTATACTATTTTTCAAATAAATTTTCTATATGTTCTATAAAGTATTCATAATTTTCATAATTGTTTTGTAAAAAGAGATTTTGAAGAAAAAAGAGTCTTTTTCAAAAACAATTGACCATTTTTAAATAATTTTTCAATATATCTAGTAAATATATTTATTCTTCATAAATTAGTTAATAACACTCATATCCTAAAAATTAATTCAAATGTTAAAAAGGTTATATTTAAATAATCATTGTTTATTCGGGTTCGGTGTTGCCTATCGCATGGGCTATCAAACAATGTTTTCAATTTTGAAAATTTAGGGTGTAACAGAAAATTAGAAAAAAATTCAATGTCCAATGTTCATAGGAAATTGAATTTTTCAAGAGGCCAAAAATGGATCAAGGTACTGAATTTCATTACAATTCATGGTCATGTAAATTATAAAACATAAAAAGGAATAATAAGGATGGTATCAATACAACATATCTCATGTGATGTAAAAATAAAGGGTTTTTGTCCATGATGAATGAAAATACTGTAGAATTTATTTTAAAAAAATCTTGAGTAAAATATAAATTTTATTATGGAAAAGAAATGAAAATTATTTTCTTAAAAAGTAACTTTTTGAAAACATTTTCTTTAAAAATTATCTATTTAAACTTACAAATAAATATTCAATGAAACTAAGGTGATTACTTTTGTACATGGAATACATGGTAAGAAGAACATTCCTTTTTAATGGTAAAAGGTTTAAACTGTGACTTTTTATAAAGAGAAAACAATATTTGTTTAAAAACATTTTTGAAGGAAAAAAAGTGTAAAATTTATTTAATAAATAATTTTTAACAATTAAAATTCTTTTTCGAATCCTTCTTAAAAAGGATTTTAGAAGAAAGAATGATCTCTGACTAAAGAGAATAATGAAGTAGTGTTTTCATAAATACAAATTATAAAATAATTTAACTATGATATAGTTAAAAATCGGTTATATTACACGAAAAAGATCATTAATAACCATAGGGTAGTAAAATTAAGTCATTATTAAACAGTGATTCAATAATTTCCTCTGGTGGAAATTAATGTGTAAACAATCCCAAAAAAATGAGATTGTGAACTAACCCATTAAAAAGGCCATAACACTGATGTGAGAATAAATAAATAAATATATTATGTGATTCAACTGAAATTCAATATAAAATAAGTTAAAAAACGAAAATATATAGTAAAAATTTATTACACACATAATCTTAGAATATAAATGACAATGAGTAAGTAATATACCCCAATGAAAAAGAACTGGTTTATGGAATTATTTACTACTAGTTAAATATTAACTCAGATCCCCGTAGAAAAAATAATTCAAATTTACACTCAAAGTACTATTAAGATAATGCAATTCCTAAAATAGTTTATATAAATATTAAATATATAGACCACATAAAATAATTAAGTGAAGAATATGACATTTATCTCACAGATGAAAAAAGTGAGATGAAAGTCATATACCTTGCATTACAATTTGATTCTAACGTCCTTTAAAGTCATTTATTATGTTTAAATAATGTTATTGACTTTTAAAATAATGATAATATTATTTTTAATATCATATATTATCTTATTGTAATATATTATAACCCGTTTGTTAACAATCTTTCATTATTTTCACTCTTTTTAGTGTTAATTGCCATGTTTTTCAAGTGTGTTCTGACATTTTACATATTGTTCCTATTAAATAGATAAGTATTTAATCATATCTGGAATGTAATACATGAATTATTTAACATATATATTCAGTATATATGTACTTATAATAATCAAGAATACTTGGAGATAGGAAATATAATGCATCATTCTTGGAGACAGTAGGTGGTACGTACGAATGAACACTACTTTCATTTATTTTTTATATAAAATGAATGAAAATTAAATGATATATATTTATATAATATGTCAATAATAATATATATTTCATATATCTAACATATTTTTATTAAAAACATCATATTTTTGTTCCATGTATAGTGTGAAAGGATCACATCTCTTTGAGGTGGCCGTAGTCCACATATCCACAGACGATGTTATCATAGTTACACAAAATTAAAAACATAGGGTTATGTGTTATATAAAAATTAAATAAAAATAAATATATTTTAAATATTTTACATAAACATTTTTCCACCATAATAATCAACCATAATATTTGGTAAAGAAAAAACAAATGACATTATTTCATGAGGTGGTTTTTCTTCGTACACATAAATGATAAGTTTGTTAACCAATTGATGGAAAGGTGTGTAAGTGTAGGTAGAAAAATTAACATAAAAAATCTTTGTATATTTAGGATAATGATGTTGATATATAATATTTGAATTAAAATAAATGAATCAATGGAGAATGAAATAAAATTTAAGTGATCGTTGAAGAATGTTTCCTCATTTTCCCATTAATCATTTTGGCTAATACCAAAATACTTCATTGGTGGCCTTCCTTCCCAAGTTGATACTTATAGTTGGTGGGGAGTTATTTTTGGAGATTATTTTAGCATATTTTTAGAGGAAAAAATTTATTTATGGGTTTCAATAAGTGATATGGGCTTATACCTTTTAACAATGGATGAGGAGATGCATTCTTGTAAATATAAAAAGGTAAACATTATTGAGAGGCCTACCATACATAGTGTGCGTCCAATAAAGAATAAAATTCTTTAAAAGGGGTCATATGGTCCAATATTTGATATCAAATTGATTTTGGAAAATTTTTCCCTTAAGATAAAGGTTTTGACCCTTGTAAATCTAACTTTTCCCAAAATCAGTACAATTAATTTCAATCACTTTCACTAATATTTTAGGTAAAAAACTAATTTCACCACAATATAAATTATAAATTATTTTGATTACATATATGGAATACATTTTTATAAATTCAAATCACATGATTGGTAGAAATTAATTTAAATTTAATACCGCAAAAGTGGTGACCAAGTGGGTTTTTAACGTAAAAACATTCAAAAGCACAATAAGTTTTTATATCAAATTTCAAATTTAAATATATGCTAACGAGCTAAATTTTATTAATTGATATAAAATTGATCTAATTTAACTTTAAAATCAATTAAAAATATACTTTAAATAAATTAGATGAAAAATTATTTTTGAATTAAAATTCATTATTTTTCACTATTAATCAAGAAATGAAATATTTCAAAAAACACAAAAAAGTTCACCCTAAGTTAATTTTTATGTTATTATATTAAAAATAATGTTTATTATAACTTTTAAAATTTATAAAATATTCCAAATATATATTTAAAATAGATTTAGCATAAAATGATGTAAAATTTCCTTTAGAAAAATATAGATTTTTATACGTGATATTTGGTTTGATCTACTAGAGGAATGTCAAAACATTTGATATGATATATAATATATATATTCTCATAAGTTAGTTAATAGTATTCATAACCACCAATTTAATGGCTTTATTAAAACATATTATAATAAAAAGTTTATATATTATTTCTTGGTAAAACTCACTCTTGTGTGAATGCAAGTCATCAAAGAATCTCATTGTTGAGTGTGACACACACTAAACAAGTATCATGTCTACTAAAATCTATGTAAAAAATTAGTTTTATTTAAAATAGTAAATATATTTTAACATCATTGGATATTATTTTTCCCTTATATAATTTGTGTTGTGTGTCGTACTGCCGAAAAATTATTTTTCAATTAAGATATACTCACTTTTAAGGGCTAAAGGGGAACCCGCTATGACATCAACAACTAAAACAGAAAAATATCCCAAAAACTCCAAAATTACAAGACCATAAACACACCACAAAATAGTATAAATACCCTCCCAGTATAATAAAACATTAATTCCCACTTCCACCTTCCATCACTACTTGTTTAGCTGTCTTGTGAAAAAGTGTGTAGGCCTGGTACAAATGGCCATAGCCAGACCCTCTCAAACATCTACTTCACGATAAAAATGGTACAGTGGAAATATTTTCCTATATCCCCATATAAATAATCCTCTTGTATTTTTTCTAGTTTAATAATTCCTTAAACCTCATACCATAGAGTCCAAATAAATTTAATTCATCTTGAAAATCATACCACAACGAAAAATCAATCCATAGAATGAACACCAACACTACCAATTCGATAAAGAAATTTCAGAATTCCATAACCAACGCCTCCATGAAAAATCTAATTCATTGTCAGAAATTCCAAGACCAAAATACTCACCACATTGACACTCCATAACACTAGAGCACGCCTGATGAATGAACCCAAATCTATCATGAAGAGTAGACCCAAATCCAAAATTCTCAGATTCACCGAAGTCCAAAACCTGAACAACATCACGTCCAAATTCAAAATATAAAGTCGAAAATTGAAAATTAAAACCATCACCACATTGAGGGCATCCCAAACGACATAGATTGACTGAATATGGTCATGATGCAGGCTAGATCCTAAATCCCATCTCCATCATCCAGATTACTCACAGAGACCAATAAACCACCCAACTCACACATAAGAGATGAGGTGACAACACACATACTACGGAAGCTGGATCAAGACCACTAAACCATCACTACACCCCCATGGGAATCCCTCAATAGAGAAGGTATAATGTGGTTAAAAACATGGAAGAAATGATGAGAAATAATTAGATGGTCGATCCCATGAAGTCGCGCGATGTCACCGCCGAAAGGGAACCACCACCATGAACATATTGAGAAAATGCACTGATAAGGGGAGACAAGATGTCTCGATATGGTGGGGAGAAAGGTGGAGATGGGGGATATCATAAGAAACTACCACCCCTTATGGGATCATTTTTTCATAGGAATTGGGGTTGTTTGTCATACTATTTTTCGAGTAAAATGTTTTTTCTGTAGAATTTCATGGTGTTTTATTCTCCCCTAATTATATAAATAGCATCCTCGCAATTTAAACTAGATATTGATAATACATTATTTGATATTTACTAATCCTACATCATTAGATGTTTTTGTAAAACATCTTCAAGAAAAGAGATAATGAGATTTACAAATGTCAGAAGGAATAATATGTAACAAGGTCTCAAAGTAAGAGAGCATGGAGGTAAGAATGAATATGAACATGGAATAAAAGATTATATATTTATTGGGAGTTATTAATGTTATCAATCAAAAAAGTGATTGATTGATAGAATGTAGAGTGTATGAAATTAAAAAATCATAGATTATTTAGATGAAAATCTGTTAAAAAATTAACATATTAGGAAAACATTTTTTTGATCATTCTCTTAATATTGAATAATTATTTTACTGCCTACAAATATTTGGAAATATACATACTTGAAATATTTATATAAACATAATTTATATCCCTTGATTGTGCTTTGTTCAATTCCCAATCTATCTATTACTTCAAAAATAGATATCTAAAAATTTTATTTGATACCTGATGCACTAAATATTCATGTTTAATGGATCATAAGGCCCATAAAAGAGTGACTAGTAATTCAATTTGTCTCTTAATATTCTCCCAAGACATTATGGATTATAAATTAATTTTTAATTCTAAGAAGTAACACTAAAGATCCATTGTTAATATTTATTAATCATCTTTTTGAAAAAAAAACTGTAACATTTTAACCAAGAAATTGTGTAAGTTAGTGGCTCTAATTATACTTTTATAGTATATTGATCAAAATCCTAAGTCTCAAAGCCTTTCCATAATTGAAGGTTCTTCACCTGATATATAGTTATTTCTTTTTTAAAATCATATTAATATAATTTCAAAAATAAATATGTTGGAAATCCATGAAATTTAGTCACTAAATGACCTTTTAAATATGGTTTTCAAAATGACCACAATACATAAATATTTGATCCATTTATTTTATCATAGGTCCTTCCTTGGTCTATATTTTATCAATTAGAATATTACATTCCCTAAAACTGAAAAACATAGTGTGAGTATGAATTATAACATTCAAAAACAATATATCAATTTTTTAGGATGTCTATATTTTGGAACATTATTTTCAATCTATGTCCCCTTAGGTTAAACCCATGTCAATAAATTTCATTTTCTATTAAAATTATTTATAATTATTTGTACATAGAATGTGAATTATCATATGCATATCCCTTGGGAGTGTCACACCAGGTGCTTCGTTAGACCATTTGTCATGTACCAAGTTGCACTGGAGTCATGCTCGATATTCCTTTTTGGAGTTGTTACCCATAGGTGCATCTGTTCCAGCACCATATTCTCTATTAGTTTCCAGATAGGGATGTATTTCTTGGAGTACTCTCATTATATATTCCTTTCAAATTTAAAATATAATCTTATATACTTATACTCTAATTATACATTAGGGTTATGGTTTCTAATCTATGTTTTCATAAATATCGTTTCGAAGGTTTCTACTAAAATTTCTCTAATACAAAATACAGAGACCTGAACCCAAAAATTCCAAAGCTGATGTTATTATACCAATATATTGGCATAATATAAATGTAAGTCAAATCCCAAATTACATAACCACTTTGTAGTCTTGGTAATCTAAATACATACATGAATACTTTCCTACAAATGAATACAATCGTTACAACATATATATTTTTTAGGATAATAACTTTATTCCATCTAGAACATCCTTATATATATTTTACTGTACACTTCAGGGAATCCTAGGCAATGGAAACAAAATATAGGTGAGCTCAAATATTTAGTAAGGGTAAGTATCATGGAATAAATAATGAATGAATGAGAATAAATCTATATAGCAAGGTAATAATAGAATACAAAATCCATGTAATAAATAAACTTGGAAGAAAGTGCATAAACAATATATAAATTCAAATAACTAAACTGACATACCATTTGATCAATTAAATTAGAATGAATTGCATCCCTAGAAAAGTTTATTTATAAAATATCATGGATAGTAAATAACAATATCTAAACGAAGGAAGTTCTTAATTTTTTTATGTCATGTATAAGTAGTATAAAACCCTATAACTTCAAGACCTTTCATAAGAATGTTTAAATATGTGGGTATAAACCCATCTATTTTTCATGGGAACAAACATTAAGGGTTTATTGTCAACTAATATCATCTCATGAGACTACTGATGCATCAAGAGGATAAAATTAAAAAGTCGCAAACCCATGGGGCATGAATTAACCGACTACCAAATCACAGGGCATGAAATAATTGATCCCCAACTCATATTGTTCATGTCCAAATAATTCCTCTTATAGGTAAAGAATATATTTAATTACTGAACAATGTTTCTTATCAAATATTCGTATTTAATATTGGTTAAGGATTTATAAATATTTTCCTACATAAGACAGTAAATTTCAAAATAAAAACGCTATATAAAAATGATATATGGTTTAGGTAAAACAAATCCATGTTAAATTATATTAATAATTATGGTAAATTAAATGTTAAATGTTCATAAGAAATTGAACATTTAAAGGGGAATAAAAGAAATCATGGTAGTGAATTTCACACTATCCATGGTAAAAGAAATCAAAAACTATACAAATGATTAATAAGGATGGAATTAATACAAAAAATACCAAGGGAAGAAAAAATAAAGTGTTGTTTTCATTGATGAATTAAAAAACTATAAAATGTATTTTAAAAACTATATTAGGGAAAATTTATTTTTCATTATAAAAACAATTTTGAAAATCCTTTTCATTGAAAATTAATTTTTTAAAAAAACTCAATAAAAATTAATCTTTTAACATACAAATTAATACTTAAAGAAATATGGGTCGGAAAATTTTTCAATGTTGTACAAGGTGAAAAGAACATTAATTTTGTAATGTAAAAGGATATAAATGTTTCTTGTTTAACAAGTGACGAGATAATTACTTTAAAAAAATAAAGTAAAAAATGGTAAAATTACTTCAATAAATAATTTTATAATGTTTAAATGAAATTTTTAAACCTTTTAAAAAATATGTGTTCTAGAAGACGACACATTCTCTGACTAAAGTGTAATACAAAGTTATTTTTCTTGAAGACATTTTCTATAACATTTTGAGTACCAAAGAGTTTAAATATGGTGTTGTTGCTCATAAAAATGTCATGAATAACCATATGAGAATAAAATTAAGTTTTTTATTAAAGAAATTATTCAATAATTTCCTTTTATTAAAATTCAAGTGTAAACAATCCAAAACATAATGAGATTGTGAAGTAAACCCTTGAAAGGACCATGATGTTGATGTGAGAATAAATCAGTTACTCAATTATGTTTGTCAAGTGTAAATCCAAATTAAAAAGTATAAATACAAAAATAGATTCTAGAAATTTATTACACACCTAAATTTATAATATTAATGATAGCATTGAAGTAATATAACCCAATGAAAAGGAATCCGGTTATGAAATTCTTTACCACTCGGTAAATTTTGACTAACATTATATTAGACTAACTAATTAAATATGAAACTCAAAATACCATGATGATAACGAATTCATTATATAATATATCAATATATATATTATACACCACACAAAATAATTAAGTAGAGAGTATTACATTTATCTCATGGATGTAAAAGTGACATGAAAATCCCCTACATTCTGTTTCCTTTTCATATGATCATCCTGTAATATATTTTTTTGTTCGTTATATAATTTTATAAACTTATAAAAAACCATAATAATATTTATAATATCATATATTATCTTCTTATAAAATCTTATTACCCATTTTTTAACAATCGTTCCTTATTTTCACTATTTCAGGTGTTAATTGTCTCGTTTTTTAAGTATGTTATTACATGTTACTTGTTGTTCCTATTACCTAGATCATGATTTATTCATATAAATAATTCAATCTATTATTTAATTATCATATATATTCATTATATATTTATTTATAATAATCTACAATATTTTTATATAAGAAATGAAATGCACCATTCATAGAGACGATAGGTCATACAAACGCATGAACTCTGCTTTCCTGTCTTTTTCATATTAAAATAATTAAATTTAAATGATATATATGTATAATATAAATAAATTTTTCATATATATTTCATATATGTAGAATATTTTTATTAAAATAAACTATCATATGTTCCATTTATTGTTTGAACAAATCACATTGCTTTGAAGAGGTGGTAGTCCCAATGTCAACAAACAATGTTATTATATTTACAAAAAATGGAATGAGTAAAGGCACGTGTTATGTAGAAATTAAA
Source organism: Viscum album (assembly GCA_963277665.1). NCBI lineage: Eukaryota > Viridiplantae > Streptophyta > Magnoliopsida > Santalales > Viscaceae > Viscum > Viscum album. The sequence continues at coordinate 1,990,655,593 of OY728135.1, read as the reverse complement.
TTATCATATATAAAATATATAAATTTCATTTTAATCAAAATTTCCAACTATGAGAGGTAGTAAATGAAAAATGAAAGACATCGTTTCATAAGGTGGGTTTTTGATATATACATAAATGTTAAGTTCATTACCCATTAAATAAAAGTGTGTATATGTATAGGTTGAAACCTTAATTAAATCCCAGTATATTTAGAATAATTCTTTTCTATGTAATCATTGAATAAAAATAAATTATGTATTTTCGAAAAAATGATTGTTATTGATGAAAAATGTTACCATGTTTTCGAGTAATGCCTTTTGGTTTATAATGAAAGATTCCTTCATAGGATTTAGGACCAATTTTTGGTTTATAAGTTTCTTTTAGGGATTTTTGGAATTTATGTTTCCATATTTTTCAGGATCCAATATTCATTATAGGTGTGAACAAATGGAAGGGTGAGTGGCTTTTTATAGTGGAGGAGGAGTGTAATTCATGTAAATATAAATAGGTAAACACTCTTGAGGGGTATACCTTTCATAATATGCATTAATTAAAGAAATAAATATATAAAATAGAATATATTATAGAAATATGGCCATCCAATGTATTTTGAACACGTTTCGATGTCATTTTAGCACTTAAGATTATGATTTACTCCCTTCGTAAGCTAATGTTTCTCTTAATCCCTATAATTAATTTTAGTAACATTAACTAATATTTTTTGAGAAAAACACAGTTAAACTTATTATAAATTATATATTATTATTATACCAAATATAAAATCCATTTTTTCATATTCCTATTATATAAGTGTCATAAATTAATTTAAATTTTATCTCGTAGACCAGAAGACAAAGTGGTTTTTAGAAGTAAACATGTTCATATATTTGCTAAGTTTTTATATCCAATTTCGAATTAAATTGATTAAAATGAAACAATATGGATTATTTCATTTAAAATAAATCTTTTTGAAAATTAAAATCAATTAAAAATAAAATATACCTTTATAAATAAATTATATGAAAAAGAAGTTTGAATCATAATTCATAATTTTTCACTAGGAGTCAAAAAAATTAAATATTTTAGAAACATAGAAATAGTTCACCCTTATCAAATTTCTATGTTACTATTTATATAATTTTCTTTTTGAGATTTAATATTTCAAAAATTTAGATTTATAATAGGGTTTTCATTAAAATATTGTAAAATTTCATTTAGAATAAAAAATATGATTTTATGTGTAATATTAGGTTTTCCTTTATCTTATCAATATAAAATATATTGGATGGAATTCAAAATTTTTTATTTGATACAATATATATATATATATATTCTCCAAATTAAGTTAATAATATTCCTAACCACCAATTTAATGGCACTTTTATATCTTATTATAATAATATTTTAATATATTGTTTCTCGGTGAAACTCGGTCTTCAGGGTAACACAAGTCATAGAAAAAATCATTGTTTTGTGTGGTACTTGCTAAACAAATATCATGTTCACTACAATATGTATCATAGATTTATTTTATTTAAAATATTAAATATATTATAAACCCTCTGGATATAAATTCCTTTATACACTTGGTGTTGCATGTCATACACACTACTGAATACATTGTTCTTAATTTAATATTTTAGGGACATGCAATGATGATCTCTCAATATTCAACATCACCACTATCTTCCCTAGCCAACATTAGATTACAATCCAGAGATAAGTGTAATGAATGAATTTGGACCCCTTTTGAATTTTTTATCTTTTTTTAGAGTGAGCTCTTTGGAATAGAAGAAAAAGTGGTTTTGGAACCCTTATAACCAAGTAAAAAAAGTTATATTCCCCCACACTAAATTTCAATTTTTCTCACCAAAATATTCCATGAATCACAGGACTCCATATATAAATTTTAAATAAATAATCATTCAATATTATTAATGAATTAAGGTGGTAATGATAAATAGGAAGGTAAAGTGGCTTCCTATCATGGTAGTTCAGGGTTTCAATGTGTTTCACTAAGGTATATTGTTCGGTGGGTCTCAATATCAAAAGGGGTCAAGATATCAATAAAATTTCTCATTTATTCTAATTTGATTCAAAATTAAAATTTCATGAAGAGAAAAACATAAAATTTCTAGTAGTAATGCATATCCCAAGAGTCTATAAAGAAATATGGTATAAAGTAGAATATGAAAAACGGATTAGAATACCTCTCGATAATGAGGACAAAAATGGTCAAATCAATCATGAAATGAAAAAAACAATCATTCTAAATAATGAAAATGGACAATAATTTAAATTAAAATTAAAACTATCTCAGAAATCATTTTAAAATACTAAAAAATTAAAATAATAAGGTATATTTTTAAATTTATTTCTATGTTAATATTATTTATAATCATAATTAAAAAAAACATTTCCTCATTTTAAAAATATTTCTTCAATATAATTATGCATCCTAGATTAGTTTAAGGGAGAACACTAGTGCGGTGAAGAGACTCTCCCCCACACTCAATATCAAAAATCACCCTCCATTTTCAACACTGAATAAGAGAATATGATGTGGTATGAAAAAACTGGGTCAGGATAAGGTAGTAGATAGGAAGAGGTAACCAAAATAAAATAAATTTCCAAATAATAATCCCCTTGTGGTCAGCTTGAAAATCTGGAAAAAAGTGTAAATGAGATTCCTATGTTGTTCCAGATGACCTAAAACTATCAATGGAATGGAAAAAATATTTTTCATACAATCAAACATCACATCCAAAAAATAACAATATATATATATATAATAAAATAACCCTACGTCAAAAATAATTATAGAGTAGCCTTAGGAGAGGAACACTATAAAAGAGAGGGATTTGGAAGAGAGGGGAAACCAGAGTTGTAGCTTGTAGTATGTAGCCCTCACAATATTGTGTGGTCCTGACATGTATACCACAGTCCTCAGTAATAGTTGAGGTGTTTCCCATCCCATAAAAATATATAATCATTGATTTGGAGGAAAAGGATATTAATGGAGAATGTGGTGTTGAGGACTGTAGGTCGTGATGAGGGGATAGTGTTGGGAAAACATCCAGTCGAGCTACTTCAAAATTAATCCCACCATTGCTTCTATCTAGTTGAGTCATTTCTTCATGATACCCTAGAGGTAGTCCATTATGGCCAAGAGGGTAGAAATCGGAACACTAACTGAGGGTGAATGTGGAGGTGGGGAGGTTGACAGTCTAGTAGAATACAGAAAAGAAGAAGTTTAGGGAAGGGAGGAAGATTTGGAGAGGTGTGGAGAAGAAATTCCTAATGCTGGTGGGGGTGGGGGTGTGGGATTGAAGAAGTGGCACCATTGGGTTTATGTGGGTCCTCCCCAATCATAGCTAGTATCGTGCGCTCCTATATGAGAACATTGGATCTCCACTAATTCATAACAATCTTTATGTGAATAAACTTGAGATAGTCGATTGGATGGGGAAAACATAGTATATCATATGGGAGAGAGGGATAAAAACCAAATAGTGTTCTAATCGAGTGGAATAGAAATTTACTATCAAGTTACCCAGATGAAAAAAAACATGGAGTGAATGTATGACAAGGTAAGGTAAGGGAGTTCATGGTAATTGTGTTATAAGATACAATTATATACCACCATATTGGGGATGGACAAAACACTCTTTCCCATGTGGAATGAGGAGAGAATGAATCTAAATTAATCGTCGATTAAATGGAGGGGTATATAGATGATCAATGTACTCCTCTAGTTTGTGTTGTCATACTAGACACTAGGTCCAACAAGATTCATCTAAGAATCAGTTAGATCAGAGTGGTCTCGATCAGTGAGGGCAGATGTAGTTGGTGGGTGGCGGGATGGGGGTAAAAATATCCCCATCATCCAAACATGGCCATCTATAGGGAAACATATCCCCCAAAAAATTAAAATTACATTTTTTTGTCGTATTTATTAGTGCCTCTCAAAATGTGGTCCCATAAAACACAATGGTAGTATAGAATTCTAAAAATAAATAACTAAGAGTGGGAGTGCTATCCTAGAGAGTGGTGATCAAATGGGTATGGACTTGACACTCCCCAAGATCCTCTTATAGTATCAACCACTCTAGGATATTGATATGTAGGTTATAGATTCTTAGATTGATCTTCTGGAATTAGAATTATCACATTCAGTCTTATACAGGATGATTCTCATCAGAAATTAGTTAGGGATGTGCCTGGGGTCATGCAACAGCAGGCGCTAACTATGGTTGTGCACCCTTCACTGGAGTGGAATGCCCTGATAATGTTCCATTTAGTGGAGGTGGAGTAGATATTGTCCTGGAGGGCTATGAAGTAGTGACAACTATATGAGATGAAGAAATGGGTCTATCAGATTCTATTGGAGTTGTTATGCTGTCCGTAAATTGGGAATCCTTAATCCATTATGTTGTGGTGGGTGGAAGAGGAGAGAAAATCACCAATGTTGGTGGCTGGTGAGGTGGTTGATCCTCCATGGCATGCCCCCCCTGTAACCTGAATCAGACTCATCATGGGGCAGTTATCTCCTCATACGTAACGGGAAGGGACAACTTCACATTGGTTTGGTCTCTATGTTGTATTTTTTGGAAATAAAAAAAATTAAAAAAAATAATAATAATGGAAAAAAATAAAACATAATAGTATATGGAGTGTATATCTAGAGAACAGGATGTGTAATATCGGGATTCCAACCTATGTTCTCTCGATACACACACTATGTGGGCTATGTTTTTTCAAATCAAAGTACACAGCAGGTAAAAGTGGAACACGCCATGTATTTCAGCATTGAAATCCAAGCTATGTATGTTACCAAACATTTCCACTTCAAAAATAGGGGAACCAAAGTGAAAAGCGTGTCGATAGATCACAATCTATGTGTGATATTGTGGGCATTGAGTCCATGTGTGTTTCCTGGAATGTCCAAATAATCATGGATGATATACATGGTTTATTTTAAACACACTCATTGTGTGTTGGTATAGGGATATGTGGGTTGTTTGGTCTTCTAGACATGGGCTTTCCGGAGCTGGATAGAGGTTTATGTACATGGTATGTTCCAAGCACACATGCCATATGTTTTCATTTGTTGAAATTAAAAATGTGTTTGTTTACATGATGTACACAACTTTTTTACATTATCAATACATGTGTACAAGGGGCTTGTATGAAAACATCATCTAATGATCAAATCACCAATAACACATCAAAAAAATTAAAATGAATAATGACGAATAACATAACATGATCATGGATTGAAAGGATAAATAACATAAAATGAATTAAAATCAATGATTTAATAGTGAGTAATGAGCAGTTTATGATGGAGGAAAACATGGGGGAAGGGGGTTTGATATAGGGTGTCCTTGGATTAGGGTTTCAAAATTTTATAACTTGGACACACTGAGTTATTGTCAAAGTACATACTATGTACATGTCTGTTATTTTATTTTTATTTTATATTTTAGTTTCTTAATATTTAATATATGTTTATTATAATAAATTATTTATAAATTATTATATACAATTATAAATAAATAAATACATATATATATATACTTAAATAGATATATATATATATATATATATATATATATATTTCCTTAGAGAATTACACTACATGTTTTCCAAAATTGGGAAAAGAGAACTGTATCATTTGGTCAGCTGCTCGGGGCGTGATTTGAACCGATGAACAAATTGATCCTATTGCATGACCACAACCTCTAAAGTCAAGGTTTCTGTACTAAATAATTTTTTAATATTTAAAAATATATTAAACACTACATGGTGAAAGGAATAACACATAATGTGTGGTTTAAATTTTAGAATGATTTGAATAATGTGGTGAAAATAGGTTAATTCAAACCCAGGTCTTCTAAAACTTAGGCTATAACTCTACCAATAAACCTAGATCACCCTCAAGTGATTTCTTATTTTTTATAACATTTTTATAATTTAATTAGGACATGAAAAAATTAAATTTAATGAAATACATGTCATGTTCATTTATTTTAGTGAAATATAATGGTATTGAACCTACTAGAAGAACTTGAACACAAATCATTTGAACCATTATCTAGGACCATGCAATCCAATTCATCCCCACCATCACTTTTCTTTTTTTCTTGAATAGTTTTGACTACTTTGGAAAACATCTCACACAATTTTTAATTAAATCGTGTGATTAGAAATATTAAATCCTATACCAAAGGAGGGTACAATGCAATTCAAAATGAGGATGGATTTGATAAACATTGATGAAATTTCTATCTGCATGGGTTTCATTCCTGTTTATTAACATAATCGATATTTATTTATAAAAAATACTATTTTAATATAAAATATATAGAAAGGTATTCATTGGGTTAAGTGATATGCATTTTTTCTTAATTCATTTTATTCATATTTATATAGTATAAAAACTAAAGGGTAGCTAATGGTGTGTGAAAGATAATTACACACTATGCTATTATTTAAAACCAAATGGAATGAACAAAGAGTGTTTTTATTTCCTCCAGACATGTTTCTTTTTTTTCTTTTTGGATTAAACTGATTTAGTATACTTATTTGTAATTAGAGGATGGATGTGGAATTCCCTGTGAAATCCACAACATATGTCTGCTGCCTGGGTTTTGCAACCAGTTTTCTTGACCTTCGTTTGGTTTGGGCCACAACATTAAATATCCTTGCTCTATGGCCAGTAAATGATGAAGGTTGACATGTGCCTTGGTGTCTTCATGTACGTCCTCCACATCCTTTGGTTCCTTCTTCATTATTTGGGAAACCTATGCATAATCATCGAACTCCTCAAGATAATATAAGAAATAAATTGAGGGTTCAGAGACAACGATTTGATTAAATTCAGTATTAACATAATATGATATTTCCACATATTCAACGATTGAGTTTTGAAAATCATTTCAAGAAAGATTCAGTGTATAAATAATGGTGCCCAAATCATAGCATGTTTCCTTGAGTGAAAGAAGAATTATTACACCCCTCCTCATACTCAATAAGAATATCGATATTATATATTATCTCTGAAATCTTCTCTAACATAGTACTAATTCATCCCGACCATTTGGGTTGATACAACTAGCATGTGGAAAAGGATTCAATCATCGATATTAATTTTTCAGTATTACCCAAATATTCATTTAGAATAGAATAAGAAATGAGAGGGGTGAAGGATGTGCCTGAGTAGTCCTCAAACTAAAAACCATCATCCATGTATGGATAATACTATTTTGGATAAGAGTACGACATCACTGGATCATATGGATAAAATTACTCCCTAAACAATGTGTACCAACCTTCAGTTTCATAAAAATCCAAAGGGATGAGAGGTTGAGGTTCCCATGAAAATAAGGAATAAATGAAAATGAAAATGATTAGTTAATTCAACCTTGACACAAACTAATTCTATTGATTTAATTAGTACTTGTCAATGGAACTAGAATTATTCCATGCCCATTGTGAGGCATGGGAAATTAATTTTAACCATTCTAATATGACTAAATAGCAAACTAGGTGTATTTAGGGTTAATGCCAAAAAAAGACATGTTATCAATGTGTAGTCAGTGGTTGGTGAGTCTTGACCAATTATCTAGATAAAATAATTAAAATAAGAAGGTAGGAGGGTGTGAAATGAGTTGTGGAAATTCAATTGAAATATGGGAAGGGAAATAATTATTTTAGGTTCTAACATAATTAGGGTTATATAAAATAGTCATTAATTTTATTGAAATTAATTATGAAAATAGTTTTATCATGGGGATTCACTGAATTAAAATATCATGGTTCGATAATAGAAAAATATGTATTTAAAATTCAATCCCTTGTTATTGTGATTGAATTTTCAAATACATTTTAAGATAATTATCCCCAAAATAGTAGCAATAGTCTCACCCAATCATCGTGGATTCTCCTATTCTAACCCCTTTAGATTTATCTATTGGTATTATTCATGGTTTGATACAACACTAAAAATGAGTATATAATTAAATTCATAAAAGGGATTAAAAATAATAATTCAAAATTATAAGAAACACATAAAAATTTATTATTAAAAAACAAAAATAAATTTAGTACATCTCTGACACTAGATATTCAACCTCTTATAACCATTGTAACAGAGTGTTGACTGAGATGAAACATAACCCCTACCATGGATATGAGAGGAAAATGTAGAAAAATAATAATTACACTGAAACATATGTAACATAAAATAAAATATTCTATATTTATTCATGGGATATCAAATGGAGGATTGGTAGCACCTCCCTCACAAATGTCCAACCCTGAACTCATAGGGCTTCCATCATGTTTATTAAAAAATAAAATACACAATGTTCACTCAAAAGTACACAGAGTGTACTTTGGGAACAAAAGATTTCCCATTTTTTCTCCACACGTAGGTGTATAGATGAACCACCCATTACGTTTGGAGCATAGATGATCGATTGGTAGGACTAAACGGTGTGTACCACCACCAGCAATGGTGTGAAGATTCTTTATTAACCACCAGCCACTTCTAGAAGGGAATATATGGTGAGTGGGGTTTCTGTACATGGATTGTTGGTCTCGATAGGATACATGGCCATGTACTCAGGTTGGTCAAGCCATGTTTTGTCATGGTAGAAAACATTTTGGGATAAAGTACATGTTGTGTTTATATAATTTTTTTTTCTGATCATCCATAATTTTTGAATTTTACTAAAAACTCTTTAAAATCTACACAAACACCAAAAAATAGAAATTTATCCATAAAATAATGTTTATCTAGTGAAACTATGTTTTAATAATCAATAAATTGAATGAATTGGTATACAGAAATTGGTCACATTAGTTGGATAATTCATGTCAATATAGATTGGGTGACTTGTGGTCACATAACTAAAGATTAACTTAGAATTAAATATGGTTTTCAGTGTAATAGTTTAATGAAAATTAGACCCATATAATACTAATTGACATGAAATTTAATATAATAAATTATTAAATATCAAATTGTCATGTATTTATATTAGTTTTAAAAAATCACGGTTGCTAATTAGGGAACCATTCAATGACCATATGGATTTGAGAGGTATTTCTAGATTCAGGAAATAATATTTATGTCAGAGTATTTCTTACATTAAATAAAGGATTTTGTGGTGTGAAAAAGCAATACATATAGAGTGATATTCATAAATAGTTTCCTTGAGACTATTTTCTTTTTATTTTTATTAATTTTGGTTATTTGATTCTCAACTAGGCCCCCATTATTCAATTATATTTCCAACCCATGAAAAGGTTTTCTCTCTCTTATTTTTATTTCCTCTTCTATCACTACTATCATTATTTATTTTCATAAATAAAATTATTTTATTTTCATTAATATTCTTAGAGTGTGTTCTCTTATCTCCAGAAATGCATGGTTAATTTGTGAAGCAAATTTTACAATGAAAATATAAAAATTTAATAGAGGATAAATATTTATACAATCATCACTTTCTTCATTATGTCATTTTTCTTTTCTTGAATCTATTTATAAAATCAACATCTTTTAGGGAGATCAATTATGAAAAAATTTATTCATTTGATTCAAGATATATTGATTCATGATATTATAAATTAGTAAAAATCGTTCTTCCATTGGACTAAACTCTCATGGATGGATTTTAATCTAATATTTTTAGTGAGGTTGAGTTTTTTAATTTTAAAAAATAAATTTAGTGATCGGTAGTAGAGAGATCGACTGTTCTATAACTATTTTTGTACTCACCCGATTTTCTTATCATCTGTTGTTTCTCTTCTCCATTTATATTTTTATTATTCTCATTTTAATTTATAATTTATCTACTCTATTTTCCTATATTCATTTACTATTATATTAACAAAAAAATTAGAATATATTTTCAAGAGATAACTAGGGTAAACACTATTTTTCCTTGAGAACGGCCTTGAGGTAAGCAATTTTTTTATATCAATGAAGAATTATAAATGATTATTTGATAGTTTAAATGACATTATATTGATATCCTTTGTTATTAATAATTATAATAGGTAGTACTAGGGTTTATTACCAATGATGATTTTTTTGTGGATCAACTTAACATAGGTGGTTATTTTTCCTTATGGTATGATGGGTTGAATATTTCGTGGGGGATGTTATAAGGATAGATTATAGAAAAAAAATTGATCCCAAGAGGGGAAGCATCTTTGTTGGTTTCATTTTCCCTCTATTATTGAATTTATGAACTATAATATTTTTTGGTGAGAAATTTTGATTACCAAACTTTGCCTAAAACCCATTAATTATTATCCCATTTAATTGAATGACTAGGTTTATCATCATTATTTGATTACTCTCCCTTAAAAATTACTGTAGGGAAAATCTTCATTAACTTGATTTAAACACACTAATAAATCCTTAATCCCTAATCATTTGTATCCCATCTACTAATAATTTTTCACCCACACCTATCGACCTTGAGAGACAATAAAAAAACTCATTCCATGGTCTTGGTGTTTATATGAAGATATGGTTTGGGGAAAGTGTTTCCCTGAATTGGTTTATATAATTTTATTACACTCTCATAAATCCCTTATTTGGTCTTGGGGGAAGGGTTTAAATAAGAATATTCATCTTATATTCTTCACTCAAACTTAGTTTAATGGGATTTTTTCTATAGGAATATATTATTGTTTGTATTATATTATTTTAATCCATGTACTCTCCAATAATTCCCAATGATATAGTCCATAGTTAAATAAAAGATATCATGATGTGTTTTATTTAATTTTTTTACCATTTTTGATTAATTTACCTCAGCTGTTAATTAAATTATTGAATATTTTGGGTTATTCATGTGTCTTTCTTTGTGACATGATTGTGTCTTAGTGTGCTTGTATCCCTATCAGGAATTTCTATCACACTATTTATATATTTTTTTGGCTTTGAGAATATGAAAATATGGGAAACTTAAAATATCATGACACGTTATATTATGACACATTTCAAAAATGTGCAGGAAACTTAGTCCTGCCCAAAGTAGATATTATCATAGTATGGCGGATGAATTCCATTGATCTGTATTCTTGTGGTAGCTCTATTGAAATTGGGGAATTAGATGATTGATATATATTATATAATGTTGATATTGAACTCTTGAATATAATTTCTTATACCCATGGTAAATAGGACAATATATCCATTATAACTTTTTCATGAGTGTTCTCCTCGTAAATAATCTTTTATTAAAAAATTGACATAAAATTTTAAATCCTGATGAAGATGAATAGTTAAAACCTCATGCATTGTGTATAGTGAATATTATGTGTTAAATTTGAACTTTTTTGGAAAATTAAATTTTAATTTGAGTATTTCATCCTTAGATGTTTCTTCATGTTGTATAATAATACTCAGTGAGACCCTTTTGGAAAAATTTACATTTTGACAATAATTTTCCTTAAATTAAAAAAAGTAGTTCTTCTATAAAACATGTAACATTTTAAAATATTTTTTTAAAATATATAAAAAGTTTTTTATATGAGATTATTTTTTTAAATACCATTTTAGGAAGAAATATTTAAAATGTTTTACACATAATATCTCTTAAACTGAATGATTATAAAAAAAGTTTTCTGAAAAGTTATTTATGGTCTATTTTAAAATTTAATGAATACTAAGATGAAATATTTTGATACATGTCTACAAATAATGGAGTCTTTTAAAAAACATGTTTATATTTTGAAATTTTATCCACTAATGACTTAATGAAATGTTATAATTTCAATTTCTAAATTTTCTAATATATTTCTATACAAGATAACTAATCTACTTTTCTAAACAAATGTTAACCATAGTAAGTCCTATAAATTTTTAAATTAATATATTAGTCTGATAATTGAAAATAAAGAATGTTTATGTTTTCATTTGGTCAAATGATCAAGTAAAATTTTTGATGTTCTATTCTTTATGATGAAATCAATATAAAGTGATTATTTCTAAAGGTGTTTCCATCAGTTGTGTAGTTTGATTTATATGAGTTACATATGTGCGTTTTTTTATTATCAATGTTTTAACTAATGCGATTATCTAATCTTACCTATAAAAGAGATTCATATACATATTCTCAACAATAAAAAGTTTTTTAATGTTTTATTTTTGTGATGGTGTATATATTTTGATATTGATATTTGGGATTGACTATACTGCTTGGTGAAATGCTTTTATACTGGCATTATTATTTTTTGAGAGGTATCTCTATAGGGATATTAATTTGAATCTATTTTAAGAATATGTGTAGACTTATGATTTAAAATTATATAGTGGTTTTGGTGTTGTAGATAATGTGAGAACTGTGAGTGGTATCTTGTGGTGTGGTTGATTTATCCCCAATCACTTACCCCCATTCTCGATTTGATTTTATTTATCTAGTATGAGTGTTTTTTATGGGTATCTAATGTAAAGATTTGGATTTATCCAACACTTTACTTTTTCATTGTAAGATGTATGGTGGATTGGCTATAATATCATAACATTATAATTTGGTTTAAAATTCCTTTTTGAATTATTAAATAGGAATTAAAAAGGTCAGTAAAGTTATGGGAGTAATTTGAAATGGTACAAAGTTTGATTGGAAATTAATTTTAGAGTTTTTAGAGTTTATTGATGGTTTTCGGAACTATTTTGTAATTTTTGAAGCGATAATAAATTTTTTTAATAACTATTTATTAGTTTCTAAAGTGATAATAAAATATTTAAAAGTTATCTATACCACTCTGAATGGTCATAGCATTGTGTAAGGGTAAATCCTTTTTTTAAAGGAATTGTATGTGTTAAAACATGGTTTCCTGAGTTGTGTAAGGGTAAATACCATATTCTTATATATTTGAAAAGGTAAATAATAATCCCTATAATCTACCTTAATTTAGTTCAAGTATATTTGGTGTGTAAAGGTAACCATTTTCTACGTACGGGTAAGCCTTCCCTCACTCATTGGTAATAACAAGTTTCCAATACTGGTATAAGGGTGACCCTAAATTTATAATGGTTACATAAGGGTAGTTCACTTCTACATAAAGGTATATGGGATTTCAGAAATCCTATATTAGAATAACATGATAACAATATAAATTTCACTATGACTTTTCCTTCTATTTGTAAGGGTAGAATTCATCTTGCATAAGAATATGTGGGAGTTTCTATAGGTTACATAAAGGTTACTTAGGACCCCTTGGAGCTGTATAAAGGTAGTCATCAACTTGAATAATGGATAGTATCTAATTCTGTGGGCTATATAAGCTTATCAGGATACATAAGTGTAAAACCTTATTAATCTTATGTAACATATATGAGTTTCATATAGGTTGTTTTTTAAATCCTAAAAACCAAATATTGTATCCTAAATCCTCCTATAATGTGTTTTTAAAGTAAATAAAGGAATTTAATATTGAAATCAATTGTTTTTTTCTTAGTTGAGAGTTTTAAATGCTATATTTTTACTCTTCATAGTTTTAGGAGTTATGAATAGTTAATGTGTGAATTATTTAGGAAGTAATTAAATACATATTTTATATCCACATAATCCTTATATCTGCAAATTCATTAATACCCGATCATCCCATATGATTCTTTCACACATCACGATTGTATTTGATCTCAAATCTTCTACAATATTATTAAGAATATATCTATAGCATAACTAAGCTTCTCCCTCATACACCAAGCTTATGTTTCATGTCTAAAGTAATCTATTTTCACTCCTCATTTTTGTATGTTTCATGTGAGGTCTTATTCCAAGAGGTAGTGGATTTGTGAATTATCTATATTTATACTCTTTATGTGTAGATTTATCATTCTTTAGACTCCTCTATTCAGATTAATGTGAATAACCCTAATAAAATAATAATTAGAAAAATAATCGCTTGAAGAATAAATATGTGATAATATTATAATAATAAAAGAGGGTGATGAATTAAATTTTATGTAATTATGTCAAAGAAATATAATTAATTATTGAATTTTAAATAGGATATTAATTTATATATTATAAAGTATCTTCTTATAATACTATAATTTCATGAAATATATTTAATGTGTTATTTCAAGAAGTGATATAAAAGATTCCTTTTTGAAGAAAATGGTTATCCATTTTGTTATATTTTTAGTATTTAATTAAAGGTAACATTTAATATCTTGCCTAAATAAACTTATCATAGAATCTATAAATTACCTCATGAAATAAATAGTGTTGATAGAAATTTCACTAACAGTGAATGATGATTTATTACATGTAGTTGATATTAATGTTTGATATTATTTAAGGTTATCTAATAGTGGATAAATTTGGTACATTCATGTTATATAATAATGATATTGATTCTATAAATTCTACAAGAGTGTGAAAGATATAACTTCAATAATTTTTCTAATTATTATTTGATAAAACCAAAATGATATCAATTTATTGTGTTAAGATGCTTAAATAATTGTTATGAGAGTTATTAAATAATTCAATTTATTATAATATTGATAATGGGATCACCACATGTTTTTAATGAATTCTTGAAAAGAAAATAAGATCACGTGTTGGAATATTTATATTCATGCTTGAAATATCTGGGATTTTTTATCACATACATCTGAAGTATATTTTTTCCCAATTATAATTACTAGATTGTGTGATATATGATATTATTATTGTTAAGAATCGATGATATTATTATTAATTTGATAAGAACTAAATGTGTTTATGGTTTTATTTTATTAAATGCGGTATGTGGAGAAAATTATCATTGAGATTATTGTTATGTGAAAAATAATATTTAGGTGAGAAACGAAATTAAATAAATATTATTTATACATTCAAAATATACATATTTTAATTATATGATTTATGCATTATAAATATAATTATTAAATATTTTAATGAGAATTTAATGATCTATAAAGTCATTTATTTGGGTTTGAACAAGCCTGATGTAGTTTGATAAAGGTATGAATTCCTTATTTTTTCCATGGTTACCTTCAAAATAATGTGTTGAATAATACATTGAATATTTATTTATTTTTTATGGATTTAGATCCTTGATGTGGTTAAATATTAGCCTTGTGAGGTAAGAATAATGAGTGGAGATGTGATAGTGGAAGATAATGTCAATGATTATTATATTGGAATCAAATTATAGATGTGATATTATGTGTAGTTGTGTCAAGGATGAAACCAGAACTAATAGAAGGGGTTTCAAATAACCTTACCCATTGTTTTAGTTTTGTTTGAATCCAGGATAATTACTTGGTAATGAATCTACATGTTTAATGGTTGAAGGGTGGTTAATAGTATATAATTAGTTTCTTAATGTGGAATGATGTTTGATTCATGAATTATGGGATTATCTTCTATATAGTACCTGGGTATTATTCGTACAGTATATTTATTATTATGAAATGAAAAATGAATTTATAACATAAATGGGTTTGTTTTTTATTCTTTTTCATCACGATTTCATTCTTAAGAATGCAATAAATGAATTATTAGTCTAATAGAGTCCTGGTTCAGAAGGTTAAAATGTTAATATTGGGAAGTAAAATTGAAAAATATTAATTATTAGATAATCAATTAATTATTTTTTAATTTTATTATTGTATGCTTTTGATACTTATCCCTTAACAATGGTAGGTGGGGGAATCATGTGATGTTAGAGGCATATGATTATAAGGATAATTAGATTCACATAGTGTGGTTTTACGAAATATATATATCATATATGTTTTCGGATTTCATACACTACCCCAACCATTTTGGTAGGGAAATTGGAACCCAGTGAACATTGTGAGGGTATTTTCCCAAATATCTTAGTTGGCGAGTAATGGATGGATTATTAACCCCTCTAGCACTGATCTCTTCTCTTTGTAGTATTATTCGATGGTATAAATGATGGTTATATTTCAACAAAAATGTGTCTAGAGGTATATAATGGATTTATTTATTTCACTCTCATATATATCTTGATAAATTAACCTAATTGTTATTATAGGAATTTATTTGTGGGATGTGATTGATTGAGGTATGATACATGACATACGGGTTGTGGTGGCTCCCATAAACTACATGGTTTCAATATAGTGATGTGTTTGGATGGAGAGAGGATGTGATGAACAAGGTGCATTATTTATCCCAAATTTCGTAGGGTTATTATACTTTATTCCATTTGTCTTTGATTTAGATTAATTTTGGATGGAGATTGACTAGGTTTTATTATGTTGGGGTAGAGTGGAAAAGTAGTGGGTAAGTTGTAGTGGGGTACCTTCATTATATATTTTACATTTGGATTTATTAGATTAATTGTATGGAATAATTGTTGAGTGAGCCCTAGTGAGTATTGGAAAATAATTGTAAACCTTTTTGGGTGAGGGGTTGGTTTCTGTTTTTTACTCACCATGATTTAGTATGTTTCTTTCACATTTTTTATAAGAGCATACAAGGAGTAATCTAATGAGAATACAATTTATTCTCACC
The DNA here is from genome assembly GCA_963277665.1 of Viscum album. Taxonomy (NCBI): domain Eukaryota; kingdom Viridiplantae; phylum Streptophyta; class Magnoliopsida; order Santalales; family Viscaceae; genus Viscum; species Viscum album. The sequence goes on along the minus strand of OY728135.1, from coordinate 1,990,639,084 downwards.
CTATTTATATTTAAAATATTTTTTAGGTCACCGTGAGATGTATAAGGATCAAGATGTACTTTTCTAGCTTTAGTAGTTTTTTAGAATTTGTTTGAGTTTCATGGATACATCCAAGGATCCGTTTTATTTTTTTTTTCAGTTTTTTCAGTTGTATATCATTATAGTCATATCATATATTAGTATTAATTCTTCTTCTCTTTTTTGAGTAGTAGCTATTTTCTGTTTTTCTCATATAATCTTTTACTTCTTAGATATTTTAGAGTCTACTTCCTCCCATGTGTGTGTGTATGTTGTACCATCAATGGTAGTTTCGAACCTGTGTCCTGTTTTAGATTGCCTTTAGGAATCATTATCTATCTTCTCTCATTGTTGTCATAATAGTGGTCCCTTTGGTGTGAGGGTATTGTGACACTCCATCAATTATTTTTTCTCTCCCTTCTTGTCATCAATCGTCTAATATTATGTTTTTAGCATCGTGTTAACTAATTTAATCATCATATTTAGTGACCAAAGATGATTCTTTATCCATAACATCAACCCCATTTTCAAATTTTCCTCAATTTGACTACTACAATGTATGTAATAAACCAATTTTGAATATTTATCTTATGAAAACTATGATTTATTTTAAATTATTTTCATATCACTATATAATTCTCAAACCACATAAATAGTAGTATAACTATACTCTAATGTATTTATTAAATACAAATATTTATTATTATTTTATTTAATTTTAAAACACTCTAAAAAACCCCAATCACACCATGGTTGGTTTATACAACCTATGTGAGTAAAAAAAATAAATTTCACTTTTTATTTCGATTTTTAAAAATTATTTTCATGTATACCTATAAAAATATTAATGAAATTATGTTTATTTTATGAATCTCAAATGATATAATTGTAAAAAATCCTATTAATATTAACAATAATCCTTAATAGTTAATCTAATATGTTGATAATATATATAAAAATATTTTTTCCTTCAACTAAAATCATATTAGATTTTATTGTTAACATATAAATTATATATCACCAAAATGAAATACAGATAAATAACATGACACTTAAAGAGATTTTTGAACCATTTAAAAATGCCACTTTTTGTAACCATTATACATAAATGGTATTGGAATAATTGAATTAACAATATGAAATGACCAGTACTAGCATCATTAGACTAATTAATGAATAAAACTTGAAAAAATGGATTATAAAATATGAAATAATAATAATAATGTTCTGGAATGTGTAATTAATATATATAATCTGTTATATAATTATGCTAACGAATTTTGAAGAGACTAATGAATAATTGAAAGGGGTTACCCTCGAAATATAATTTAGTTTCATTTATTATATTTTATCCTCTCTTCATTATCTTATTACTCAATAATTAAAACGTATTTCTTTCAATTTTAAATTTATTTTAGACATAATTCTTGTCTCTGATCATATATTATATATTCAAATTTATTAACTTGAATTGTTTTAAAGAGTTCCTTTTTAATATTTATTATTTTTATGATTTTTTTCATTATCTCTCTCTCTTCCTAATTACCTCTCTAAAATTATCTATTTATAACACTTTTACATATTTATACATTATTTTATTTTGATATTTAATTATTTAAGGATCTAATCATATAAATCCTATATGTTATATCCTATTATATTTAAATATATACTTTTATATATTTATTTTCTTAATATAACAATTTCTTCTACATTTAATTTATTTATATTCAAGGATCCATTATTCAAAATTTTCATTATAAGATTAATTTTTTTAAAAAAAAATTTGATTCACCTTTTGATAATTATTTTAAAATGTAATTCTTCCTTTCTTTTTATAACAAAATCACAAAATATTTTGAAAACACTTTTCAATATTTTTCATTAATTTTACTTTTTATTCTTCTAAAGATTCATATATGAATACATAATTTGGTTCGTATTAATTATTAATTATTAAAATAACACTTCAAAAAATATAACAATTATTTGTTTCCTTAAATATGATTCTTTGCTTATTTTAATAACACATAAATTAAGTAATTATTATATTTAAAGTACTACAATTTCATTAATTCCAATAACGATTCGTCATCTATTCTAAAAGACTTTAATAATATATCCATATTGTCATTTATTATTTTATAGTGAACATAAGGTTATCATTCTCATAAATGGTTCATGTTTCTAAATAATTCAATGATTTAGTGTCAAAGTTCTAGGGTATGTGAGTTGTGGAAAGATTGAAATATCTATGAGATAAATGTTCTATAACTATAGTTGTCCTAAATTCCCATCATAAATGGGTAATGATATCCTTTATAATAATAATTTCTATTGTGAATACAATAAGATTTCTTCTTCTGATTTGGTATTGTTCACCTAGATACCCATTTATTTTATATATTATATATATTATTTACTTGATCATATTACATTTATTATTATATTATGAATAATATAAAAATCATTATCATAATTGAAGGGTATGTACATTTATAACTACATTATTTCTTTGGTTTCTTATTTTACTTCCTATGATAATCATGAAATGTTTTTTATTGATTTATAAAAGTCTTCCTATTCATATGGCACACATATTAATGATTTATTATAACCATATGGGTGGGATAAAAATTATAAGTCCCCCAATTGATTATGAAATTCTTATATTAGAAGACATACTATGAATAGTCTACATCTAGTTATCCTAAAAAATTTTGATTTCTTTTCATTGAAGTGAACTATTACTTATGTTTTTAAGGAATTTATTTTTACCTATTCCGAATTCCAATTTCATAAATAATGGTCTACCACTTAGGATGGAGGTGAGAATCTCTCCCAAGATATGTAAAAATCCATGGTTTTTTAATATTGGTATATGATATTATTTCAGGATCATTTTTTATATATTTTATTCAATGATGCATGATTATTCTCTCTTTCTCATGATTAATTCTTTTAATTTTATTTTTTTATTAGGTAAATCATTCTATTTCATCATTTATAGTGTATATCACTAAGTTATGAATTATTGATAAATTATATATGTCTCAATGATTATCTTTTAACCCTTATTGGGTATTTGATCTCACTATTATATTCTATTTCTAATTTCCCCATGTGATAATGAAAAATAAAGAGACTTCAATCAGATTATAAGGGGACTATGATAATGGATTTTATTAAATTATATACTCGAATGATAAAATATTTACCTATTTCCCAAGGTAACTAATTTTTTTCTTAAATATGTCTATAATTCCTATTATTTATGAAAAGTAAATTTGTTTCCCAATATATCCCAATGGGATGGTATATAAAGACTTCCAAAAACCTCTCCTAAGTAAAGATCATTTTCCTTGAAAATTAATCAAATGTATCATCGCTATGACTCACCCCATTGATTTTTTGGTGGAATTTTATATTATCGAGATGTTGGTCCAATGTATCCATATACATTTCCAATCAATATCTTCCTATGATCCAATTAATGTTTCTTATATTCTGTTACATTTCATGGAGAATGTTTTGAAAATTTATCCAAGTAATTGTCAGGTGCTCCCCTACCAGGTTACCTCCATGTGTTTAATTACATCTATTCTCCCACTATCTTCCACATCTAGTTAGTTAATTAATTTTTGGTTTATCCATTTACAGATTGTAATAAGTTTAAAAAATTATGATAAATTCTGGTGTAATCCTTACATGCCATCACATATCTCATATGCTAGAGTAAAAAATAAAGGGATGTTCCTATATGAAATAATATTCAATCACTTTACAAGAATATATAAAATAGTGGTTTCTGTTATATGACCTTAAATTATTTGACACAAAGGCCCTCATTTTATAATCGTAAATTTCAATCCACATTGGTTTTATATACATGACCATAAATAAAACATCTCTAGTCTAAGATTTGTGAAAATAAATGATACACCAATGTTATTAGTTTCATATCCTCTAAACATATACCAATATTCCAAGAAATGTGGTCTTAAAACTCGCAATTGTGGTCATAATCACATAGCTTTAAAATCTTATATATTCCATGGAATAAGGATTTAAATTAATGACATAAATTATATGGTTTTTGATTCCATGCACAAGTACAGGTAGGATATCTTTATTAGGGGTCATATATAAACATCGTAGAACCTCCCACATAATTTCAAATAATTATTATGGCATTATACATAGCACAAAATTCGATTATAATTGTAATAACTATTGGGGGATCTTAAATCACCACATAAAACATTAATATTTTCTATATGGGATGAAACTCTATCATAACATTTATATTCAGTATAAGCATGAAAATATGTCATCTATTTAATCATATCCACTAGTGATGAACTATTAAATATTTAAATTCATTAGCGATGATCCTACTAATAGATGATATGCTATGATATAATTAATGTAATTACATAAAAAATTAACAAATCATTACCTTTAAATAATTCAATGTGTTAGATAGCTTTCACCACACACAATGCCTAACTTAAATAAAACCATGATGTTTTTCAATAAATATTCTTTTTTTAGTATTTACATTAAAACCAAGCAGTTGAATTAGTGGGAATTAATATGATTATCCTTTTTTGAAATATATGTTTAAAGAGAATAAGGGATAATTTCAATTAAATAAAATACAATTAGTTTACCTAAAATTACTATTAAGATCAATTATTCTCTAGAAAAGTAGTTTTCAAAAAATTTCATTACTAGGTGACAATAAGCTTTTTCCTGCAACTTTTTTTCATATGTAAATAAAATATATTTGATATTAATATTTGCTTAATATTCATTTAATTAGTAAATAATATTAATGTTAAAGGTTAATTTTTTTAAAAATATATTTCCCAATTAAACATTTTCAATAAATCTCACTTTTTTATTTATAAATTAAATTTCAAAAAATTAGTATTATAATTTGGAAAACAAAATATTATTTTGGACTCATCACTATAATATTATTTTAGGATGATGTTTAGGATTTTTCTAACAAAATGGGTTCTTTACGTACATGTTTTAGCATTAATTTTACCTAAAAAAATTATTTGGTAAAATAAATATTATATTTATAATCTGTAGGTACAAATTAATTAAATATTAAAATATTATTATTATTCATTCAAAATAACTTTCTTAGGATAGAGATTAATTACTATGGTAAAAGTCATATGGTTGGTTTCAATGAATTAATATTTATCAAAATAAATAACATTAATCTAGGTTAAAGTATGAATATAATAATATGTTTAAAAACCTAAAAAATTATATAAACCCACTTTTAGTTAATAATTAATATAAAATATTATAATAACACTTAATATATAAAAATAGATTCATCTATATAAACATTCCTATATCATATGATTTATTATAAAATAATCATTTCTCATATTTAAAAACTGAATTAGGTTAAATACATTCAAAATTCCGATTCATAATGTTGAGAAATTATAATATTTTCATCTTATATTTTGAGTAATAAAATCATTACCATGTATAATATTTAATCCATATTAATAAAGGAAAATTTAGTAAATAAGGTATTATAAATTTTTAATAATAAAAACATTACATATACCTTTAAATATACTTTTTATTTATCATATTCATACATAAATTTTTCATCTACCATTTTTCACCTAAATTATCTAACTCTCTGGAAATTCCATTCTTATCCCTTACCAAACATTCTTTTGGAAACAATTTCCACACTACATCATTTATAAAATGAGATCAACCAGCCCACTTCAAACCATAGCTATAGATTTATATTAATATTAAATACCACCAAATATAATTTTTTAGATCCCAAATACACATATTGTATGTACTTCCCTAAAAAATGGCTAAAGAACTTTTTTTAAAAAAGAATCCCCATGAAAAGATCTAAATTTTAACCATAAGTATTACTTGCCCTTTTACTTTTATTATTTATCCTTTCCCTCCACCATCCTTCAAGAAAATTCAAACCATATGTATATAATTATTTGAGTATGAATAATATACATAAATTTCATTATATCTATTGTATGACTGATATTTATTCCTCTCTAATTCAATAAAAAAAATAAATTAAAACGTTGATCATATGTGTGTGCGGAAAACCACCTCCATGAACAATACATTTGGTTTTCACCACAACCATTAAATAATGGTTATATAAACTTGTTCAGTGAATATATTTATTATTAATTTCTAGATTTCTAAAATTTTAATATAAATTAGACATTCTAAAATTAATATTATAAATAAATGATCATTGTATCATTAACCATCATAAACAAGAATACTAAGAGAAAAATAATTTCATTCATTCTATTTAATATTTTCATATCAATTATTTAATAATATATTTACATAAAATATTAATTTATCTCAATAATAAACATTAAATATGAACATTATTCATCTATTATAATGATAATACAACTAAAAAACCTTGTAATTCTTTTGTTATTTATGTTAGGTTCATGGTTGGGATGGTTGGACCACCTGCTTGATCAATACTATCAATTTATGTTTTCGATGTATATCATAACATATATACTAGTATAATATTATATAAATATAAAAATAATTTATTTCTTGTTATGGTAAGGTTAGATCAAAATTTAACTCATCAATTAAGAAATCACCCATCATTCATTAAGAATCACCGAAACATGCTCATTTCTGATTTCAACCTCCTGGATCATAACCAAAACAACCATAAAATTATATTATATATTTATAAACTATCTTGGAAAAAATATTAAAATACATTTTTTTATCTATGAATTATTTAATTTGGGAAAACATTATATACGAACACCACTTTTATGAGACTAGTCTAATGCAATAAAAATTACTTACACCAGATGTTCATGTAGGTAAAAACTAATGAATATATTCATATATTTATATTAATATTATAAGTGATGATTAAAAATTTATATATTAATTAATATGGTTCTTGATTATATATTTAAAAAAATTAATTTAATTATACATTATATATAGTGGAAGTGAAGAGTGAATCAGGACTAAGGATATAATCCTCGAAGGAAATTATTTTCTTTGAGACATTCTTGGTAGTGTGCATCATTTTTTCATTTTATATTGTTTTATTAGTTTAATATATCATGAATTATCTATAAAATCATTCCATTTAATTAATTTTATAATCTAAGTCAAATCATATTCTTTTATTTAAATTTATTCTTAGATAAGTATTACCACTATCATAAGAGTTTTTGGTAACTCAATTTTTATTCATTGAGTTATGATCATTCATAGAAACATATTTATTATAAACCATTTGATTTTATGATGTCCGATTTTATCATTTTTTTACATTTTCTAACACATAAACCAATTTTCAAATGTTTCCTTCCTTGGCGGAAGTTTGTATATATGACTTTTCTGATCTCTATTATTGGATATCATAATAAAAGTATATGTTTTCAATAAATTTCATCTAAAAGTTTCAAAAGAATATTTTTAAAGTGAAATGTATGTTTATATTTTACATCAATGATAAAAAATAAAAAATTCTATTTTAGGATATCTTTTACACCACCATTTTTATTTTCAAATGAATTCACTGAAATGGGGTCCACATTTCATGATTTTCCTCAATTATATATATATATATATATGTGTGTGTGTGTGTGTGTGTGTGTTTGTGTGTGTGTGTTTGTGTTATCAATTGTGTGATTAAACTCACTATATTAAACAATTCAATTATTGATCCTTTCTTCTGTGATATTGTGAGAACCATTCTTTTTATGTATTTTTTTTCATCCATGTCAACATCATTCTATGTTTCCATCATAACAATATGGTTAGGTTCTTTTGAAACCATCCATCTTCTCTCTCAGGACATCTCATGACCATGTTATTCCAATATTGACTATAATGTATATTGATTTCAATATATTTTGTGAACATTAAAATTTCATAATTAATATTGGTTGATGCTCACTTAGAAATAATGTTATTTTATTTAAATGTGGAATTTTTTTGGAATATAAATTTTTTTTTCCAATATGGGCATTTGTTTTCAAGTTGATTGTGTATTGTTTGAATATCCATCTTCTTTCTTAGGATTAATTTTGACTATGTTATCACTTTCACTCAAATAAGGAATGTATTGAACTTTTATATGGTTATTGGATAAGAACATAGTTTGATCATGTTTTTGAAAAAAAAAATACTTCATTATATAGATATCCATGTTTTTATTCATCTAATGGTTCATTAAGTAATTGTAGGAAAGGTATTTTTATCTCTTATGATGAATGAATTTAACATAATCAGGTGACTGATGATTTCGGTAATTATATGTCACCTCATTTCATATATGTGTATCATGAGAGAAAACATGTTTTGGTATTTTGCGTATCCCATACCAATTATGCAAGATGTATTGACTTTAGTCTCAACAGTAATAAATTTATTCATGCAAGGCCATTAGAGTTGGTGTTTCATGTCCGAAATTATGCATTCCAAATGTATGATATCATTAGTATTAATATTGCAATGTTTCGTCATCATAGATATAAAATTATCTTAGTTTCAATACGATTATTTATTATTTTTGTATATTTATTCCTTTCATATCATATATTCCCCATTCCATAGATTATGTAGGAATTTATTATACATCATATGTGTATAAGGATTGCACATATGGAATAATATACAAGAAATGGTGAATAATGTTTACTAATTATGTAGATTCTTATATATAATGGATACAATATCTACTAGATTAGAAAGACATGGTTTTATTGGTGTATGATGTATCCCAATTCTCTAAATCTCTAAACATAAAAAATCCTTATATTGTAGGAGTTTCAATAATAATTATTTATTTTCTAATTATAGGTGGTTATATCTAAGAGTTATTAGCTAATATCAAAGGGAGTAAAGAAAATAAAGGTTTAGGGTGGTGGATTTGAGGGAGCTGGTTTTGGGTGTCGCTGTTGGTTTCAAAATGAAAGGTTTCATTGATCTATAGATTTAGATGATTATTCGGGGTAATTTAAGGGTTGAAATATTAAAAAAAATTATAGTTTCAAAGATATAAATACCCATTTACCATTGTATATGATTTATCATTAATTTTATACTATAAATTTTATATGGAAATTAGAATGGGTGAAATTTATTGACAATCTTACTAATAAGTAGACATGTAGGATGACATCCTCACACTTTGGTAAAGTCTTGATTATGTGGTTTTCCTAGTTATTATATTATTGTATGGATAATATCAATTGTATATGGTTCTTTTACCAAATTAACTAGGTGAAATAACCCCAAAGAGTGTGTATTGGGTATTAACTTGATCATCTCCGGGTGAACGACAAAGAGGGATAACTGGACAACATGTTTGACACTCTCATGGGATATGATTTAGTTAGTTCAAATTATCATTATGAACCATTATTGGGGATTTGAGTATGTTTTGATAGATAACCTAAAAAGAAAGTGATCATGGATAATATATATTGAAACATAGTGATTCATATGTTAAGGTACAAATTAATTGATATGTTCCTTCCTGGATAAATTATAAGTTATATTTTGAGAGCATAGATTTCAATGATATTTATATTTAAAATATTTTAATAAGGTTCTTGGTAATTTTGGATCTATATTTCGTGTACAGGGTTAATAATTATAATAGAACTCAACTTAATGTAAATAAATCTAAATGAAGAATGATATAGGTTAAACTGAGTATGATATAGGTTAAACCGAGTCTAATACAAGATGAGTTATACGAACTATAAGCTAACATCATAGTAAAATAATTTGAGATATATTGAGTATATATTTTCCAATGGTTGTTTATGATAAATCAATTTTAATAATCTTCCCTCATTTCAACCCTTATGGTTTTACTACGGGTTTGAACTATAACAAACCATGGGTATGATGGACAATTTTGAGATTACATCAATCAAAACCACATTAGAATGGGAGCTAGAGTGTGAAACATTGTGTTTCTTCCCAACCATCTATTGTAAAATTCTATTAAAAATGATGAAATTGTAATAGTTATAAATATTATAAATAGGGAGTCTCAAGAAAGATCAAGGGATAATGATAAAAATGGAAGGAAGATTGAATTTCCATAATTTTAGAATTGGGAGAATAATCATCGGATAAACTTACATAAAGGGATAGGTAAATTATATAATTATAGAGATGTAGGCCATAACACACACAATTATAAGGCAAATAGATAAGATAGAAAACTATTTTTCATTAATTGTAAGAGAGTTTGGTATTATTAGATTTGATATCCCAATAACAGCCACAATAAGTGAAATAGTCACTTCCAACCAAGCGAACATGGAAAACCTATTCAACTACAACTATTATATCAGATAGTGATTCTTCACTATAGAATTTCAAGAATCTTATGTCATGTATGTTTTCACCAACTACTGGATATAGATTTATAAACAAAATCCCCTAGGGTCTGATTATTATATGAATCATTTTCACGGTTAGTATGAAGTTTTTTTGTATGAAACTACATCATCATCCCATAGTATAATTCTATATGAAATTGCAAATGGGTTATCTAACATTACAATTTGCTTAAAATAGTTTTTCATCCTAAATAAACCAATGATAAACTACTGTTTAAATATGCATACCATTTAAAAATTAGAAATATATTATGAGTCAAACTATGGGGACTCAATTTATTTATTGGATGGGTTATAATGTAAAACACTTAAATTTTTATATATGATTACCCTCAAAAAAGTCAATGTGTTTGATATATTTCCCCACACACAACACCAACCATAAAAAAAGCTCTGATATATATAAATATTATATAAAAATTTAATTAGGAAGCATAAAACACAGGTGTTGATTTAGAATGAATGAATAGTAATAATAGATTTAAGACATGTATTTATGATGAAAATAAGGATAACTATTAATATGAATTAAATATTATTACTTTATATGAAATGACTAATAAGATCATTTATTGGTTCGAAAAGTATTCTAATAAATAATAATTTTTGTGAGATATGCATTTATACTTCATGAAATATGTAACTAATGATGTTAAAATATATTTGATATTAACAATTTGTTAATATTAATTAAATTATTAGATATTATGAAGTATTAATGAGAATTGTTAATATTAAAAAAAAGATACATTTACTTATAATACAAATTTCATTATATCCTAGATTTTTATATAAAAGTTAATTTATTAAAAAAAATTAATTTTAATTTGAAAAACAACATTATTATTGCAATAATTATAATAATGTTAACTTAAAATGAATTTTTGGGATTTTTATAAAAAATAGATTATGAGCCTAAAATTGTTAAAATTAATTTTACCTACACATTCTATTTTTATTTTATAACATACAATTTATATTTTGAATCAGTAGGTCTATTTTATGTAACTATATCAATCTTATTTTTAGTCATTGAAAATAAATTCCATGGATAAAGATTAATTACCACAATTAGAGAAAAATGGTTATCTTCAAAAAATTAACTTTTATTTAAATAATGTAAATTAATATAATTAAAAAATATACTCTAATAGGATGTTTAAATATAAAAACATATATATAAACACACATTAAATTAATTAATAATAAGAAAGAATAATAAAAGTCAATTAATATATAAGAATTCATATTTCTTTAAATATATAATTTCATATATCTCAGGTGTTAATTAAACATTTAATTTTAACAAAGTAAGAAATTGATTTAAGTTATATGAATCCAAAATTAGAATTTAAAAAATTGAAATTTGGAAATAATTTCATTATTATATTTTTAGCAATAAAAGAATTTCCATTGTAAAATTTTAATCAAAATTATTAAGGGAAACATTGGTAAGTGATGTATCTGTAGTTTTAAATAATTAAAATGTCAAAACACCTTCTAAAAATTATTTTTATATATGAAAGTCATTCCCACACGTGTCACCAAACATTTTTCACCTATATCGTCTAACTCTAAGGTAATTCAAATATTATTGCATAAGTAACATTATTTTTCAAATATTTTTCAATATTTTCCAATTATAAAAGGATCTCACATCCTCCTAATTCATGACATGCTAATTATTTTAAATTACTATGAAAATATACCCAATTTACATCTTATCATTCCCCTGTACATATTTATCATCTTTTATCATTATCAAAGTGCCACAAATTCTTCATTTCCTAATTATAATTCAAGAGAAAGTCATAATTATCAACATAAGTATTACTGACTTAGTTGTTTTTATTATTTATCTTTCCTATACACCCTCATATAAATTCATTATAACCATATGAATATAATGTAATCAGTATAAATAATATAGAAAAAATTTATTAGATGGATGGTCTAACTATTATTTATTATCATCCCATTTAATTTTAAAAATAAAAATGTTTCTCATATGTGTGTGTGGACTACCGCCTCCTTGAATCAAACATTTAATTTTTCCTTTGTATCATTCAAGGATGGTTCTATAAATATATTTAGTAAATTCATATGTTATTTATGATATGATTTAAATTATATACATATAATTTAGGTATTCTATAAGTAATATTAGAAATAATCATCCATTGTTACTATAACCATCTTAAAGAAACATACTAAAATTGAAATCATTTTTCTCATATGACATAATATTTACATATACATTATTTTATCTTATAAAGACTTAAAATGTTAATATACCCCACTAATATAAACTAAAAATTGTTTTTATCTTCTTTTTATAATGATATTACAACTAAACCACCCCATAAACATCTATTATTCATGGTAGTTTCATGTTTTGGTTGGTATAACCACCTACTTAAACAATAACATGAATTTTTAGCATGGATTACTATGAGAACATATTAATAGGTATAATATGATATAAATATTTAAATATGTTTTTCATTTATTTATTTTTAAATTAACATTTAACACATCTATACATAAATCACCCTTTGTTTATTAATAATCAACGAAGCATGGACCTCACCAATTTCAACCGCATGGACCATAACAATTTCTAACATGAAATCTGATTATAGATTCAAAACATATCCATTAATATCTATTATAATATCATATATAATTTATTGATTACTTAATTTTGGAAAATAATATATTCCAAGACCACTTTTATTACATTATACCAAAGTGATAAACATTACATACACCTGGTTATCAAAATTGGTGGACACTAAATTATATATATATATATATATAATGATTATTAATGAGGTGTATAATTGGTTATAATTATGGATTATGTCCATAAGTATGTACTAAATGAACTTATTTTATTTTTTATGTATACTTTGTGCAAGTGAAGAATGAATTAGGACCATGGTAAGGGATTTTATCTTAAATTCCTATCTTTAATAAATAATTGGTAATATACACCTGATTTCATTTATTCCATGTATAAAACAATTATTTCACATATCATGTCATGAATTAAATTTTAATAATTTTATTTTATGTTCAATTATAATCCTGTTTTTTAAGGGGTTTTGATTAAATCATTACTCGATCCACAAGAGTTTTCATGGTCTCAATTCCTATTTATTCAGACATGTTACATGTTATAACCCATGTTTCCATTATATGTTTTTCTATTGATTTACTATAACATGAATATTTTATTAAATTTTTTCTTATAATTCATGGTATAAAGTAATAAAATTATTTTTTTTCAAATGAATTTTGAATCAATGGTTACCCCAATCATAAGCGTTTTTGGTAACTCAGTTTACATTAATCGAGTTATGATGATTCGCCTAGTCTTATATAAAATAATTTTTGTAAATTCCACTACATTGATTATATTATGTGGTATTATCTCAATTAACACATTTTTTGAACCACGTAATATCATTTTCAAGTGTTTCATTTATTATGGAGTTTATTTCCCATAACATATATTGATAACTCAAATCTATATTCCTTGAGTTATATTGTTTCATTAGGAACATATCAGTTCAATGCTTGGGTTCTCCCATACTAATATTTTCTTATATGTAATTTAATAATCCAATATCTTATAATGAAGTTTTAATAAAAAGAATTTTTTTTCTTAATCTTCTTATAATGTATTTTTTGAACAATGGTATTTTGAAAAAATAAAGGTTTTGTCCTTTCACATTCTTATATTTTTTATTTATCTCCCAATTTTTCTAAGATAAAATTTATTTGTTTTTAAGGCTCTATTATTAGAGATTATTTTAAAATTAAAAGGTTTGAAAATATTTCACATCACATTTACATATGTTACTATTGAAAATAGAATGCAAATTTTTTTTTACCTAAATTTTAAATATGTTTCAAAAAATCTTTCTTAAGTTTTCATTTCCAATTAACTTTATATTTTCAAAAGGATTTACAAAAATGGATTCTATGTTACACTATTTTTTCTATAATATATATTTTTTCACTTGGGGAAAGGGAATGTGGTGTCAAATAATTTTATTCTTGATTAAATATTTTTTCATGTTGTTCAAATCATTCTTTTTCAATGATGTTTTTCATCTATATTAACATATTTTTAAATTTACATTATTACCCTAAGGGTATTATCTTTTTAAATCATCCACATTTTTTCTTTGGAAAGCTTATGTTCTTGTTATTTTTGGATTGACATAGTTATATACTCAATACTATATATGATGGTAACATCACATTTTACTTAATTTAAATTGGTTGGTGTTCACATATAAATAATTGAATTATATTAACATGGTAAAAATCATTTGTGTACCACATACTATTATATCAATAAAAATTATTATTTGAAAGTTGATGATATATTGTTTGACCATCTAACTTATTTATTAGGATGTATTATGACCATGTTATCCAATTTTTTACATTGTGAAATGTATTAAAATTCACGACTATTACTGATTGGAAACATAGGTTGATCATGTATTGATATTCCATATTTTTTATTATTTGAACATATGTTTTTTTATTCGACCCATTTTTCTTTACATAATGGTATGAAACATCTTGTTAACTCTTTTTGTGAATGAATTGGAATTAATAATGTGATGGGAGTGGGTAGAATATATATCCCCTTAATGTATTGATTGGTCTTGGGAGAAAAAACATGTTTGGATATTTGGTGGCCTCCTTCCCAATTCAATCATATGTGTTAACTATAATATCAATGAAAAGTAATTTCCTTGGGATATAGCCTTAACAGTATGTGTTTTATGTTCAATAAAATGCATTCAATTTGTTTGAAATTAGTATTATTGATATCCATGCTTTCATTTATCATCATGGATATATAATTATCTCTATTTCATGTTTATTAAAGATTAATGTTGTTTATGTATTTTATCCATAATAAATTTCTCATATTTATACCATGATTACCTTATTTTGTTTTTTCAATTAATAATATTTTGAGATAACCCCTTTCTTTTTTTTCATTCTGTAAATTATTAGGAAATTTTATACCTATGGAATCTCTATAAGGATAACACATATGGAGAAATTTATTAGAGATGTTCATAAATTATTATGAATTAAGTTGCTTCTTATACAGAATAGGATAGAATGTACCTTAGTTTGGAAAGGAACATGATTTAGTAAATATATAATGTGTCCTAATAATTAAATGATCTAAACATAAAATTATACATCTGATGAAATAGATTCAATAATAATTAGTTATTTCATAATAATTGGTGAATATATCTAATATTTTACATCTAGTAGCAAAGTAAATATGTATAATATGTGTTTATGGTACCCATTATATGAGTGTGGATCAGGGTTTTCATAATTAAATTCACTTTGATCACTATATATTCTAGTTATAAAAATGTAAATCCTTAAATTCACAGTTTACAATACTACTCATTATCCTAAAATTCAAGGGAGATTACCTGAATTTCATGTACTAAGATGGTAAATCATTAATTTTATTTTTCATAATCCCACACATTGATGATGAACCATTATATATTAACATTTATCAATAATGAGAAAACTCGATAATGAAATTCTAATAAAACCTAAATATAATTGATTACAAGGTAACTCATAGATGAAAAGATCGTAAATCTATAAATTTAATAGTGATGAGAAAACTATTCTGTGATTGAAAATTAAATCCAAAATTTAATTTAAAATGAGAAAATGAATGTGTGTAAATACACTTGGATGAAAAATTATGTTTTTAATTTGAAAACATATATAAAATATCACACTATTTCACATCGTTTTAAAGTATTGAACATTATCTCCCAAACCTACTCTGATGGATTTTATCCCTAAATCACATTCATATATGATTTTAAATTATATATAAACATTAATATACCATCATTGGAAGAGAATGATATGTTATATGATTTTAAAAAATATTGAATTAAATTGATGCAGTCTCCCTTTAAATTCAATAGAGTTATTAAACAGCTTTTTATTACTCACCTAACTATGTTGTGAAGCGACATAAAAAATCTAATATTATAACCACAAATTAGTGAATTAACATGAAATAAATAAATATAATAATCATAGGAAATTTTTAAAGAACTTATTTAATATTAGTTAAAATCCTGTTCTCTCAATTTTGGAATTCATATCCCAAAACCCAAAATATAAGATTCCATTTATATGGGGGAAGAAGAATGATAGGAAAGAAAAATGATTTTGTTTCAAATGTTAAAACTATAAAATATTGAACCGTAAATGAAATTATTTACCTATAAATAATATTAGATGAATAAGAATAACATATTGTGGAATTACCCTGAGGTTAAATTATTTTTTATTATAGTGTACTACATGAATGGAACCCTTTAACAATGGTTCCAAACAAGTGGTAATGTCTGGATAACCATTGGTATAATATATACCAACAGCTATCCAAACCATAGGGAAGTAAGTCATAGGGAAAAACAAATTCCAAAAGTTTATGGAAAATTATTAGTATATGTTAGGAAATATACATTATACCAATGGTTATGTCAAACCGTTGATATAACCTTTCACCAATGGTTTGAAACCATTGGTAAAAAAACTATTACAATGGTTTAAAACCATTGGAATCTAGTTTTGTATAGATTTTTACCAATGGTTTTTGTAAATCATTAGTAAAGGCTAGGTATTTCACTATTTCCCAATGGTTTGTAAACTATTGAGAAAGTGTTTTTACCAATGGTTCTCTTAGAACCATTCTAAAAGACCCATTCACATCTCTATGTGAATGGTTTAAAACCGTTGACATAGAATTTTCTGTGCAATTTAGGCAGCAACCTACTGCTGGCTGCCCTTTCTCAATTTCTAGCTTCCCAACTCCAATTACAATTAATAACCACATATAACACATACAGATACATAATTAATTAATATATATTTAACACATAATTCACCATTCAACTATACACATACAAAATTTAAACATAATTTATAAGGTAATTATAAACATATATAATTGATTTAAAATTAAATTCAGAAGTGAGATGATAATTACATGTGCAATCCGAAATTCAATTTGTAATTGAATACTGAATTGAATACCTACTTAATTTAATTATCAATTATGAATACATTACATATAAAACTGAATATGTAATTATATGTGTTATACAAAATTAATAATACATACAAAATTTCATTTTGTATGACACACACACTATTGAATTCAGAAATTAGAAGCTAATAAACACAAAATAAGGAAATTGACAAATGACTTAAACCAAACACAAATATAATGTCCCATGGTTTTGGGCGGGTGCCTTTGAACTGAGTGATGATGATATTCGGTGTGTATCAAAGAGCTTGTGTGACTTAGGGAATGTAGTGGTCCTTGTCTTATTAAATTTCATGTGTATTATAATAGGGGTAGGAGTTCTTCACATGAGAAGTGGATTATGTGAGGCTAGACCATGGATCCTTCAGCAAAAGTATCAACACAATCCGAATACGTTCCGTAATTTCTCCATATACCAATAGTTTTTACTTAAAATAATGTCCCTTTTAAACAAAACATAGACACTCTGAGTGATACCGGACACACCTTACCTCGAATTGAGGAGGGGTTGACTCTTACATGTCATATATAACCCATGGATCATTTTCATAATGTATCAAGATAGTCTGAATGTGTTTGGTTGGTTTTACCTTTTTAAGTTTTTGTTTTCACTTAAAATGTTTTCCATTTTATATAAAAGTGAGACACTTTAAGTGTTACCGGCCACACCGTGCCTCAGATTGAGGTGGGGTTGACTCGTACACATCACAAATGACCCATGGATCGTTTGGCTAAAGTATCAACACAATCATAATATGTTTGTTCTATTATCCATATGCCAGTTGTTTATACATAAAAGAGTATCCATTTTAAACAAATGAAAGACAATTAGAGTGATACCGGACACCCCGTGCCTTGGATTGAGGTGGTTTTGACTCATAAACGTCGCAAATGACCCATGGATCATTGTCATGAAGTATCAAAATAATACAATTGTGTTTGTTTGGTTTTTCGTAAGACACTTTTTGTCTTCCCTTACAATGTTGTCGATTTAAAATAAATGATTCTGAACCTATGTTGTAGTGTGCTATTAAAGATTGAATATTACAATGACTCAGCAACGTGATATAAAGTATATTCATTCAAGATAATTTAACTAGATGAGATGAACTCAAAAAGTGTCTTAATGATGATCTAATGAGATTGATGAATTCAAAACCCAAAAAAATGATCTAATTGATGTTTTATTCGAGTTGAATATGAAATTATTTTTGATGTTTTCTAAATAAGATAAGGTATTAATTGAAGAAGAATATTCATCTGAAATTTTCTAAGCTTGTGGATTTTACAAACAAAAGTTTTCATTGAGTCTAATTTGTAGGATGATAAAAAATTATTTTATTCTATTGAATGTGAATCTAATATTAAACAATGGAAATGGTTTTAAGTATACCAATGATTGTTGTTGAGGGTTGTGTAAAATCAATTAAAGGATTTAATTGGTTTGATGAAATTTGTTGGTCAATGTTTAGGTAGAAATAAGATGAAGATAACCAAACTAAGAATTCATAATGATTCCCAAATCCAAATTTAAAGCCAATTTTGTTTCATAAGAAATATTTTACGACCTCACTGGTTGAAGTTGGGCAAACTAATGCCAATGATAATTTTCCTCTCAACCAATCTTTTAAAGAGTTATATTTTAGGGCTTGTAATTATTTTTAGGTTCTGATGGTGAATTAATAATGAAATAATTCAGTTTTTTTAAAGGTGGTGGTTGTAGAAACAAATTTATCTTAATTCCAAAACAAGATTATAGGTGACCACACCTACTGTGAGGTTAGAAAAATTGATTTCCCCCTTGAAATTTGAATAAAATGGTATTTATTTCTAGTCGGTTTTCATCCAATTGAGAAAGAAGGAGAATCACTATTCATATTACTTTTTGGGAGGCTCAACAGATTATCCAAAATAATAATAAAAATTATAAGGGAAGTGATTGTGAAAAGATTTTCAATAATCCAATTGAAATGGTATAAGGGAAAGAAATGTGTCAGGGTTTCAACTTGACTATGGAGGTCTATAATGGACACCCCTTTTTATTTAAGTTTATTATGAAGATATTTTTACCACATGGATTCCAGATTATTACTATTTTTTGGTCTGATAATATGTAATTATGTATTTAAATTTAAATCCCTTGGTCTAGTGATTGAATGTTCAAATACATATCAACATTATTACCCCTCAAATTGTGGAAACATGCTCACCAAATGGTCATGGATTCACCAATTGAAACTAATTTATTTTTCTCCATTGTTGTTTTTATCAGACTAATATGACATGAATAGTGAGTGTGGAATTAATTTCATTAAATGTATTATAATAAATAATTCAATATTAAAATAAACACATTAAAATTTCTTATTACAAAACTAAAATTATCTTATTACAACCCTGACACAAGAAATTTGGCCTTTTATGATCATGTTCATGGCGTACAGCTTGAGAAGAAACTCAAAACTAACTATGCATTTGAGAAGATAATGTGGAAATGTAAGAATTACACTAAAATGTAAAAAAATTGGATTCTATTTGTATTAAAGGGAGATATAATGGTAGAGTGGAATAACCTCATCCATGAATATCCGACCCTGAACTCAGAGGTAGTCCCTCATATTTATAGAAAAAAGAATCCACTACATGTACTCAAATGTTTATGGAATGTACTCTAGTATTCCAACTTCTCCTATGTTTTATCCACCAATAGGTGAATATATGCACCAACCATTTAATTAGAAGTTTCAGTGGTATTTTGGTGGGATTTCAGGGAATGTACCACCACTGAATATAGTTAGTATAATCGCTATTGACTACCAACCACTTATGGAAGGCAATAAATTGCATTTTAAGTATCAGTACATGGTGCAACGGTATTGATCAACTATATTGGTGTGTACTCAGAATGGCTTAGCCATTCATATGCATGGTACATGGGACGTGGGGATAAATTAAATTTTTTGTATATGTTAATTTTTGTTCTAATGATATTTAATTTGTGAATTTTATTGGAAACTTCTGAAAAACACAAAAAAAACAAAAAAAATATTGAATTTTATCCATAAAATAATTTCCATCTTGTGAAAACATTTATCAATAATATCTAAAATGCATATATTAGTACATGTAATCCTATCACATAGAAATCCACCACACTTAGTCATTTTATTTCTGTAACACCCCAAGATTTTATAGTGTGTTATTTCTTCAAAATAATTCAATAGCTTTCACTACACGCAACACCAAGTTCAATCACACCATGACTTACCAAACAAGACATTCAAAAGAGGTTATGAATAGTGTTAACTAAATTTTAAACTTTATATAATCCTTGTAATTTTAGAATCCATATTATGAGTATCTTAGAAATAATGCAAGAACAAATTCATTTTCAGTATTGCACTTTTATCAACTTTTAATAGTGAACTCTTTTTAAATACAATATTTTAAACTTTTTTACTAAATGGTGACATCAAAAATTTAAAATTAAACATCCCAAGCTTCCACGGTATGCTTTCTTTGAATAATACAGTAGTGTGTGTTGTACGCAACCTTGAGTTTTAACACACACCACAACCAATCAAACTAGCCGTTATGAATAGTAATACCTACATTTTGAAATTATATATATTTTATATTTTAAAATGGACGTCATTTTTGGATTCGGAATATCGAATTTAGCCTAAGGTGAAATTTTGGTACTTTTCGGATAACTTTCATATTTTGATGAATAGTGAAAATTACTAAATTTTAATTAAAAACATCTTTTTTATTAAAAATAATTAATAGTGATAAATTATGAATTTGAGTGGTTTGAAATTATAATTAGAATATATTTTTACCATTTAATATAATTTTGGTCATTGGACATAATTTTACAATTAAACTGAACATAAACAAGTGTCAATCTTTTGATAGTTATTATCTCTTAAAAACACCATTTTTGTTTTGACAGCAGGAATTAATTTTAAATTAATTTCTACCACTTATGTGTTTTGAATTTAGAAAAATGGATTCCATATTTGGAATCAGGATGTCCAAATTGTGTAAATAGGTAACTTTTATTTTTAGACATTTTGAATAATTACTGTGGTAAATATTTTATTTACCATGGTTAAGGGTAAATCTGGTAAAGAAGGGTTAAAAAATAATATTATAATAATAATAAATTACCCTAAAACGTGTCATAGCCTTATTGGTTGATACAAGTTCGACCATAGGAATCTTTGGGTCGATTTTGGGACCCCATGGTGCCACTTGTAGGTGATAGGGACACTTTTTTTTAATTAAGTTAAAATGAATACGAAAATGACACAAGCATATATCTTTTAGAAAAACAATTTTTACATAGGGTTATATATGTTGGATTTTAGATTATAAATATTCATTAGAAAGATAAAAAAGATTTAATACATAATGATATTTTATTTATAATTTTTAGACATTAAATAATTTATTTTATGGATGACACAATGATGATGCAGTAATTACTAAAATAGTGAAAAATTAAATTAATTGATATTATAAATACCCAAATAAATATAATATGAAACTTTTAATGAATTAAACTAATTTTATAGGATACTATGATATATTAGTATTGATTTAATGTACTTTTTTCGAAGTAATCAATCTGTTATGAGTTTCAAAAAAATCAACTATTGAATAGTGTCAAAATTGACATAAAAGAGTTCTTAAAACAAATATTATATTATTAATTGATATTAAATTCCTAAAAATCTAAGGTTCGTCCAATAGACTTATATCATGATAGGTTCATCATTAATGGACCACTTGGGGGTCTCTTGGTTGTATATAGTATGTTTATTAACCATATTATATAAAAATACAAAGAGACATTGTAAAAGTGAAACTAATTAACTTAGAGTTAATACTTAAAGATAAGGTTAATATAAGTACCCAAACCTGTCTAAATTCTATTGGTTGAGTTTTTTTCGACCAATACCCACCTTAACCTATGAATAGTCAACTTTGGAGCCATTGGAAACCGATTATTAATTTATTATAAACTAATATCTCTAGCTTTTCCAAAGGTGCCCCTCACCCCTCTTATAAAAGGGCACTCCTCCTTCTCTTTTCATCACAAATTCAAAGCCTTTTGGTTCGGCCAAACTCTGCCCAAATACTATTCCAACTTCCCTCACTACAACCTAGAGGCCTTAGTTTTATCACTAAGCCAACCTAAGGAGCCCTTTTGATCAAATCAAAAGAAAGAACCCGAAGAAGAGGTAATGATTTTACCACCCTTTTCCAAGTTCATTTCTTCTTCCACTTCTTCTTTCTTTGTTGTTACCATTCTAAAATAATAAATCCAGTATCATATATATATACTGTGATGTTATTATAAAAATGGTACAACCATATTCAGTATTCTATCCACCCTTTGAATAACATGTCACCATACGTGCGTACGTACGACTTACCGTCTCCACGTCGTGGTGTAATTGTTATTCAATATATTATTATTTAGATGGGTATAATAATGATGTGTAACTCATGTAAATAATAAATATAACATGTAAATGATTCTGTATATATGATATAACATCCATTTATATATTATTTTAATATCAAAAGAATGATATTGTCGCTCGTGCGTACGTACGGACTACCGTCTCCACGAACGCGATAAAATTCATTCTCCACCGTATCCATTCAAGTATAATTATCATTTGATGATTTAAAAATGATGTTTAAGGACTTGATATCATTCTGGATATGAATAATATACAACCTATCCATTACAAACATGTCTTACGTAACAAAACATAAAAAATAAAACAAGTAAGTTAACACCCAAAACAATGATAATACTAAGATATTATTATCAAATCAATATTAAAAGATCATATATGATATCATATGATTCTTGTATATTTTAATAACAATTATTTCACCATTATACAGGAGGTTAACCTACCCCAACCAAGGAAAAGTACAAGGTAAGGTATTTTCTTATCTCACTTTCAATTCCGTGAGATTTCCATTGTTCGCCACTAAATTATTGAAAGTGGTGTATTGTGTACTGCCATTTGATATATATTATCATGATTATCTTTATATTCATGTTATTCTGTAAATCATTTGGTGGTTATTAACTTTTGGCCATACGACTCAGTTGATTAACATGGTAAGGGGTTTTCATCTCACTCCTTATTCCCGTGAGATTCATGCCATATTACCACCATTACCATTTGTGTGGTGTATGTACTGCCCATAATTATATTCTTTGGGTAATACACTCTAATTTATGGGTATTTACATATTCATTGTATGATACCTCTTTCATGGGTTGTATGTTTCATAAGATACCAAATTGGTAAGTGTTATTTCATAATCTCTTTATTATCTGAGCTTGGTTATATGTAATAATCTACTGGGATCTCCTTATCATCCACATCCATGTTTTCTTAAAAATGTATTTCAAAACATTTTTATTATTTACAAGAATATGGGTTAAAGTCATTTATACCCTTGTTTGACTTTTTATAAGAGTAATCATTCCGTCATTTTCAAAACAAGGTCCTTTTTAACCTTTTCGACAGAATTAGGGTAAGAATGTTTTTTTTAACTTATACGGCGGGTGCAGCTATTTACCGCCATTATAAAATCGTCAAAGCTTCCCTTACAAGATTATAAGAATATTTTCAAATTGAATGTATTATTTTATAATTATGTTACTTTTAAAATGATTTCAAAAAAAGAAGACATTTCTATAAAATAGTTTTGATTTCATCTATGTCAATATCCTTTGATGGATTTTAAGATTATTTGAAGTTGATTTATTATGATACAAAACATCCATATTTTATTGAAGGTTTTGGGATATTTTTGACTGTGGATAAGTTATTCTTATGTCACTCATGGTTTTTGTTTAGATTATTGAAATTTCATAAGTTATTTGTAATCCGAATGTTTATGTTATATTTCAACCTTTCATTCAGATGAATGTGTTAGACTGTATGTTCCGGGTTGGGGACCGGTAAAAGTAAGCCCTCCGGTTTGGTCTTCGGTTATTAGAGGAACTCCGGTTTGGTCTCCGGTTATTAGAGGAACTCCGGGTTTTTGTTCGGTTATTAGAGGCACTCCGGGTTGGTGTCCGGTTATTAGAGGCACTCCAGGTTGGGATCCGGTTACAGTTAGCCCCATGGTCTTGGGACGAGGCCTTGACAAAGAAATTAAAGTTCAGCATTATGCATTCCATCATTATGAAAGTGGTTATTGATTTTTCATGTGATTATTCGATTATTAGAATATCCATTTGAATAAGTAAATGGCATTATTTCATTTTATTTATGCCATACTATGTTGAAAGTTCATGTTTGAAAGGCTTTTGTTTTAGTTATACATTGCCTTAAATGTTTATTCTTATTTATGAATGTTTCCGCTATATTGTTATCCTTACTGGGCATTTGTGCTCACCCCTTTTCTATGTTTTATTTTTCCCAGGAAGTGAAGAAGTAAATTATGAATGACCTACAGGGATATTATGTGGGGATATGAGTGTGGATTATGGAAACAATATGTTGTTGTAGTAGTTTTTCATCTTATGATGTAATGTAAGACTTATGAATATATCTAGTGTTTCCAAGGCTACTAAACCAATCGGTCATTCAAGATTTGATCTTTCTTGTGATCATTCCAATGCTTTGTAATAATGCACCGACTCTGGGTAACTAGGGTCGGGGCATTACAGTTGGTATCAGAGGAAGTTTAGTACAAACCTTGGAAGCTAGATTTAGATAAACTATGATTAGAGCATGTAGACCTAAGATGAATTTTGAGGATTAGTATAAAAGAACTTCCTAGAATTTTGGTATTGTAGAGATTTTGTGAGTTTTCCGAGCAATACATCCCTGTCTGGATACGAGCAGGTAGAGGCGGCTCGGGCACAGATATACCTAGGGGTAAAACCAGAAAACGCCGCTTTGAGCTAGACTCGAACGGGAACTGGTGCACGACAAAGGGCCTTGCTGCACTCTTGGTTACGACACTCCCGTGGGATAGTCTTAGGATAATTCTCATTTTCTTTACAAACCATTATGAAGGGTTTATGAGTATATACATCCTCAAAGGAGACATTTTTATGATTATGGATTATATCCATAAATAGTTCAATTTATCTTAAGTGTTTTATTAGTATGGGATTATGTATTTTCATTCATAAACTGATATAGTGTATGCCATTGTTTAGAAATGGCGCCCAGTATAAGGAATGAGAACTCCAGAAATGCAGATGATCCAAAGAGAAGGAAGGATCATATCCATCATGGTCTTAATCTAGAATTTATAAGAGAAATAGTCTCCCATGTATTATAATCATATGAAGAAATAATATCATGTGTTGATAAGATAAGTAAAGAGTTTACTGAGTCCTATGGCTTTGAAGGGAAGCAAGAGAAGAATAGGATGGAAGAGAGAAAGTTGGATAAAGGGAAGAGGGAAAAGAAGAATTTTACCATATATGGTAACTGTGGAAAGAAACACTCTGGAACTTGCCTAAAAGGAATGTGAGTTTGTTATAAGTGTGGAGGAAAAGGGCACAAAGTACGTGACTTCAAGGGTAAGAAAATGGTTTCAAATGTACAATGCTTTATTTGCAAGGAGTTTGGACACTACATGAACCTATGTCCTAGTCATCAGACTATGCCGCAAATGATGCTATTGGATAATAATCAAGTTATGATACTGCCACGGATGAAGAGGAATAAATAGAGTTCTTAGGTTTCTTATGTCAATTGAGTGTTGTATCAACAATGTACTTGTTATAATAATTATGGAGTATATAAGGATTGTACTGCAGTACTATTTCATTAAGGACTTGAGATTGTGTGGAACAAAGAAAAGTGACTCAATAGCGGGATAAATTTTTGGAAAATATATGGTTGAGAGAATGATAAACCATAATATACTTCTAATACCGAGGTAGTGATTTTGGAATAATACATGATTTCTTTGGATAAATTATATTGGATATTCATGACTACCTTGGAACTGATTAATGATTTGTATATTCCATCATTGTCGGGGTTTAAAACATTTTTGGATTGATGAAGTATATCTAGCATTCTATATGGAATAAGGGAGCATGAATGTAATCAATAAGGAATATGGTAATTTAGTATGTTTCAATTTATTAAAAGAATACATGATGAAGGTATTCATATGCTATTACGGGGTAAAAAGGATCTACATTATGTTTACATTCCTTATAAATGTTGGACTGTGAGTTTGGACAGAAGTATTTTGGATAGTCTAGTTTGGATTATTTTGGATTGCCATAAAAGGACAACCCGGAGGTCGGGCGGCAACCCGTCGCGTCCGACAAGGCTGCAAGACTTGAACCCGCAACCGAAGGGCGACAAGGGTGTATCACCTACCACTGGCCCACGAGATGTCCTGGATTAAATAATGTAGTTTTTTTAAAAGATCTGGTAGATGAATTATAAATTCATTTATTTTGTAACCCTATACGAATAGTATAAATAGAAATTTTTTTTACGTTCTATTATCTTTTAGAGTGAAAGATGAGTTTGTGGTAGAAATTTATTAATGGATAAAACTCTAATAATAAAGTAACTATATCTCCTAATGATCTTAGCCAATCTCATAAATAAATTCCTCAATATTAATAAAAGGAACTTAGAAAAAAAATGTTGTCCTAGATGGCACCTTAAATCATCACTAATTTATGGCTTTGGGATTTTTGGCCTTTTCATAGCCATGTTCTCTTCCACTCTCCATCAGATAATTGATGGTTAGATTTATCTTCCATATCCATATTTTCCTACATGGAACCCTAGTATGTGTTATTTTCGGTAATCTTCATACTTTCCACTCTTTATTTTAAATAGAGGCCTCGTTAATTGATTTTTCGATGTGGGATTTCAACTAAGATATTTTGAAACATCAAAAATGTGTTATCCTAATACCCTATGTTTTGTTGAACCGATGGTATTTCAAATCATCATAGATTGATGAATTTAAGGACCTCAATTATACACTTGTTTGTGATTGATGACCTCAATCACTACCTATAAATATTTACATTTTTCCTCCAATTATATGTCTGTAATTGCCACTAATGTTCTCCTAATCGAGATCATAATTTGGTGGTGACCCTTTCATTTATCTTTTCCTCATATTAAGACTAAATTTTAGTAACCTAATTTTCGATGTGGGTTTTCCAACAAAGATATTTTCTATTTTCAACCTTTTATTTTTGAAGAACTATTTCAAATTGCGAGGATGCAATTTATTGAAGGAGGGGAGAATGTAACACCCCATGATTTTATAGTGTGTTATTTTCTCAAAATAATTCAATAACTTTCACTACACGCAACACCAAGTTCAATCTCACCATGACTTACCAAACAAGCCATTCAAAAGAGGTTATGAATAGTGTTAACTAAATTTTAAACTTTATATAATCCTTGTAATTTTAGAATCCATATTATGAGTATCTTAGACATAATTCAAGAACAAATTCATTTTCAGTATTGCACTTTTATCAACTTTTAATAGTGAACCCTTTTTAAATACAATATTTTAAACTTTTTGACTAAATGGGGACATCAAAAATTTAAAATGAAACATCCCAAGCTTCCACGGTATGGTTTCTTTGAATAATACAGTAGTGTGTGTTGTACGCAACCTTGAGTTTTAACACACACCACAACCAATCAAACTAGCCGTTATGAATAGTAATACCTACATTTTGAAATTATATATATTTTATATTTTAAAATGGACTTCATTTTTGGATTCAGAATATCGAATTTAGCCTAAGGTGAAATTTTGGTACTTTTCGGATAACTTTCATATTTTGATGAATAGTGAAAATTACTAAATTTTAATTAAAAACAACTTTTTTAATCAAAATAATTAATAGTGATAAATTATGAATTTGAGTGGTTTTAAAGTATATTTAGAATATATTTTTACCATTTAATATAATTTTGGTCATTGGACATAATTTTACAATTAAACCGAACATAAAAAAGTGTCAATCTTTTGATAGTTATTATCTCTTAAAAACATGCTTTTTGTTTTGACAGCGGGAATTAATTTTAAATTAATTTCTACCACTTCTGTGTTTTGAATTTAGAAAAATGGATTCCATATTTGGAATCAGGATATCTAAATTAACTTTTATTTTTAGACATTTTGAATAATTACTGTGGTAAATATTTTATTTACCATGGTTAAGGGTAAATCTGGTAAATAAGGGTTACAAAATAATATTATAATAATACTAAATTACCCTAAAACGTGTCCTAGCCTTATTGGTTGATACATGTTCGACCATAGGCATCTTTGAGTCGATTTTGGGACCCCATGGTGCCACTTGTAGGTGATAGGGACACTTTTTTTTAATTAAGTTAAAATGAATACAAAAATGACACAAGCATATATCTTTTAGAAAAACAATTTTTACATAGGGTTATATATGTGGGATTTTAGATTATAAATATTCATTAGAAAGATAAAACGATTTACTACATAATGATATTTTATTTATAATTTTTAGACATTAAATAATTTATTTTATTTATGTCACAATGATGATGCAGTAATTACTAAAAAAGTGAAAAATTAAATTAATTGATATTATAAATAACCAAATAAATATAATATGAAACTTTTAATGAATTAAAAGAATTTTATAGGATAATATGATATATTAGGATTGATTTAATTTACTTTGTTCTAAGTAATCAATCTGATATGAGTTTCAAACAAATCAACTATTGAATAGTGTCAAAATTGACATAAAAGAGTTCTTAAAACAAATATTATATTATTAATTGATATTAAATTCCTAAAAATCTAACGTTCGGCCAGGAGAATTATATAATGATAGGTTAATCATTAATGGACCACTTTGGGGTCTCTTCGATGTATATAGTATGTTTATTAACCATATTATATAAAAATACAAAGAGACATTGTAAAAGTGAAACTAATTAACTTAGAGTTAATACTTAAATATAAGGTTAATATAAGTACCCAAACCTGTATAAATTCTATTGGTTGAGTTTTTTTCGACCCATACCCACCTTAACCTTTGAATAGTCAACTTTGGAGCCATTGGAAACTGATTATGAATTTATTATAAACTAATATCTCTAGCTTTTCCAAAGGTGCCCCTCACCCCTCTTATAAAAGGGCACTCCTCCTTCTCTTTTCTTCACACATTCAAAGCCTTTTGGTTCAGCCAAACACTGCCCAAATACTCTCCCAAATTCCATCACTACAACCTAGAGGCCTTAGTTTGATCAGAAAGACAACCTAAGTAGCCCTTTTGATCAAATCAAAAGTAAGAACCCGAAGAAGAGGTAATGATTTCACCACCCTTTTCCAAGTTCATTTCTTCTTCCACTTCTTCTTTCTTTGTTGTTACCATTATAAAATAATAACTCCAGTATCATATATATACTGTGTTGTTATTATAAAAATGGTACAACCATATTCAGTATTCTATCAATCCTTTGAATAACATGTCACCATACGTGCGCACGTACGGCTTACCGTCTCCACATCGTGGTGTAATTGTTATTCAATATATTATTATTTGGATGGGTATAATAATGATGTGTAACTCATGTAATTAATAAATATAACATGTTAATGATTCTGTATATATGGTATAACATCCATTTATATATTATTTTAATGTTAAAAGAATGATATTGTCGCTCGTGCGTACGTACGGACTACCGTCTCCACGAACGCGATAAAATTCATTCTCCACCGTATCCATTCAAGTATAACTATCATTTGATGATTTAACAATGATGTTTAAGGACTTGATATCATTATGGATATGAATAATATACAACCTATCCGTTACAAACATGGCTTACGTAACAAAACATATAAAAGAAAACAAGTAAGTTAACACCCGAAACAATGATAATTCTAAGATATTATTATCAAATCAATATTAAAAGATCATATATGATATCATATGATTCTTGTATAATTTAATAACAATTATTTCACCATTATATAGGAGTTTAACCTACCCCATCCAAGGAAAAGTACAAGGTAAGGGATTTTCTTATCTCACTTTCAATTCCGTGAGATTTCCATTGTTCGCCACTAAATTATTGAAAGTGGTGTATTGTGTACTGCCATTTGATATATATTATCATGATTCTATTTATATTCATGTTATTCTGTAAATCATTTGGTGGTTATTAACTTTTGGCCATACGACTCAGTTGATTAACGTGGTAAGGGGTTTTCATCTCACTCCTTATTCCCGTGAGATTCATGCCATATTACCACCATTACCTTTTATGTGGTGTATGTACTTCCCATAATTATATTCTTTGGGTAATACACTCTAATTTATGTGTATTTACATATTCATTGTATGATACCTCTTTCATGGGTTGTATGTTTCATAAGCTACCAAATTGGTAAGGGTTATTTCACAATCTCTTCATTATCCGAGGTTGTTTATATTTAATAATCTACTGGGATCTCCTTATCATCCACAGCCATGTTTTCTTAAAAATGTATTTCAAAACATTTTTATTATTTACAAGAATATGGGTTAAAGTCATTTATACCCTTGTTTGAATTTTTATAAGAGGAATATTTCCGTCGTTTTCAAAACAAGGTCCTTTTTAACCTTTTCGACAGAATTAGGGTAAGAATGTTTTTTTAACTTATATGGCGGGTGCGGCTATTTACCGCTGTTATAAAATCGTCAAAGCTTCCCTTACAATCTTATAAGAATATTTTCAAATTGAATGTGTTTTTTTATAATTATGTTACTTTTAAAATTATTTCAAAAAAAGAAGATATTTCTATAAAATAGTTTTGATTTCATCTATGTCAACATCCTTTGATGGATTTTAAGCATATTTGAAGTTGATTTATTATGATACAAAACATCCATATTTTGTTGAAGGTTTTGTGATATGTTTTACTGTGGATAAGTTATTCTTATGTCACTCATGGTTTTTGTTTAGAGTATTTTCATTTCATAAGTTATTTGTAATCCGAATGTTTATGTTATATTTCAACCTTTCATTCAGATGAATGTGTAAGACAGTATGTTCCGGGTTGGGGACCGGTAAAAGTAAGCCCTCCGGTTTGGTCTCCGGTTATTAGAGGAACTTCGGTTTGGTCTCCGATTATTAGAGGAACTCCGAGTTGGTGTCCGGTTATTAGAGGCACTCCGGGTTGGTGTCCGGTTATTAGAGGCACTCCGGATTGGGTTCCGGTTACAGTTAGCACCAAGGTCTTGGGACGAGGCCTTGACAAAGAAATTAAAGTTCATCATTATGCATTCCATCATTATGAAAGTGGTTATTGATTTTTCATGTGATTATTCGATTAGTAGAATATCCATGTGAATAAGTAAATGGCATTATTTCATTTTATTTATGCCATACTATGTTGAAAGATCATGTTTGAAAGGCTTCTGTTTTAGTTATACATTGCCTTAAATATTTATTCTTATTTATGAAAGTTTCCGCTATATTTTTATCCTTACTGGGCATTTGAGCTCACCCCTTTTCTATGTTTTATTTTCCCAGGAAGTGAATAAGTAAATTATGAATGACCTGCATGGATATTATGTGGGGATATGAGTGTGGATTATGGAAACAATATGTTGTTGTAGTAGTTATTCATCTTATGATGTAATGTAAGACTTATGAATATATCTAGTGTTTCCAAGGCTACTAAACCAATCGGTATTTCGAGATTTGATCTTTCTTGTGATCATGCCAATGTTATGTAATAATGCACCGACTCTGGGTAACTAGGGTCGGGGCGTTACAATATCCTTTAAGAAAAACCCCAACATCTAATTAAAAATAATTCATACTCTAAAAAAGAAATCATTTAAATAATTACATTTATAAATATTATAGTCATATTAGGGGTGGGGAAAATCATATTTTTATATCAAATATATTTTAATCATTGCTTATAGAAAATTTAATTAAATACATTTATTCTCATTAAGTTCTATATTTCAATACTTCATAAATATGTGTTCTAATTATTGATGATTTTTCATACAATAAAAATTCCACTCTCATCACCCAAGATCAATTAATAATATTTATTAAAAATATCAAATATATTCACTTTATCTATAAGCGTACAAGTATTCTGCTTCAATATTTAGAAGTTAAATCGAAAAATCTATAGGGATTTCAATTAGATTCATATGTTCCTAGGTAAAAAGATATGTAGGTAGTGATATGAAAATAATTTCAGAGGCTTAGAAAAGGAGGATGAATTCATAAATAATAATGCATGATATTCAATGATAAATCTCAATGAAAATTCGTCCCCATCAATATCTCTCAATGGTCAGCATCACCATGATCTTCCCTAGCTGACAGATGTTTGTAAACCATTGATATGTGTGATTAATAAATATAGACCTCTTTTGAATATTTCATCTTTTCTAGAGGTACTGGTTAGGAATAAAAGATATAGTGGTTTTTTAAACCCTTCTTCCCAACTGAAAAATAGATACTCTCCACCAAACATTATTTCATGGTGACTCACTAAATTATACCATGATTCAAAAAACTCCCTCTTTAAATCTTAAATAAAGAATCCTCCAATATTATCAAATAATTTGGTTAGGAAAGATAAATAGGATAGAAATGCTGCTTCTTATCAAGGATGTTTATGTTTTCTGTAGGTTTCAAAATAGTATAATGTAGGGTTGGTCTCAAAGTCAAAATGGGCTGAAAATATCAATCAAACGCCACAATAATTTTATTTTCACTCAAAATATTCTTGTTTTCATGATAAGAACTTTCGATTTCTAGTATTTATGTGTATCTCATGATTAACTCAAGAAATGCGGTATAATATAGAATATGGAAAAGGGATCATATTAACTCTCAAGAATTAGGATAAAAATGGGACAATCAGGTCAACACATGGATAAAAATGAGAAGTATAATTAATGAAAATGGTTAAGAAATTAAATCAAAATGAATCCTATATAAGTAATCATTTTAAAATTATTTAAAATTAAAATAACCAATTATATTTTCAAATTACAATCTATGACTTTATAATTTATAATTATAATTAATCAAAAAATTTCTACAACTTAATAAAATGTAAAAAATTTAATGTTTCTATAAGATTATTTTAAAGGAAAAGACTAGTGTAGTCAAGAGACTCTCCCCCACACATAATATCACATGTGGTCCTCCAAGTGAAACACTAACGAATATAAGAGTATGTGGTAGTATATAACTAGTCAATGTTGTGGGGTTTTTTGGAAGAAGTAAACCACAGAAAATAAAAGAAAAAAAATACCCCCTCATGGTGAGCTTGAAAATGTGGAAAGAATTCAAAAGGAAATTCCCATGATATAGGGGATTACCCATGACTATTGGTAAAATGGAAAAACTATTCTGTATGCATGAATCCATCTCATCCATAGAAAAATAATTAAAAAATGATATATCTAAAAAGATAACTATGTTTCATAAATAGTAACTGTGTAGCCTCAAGAGAGGCACTCTCTGAAACATGTGGGATCCATAGAGTGGGTGTAGCAGCAATGGAAGATATTGGGGTGGGGCCTCTATCTACTATGTGGGCCTACCTGGTAAACATCAGTCTTCAGTAGTTGTAGAATTTTCTCATGTCCCGTCAAGAAGTAATCAGTGAGTTGGTGGCCCAGGCTGTGAATGAGGCATGGAGTGCTGAGGGTTGGGGATCTGGATAATGGTCTAGTGGTACGGAAAACAGAAGGCCCAAGTGATGCACAATGAGGCCCAACATTGCCTCAATTCAAATGAGGTGATGATCCCTTACATCCTTGTGGTGGTCCATAATGGCTTGATGGAGATAAATTGATATATCATCCAAGGTTATGGTTGGAGTTGGGATTGTGGATGGTCTATTA
Organism: Viscum album; assembly: GCA_963277665.1. Taxonomy (NCBI): domain Eukaryota; kingdom Viridiplantae; phylum Streptophyta; class Magnoliopsida; order Santalales; family Viscaceae; genus Viscum; species Viscum album. The sequence continues at coordinate 1,990,604,544 of OY728135.1, read as the reverse complement.
GAATATTTAAGGGAAAAAGATGATGGAAGAGAATAAGAAGTGGGTAGGGGTGTAGCAGAAATTTCCACTGGTGGGGGAGTGGTGGTAGTGGGATCAGAGAAGGATCACCATCAGAAGTAGGTGGGTCATCTCCCACTATAATTAGGGATGATTGAACCTTAATAAGAACATAGGTGTTCCCCGTACTCCCAACCACAATCATGTGAATAAGAATGTGATATTTAGATGAGGATAACCTAAGTGATATTGTAATAGATAGGGATAAAAAACCCCATATAGAGTTTCAATTGAGTGGCATTGAAACTACCAATCAGGTTACCCTGATGGCTAAAAACCATGGAGTGGATGTATGAGTTTTAAAATTATGATAGTTCTTGGTAATAATGTCAGATGATACAGGTCAGAAATTCCATATTATGGATGTAAACAACACCCATTTCCTCTTGGTGTGGTATGAGAATATATCTAAAATAGCGGTGGATGAGACAAAGGGTTATAGAAAGGATCAATGTGTTCTTCTAGTTGGTGGGAGCATACTAGTCTTCAGGTCCAGGATGATCCCACCAAACAGTGTCTAGGTCAAAGTAGTCTGAGAGAGTGAGTGATGAAATAAGGGTAGGTTGCTATATAGGGGTCGAAGTTGCACAATTATCTAATCTCAACCACCATCATTGAAACATATCTCCAGCCAATTTTAAATCACATAGTCGTTGTCAGGTAACTTAGTGTCTCTCAGTATGTGGGCTCATAAAACTCAAAGGTCTAAGTGAACACCAAAAAAATATCTAAAAGTGGTATTGATGACATGGAGAGTGGTGATCAAATGGGTATGGCCCTAAAACTACTCAAGATCCAATAATAGTCTCATCCACTCAAGGATGTTAATGTCTAGTACCCAACTATTTAGGTGGATCATCTGGTGTGAGAATTTTCACAGAGGGTCTTTCAGGGGATGACAATCGTTAAAAATAATTAAGTGTTGTGGTTAGTGTAGTGCATCAATAGGCGCTAGTTTTAGTGGTGCACTAGTCTCCAGAGTAGAAGTCCCTGGTGAGGTGGTTATTGGTGGAGGTGCAGTGGCTTCCATTGTGGAATGCTCTATAGTAGTGGTGGTTGTATGAGCTATGGATCCATGTCCCCCAGCTGATATAGATGGTGTCATTATTATTTAATGAATATAATCATTAATTTCTTATGACAACGCTGGTGGGATAGGGAGAAAATCACCAAAGATGATGGAAGGTGAAGACGAAATCCACTATGGAAAGACCTCTTTGTGTCCTGATCCTGAATCATAATGATGAAGGTCGATCCTCAACAATTACATGTGTGACCCACTTCACACTGTCTAGATATCCATATTCCATGGTATGAAAACGAAGGAAAAAAATGAAAAACAGAAAAGATAACGAAAAATAAAGAATTATAATGAGAACTCCTAAATAATAATAGTACATTGAATGTTTATCTAGGGTAATTTGTTTGTAATATGATTGGGAATCTAATCTATGTTCTACAGATAAATTTGATGAGTGGGATTTGCTTGGCCTAATCAAAGTACATAGATTGTAGAAGTGGAATAATCCATGTATTTGAACATAGGGATCCTAGATATGTATATCAGTTAACACTGATGTTTCCGAACGGGGTCTGAAAACCAAGTATAAAACATTTAGAAAGTGCACACACCATGTGTTAGATCATGTGAATTGATTCAATATGTGTGTCTTAAAATGTCCAAATCATCATGTATGATGTAAAAATCATGTTTTGAATGCACGCGCATTATGTTTACAAATTCCAACCCGAACAAATGTGGTCATGTACATTATGTACACATCATGTGCTCTTTATTCATGATAGTGTGTTGTGGGTTTGACTGAACACATCACCCAATCCAGAAAACACCTATAACACATCAAAAAATTAAATGATGGGTGGGGAACAACATATCTATATCATTGATTGAAATGAAGATGAAATCAAGGCCTGAAATTAACTAAAATTATGGATTTGAATAAGGA